>OX940977.1:40867838-41467838 GCA_954871275.1 Leptopterna dolabrata | reverse complement strand
ATTACAAAGGTTCATTATCGAAAATAATAAACCAGTAAGTATTCGTTCTATTTCAGAAGTGCTCAAAACGAGTTTCTGGACGGTAAAATTCCGCTTGACGTTGGAACTTTAACCCTTATTTACACGCTAGGACCCCTATCCTATTAGGAGAACTCTATATTGGATGCTTTCACTCGTATTTGTCGTATGCCGTACTAGCATGGGGCCATTGCAGTTCTGCTAAAAAGATTTGTTCTTTACAACGAAGATGTATTAGGGTCTTGGCACGAATTGGATATAGAGAAGATTTTAGGAGTCAATTTATAAATTTAGTGATTCTTATCCCGCCATGTATGTATGTTAAAGAATGCTTGAAATATGCGCACCTCCTAAAAAGCCAGTGGAATAAAATAAGTGATGTACATCGGCACTTTACAAGAGGGGATGATGATTATGTATTCCCATTCAGTAGGCTTAAAAAATCTGATAACGCCAACAGTTATTATGTGATTAAGTTTTGCAATAAAATTACAGACTCAAATTGAAACGATTTACGTCATGTGTAAATAAGTTATTAAAGAAAGAAGCCTTTTACTCAATTGAAGAATTTTTAGATTTTGAATTCGCGGGACATTTTACGATAGATTAGATAATCCGAGATAATCCTCCAGCATGATAATAAACAAATACAAATTTGCCCGCATTTTCAGAAAAACTGAAATAAAATTGAAACACTTCAATGGTGACCGACCAGGGTTCAAGGAATATTTTTTCTGACCTTTTCCGAGAGCCCCTGGTCCCAGCGTTTTTTAAAAAATTTAATGGACGAATGACAAGTAGGTACGTAATGAGCCGGTGAAGTATTTATATCCAAAGTGCGGGTGTTTAGCTGCTAGCCTGTCCTTCCGTCACATCAACTTCGGGGAATCCCCCGCTAGCGCGTGAAAATGTATGCACACTTTATAAGTTTATTATTCTGTTTTTTGGGATGAGTACGAAGAAGAGTAATTTTCAAACAGTTCAAGGGGGTCAAATTTGAGTTTTTAGGAGGTTCAAAAATCGGTAAAAACTGCTAAAATTGCGAACAATTATTGTTATAGGATCACTGCAAGTGGCGTGGAAGGGTGAGTAAAGAGTGAAAAATACCATTTCAGTTGTTTTTAATAGAGAGTAGGGGTCGAAAATTGATACTAAGGGCTAAAATCAATATTAACTCACCTGACGTTGTGTGGGATGGTGATTGACGGCGGAGGGACTATTTCGATGATGATAATAGTTTGCTCAAAAAAAGTGGGTCAAATTTGACATTATAAGTGTAAAAAATCGGTAAAATGGCTAGAATCACGAAAAATCGTATAATTTTACGAAACGTTGCTGATTTATTGCTATATCATCTTTTTGCACAATAGCACGACTGTTTCTTTGAAAATGCATTCTTACAGCCATGCTGCATGCCAGGAACTTATATTTTGACTAACATGTATTGAAATCAAAATTATTATTACCTATGCTGATTCGTACCTGTTATTTGAGATCATTTTACAACCAATCTAGAACATAATTATATTGAAATTATGTGCAAATAGTTTGAAAAAAAGAAAAGAAAAATTAATGTGCGGGATTTACCCGCAAGCGTGTAAAGCGTTACTCCCCGCCTAGCTTGTAATTAAGGGTTAAAATGGTCATAACTTCCTCAAAATACGGTATTTTTCAAATTTTCTTGTTGGGTTTTGTTCAACTCGTTGAATTTTCAAAATGAGATGAGAAACGATCTTTCTAGGTGGAAAAATAAGGGAGTTATGACGGGTTTTCTTATTTTTTGATTTCCAACGATAAATGCCGTAAAAGTGGACCAACGTTGGTGCGGTTGGTACCAAAATGCCCATTAGTGTGTCATCATGCCTATTGATTTTGAGCTCGATCGAATTTTATCGACAATTGGCAACAAAAATATGTCAATGGATCCAACATTTTTCAGGTTCACTAGCTAAAAGACGTTGGTGTGGTGTCGGAAAGTTGAAAGTGAGGTTTCTATGCAAGTATGTATAAATATTATATTTCCGTGCTCAGTATAGTATAATTCCATGATCAGGCAAACATGAGCAGCCAGTCGGGCCGCAATATTCGGCCTGTCAGGACGAAATGGGCTGCCCCTACCGTCAAACTTCTATCCAAACTATTATGAAGAAATGGGAGTACTGTGTGGCAATCTCCACACCGGAACTTTGTAATGTATCCCGGGTTTGCCTTGTCAAACTTCTCAAAAAAGACGGAAACGCTGCGTGCTTTTCAGTACGAAGTTCATGAGTCCAAATGGGGTTTTGTCATTCTTTAGTGTTCCTGAATGGGAGAAGAGTGTTCCTAGCCACGGAACCTGCAGATGACGCAGTCTGACCGGTCATTGCACTAAATTCTAACGTGGTTATAACGAATTTCATCCAAATATTCGCACTCGTTTTATAGTTAGTTGGTCCGATACAGAATTATAGACTAGTAACAGCCCTTTAGTAGGTACCCACATTATCTAATAGGTATGTGATTACGAGTATATTACGTAGATTTTTATGAGATTATATAGGTTTTTATGTGAATGCACTGATAGCAAAATATTACCAGACGACTCTTCAAATTCAATCCAAGGTGTCCATCCGTTTCTGGCGGTCTCTTTACTCTCGTCCTCACCCCACCAGGATGAAGGGAAAATAAATCCGTAGCTTGTTCTTACTAACTGCAAACCAAAAAATATGGATGTTATTCCGTATCATCAAAGCTGAATTTTAAAAAAATCTACCAATTTATTGCCTAGGCATATTATTCCTGCGATTCGGACAGTTAGCTATTAATTGTGTCCTCAATTTATACTCTCTCTTCGTAAAGAAAAAAAGTCTGCCAAGTTTAATGGCACATAAATTTAATATGTAGCTTCCTCTTGTCGATAGCACGAACCTATAGATAAATTAAAGTACCTATGACAAATAATCAATTCAGTAAGTACAGTTTTACTTCATGTGAATTCAAGAATTGTAGGTATGTACCTACTTATAATTCTTGAATTCACATGAAGTAAAACTGAACTTACTCAATTGATTATTTGTCGTAGGAACTTTAATTTATTTGGAGGATATAATTTGGAGGAGGTACTTTATTGGAGGATATAATTTGGAGGTACTTTATTTGGATATAATAAACGAACCTATAGATAAATTAAAGCACCTGTGACAAATAATCAATTCAGTAAGTAGGTACAGTTTTACTTCATGTGAATTCAAGAATTGTATGTACTTATAATTTTTGAATTCACCTAAAGTAAAACTGTACTTACTGAATTGATTATTTGTCGTAGGAACTTTAATTTATTTGGTGGATATTTTGGAGAAGGTACTTTAATTGGAGGGTATAATTTGGAGGTACTTTATTTGGATATAATAAACGAACCTATAGATAAATTAAAGCACCTATGACAAATAATCAATTCAGTAAGTACAGTTTTACTTCATGTGAATTCAAGAATTATATGAACTTATAAGTTATTATATGTAAGTAAAACTGTACTTACTGAATTGATTATTTGTCATAATATGTACTTTAATTTATTTGGAGGAGGTACTTCATTTGGAGGATATAATTTTTAGGAGGTACTTTAATATATTTGGACGAGATAATTTATTGTTACAATGATTGTCCCCACTTTACGGCATAAATATATTTGTTACCTAGTGCTGTTGATAGAAGGCCAAGATAACCGGAATGGTGTCTTTGCAACATTGCAACTTTGATGTACAGGAGCGTGAGATCTTGGAGATGAAGGAAACCAAAATATGAATAAACAGCGTTGGTCAAAATCATGAGTAGCTGGCTTTGGTCAGTGTTTTCAATTTTTTTTTGGGAGGCTTCTTTTTTTTTTCTTTGGGTATACCTACCTTGCGGCTATTTTTATGCTATTCCTCTCTCGCACATTTTTCCTCCTATTTTTCAACCCAGAATCAACGGTAAGCTAATTAGCCCCCTCCCCAACTTCAGAGCTCACCCTTTTTTTCCGCCTTCGGGTTTCGCAACACTCAGAACGAATAAAACGAACCAGCCGTGGGAGTGAGGGAGGGAGCTTTTCGCAACACTTCCTATCCTGAGGGCCTTCTCAGCCGCACAAAGCTCACATGACCGCTCTTTTCAATATTTGGAAAGGTGAATAAAAGGGGAGAAAATCTTTGGTGAGGATAAAAAATTGGCTTCATCTTCCGAAAATATCATCCCATCGCGAACTACCACGAAATCGAGCGGTCTTTGGAACATGCTATTTATAAAACCGTAGTGGGTGATTTACAACCTTTAAAAACTCAGTTTCTGTTAACAAAGCTACAGAAAATTGACAGGTCGTCTGGATTAATAATGTTGTAAGCTATCACTTTGAGGCAAAGAGCCAGTACGGCATGCAATCTATCTATACTTGTTATTTACCCAACAATACTAATATAAATCTGTCTGTTTATTCGTCCGGAACCGATTAATGCCAAACAGCTCAACCGATCTTCACCAAATTCGGTACGTTCATGCAGTATGAGAGAAGAGTCGGAAGAGAATAGGCTATTTTAGAACACTGTGCGCAATGCGCAACCTCTAAGCGACTAGACCAAGGAGTGGAAAATTGAGTTCTACCAAATGTTCAGCTCCCAAAATTGATTTTTTTATGAGTGAAAAACCTCGTAAATCGTCTGAAAATCACCATAAATTTGTATAATAACTTTGGAAAAAGTGTCAACACGCGGATCAAGACGATTAAATGGCACTACCAATGATCAAAGATAGTTTAAAAAAAAGGGGGGGGGGGGTTTTAGAATGCAGATCCAAATTCAAAGTCAGTTTATGTGTTAAACATATCGCCACACACAGGCTTTCTCGGTTTTACCTTTTTTCAAGCTCATTTCAGGAGAGAAAAAGTGAGCATTAGGCAATGTGTCCAAAAACTCAAGTAGCTTTTCAAAAAATGATGAGAACCAAAGAACTGCTGTATTGAAAAGGAAAAACGCCGCAAAGTCCTTGTCACTTGGGTTTATTATTCTACTGGAGATACCTACAGAAATTTTGCTGTTCATTTATTGTTTCATTCATGCGTAATAATTGAAATAGTTATTTTAGATGGTTTCCATCAATTTTGGCCCCCAAAAAACACGACCTAGGCTCTTTTTTTTTAAACAGATATTATCTTTGATCAATGTTAGTGCGATTAATTGTCTTGATTCACCTGCTAATACTACTTCCAGTGATTATACAAATTTATGGTGATTTCAGAAATTTCCCAGGTTTTTGACTCATAAAAAATGAATTTCGGGAGCTTAACCTTCGTTACAACCTCAATTCTTCACTCTTTGGTCAAAATCAACTTCATATTAGGTCTTCTCGCCTTAAAAAACATGGAAAACGATACTTTAAAAGCTCATGTTACTAAAACACAATAAATACGTATTTTTATACCCATTTTTTCACTCATAACACCCCTGAGTATAATTCCGATCGGGCTGCAAAGTTTCGGGACACAACTAGGGCCCAAATGGAGGCCGTGTGCGAAAGAAAGAATTTAGAGTGGATATGCATGATACCGCACCTTGAAACATAAGAGAACAAATTTTGAGGGGGTTTTATTCAAACTTTTTGCTGAGCGGCTACATAGTTATTATACAACGATTTATTATTTACCTGCATTATGAAGATGGCCCTTCTGCGTAGATCACTGTTTCAATACCTACCGTCGTGCCCCCCCCCCCCCCCCCCCCGTCGTAAGCCCTAAATCGAGGAGCCGGCCCGGGAATTAAGGTTCATAAAATGCGCTGGATTCAATAATTAAATCATTAATAATGAATAATAATGAATAATGAATCGTTAAATCATTAATCATCAATAATTAAATCATTAATCATTAATTCATTAATTATTCATGAAGCATAAGGTTTGTTCACATCACAAAAGTACCCATCAATAAAATCCCACCGGCTTTATCAGGTGGAATACATACGTGGTGACACATCCAAGTATGACCCATGCAGCTGCTGGGCGAACCCCTTTATTTGGCTACTCGTTAGTAGCCAAGTAAAGAGCGAAATGATCAGATCGAATAAATTCTGATCCTCTCAGTGGAGGACAGCAGATCACGTCCGCGACGCTGGCAGGGCAGTCGGACGAAAAGCTTCAGCCTGTAATGTCTGTTTACTTTGCTTACTTACTTTAACTAACAACAAAATCCGAAAGAGCCGTCCATCATTCTTCAAATGAAATAATAACACAAAACATCCAGCTCGACTTCATGCAGCCATGCGTACCTTCAAACGGAAACTTTCAAATTTTGAGGGAGGGGGGAGGGGGTAAATTTTTTTTATTATACTGTGAATAATACACCTATGTAATCGCTCAGCAAAAAATTTTTGTAACACCTCTTCCAAATTGGTTCTTTTACGTTTCAAGGTGAGTAGATTCCAAAAATGCAATGTCCGTCCGCCGTCATTTTCGGTCTAAAAAATTCGTTCTTTCGCACACAGGCTCCATTAATTGTCTTGATCCACCTGTTGATACTACTTCTAGTGTTATTATACAAGTTTGGGGTGATTTCAGACAATTTCCCAGGTTTTTAACTCACAAAAAATGAATTTTGGGAGCTCAAACTGCGTTAGAACCTCAATATTATTCACTCTTTGGTCAAAATCGGCTTCATATTCGGTCTCCTCGCCCTGAAAAACGTGGAAAACGGTACCTCACAAGCTCACATTACAAAAGACAAAAAATAAAACCTATTGGTTTATTATTCTGTGAATAATACACCTATGTATTCGCTCAGCAAAAATTTTTATAACACCCCCTCAACATTTTTTCTTTTCCGTTTCAAGGTTTGTGGATTCCAAAAATGCAATGTCCGTCCACCGTTCGCCGTATCACGTGTACGGGCTTCATTTTCGGTCTAAAATGTCGTTCTTTCGCACACATGGGCCCTAGTTGTGTCCCGAAACTTTGCAGCCCGATCGGAATAAACCGAGGGGAAAATTAGTAAAAAAATAGGTACTTTTTGTGTTTTAGTAACATGTCAGTAACATGAGCGTTTGAGGTATCGTTTTACATGTTTTTTGGGACAAGAAGCCGAATATGAAGTCAATTTTGACCAATGAATGAAAATTGAGGTTCTACCAATGGTACTGCTCTCAAAATCGATTTTTTATTAGTCAAAAACCTGGGAAATTGGCTGAAATTACCATCAATTTGTATAATAACACTAGAAAAAGTGTCAACAGGTGAATCAAGACAATTCAATGGCACTACCAGTGATCAAAGTAATTTGAGAAAAAAAAGGCGTACCTACTTCGTGTTTTGGGTCCAAAATTGGTGGAAACAATCAAAAATATCTATTTAAATTATGTCACATGAAAGAAACAATAAATGAACAGCCAACATTTCTGTAGGTATGTCCAGTAGAATAATAAACCCATGTGACAAGGACTTTGCAACGTTTTTTCTTGGTAGATTCCAAAGGTTCATTATTGAAAATAATAAACCAAGATTAGTCGTTAATTTATTTTGGCCCTTTAAAGGTTTTTTAAAAAAGGAGTTCCTGGGTTAAGGTATTCCTGGAAGAAATGTTTAAATTCATCAATGCAAAAATATGTTATATGAGTATATGATTAGCGATATACTCAGCAATAGAGACAATCTCCGAGATCCCGTTGGCAACTTGGAAGAACAAGAAGAAAGTTCATCCCAAGAGACTGCCCTGAATTTAAAGTTTTGTGAGAGAAAAAAAGGCTGTACGAAAAAAAAGTCGCGCTGAGCGCTGGGGAATAGTTGGTTGGACGAATATTCCGTCGGGGCCCCCAAAGAGCTCTAATATTATTTTGTTTGATGCGAATACCAACACTTATTTACAGATAGAAAATATATTTAATTTCACATCCTCCCACAATATACGCCTCACTTCCGAATAATTCCTTCAAAAAAAGAATAGGCGCATACCTGCTGCAAATGCACAAATCTGACCTGCACACTGACTTCTTGAATAGGTTTGATCTGAATTGTAACTGTGTTATGTATTTAGGTAATTACTATCTTGGAATATGGATGGTATAGGTGCTACATACCCATACATATATACTTTTTTTTTCACTCAAGTTGAATATTGTCTGTAAATATATTGTTTCCAGGTAAAAGTACGCGCTCAATCCAAACTAATAAGCTAGTTCAGTGACAACCAGCCCCTGGACGGGTCGTCAAGACCTTTAGGGGCCATTCATGAACGTGGTTTTCTCATGTTTCTGTACTTATATTCTTCAGTATGTACTAAATTATGTTTTTGAATAAAGAATGGAATTGACATTGCCAACAACATAAATTATGTACTCACCACTGAAACCACAACTACGAGGAGAGCAGCTCGCGTAATATCGTTCGCCATGTTACAGCAAACCATCCGGCGATGAAAAAACAAAAATTCCACCACTACCAACTGGTGTATTCGAACCCCCACTCGGGGCGCCTTCCTCTATAAGTAGCACTGCGATCCTCCTAATCAAACAGAAAGTGATTCAATATTTTCTCTACTGTAGTTACCCACCTGTGTCTACAGCGGTCTGCTCCCTCGCTCCGCTGTTACCTCTGTAAGCCGCCGGCAAACACCCGACCCCTGCAGATGAGGCCTACTTTTGAAAGGTGGCCCTGAAACCCCATTTCTCCCGTCTCAACTGTTTTCCGTCTCGGGAGCTTTTTTTCCCCCATCTGAACACACTTCGAGGGGTTTTTCCACGGGCGGGTCCTCGTGAATCACATCTATCATTGAGAATGACGCCGTTGAGTTCTCACTGTTACTCATATTCAAGAGCGGCGTGAAGCGCCTGTGACAGATATAGGTTTTCCAAGCCAAAGTAAGACTTTTCCAAACCAAATTCAGGCTTTTCTAAAACAAATTAGGAATTTTCCATTCCAAATGCAGGATTTTCTAAACCAAATTAGGAATTTTCCATTTTCAATTTAGGTTTTTGGGTTATTATTTTCAATAATGAAACTTCGGAATCGAGCATGAAACATTTTGACATGGATATGTCTTTTGGCTGGGGGTCAAGGAATTTTTAAACGACATATTTTTCGCGACACGAAATTCCGCGACATGGTAGGAGCACTTTAGATTATTATTAACTCGAAAAGTGAAGGCTAGGTAGATCCACCCTATTAACCGTAATGCACAGGGTCCAGATCTGCTGAGTGGCTCCCAGATCTAATTTCCACCGTATTAACCGTAAGAAGGTGAAATTCGGCATGTAGCCTCCTTAGGACGTCATCCTGACGATGCACAGGGTCCAGATCAGCTGAGTGGCTCCCACATCTAATTTCCGACCTATTAACCGTAGGAAGTGGAAATTCGGCATGTAGCCTCCTTAGGACGTCATCTTGACGATGCACAGGGTCCAGATCAGCTGAGTGGCTCCCAGATCTAATTTCCGCCCTATTAACCGTAAGAAGTTGAAATTCGGCATGTAGCCTCCTTAGGACGTCATCCTGACGATGCACAGGGTCCAGATCAGCTGAGTGGCTCCCACATCTAATTTCCGCCCTATTAACCGTAGGAAGTTGAAATTCGGCATGTAGCCTCCTTAGGACGTCATCCTGACGATGCACAGGGTCCAGATCAGCTGAGTGGCTCCCACATCTAATTTCCGCCCTATTAACCGTAAGAAGTGGAAATTCGGCATGTAGCCTCCTTAGGACGTCATCTTGACGATGCACATGGTACAGATCAGCTGAGTGGCTCCCAGATCTAATTTGCGCCCTATTAACCGTAAGAAGTTGAAGTTCGGCATGTAGCCTCCTTAGGACGTCATCTTGACGATGCACAGGCTCCAGATCAGCTGAGTGGCTCCCACATCTAATTTCCGCCCTATTAACCGTAAGAAGTTGAAATTCGGCATGTAGCCTCCTTAGGACGTCATCCTGACGATGCACAGGGTCCAGATCAGCTGAGTGGCTCCCAGATCTAATTTCCGCCCTATTAACCGTAAGAAGTGGAAATTCGGCATGTAGCCTCCTTAGGACGTCATCCTGACGATGCACAGGGTCCAGATCAGCTGAGTGGCTCCCACATCTAATTTCCGCCCTATTAACCGTAAGAAGTTGAAGTTCGGCATGTAGCCTCCTTAGGACGTCATCTTGAAGATGCACAGGCTCCAGATCAGCTGAGTGGCTCCCAGATCTAATTTCCACCGTACTAACCGTAAGAAGTTGATGTGATCTTCACGAAGATTAAATTTTTCGCGTACATTAAAGTCCGCTTCAATAAACGAAGTGCTGTGACGTCATCATGAGAATGGGGTTTCCCCACTTTGGATTGTCGTGATGATGGTGATGGTGGTGAGCGGCATGTTGCGTTTTAGGAGCCACTCACCTGATCTGTACCCCACGTATTGTGAAGAAGAGGTCGTAAAGAGTATTCAAATAGTTGAATACAACCCGAAAACTGAAGGCGATTAAATTACTTGGGTATTTCCACCATATTAACGATGTTTTTAAAAGTGATCATGACATTATGTGAGGGAGAGACATATCCATGATCCTTTCTTTTTCCCCAAAGGGAGAAAGTTTCTTTAATCAATGAGTTTTCCTACAAAAGTACTTACTAGTTGCTTTCTTTGTAGAGCCATGAATCTACTGTCAGGCTTGATTATCTGAGCATTTATTTTTTTTTTAAACCCCCGCTCAAAATTTGATGGTTTCCGTTTCAAGGTATGTAGAATCCGAAAATGCAATACAAAAATTTCTATTCGTCCGCCGTACGCCGTACTGAGCACTTTTCTTAGTTACCATGAACCAAAATTGACGAAATTCGGTTTATTGGTCCCATTTTGGGGTCTAGTTGGTCCTCGAAACTCGGCGTTAATGTCATTCATCCCTAAGGGGTCAAAAATAGGGGTTGAAGTCTCCAGGACGCCGTTTTCTCGACATTTTTATCGGTTTTAAATAGTTCTCGAACTTGGGAGTTTTTTAAGACCACCCGGAGGTACGTCCAGCGGTTCGTTCACATAAGGCCCAGAAGTTTGCACCGACAGGCATTTTCAACAGGATGGTGAGTGAAATTGTATACATTCAGCCCAAATATCATCACTAGGGACGCGCTAACAATCTGGAATTGGCCCGAGATCATCATTGCTAGGGAGCAGAAGATGATTATAATCACGGAGTATGAAGTCGAGATGGTTGTTCTGTGATATTATTTCATTTGAAAAATGATGGCTCTTTTGGAGTTTGTTGATAGGTAGTGAAACTTGAACAAACGTTGAAGTATTATTGATGGGTAAATTATTACACAACGGTTCATTATACCATCCACGTAGAAGGGGCTGGAGTTTGTTGGTAGGTACGTTTGCAACTTTTTTCACTCAACATCATCAATTTCCCTTCAGAACTTCATTATCTGCGTTTCTTCTTGCCATTTTAGTTAGTGTTTGTCATCGACAGAATTATTTTAGCAACATTTAACTGGTGATATAGGTACCTACATAGGTACCTAGTAACGAGTACGGGGTTAGGTACTAACTTACGGAGGATCTGCGATCTACATAATATGTATAGAATAGTACATATTATATAGACGGGTTATCTATACAGAGAGCTGTGATCTGTAACAGAAGAGTATTCTGTACAAAATAATAAACCGTTGTGCAGGAATTTGCAGCGTTTTTTCCATTTCAATACCATCGGCATTTCAACATTTGGAATATTTTCGGGTAGTTATGGGCGTCCTAAGTATTGCACACTTACGCATGCGTAGGCGAACGTTACTGCCGAAATCTGATGAAATTTACTTGGGGCCATTTAGGCACAACTAACAATTGCGGGGGTACTGGTACTTCATAGCTCAAAATATCGATGATTGTCTAACGAATGGCAAAACAAATGTCTAAGGCTAACACCTAAGCGAGTAGGAGGCGGTGGGAGGGATGTGTCGAATTTTGAATAATTACGGTGTAAAACTATAGAAAATGGTTGAACAAAATAATGAAAAATGTTTTGAATTCGCCATTGCCCTTAGCTAACTTATTGGTCACATAAAAAATATTCTATGGGAATTCGCATCGAATTGCACCTGTAAAATGTACAAAGTTAGTATTTAAAGGGGAAAAATGGTATTCAATTAAAAGCAGCTTTCCCGAAGAGTCCTACGATTTTTTCTGAAGTCTATAGAAAAGAAAACTCACGGTATAAGGGCCAACGAATAAGAAGGAGAAGAAGAAGAAGAGAGGTTTAGCTCAAACGAGCCTCATATCAGAGAAGTCTGTTGCTCTTTTCTTCCTTTATCCATTTTTCTTCCGCGCATTTAGGAGTGAAAAGATCTTTTCATTTCATGTTTGACGTGACACGATCCATTCGGACTGAATCGCCCGTGCAAAGGAGATTTTCCTTCTTTTCTTTCCAAACTGAAGCATAACACCTGATGCCATTGAAATTTTGAAAAAAGGGTGTCCCGGTAAAGGACGGCCTCATTAGCCTCATCCTCTAGGGAAGAACAGGTGGCGCTAGAAGGTGGGCCACTAACCCATCTAATCTGTGTATTATTGCCGGGAGGACCAGTAAAAAGAAAACAACCCAGCAGTTACACGAGCCAGAGGAAGCTTTTTTTTCTCTCCGTTCAAGGAGATTCCCGAAGTTGAATGGCCGACACGTTCTCCCATTACCTCAGTTCATCACCATCCCTTCACTCTCCTTTCTCTCTCGCTCGTTTTTATATTATGCTGCCCCGAATTAGACTACCTTCCCGCTTCGGGCGGCTTGTTTAATCAGAGTTGGAAAATAGCCCGTACGAGAGGTATTTCTCTCCCCTTTTACAGCAGGTACGAATACAATTCCTATAGGTTTTTCTCTGAAATTCCTTTCTGTTTCTCTACGCATCGAGTAGAACCTCACCACTGACAATAGAAGATAATTATAATAAATTATCTCAGTGAATCTCATTGAACATTAAGACAAAATAATAGGGTGCTGGTTTAATACGCGGCCACCCACGTACAGGCCGAGCCTTGAGGACTGGACTCAAGGCCTAGGCCTTGGGGTTTGACCTGAACAGTCCTTGCCCACACACGCGAGGAATTTTTCCTTCAGTTCAGTTCGTGACAGCAATGGAGGACGATATGTCGTTGGCAGTAACTAGCTGCTTAATTGCAAAAAATTACATTTCGAAAAAGAATAAAAGAGTGTTCAAAAGTACGTGGTGTAAACAGTGGTTATTAAAAAGAAGGAGCTTTTCCCATGTGAATGTGTCATGGTATTCTTTACTCTGCACTTTCCATAAACAAGGCTCATTTTCGTATATAGTGAGAAACTGTTCCAAATTCTCGCAATCCGACATAGTCGAAACAAGAAAAACACGTGACCGACGCGCGAACACTTCAAAAACTCCAAGCAGACTGAAGGAAACGGCACACACGTGAGGGAGCGGCCTGCACAGTCCCGGCCTCAGAGGCCGTCGGAATGGTTTTTCGATTCGTCCGTTTTGGCCAGTACAGGCCGTTCGGTGGCCTCGAGGTCACGAAACTCACGTGAAGGAAATCCTGCACGTGTGTGGGCACCTTAATACGCGGCCACCCCTCCGCCTTCTCGTCTAATATGCGGCCACCAGCGTGTTTTTACACAGATCTGTTTACAATGACTTAGATCTTTGGAATTCGGCCTGTGTATCGTCTCGTACATCGTGCAACGTGATCCTAGATAATGTTACTGCCAGTTGTCGTTCTGGTCGCGTCCCCATCACCGTCTCATCCGTTCATAATGCTCCTGAAAGAGTTCTATTCCCGCGTGGCAATTAATGAAGCGACTTGCATAGAATTTTTGAGATCGAACAGTCTGTTAGACCAGCCGGAGTCACAACCGTGTCATTTGTACGGGAGTGTTATGAAGCAAAGTCTAAAACGTGAACGGACCGGTGACTATCGTCAAGTGTTAAGGTGTTCTAACAAGCAGTGCCGCACTTCACAGTCTGTTAGAAAAGGCAATGAATTTTTTCATTATACTGATTATAACCAGAGAGTGAACTCACGGCTGAAGTAAATCATCAGCGAAATTATGTCGACCCTAGCACTCACGCTCATACACAGGGAATAGAACGCTCATGGTTAGACGCCAAAATAACTATATTGAAAAAAAGGAGAGGCACCAGCCCCGCACTATTTCAGTCCCATCTTGACGAATTTTGCTGGAGACAAATGCGGAAAAATGAACCGGACCTGTTCCTCGCTTTTTTGAATGACGTCAAACATGTGTACCACCGCTGATCTAGACCTAGATTATGACAATGCATCAGCGATGCTGCAATTTATTATAGAATGACATAATAACCTCCGATAACCTCCTCTTCTGATTTTTCCGACCTTAAACTTAATTTAGTAGGGTGGCCGCAGGTTGGGCACAGGGTGGCCGCTCGGAGCCGGGGTCGCCGCTTATTAGACCAGCACCAATAATAGTTCCCTGTAAAAGAAACTGTCAGATTCAAGTTCGATCAGAGCGCCAGGAAAGTACATAAGTTTCCCACACAAATCCAGCAGGTATAAGAGATCCTCTTCTTCCGTGACTCCGGCTTCCCAACTGGGCTCTTCACCAGGACTCAGTCCCCAAAAAACCAGAAACCACACTCGGCCATTTTCTCTTGTTCATGAAACTGGTTCACTGCTCGGCCCTGACCTCATAAAACCTTACTGCATGTACCGACCATTTATTCACGTGTAGGACTCAAATTTGGACAGAGCACCAGGGAGAACACAGTTTCTCAAGGCACTCAGGCATGGAAATGGGAAATTTTAGTGGGTTGCAAAGTACCCTTTTTTGAGCCAAATTCGGTCGGTAACGGACATTAACACTTTTGAAGTGTTCCTGTCAGAAAGTATAGGCAGAAAACGAGTGCGAAATTTGAATTTCCGAGTTCCCGCTAGAAATGGCGTATCCGGTTAACTGCAGAGTCGTGCTACTGAAATCCCACTTAGAGCGCTAGTGCATCACTTTAAACGCAGAACCGCAGTGGATGGACGGGTGGAACCGCAAGTTTATAAATAAATTTTAAAAATTCATCAAAATCAAAGGGAAGGTCACAGTAAAGCTTCCTTAGGGTTGTCACAAAGGTTTGCCATTTCTAATGTTGGGTTGTTGGCAGCAGTGAGAACTTTCGCCTCCGAACCTTCCCTCCGCCTCCTTGAACCAACAGGCAATCAGATGTCAGTATAGACCTGATACGTCTTTTTTGCCGCATTATTACTTTCAATCACCCTCATTTCAAAAGTAACTTTTTGGTTTATTATTTTCAATAATGAACCATTGGAATCGAGCATGAAAAAAAAAATTCTTACCCCCCCTCAAAATTTGATGGTTTACGTTTCAAGGTATGTAGAATCCAAAACTGCAATAAAACGCTGCAAATCCCTGCACAACGGTTTATTATTTTGTACAGAATACTCTTCTGTTACAGATCACAGCTCTCTGTATAGATAACCCGTCTATATAATATGATATGTACTATTCTATTATATACATATTATGTAGATCGCAGACAGCGTTGGCCAATAGAATTGCAGAACGCGTAGCCGTGGCCGGCCCTTGTGATTGGAATGGCCTAGGCCAGTCATAATGAATTTATTGAAAAAACAAAAGAAACCGATTGATTGAACCATTTCGGACCATGCCAATGCGCACCATGCCAATTCGACAATTCTAAATGAATTCCAAATGAAAGTCCAATTCAGACTGATGGTATACCAATTTTTACAATTCTAAGTGAATTCCTAAGTGCACTAACAATTACAATCCTAAGTGCTATCTTAGAGGATTACAATTACAATCCTAAGTGAATTTAAAGTGCAATTGAAATTGTAATCCAATTGCAATTTCAATATTTTATTAACACAACTTTGCCAATTTTGGCGAATGTGGAGTGTATGTTTATAGGATTAGTGTGTCGGGAATTTAGATGGGGATGTTAGGTAGAGTGGTGAGCAGTGGCCAATTGCAATTGAAAAAAATTGTTGATGAGGAGTGAAAACGTTGGCCAATAGAATTGCAGAACCATTTCGGACCATGCCAATGCGCACCATGCCAATTAGACAATTCGAAATGAATTCCAATTCAAATTAATGAATTCCAATTCAATTAATGAATTCCAATTCAAATTAATGAATTCCAATTCGAAATCGATTGAATAAATTGATTGATTGATGGAATCGAGCGCTTCCCCGGTGACGAGCGCACAATGCCAATTAGGCAATTCGAAAAAAATTCCAATTCAAATTAAAGTTCAATTCAGTATACTTATATTTACAATTCTAAGTGAATTCCAATTGCAATTGAAAAATTGATTGATTGATTGTTCGATTGATTGAATAAATTGATTGATTGATTTAATCTAGCGCGTCCCTGGTGACGAGAGTGTATACAATTTCATTCACCCTGGTGTCGAAAATGCCTGTCGGTGAAAACTTCGGGGCCTTACTGTGAACGAACGGCTGGACGTACGATGCTCCGGATGGTCTTAAAAAACTCGCAAGTACAAGAACTATTTAAAACCGTTAAAAATTCACGTAAAAAAAGATATTGGTGTTCTGAAAATTTCAACCCCTATTTTGAACCCCTTATGGTGGATTTCACCACCTCGAGTTAAGGTTCGAGTTACTGGTAACTCGAAGATTGCGAGAAAAATGCGTTTCACCACCCCGAGTTAGTCTTAACCCTCGGTTTACCGAGCGAGTAAACTCCCAGATCTTAGTCCCTACTCCATCCAGGGGATAGCGCGTTGACTCTGAGAGTTACCGCTTCAGTCGTTGTTGTTGTTGTTGGTTAGCGTTTCTTTCTAGTGTTATCTGATAATACTGATTGAATGAATAATAAAACTGTCAGTTTTCGGCCGCCACCCTTCATCATATTTTTGTATTTCAGCCAGGGGGGGGGGGGGGTTTAGTGGGGATCATACCCCCTCCCCCTCCCCATTGGCTCGAAAACTATCACAAATTAAAATTATATCTTAAGAATGATAACAATCACAAAAGTAACAAACAAATACAACAATAACAGATTAAACGGTAAATCAAACATGGTTAAACAGTAGTTAAATAATATTACATTTATTTGATCACGAACGATCTTTCCCAAAAATTTGATCCACGCTTTTAAAAAAAATGCTTATCGAAATAGTCCTCCCTCACCGTCACCATCCCACACGTCAGGTGAATAATATTGATTTTAGCCCAAAATCCTAATTAGTCCCGTATTCTGTGTGAAAAACAACTGAAATGGTATTTTTTTGTCTTCCCTAGGCCTTCCATACCACTTTCAGTGATTCCATGCCACTTTTTGTTTATATATCAGTTTTAGCCGTTTTTACCAAGTTTTGACCCCACTAAAACTCAAATTTGACTCCCTTAGAATTTTTGGAAATTGCTCATCCTTTTGTTTGGCAAAAAGAACATTTTGGCGAAATTTGGAATTTTTATCACGCACCCAAGGTCATATCGTCTGGAGTGACACATAAATAGATAATATAATAATGTACTTACATTTCTTTTAAATCTAGAGATGAAATCAGGATGCTCTGAAACGGATTTGCCTATAACATAATTTCAAAAAAAATTCTTCTGAAAATTTTGGACCCATTGCGATAGCATCATTCCTTGAAAATTCTCGAACATTGTTGCCAAATAAATATTTTATTTCATCAGTTTATCTTACCTAACGTTACCTGTAACATTTAGTGCTTAATTTAATTTAATTTAAATTCAGCTAATGCCAAACCTTATTAGCGAATTTTGAAAATGAAGCTATTGCTAAGGGTAACGTTTTCAGAACATGAATTTTTGAAATATTCTTATAGGCAAATCCGTTTCAGAGCATCTTCAGTTCATCCCTAGATTTTAACAAAAATGTATGTATTATGTATATATATTTATGTGCCACTCCAGATGATATCCGTCCTTGGGTACATGATAAAAATTCCAAATTTCTCCAAAAAATTTGTGTTGCCAAACAAAAGGATGAGTTCGAAGATGAGCAATTTTGAAAAACTCCAAGGCTGTCAAATTGATGTTTTTAGGGGTCAAAAGTCGGTGAAAACGGCTAAAATTGCAAACAATTGATGTAAAATCACTGGAATGATATAGAAGGGTGAGTAAAGACAGAGCAATACCATTTCAGTTGTTTTTCACACAGAGTAGGGGTCAGATTTTGATTTTTGGGGGTAAAAAATTGGTATTAATGGCTAAAATCAATATCAATTCACCTGATGATTAATCACGATGGACGGACTGTTTCGATGATAAAACTATTTTTCTCAAAAGAAGTGGGTCAAATTTGGCTTTATTAGGGTCAAACATCGGTAAAAATGGCTAAAATCACGAAAAATTATATAATTTAAAGAAAATTGGTATGGTTTCTCGCTAAGTACCTATATCATGTTTTTACGCAATAGCAGGAATACAACAACGAACCCACCAACTTATTTATCAAACAACGAACTGAAACTCATGGAAGACAGAAGAGGCGTTATCGATGTTATCATGGGAAAACTGGCCTGGGGCTAGCCATTGCGAAGCTAACCGAAGACTAACTAACTCCCACCTTGAAACCCATGGTGAAATGGAACCTCTCCTAACTCGAAGATCCCCTTGACTCCGAGTGTTTGCTAACCCGCACTTTTACTCGAAGTTGGTGAAATCCACCATTAGAGATGACTCACAGTAACGTCGAGCTTCGAGGACCAACTAGACCCCCAACGGAACCTATAACCCGAATTTCATCAATTTTTATTCATGGTAACTAAGCAAAGTGGCCCGTACGGCGTACGGCGTACGGCGGACAGACAGAAATATTTTTATTGCAGTTTTGGATTCTACATACCTTGAAACGTAAACCATCAAATTTTGAGGGGGGGTAAGAATTTTTTTTTTTCATGCTCGATTCCAATGGTCCATTATTGAAAATAATAAACCAAAATATTTCTGTCTGTCCGCCGTACGCCGTACGGGCCACTTTTCTTAGTTACCATGAAAAAAAATTGATGAAATTCGGGTTATAGGTTCCGTTCGGCGTCTAGTTGGTCCTCGAAGCTCGACGTTACTGTGAGTCATCTCTAAGGGGTTCAGAATAGGGGTTGAAATTTTCAAAACGCCTATACCATTTTTTTACGTAAATATTTTTACGGTTTTAAATAGTTCTTGAACTTGCGAGTTTTTTAAGACCATCCGGAGCATCGTACGTCCAGCCGTTCGTTCACAGAAGGCCCCGAAGTTTGCACCGACAGGCATTTTCGACTCCAGTGTGAATGAAATTGTATACAATTCAAACCAAATCTCGTAAACAGAGACGCGCCCACAATAGGAAATTTGGCGGAGATAGAATCATTGCTAGGGATCACCTGATTATATTGGCGGAGTATGAAGTCGAGTTGGTTGTTCTGTGATATTATTTCATTTGAAAAATGATGGCTCTTTTGGAGTTTGTTGGTAGGTAGTGAAACTTGAACAAACGTTGAAGTATTATTGATGGGTAAATTATTACTACGGTAAATCATTACTCAACGGTAAATTATTACACGACGGTTCATTATACCATCTACGTAGAAGTTGGTAGGTAGGTACTACTCCTCATCAACAATTTCTTTTCAGAACTTCATTATGTGTGTTTCTTTTTGTTAGGTACTGTTTGTCATCGGCAGAATTATTTTAGCAACATTTAACTCGTGATTTAGGTAGGTACCTAGTAACGAGTACGGGGTTAGGTACTAACCTACGGAGGGTCTGCGATCTACATAATATGTATAGAATAGTACATATTATCATATTATATAGACGGGTTATCTATACATAGAGCTGTGATCTGTAACAGAAGGGTATTCTGTACAAAATAATAAACCGTTGTGCAGGGATTTGCAGCGTTTATTTCTGAAAACAGGCTACAACTACTACACTACTTTTACTACTTTTAAAAAACGCTGAAAATCCCTGCACAACGATTTATTATTTTGTACAGAATACTCTTCTGTTACAGATCACAGCTCTCTGTATAGATAACCCGTCTTTATAATATGTACTAATCTATACATATTATTTAGGTCGCAGACCACCCGTAGGTTAGTACCTAAATCCTAGGTAGGTTCCTACCTAAATCAAGAGTTAAATGATCCTAAAATAATGCCGTCGATGACAAACAGTAACTAAAATGGCAAAAAGAAACGCAAATAATAAAGTTCTGAAGTAAAACTGTTGATGTGTAGTGAAATGGATGCCCTTTCTGCGTAGATCACTGTTTTCTGTGGTCAGTACCTACCCTCTGGTCAAGAATACTGAACCGTCGGGTAATAACTTGCCTATCAACGGTTGATCAAGTTGCAAAAGTACCGATCAGTTCGGTGTACGGCGTAAATCATCAAATTTTGAGGGGGGTTCGAATTTTGGTTTATTCTTTTTCCATTATGAACCATTGGAATCGAGCCAGAAAAAAAAAAATGCTAACCCCCCCCCCCCCCCCCCTCAAAATTTGATGGTTTGCGTTTCAAGGTACGTAGAATCCGAAAATGCAATAAAAATATTTCTGTCTGTCCGCCGTACGCCGTACTGGCCACTTTTCTTAGTTACCATGAATAAAAAAAACCAGTCATGCAGCATGACTTAATGAGCGAATTTTCAAAGAAATATTCGAATTAATGGCTATGGTTTTGTTTTGCTTCGAACTCTCGTCTTCAATTAATACTTCTCACATTTTTCAATCTGACCACTCTAAAGGGGGGGGGTAAGAGTTTAAAGATTATCCTAGTTTTGGGTAATTTTTGCGCACTTTAAATGCTCTAATTTAAGAACGGATTTAGATATCTAAAATCCGATTTCACCATCGTGTTCAGCGTGCAAAAACCTTTAAAATGAGGGGTCACTTGTTAGAAAATAACATTTTGGGGATTTTTGGGTAATTTTTGCGCACTTTAAATGCTCTAATTTGAGAACGGATCAAGATATCTAAAATCCGATTCCACCATCGTGTTCAGCGTGCAAAAACCTTTAAAATGAGGGGTCACTTGTTGGAAAATAACATTTTGGGGATTTTTGGGTAATTTTTGCGCACTTTAAATGCGCCAAAACCCTCCTTAGAGTAGGCCAATTTCGCCCATCTTCGAACTTAGCCTTTCGATTGCCAAGATAGATTTTTTGTGCAAATTTGAGCTGTTTATCTCAATTCTATCGAGAGTTATCGTCTGGAGTGACACATATATAAATATATATATATATACATATAAAAAAGTGTTAAATTTCAGGAATCGTTTTAGAATGGTCTGAAACGGATTTCTATGAAGAAAATTTCCAAAAATTTATATTATTTAAATTTCGAAGCCATTGCAATAGCTTCATTTTCTTTGAAAATTCGCTAATTGATGAAATTCCGGTTAAAGGTTCCGTTCGGGGTCTAATGTTGGTCTTCGAAGCTCGGAGTTACTGTCAGTCATCTCTAAGGGGTTCAAAATAGGGGTTGAAATTTTCAGAACGCCGTAGCTCAAACATTTTTGGTTGAAGGGTATGGTTTTTTTACGTTATTAAATTTATCTTGAGCTAAACAATTTTTTGAGACCACCCGGAGCATTGTACGTCCAGCCGTTCGTGTGCACCAAAAAGCTTCGTCAACACGATCGTGAATCAAACGGTATTTAAATCCGACCCGGATATCATCACTAAGGAGCACCTGATTATAATCAAGGATGGCTGTATGAAGTCGAGTTGGCTGTTCCGCGATATTATTTCATTTGATAAGTGATGGACTATTGGATTTTGTTGATCGGTACTTGTGAAACTTGAACAAACGTTGAAGTATTATTGATGGGCAAATTATTACACAATAGTAAATTATTACACAACGGCAAATTTTACACAACGGTAAATTATTACATACGGTAAATTATTACACAACGGTTCATCTACCAAGAAGGGGCTAGATTTTGTTGATCGGTACTTTTGCACCTTGACCAACCGTTGAAGTATTATTGATGGGCAAGTTATTACATAGCGGTTCATTATACTCGACCAGAGGGTAGGTACTGATTGGTACTAGTAACGAGTATGGGGTTAGGTACTAACCTACGGAGGCTCTGCGATCTACATAATATGTATAGACTAGTACATATTATATAGACGGGATATCTATACGGATTACGGAGAGCTGTGATCTGTAAAAGAAGGGTATTCTGTACAAAATAATAAACCGTTGTGCAGGGATTTGCAGCGGTTTTTTTTTCATGCTCGATTCCAAAGGTTTATTATTGAAAATAATAAACCAAAATTACTTCCTGTCAGGGCAATTGTAAATTTTGAAATATCAGTGTTATCCATGAACGATAATTGTCTGAATGACATTTACTATTGACCTTATTGGATTTTTTTACTCTTCTAGTATTCTATGTAACTTCCTTCAAACTTTAACCAACAAAATTTAAAGAGGGTAGATAAAAACGATATATTTATCTTCCTCGTTGAATCGTATTCCCTTGGATATAGTCATGGAGGTATCGCCCTCTCTAACTATTAATAACTAATAATACTTAATTTATTCATTAGGTGTTGTGATGTCTTTTAAACTCCCGCACGCGCGAGTCGTTTGTGACACTGAGCGAACTGAGTGCGACATTTGATTGATGCTGTCAGATCAGGAATTTCTTGAAATCGGATAAAATACGTAGCAAGGAAGGTAGCGCCTCGTCCATTAATAGCGCTTATAAGTTCCCTGGTAAGCTGGGAAGGCCGGAAAGTTTCTTAAGAGGAAAAGAGCGGTGAGGGGGGAGGCTACATCGTAGTCCTTCTAATTGAACTAAAACTTCCTAATGTAATCAAACTCGAAATTGGGACCTTTTCCTTCACAGCGTAGGAGGGGACTGCTTAGGGGGCGCCCCTTCCCGCTGCTAGAAACAACCGAAACATTAATAAGTTGTGGTATTAAACACTTTCTTTTATCGTCATAATTATTTCATTTAGTTAGGGTGAGCCATCGCTAATGCCAGCAGTTCTTGGTGGTAATTTCCGAGTTTTGATCTTGTAATATTGCCTCCTTCATCTCTAAGTATATTTTAGTGGTAGGTGTCTTTTGAAAAACGTTCAACGTTCCCATGTTATACGTAGTATTCCATCAAATAAATTTTCGTACAGCTATTCTATATCTTTTCAGTTTCACAACTTTATGAAATTCATTCGGCTATTTGTACTAATATCAGGATGAATCGTGCGTTGCGAATAACCTGCTCGCAGGACTTAACGTTTGCGAATGAGCAAAATACATTTGATTGCTATAAAAATTTTGTGAGACCATCCACTCTCAACTACTCTGAACCGCAAGTAATAGAATGAACGGTTGACTTCGAAGAAATATAATGAATTTTATAGAAAATACGTGCTACTTTTGCTGTTCGAAGATACAAAGAATGCGTCAAGTTAGTCTCTTTTGAGGATACGTAGCAGCAGTGTTGGGAAGTCCCTCACCTTTCCTTACTTCAGATATGAACTTAGGTCAGGAATAGTTCGGAAGTAGGTAACTAGTAAAATAAGGCCAGACTAGGTATTGCGGTGTACTGATAGGCTAAGGTAGAATACGCTTGTGGTAGAGTAATATAGGTGAACGGTACCTACGAATTATGATAATCACTGGGGAAAAGGTTCAACAAGAGCTCAGTGCGTCTTACACCCACCTACGAATCAATTCATCTTGCTGGCAAGTTAGTTAAGTACATAATTTTATAGGCAACTACATTAGCTACTTGTAGTAGTTGATTCGCGTAACAACGGCTTACCTCGTCATCTTGACTCCCTTAATTTCGAAATTCCCAAATTTTATTTTGGACATGAACTCAGACACTGAGGAAAAGGTACTTGAAAATCACCAAATCTCCTGTGTATTTTGATACTTACCCACTTACCAAAATTGAACCACCTAAGTTAGTACCTAATTATTTAATTAACCGACTTCAGAAAAAGGGGGAGGTTCTCAGTTCGACTGTTTCTATGTTCTTTTTGGTTTATTATTTTCAATAATAAAACTTTGGAATCGAGCATGAAAAAATAAATAAATAAATAAAATGTAACCCCCCCCCTCCTCCATCAAAATTTGATGGTTTCGAGGTACGTAGAATCCGAAAACCGAAAATGGAATTAAAAGAAATTCTGTCCGTCCGCCGTACGCCGTAATTCACACTTTTAGCGAATGTTCGAAGAAAAGGAAGCTATTGTTCTCGGTCCAAAATTTTTAAAACTCGAATTTCCGAAAGATTTTTATACCAAAATCCGTTTCAGACCATCCTGAATTCACTGCCGAAAGACACCAAAAATTATATGTATATATATATATATTTATATATGTATTTATATATATATATATATATTTATATATTTATATATGTATGTGTCATTCCAGACGATAACTCTCGAAAGAATTGAGATAAAAAGTTCAAATTTGCACGAAAAATCTGTCTTGGCAATCGACAGGCTAAGTTCGAAGATGGGCAGAATCGGGTCACTCTAAGGGGGAGTTTTGGGGAGTTTTAGGGGGGGAAAATTACCCATAAATTCCCAAAATGAAAAAGTCTGACAAGTGACACCTCATTTTAAAGGTTTTTGTACGCTGAACACGATGGTGAAATCAGAATTGCGATATCTCATTCCATTCTCAAACTGGAGCACTTTGAAGATGAAGGAACGTGGTTATTTCTTGAGATGTTTTTCCTGGTTCGTCTGCTCTAATCTGATAACGGAATGGGATATCGCAATTCTGACTTCACCATCGTGTTCAGCGTTGGAAAATCTACAAACCGAGGTGTTACTCGGCAAATAATGGAACAAAAAATTTCTTACGTATCCAATACCTACAACTCTTCTGGTATTCAAGACATTTTTGATTTCCCCCTCCCCCCTTCCACCCCAAATTTTACATTGCGTAAAACTACTCCTGCTTTAATTTTGTATGGTATCAAGTTGGGAAAACATTGGCCGAAAATTAATTTTCAGAAAATTTTAGGCGGAGGAGGAAGATGCCGAAAACTTCGAAAATTCGCTCTTATAGCCATGCTGCATGACTGTGGTTTTTTTCTTAATTACCATGAACCAAAACTAATGATATGGTTTATAGATCCCATGGGTGAAAAATGGAGGTTGAAATTTCCAGAACGCAGTAGCTCGAAAACTTTCAATAGAAGGCTGTAGTTTTTTTACGATTTTAAATTGATCTCGAACTTGAGAAATTTTTTAGACTACCCGGATCATTGTACGTCCAGCCGTTCGTTTGCACCGAAAACCTTCGTAAACATGATCGTGAATGAAACGGTATAAATCCAGCCCAGACATCATTGCTAGTGAGCACCTGATTGTAATCACGCATAGCTGAATGAAATCGAGTTGGTTGTTCCGTGATGTATCATTTCATTGGAAGAATGATGGCTCTTTTTTGTTGATAGGTACTTTTGTAACTTGAATAAACGTTATGCTTCATAAATAACAGCTATAATATCTATACGTTGCCAATATAATATTATTATGTTTAATATAGGCGATTGGCCCAATGATGTAGGTAATTGACAGGTTGCAGTAAACTGGCATAAGATCATTGGAAGAAGGTGGTCCGGACCGCAATGAATTTGAATTTCAAAGCGCTCGGATCATAGTATGATTACCGTGCATCAGCGAACTCGAAATTTTGATTGGCCTTTCGAATAAATGGGATTTCGCGTTGAGGCGCCGGCTTTTGTTTCTCAGCGGGACGTTACTTCTATCCACCTCATCGCCGATCCACTGTACGGCTCCATTTTCAGGGGTTACTCGATTTCAGGGCTTTCCTGGGGGAGCGCGAGGGTAGTTACTGACCACAGAAAACCAGAAAACATACATCTGCGCAGAAGGGGAATCAATACTGAAAATAATAAACCCTTCTGTAATAATTTGCAGCGTTTTTTATTCCATTTTCGGGTTCTACTTACCTTGAATTGGAAACCATCACCTTCTTTTTTCGTTCTCGATTTTAAAGGTTCTTTATTGAAAATAATAAAACAAAACTAAACCAAAACCAAAAGAGGGAGGTTCTCAATTCGACCTGTTTTTGCAGAGTTGTTTAATGTTTGTCTAGCGATCATTGCAAAACTACTGGACCGATTTCGATGAATCTTTTTTCAAATGAAAGAGGAGTACTGAACTAGGCTAAGTACTGGGCCTGTTCTAGGCCAGGTAGGTATATGCTCTTCGATTTCTACACGTTTCATAGACATTGCACGATTTGACGACAGAAAAAGAGGCTGCCACAGACTGTGGATGCCTCAGTAATTACGGTATCTGTACTTAACATTACTAGAAAGCAAAAAATAAAAAATTTTTAAACAAAAAACAAAACCGACTCCAAATATAAAACTAAAAAGTAAAGAATAATTTCTATGCTGAACAAACGTACATAATTTAATCAAAGCCAATACAACACAATTTTTGAAGTCTGCGCAAAATTTTAACTAAAAACCCCACACACAGCGATAATAGTATGCCCTGGTTTTTATACATTTAGTTGAAATTTGGCGCCGACTTCAAAATAGATGCTGTCCTACTTGAATAAATTATGTACGATAGTTCAGCATACAAATGATATTTTACTTTTTAGTTTTATACAGCTTTTTTTTAAGTATGTTTTGTTTTTTGTTAATACAATTTTTTTAGTTTATACAGGTTTTTTTGAAGTCGGTTTTTATTTTTTGTTAAATTTTTTTATTGTTTGGCAGGCCATCTACTCCTAACACACACCCCTGTGTCCCAGCTCTTCACTTCCCGGCTTATACCTACATGGACACGTGCAGTTACTGTAGAGTCTCACACGTGCAGTGGTTTTCAAATGGGTGTGATTTATCGGCCCGGCAAAATAGAGGTTACTCCCTGCATAAAAGGCGGGCATAACAGCTTTTAATTCAAACACACGTCCAAAAAATACTTCGCACATTAAAAAAGGGAGTCGCACGGCTAATTTGGGAGTCGCACGGCTAATTTGGGAGTCGCCCGTCTAATAAGGTGATTCAACGTTCAAATTTGTTATTGCCCTTCCAGAAATTGATTATAACGGCAGAAGAAGGATTCTCACTTGAAATAGCTGTGCAAAACCCCTTTTTTGCTGTGCAAACCCCTTTTTTGCTGTGCCAACCCTTTTTTTGATGTGTGATTGAATAATACGCTGGTATTGATCACCTATTTAGCCGTGATTGGAGTCAATATTGACGTTTACTTTATGCTGGGAGTTTTACTTTTTCTGAAGTGAAGATAATCTTTTTAGATGGAGATTCGCAGAAGGGAAAATACCTTTTTTTGCCGTGCAGTTAAATATTTCCCTTTTCTTTTCAAATTGGGGGGCGCGAGTGATTTTCAGGGAGGGGCGTGTAGACCTCCGTTCAGATGAAGTTTATTGGGTCTCGAATTTAAACACATATCTAGTGTTTTCAATAGCCTGTGTATAAGACAGACCTTCGGTCGATGTTTGATGTTGGCGGTCATCAAGACAAAAATCAGAAATCGTCTGGACGTCGAATTTGATGTAAGATATCCACTCTCAACATTGCAGCCCGATATCAAGAATGAGCCGGTACCATCCATCACACTAGTTTTCGTACGTCTGTCGTTCTTATTAGCATGGAACATGCTTTAGCCTTGGACTAACTAGCCGAAAAATGTCACGCGGAATGTGTCACGAAAAATTGGTCACAAAAAATGGTCACAAAAAATGGGTGACGAAATTTTTTAATGATTTTCACGTACAACCGAGTCGTTTCTAGGGAAATGAAACTTCTTTAGTTTTCATCGGACAAAAATCGTTCTCCATTCGTTGGAAAGCTCTCGATTTATCACGCATTTATGTCGCAGTTTTATATTTATCTACGAGATATTAATCCAACAATGCGATGTTATAAATGGTTAGTAAACAATCTTATGTGCGAGGGTCGAAGCTTCATTACCAGGGAAGCTAATTAGAAAACATACATCGTATCCATTGCCGTCATGACAACTATAAGAAGTAGTGAGAAATAGTGAGTTGAGAAGTAGTGAGTAATCATAAGTGCTATAAACCTTTATAGTTGTGCAAGAACCTCGTATTTGATCACATTTTTCGAATAAAAAACGCTGCAAATCCCTGCACAACGGTTTATTATTTTGTATAGAATACCCTTCTATTACAGATCACAGCTCTATGTATAGATAACCCGTCTATATAATATTGTTACGGAGTTGTGTTGCCTCCAGGCGTTTCTACGAACATTGTGTGTTTCTACAACAAATTGTGGAATTTGTAATTAATATAACTTTTGACTTTCACGAGTGCGGTTGTATTTTTCAGTTCTACTCAGGAGTTAACACTGGTGTCAGAAGTGCTACGAACTGTTTCTTTTTGTTTCATGGTATAGAAGTTGGCCATGTCTGATAGCGAGGGGGAGGAAGGACGTGTGCTACGCAGTGGGAGGATAATACCCCCTGTACCCACCCCTCGACGCCTACTAAGTCCTCGTGAGCAAACCCCAAGGAGGGAACCGGAGGAAGGGAGAGGCTGGCAGAGAGAGGCGGCCGAATTACGACAGCAGATTACCACCTTGGTAGAGCTCGTCACTCGAATGCAAAGGAACGATGGTGAGACCATTCAGCAGTCACAGATGGGAAATCGAGCTGTGAATTGCCCACCAGTAGGAACCCAGCGACGTACGACGGTCAAGCCCGGATCATACAATGGTACACATGACTGGGGAGATTACTGGCATAAGTTTCGGGTTATCAGCCAGTTCAATTCCTGGTCCGACATTGAACAGGCAACCCACCTGACAGCAGCACTCGAAGGCCAAGCACTCGCCGTTGTAGCTCGGCTGGGTCCAAATGCAACATGTGACGAGATGGCGGAGGCATTGGAGAGTAGATACGGTACAAAAGGCCAGGAGCACCTATTTACTCACCAACTGCGGGTTCGCAGACAAGCTTCAGGAGAAAGCATTGGTGCTTTTGCTAGTGAGCTGGAGGCGTTGGCTGTGAAGGCGTTTGCGGGCGCTTCTGCAGCTGTCGTTGAAGCAATGGCGCTCCAGCAATTCTATGATGGGCTGCGAGACCCAGAACTGAGGAGGCTTGTGATTGCTTTTCCGACTACCTCTTTTAGAAGTGCTGTCACCTATGCTGTGCAAGCGGAAGCTCATTTTGTCAGAGCAGCGGGAGCTTCAGGACGCTTGCCTTTGAGAAGGATGGAAGAGGGCAGTAATTCGGCAAATGTAGGAAGCACCTGGGAGGAAGAGCCTGAGACTTTGTACCAGGCAGGGGACAGCCAGACAGTTGCAATCAGCCACAGGGGAATCAATTCCTGTAGAAGGAATGGCTAAGGCAAACATCAAGCTGGGGAAGGGCCTGGAGTTCGTGCAGCCCGTAATCATTGCGGACATAAGAGAGCCTTGTCTACTAGGTCTAGATTTCCTCGCAGGTAAGGAGTGTCTGATTGACTTGAAACGAGGATACCTTCCGGTTGGTCAGCAGTGTGTCAAGATGAGCAGAGATAATAGCGGTGAGGGACTTCAGAGGATTGAGCGACAGCCACCCTGGACAGAGGCATTGGAAGGCCTGACAGAGCGTGTTCCAACTGACGGGGTTACACACGAACAGAAACAACAAATCAGGGCGCTAGTGCAAGAATTTCATGATGTGTTTGCAGAGGGCCCTATAGAATATGGGGCAGCCAGAGTTCCACCACACCGGATTGACACGGGAGACCATAGACCTATCAGACAGCCTCCAAGACGACTAGCACCTGTGAAACGGGCAGAAGTGGATAAACTCGTCAAGGGTATGATGGAATCAGGGGTAATACAACCTTCACGAAGCCCATGGGCGAGTCCCATCGTTCTGGTGGGGAAAAAGGATGGAAGTACCCGTTTTTGCGTGGATTATCGAAAAGTAAACACTGTTACAAAGAAAGATGCGCATCCTCTCCCAAAGACAGATGAGCTATTGAACGGCCTGAAGGGGAGTAAGTGGTTTTCAACACTAGATTTCCTAAGTGGGTATTGGCAAATCCCAATGGCAGAGGAAGATAAAGAGAAAACTGCGTTTTGTACTCCCTCTGGCCTTTGGCAGTTTAACGTCATGCCCTTTGGACTAACAAATGCTCCAGCAACTTTTCAAAGAGCCATGACTAAGGTGTTGTGGCCACTATTGCTGGAAGGTGGTGTGTTGGTGTATATTGATGATGTTTTGGTATTTTCTGTGACGATTGAGCAGCATCTATCACTTCTGCGTAAGCTCTTTCTGTTGCTTCGGGAGGCAAACTTGAAGTTGAACATCAAGAAGACCTCATTGTTTCAGACTAAGGCAAGCTATTTAGGGCATTGTGTGTCACCAGATGGAATTCATACAGATCCAAGAAAGACGGCAGCAATTCAGAACTGGCCACCACCTAAAACGGCAAGGGAGGCTCGAGCCTTCACTGGGTTCTGTGCTTACTATCGTGACTTCATTCCACAGTTTGCTGATAAGATGAAGCCTCTTTACGAAGCGGAAAATCGGAAACCCTTTGTGTGGAACGGGGCCTATGAGGAAGCATTTAGACAGCTCAAGGAGGTTTTTGCACGACCACCAGTATTGGCGCATGTGATTGACAATGCTCCATTCATCATTGATGCTGACGCCAGTAATGTGGCCATTGGAGCAACCCTCTCCCAGTTGCAAGATGGAGACGAAAAATTGATCAGCTGCTTTAGTAAGTGTTTGTCACGGGCTGAAAGGAATTACTGTGTGACCCGCCGAGAACTCCTCAGTTTAGTCAAAGCAGTGCAACATTTTTCCGAGTACGGTATTGCCAATGGACAACCATTGACGATTCGCACAGATCATGCATCCCTGAAATGGCTAATGACCTTCAAAAATCCTGATGGGCAAATGGCAAGATGGTTTGAAATTCTAGCTCCCTATTCTCCTACCATTGTCTACCGGCCAGGAAAGAGTCACATGAATGCAGATGGCTTGTCAAGACGGCCGTGTCTCCAAGAGCAGTGTGGTTATTGTGCACGACAAGAGGAAAAGGAAGAAAAAGAGGAGATTCAGAAAGTACAGAGATGCCGGATGCCAGCAACCTATGGAAGAAAGGAATGTGTACAAGCACAGAGGGAAGATGGGACGTTGGCCAAGATTATAAGCTGGGTGGAGAGAGGGGAGCGGCCAAATGAAAAGGAGCTAGCTGGTTGCAGTGAAGAAGAGAGGATTTATGAAGCAATGTTTGCATCCTTGGGCTTGGAAGATGGGTGTTTGTGTCGGAAATGGGAGTCTCCTGATGGAAAGAAAGTGACGTGGCAGCAGATTGTCCCCAAAGCTTGGAGGAAGAAACTTTTTGAACAGTTCCACAACTTGGGTCACTTTGGGGAAGCAAGGACAGCAAAGGCCCTACGTGCAGGACACTACTGGGTGGGAATCCATCGAGACATCGCCATGTGGTGCAAGACCTGTAGGACATGTAGAGAGCGGACGCAGGGTCGACACCGAGCACCAATGCAAATACGGACCTCAGGAGTGCCATTCGAAAGGGTTGGTATCGATCTCATGGGACCATTACCCTTATCCAGGCGAGGAAATCGCTACATTCTGACGCTGCAGGACTACTTCACCAAGTGGCCAGAAGCCATCCCTCTCCCAGATGCCAAAGCAGCCACGGTTGCTAGAGCTTTGGTGGATCATGTAGTCTCTCGCTTTGGGGTTCCCCAAGAAATACATTCAGACCAGGGACGAAGCTTCGAAGGGGAGGTCTTCCAGGAGGTGGTGAAGATGCTAGGGGGGCAGAAAACCAGGGCAACACCGTTACATCCACAGACCGATGGTTTAGTGGAACGATTGAACAGGACGCTATGGCAACTCTTATCAAAAATTGTAGATGACAACCATCAACAGGACTGGGACGACATGTTGCCCATCGCTCTCCTGGCATACCGAGCGTCTGAACACTCGACTTCAGGATTTACACCCGCCAGAATGATGCTCGGTCGAGAATTGACCCTCCCAGTTCATCTCCTGGTTGGAGAGCGACCCCAGGGGACGACTGGAGCCGAATACGTCGAAGAGTTGAAGGAAAAGTTGGCAGAAATTCATACGGTTGCCCGCGAGCGTCTGAAAATAAAGGCTGAGGAGATGAGGAAACGCTACAATGTTCGAGCCAAACTGAACGAGTATCAGAGGGGTGACCAGGTCTGGTTTTACAATCCAAGAAGAAGAAAGGGGCTTCTCCCAAAGCTGCAGAGAAGTTGGGAAGGTCCCTGTACGATTGTAGCCGCGTTAAATGACGTTGTGTTCAGGATCAGGACAACGAAGGGACGATTGCGAGTGGTCCACCATGACCGGCTGGCTCCATACGTAAAGGACGGGAGTTTGCTATGAGAGGGACGGAGTAGTGTTACGGAGTTGTGTTGCCTCCAGGCGTTTCTACGAACATTGTGTGTTTCTACAACAAATTGTGGAATTTGTAATTAATATAACTTTTGACTTTCACGAGTGCGGTTGTATTTTTCAGTTCTACTCAGGAGTTAACACTATGATATGTACTATTCTATACATATTATGTAGATCGCAGACCCTCCGTAGGTTAGTACCTAACCCCGTACTCGTTCCTAGGTACCTACCTAAATCACGAGTTAAATGTTGCTAAAATAATTCTGCCGATGACAAACAGTACCTAACAAAAAGAAACACACATAATGAAGTTCTGAAAAGAAATTGTTGATGAGGAGTGAAAAAAGTTGCAAAAGTACCTACCAACAAACTCCAGCCCCTTCTACGTAGATGGTATAATGAACCTTTGTGTAATAATTTACCGTTGAGTAATGATTTACCGTAGTAATAATTAACCCATCAATAATACTTCAACGTTTGTTCAAGTTTCACTACCTACCAACAAACTCCAAAAGAGCCATCATTTTTCAAATTAAATAATATCACAGAACAACCAACTCGACTTCATACTCCGCCAATATAATCAGGTGATCCCTAGCAATGATTTCATCTCCGCCAAATTTCCTATTGTGGGCGCGTCTCTGGTTACGAGATTTGGTTTGAATTGTATACAATTTCATTCACACTGGAGTCGAAAATGCCTGTCGGTGCAAACTTCGGGGCCTTACTGTGAACGAACGGCTGGACGTACGATGCTCCGGATGGTCTTAAAAAACTCGCAAGTTCAAGAACTATTTAAAACCGTAAAAATATTTACGTAAAAAAATGGTATAGGCGTTTTGAAAATTTCAACCCCTATTTTGAACCCCTTAGAGATGACTCACAGTAACGTCGAGCTTCGAGGACCAACTAGACGCCGAACGGAACCTATAACCCGAATTTCATCAATTTTTTTTCATGGTAACTAAGAAAAGTGGCCCGTACGGCGTACGGCGTACGGCGTACGGCGGACAGACAGAAATATTTTTATTGCAGTTTTGGATTCTACATACCTTGAAACGTAAACCATCAAATTTTGAGGGGGGGTAAGAATTTTTTTTTTCACGCTCTATTCCAATGGTTCATTATTGAAAATAATAAACCAAAACAAACAGAGAAAGAAGACATAGCTAAAGCATGTTCCATGTTTCTCGATTTTTAGCCGCAGGCTCCAAACGGTAAGCATCCGGGGGGTCCAGGGGGGCTTGCCCCCCTGGCGAGGCGCGAAGCGCCGAGTTTTGTGAAATAAATTCAGAAGTTTATTTTTATTAATAATTTTGTATATGTATATAAGATGAAATTCAGTAAAAACTATATAAATTGCTAGGCAACGATATTTTCTTCTATTTGTTAACACAAATACCTCTTGGTTTGGGAATTTTGGAGGTGGACTGATGGAAGGGGGGCGCCAAGATGCCTCGATACTCGCAAGGGGGGCGCGGCCCAAAACAATTTGAAAACCACTGCTGTAGACCATTGACTTTTCCGAACTTGTCCCTTGTAATCGATGTTGGTACCTTCTATCTTTCTGTAGGTATAAAGCAGACCCAGAAAGTTCTTACAAGTGAAATAAGACTTCGAGAATTACCGTTGTCGAGGGGACAATGCGAGTTCAGGGATGTGTGAGTAAAGCTCATCGAAAAGTGCGAATGTGTGGGAAAGAGCGTAGTTGGAACGACGGACATAAGTAAGAGGAAACGTCTGGTGGCCGCTGAACCTGATCTTGGGATTCCTCGCCACATAAATCCCACGCCCGCCCTCCTGCCCTTTTCGCCTCCGATCCCCAGACTGGGGTACCGTCTATTTTTCTCCTACTCCGCCCAACGGTTTTCCACCATAAAACAACACTCATTGTTATTGTTTCGAAAAACTTGCTCTATACATGAAACATAAACCCGCTCTGACAGTTATAGGACGGAACGGCAGAAGGGACCTGGTTATCTTGCGCCGCTCGGAGCTGGTTTTATCGTTACTTTTACAGCCTTTTATCTTGCGCTCGTTGGGCTGTTCGTGTTGGGGGATAACGGGGCGTTAGCGGGGGACATTTTTGCGGATGATAAAGCCAAGTTTTGAAGCTTCTAATTGGGGCCCTTCCGCGGAAATTGTCGTCGTTCGTTACGTATCAGATCGTAGCAGAGGTGCAGCGGACGAAACTCAACCGGGAGGTCGCTCAAGTTGAGGCGGAGTTCGGGTTTCTATTCAGCTAACACTCACCGGCGTATCTCGCTGCGAGTTTCACTGCTCCGGCCAAAAAAACCCAGTTATTCATCAAGTTTCAAGTAGTAAAAAAAATTGTTCAACAAAAAGGACCGACTTCAAACAAAGATGTATAAAACTAAAAAGTGATAACTAATTTTTATTCTCAACAAACGTACCTGCCTAATGCATTCAATGCCAATGCAACACAATTTTCGAAGACATCGGCAAATACCAACTAAAATGTATGAAAACCAAAAAATCGAGGGACACAATATGAAGTTACGGGGCGGTAAAAACCCCTATTTGTGCTGTCGTGTAAACAGTGTCTTGGTCGCTGTGGCTGTAGGCAGTTACGGAGGTTCTCCGGTTTTCTTGGTGAGCGGGACGCTTCCACGTCCCTAGATCTACTCAGAAGGGACATCTATACAGGTAAACAATAAACCGTTGTGTAATAATTTGCTGAATTTTTATTCCATTTCCGTATTCTACGTTCCTTCAAATGGAAACCATCAAATGCTTGGGGGGGGGGGGGGGGGGGGTAAACTCTTATTTTCATGCTCGATTCCAAAGGTTTATTATTGAAAATAAACCAAAATTTAGGACTCGAAAATCCGCTCAGAGGAGCTCGTGATGGGCAATAACAACGTTGAAACGAGTTTTCTCTGAAGACTTTCGATCTTTCATCAATCATATTATTAGGCCGATTGTAATGCGATCTCGTCTGCACAAAGAGGATGTTTGGGTGGTGATGCTGCGCGCAAACACTTTTCTCCATCCGGTAGTCGTCTGCGAGTGATATGTTGATTCTCAACAGACCTGTGGTGGGGGGGGGGGGGGATTATTAGAATAAGATGGTTCTGGTTGGCCGGCCCGGGGAGGGTTGATGGAATAAATTCTCGTCAGGTTTGTTTGGGCCGGGAAACTTGAAGGAGAGGGATCGCTTCCCAAATGGAGAAAAGCGAGGGAGAAGAAAAGAGTTCGCATGGATAGTCCGGAGAAAGAGGTAAGAACAATTATTTGAAGTGGAGAGAAAGGCAGTTTGTTCAGGTTAAGGTTTCTCTTGCCGGTTAAAAGGAAAAGAAGGAGCGATGTAAATAAGCCCCTCCATCCGTCCGCTCGCCGCGGCGGTTCAACGTTATCCGTCAACGTCCGAAGCGTTCCGGGGCGTCGAGGGACGTCACTGGTTCAAACCGAGTGATGAAGAACGGCCGAATTAACAAGGCAGAACGAATAAATTTGGAGGACGGGATGCGGGACGAGGTTGATCATTAATATTGAAATGGGAAGGGGTGGGGGTCAATATTGCCTGATCGAGTTTATATGTGAGTTGGCAGGTTTCGAGATCCGCTCGGGTCATAAACGCCTGGTGGTGATGGATATGGCTTCAGGGGTTTAAAAGATGACTACCTACTCGTTTCAAACTGAATTTGAAAAGTTCCAGTTATGCAGCATGACAATATGCTCAATTTTTTAAACAAATATTTAGAACGCTTGGAAAAATGATAGTTCGAAGCCCAAAAATGAGGGTAATTTTTTAATGCGGAGAAATGAGGGTTATTTTTTAATGAGGAAAAATTAGGTTTTTTTTTAAATGAGGAAAAATTATGGTTTTTTTTAAATGTGGAAAAATGCGGCAAAATTGACGTATCAGGTCTATTGACATCTGATCGGCTGTTGCCTCACGGAGGCGATGGTTCCCAATGTTGCCAACAATCCAACATCACAAATGACAAACCTTCGCAGCAACCTTACAGACCTTTTGCCTTTCCCTTGGTTTGATTTTGAGGAGGGGTTATTTAAAATTTATTTATACATTTGCGGTTCCATCCACCCGTCCATTGCGGTTCTGCACATCGCTTAAAGAGACGCACTAGCGCTCTAAGCGGAATTTGAGTTGAAATACTCGGCAGCTTACGCCATTTCATGCGGGAACTCAGAAATTCAAGTTTCACTCTCGTTTTCTGCCTAGACCTTCCGACATGAACACCTCATTATGTGGTCAATTAATGTTAATTTCCGTTATTGAATGGAATTTGACAAAAAATTGAGAATCTGTAACCCACGAAAATTGCTTATTTTGACGATTTAAAAGTACCGGTGTGTCCGATTTGTCACAATCGGACAAATTTTTTAATGTAAGTATTTATGAATTGTCGGTTCCACCCATCCATCCACTGCGGTTCTGTACATCGTTTAAAGTGATGCACTAGCGCTCTAAGTGGGATTTGAGTTGAACTACTCGGCAATTTAACTGATACGCCATTTCTAGCGGGAACTCAGAAATTCAAACTTCACACTCCATTTCTGCCTAGACATTATTATAATATTATATCTCATTATGTGGTGAATAAGTGTTAATTTCCGTTATTGAACAGAATTTGTTTAAAAAAAATCAGTCATGCAGCATGACTTAATGAGCGAATTTTCAAAGAAATATTCGAATTAATGGCTATGGTTTTGAATAAAGGAAAACTTCGGTCTAAAATTTGGTTTTCTATGTATATTCTCTTCGTATTTATTTTAATTTGTACGTTTTGTCCATCCTGATTCTACCGTTTGTTTATTACGTAATTGTACTAAGTGCTTATTTATTTGATCGCTGTGGGTAAATTCAAGGAGTTGTACTAATCGTTTGCCTCCCCCTTTTTTGCTTCGAACTCTCGTCTTCAATTAATACTTCTCACATTTTTCAATCTGACCACTCTAAGGGGGTGGGGGTAAGAGTTTAAAGATTATCCTAGTTTTGGGTAATTTTTGCGCACTTTAAATGCTCTAATTTAAGAACGGATTTAGATATCTAAAATCCGATTTCACTATCGTGTTCAGCGTGCAAAAACCTTTAAAATGAGGGGTCACTTGTTAGAAAATAACATTTTGGGGATTTTTGGGTAATTTTTGCGCACTTTAAATGCTCTAATTTGAGAACGGATCAAGATATCTAAAATCCGATTCCACCATCGTGTTCAGCGTGCAAAAACCTTTAAAATGAGGGGTCACTTGTTGGAAAATAACATTTTGGGGATTTTTGGGTAATTTTTGCGCACTTTAAATGCTCTAATTTGAGAACGGATCAAGATATCTAAAATCCGATTCCACCATCGTGTTCAGCGTGCAAAAACCTTTAAAATGAGGGGTCACTTGTTAGAAAATAACATTTTGGGGATTTTTAGGTAATTTTTGCGCACTTTAAATGCTCTAATTTGAGAACGGATCAAGATATCTAAAATCCGATTCCACCATCGTGTTCAGCGTGCAAAAACCTTTAAAATGAGGGGTCACTTGTTGGAAAATAACATTTTGGGGATTTTTGGGTAATTTTTGCGCACTTTAAATGCGCCAAAACCCTCCTTAGAGTAGGCCAATTTCGCCCATCTTCGAACTTAGCCTTTCGATTGCCAAGATAGATTTTTTGTGCAAATTTGAGCTGTTTATCTCAATTCTATCGAGAGTTATCGTCTGGAGTGACACATATATAAATAAATATATATATAAATATATATATATATATATATACATATAAAAAAGTGTTAAATTTCAGGAATCGTTTTAGAATGGTCTGAAACGGATTTCTATGAAGAAAATTTCCAAAAATTTATATTATTTAAATTTCGAAGCCATTGCAATAGCTTCATTTTCTTTGAAAATTCGCTAAAAAGGAGACCCATGAAAATGACCCATTTTGACTATTTAAAAGTACCGATTTGTCTAATATGTCACGAGCAGACAAATCTTACAGTCGGATTCTGATGAATTTCACGTTCGACCAAATTGAGGCCAACCCGCACTTACCCTCAAGACCCGCACATACCCTTTTGTGAACTGTAACTGAACTGGAACTGGGTGTTTAGTGTAATGTGTACTGAAACCTTTGTGAATGGATTTGCAAATTTTCCGGTCCAATCCAACATATTTATATTTATGTAGGCTTGTTAATTCGGTTTTTCTTTTTTTTTTTTGCTTTTTAGCAAATCCGATCAACAGATTATTTAAAAAACCGATGTACCCAGTTTCGAAAAGGTGTTCTACTTATTTTATACTTTTTAGTGCATTATTTTTCGAAGTACCTTGGTTTTTCGAATAAATTTTTTCTTGATTACCCACACTTTTCTATACCTACGCCAGTACTGTACATATACTACTGTACGCTGATACCACCCCATTAATATATCTGATACTATCAAGTAAAAAATGGAATAAATATCTGAGTGAAAGTAAGTAATGTTGAGGAAATCCGTGATATGTAAGTACATAAAGGAAGGGAGGCTTTATACCAGGGGTTAAGTCCCCTCTACCACACAAAAGTGGTTCCTAACTTAACAATGGGCCGAGGGGAGTTGTAGCGAGAGGGCCGAAGGGTTCATTCAAAGGGATTAATCAAATTTAGCCAACTTGGAAGACGACGCCATTTTCTAAGATAAACTGAAGACTTGTTGGATGAGTGGTTGGAGGGGTTTGTTGGGGGGGTTTCTTATTGGGGCATCAGAAGAGGTTGGCAACTCGCCCAGAAGCATCTGGATTTATGAGGACCCAGAAAGCAACTCAGCCTTAGCACAGAGGCCCGAGGGCGAAACAAAACACAGCTCGCTTCCCAGCACCAACTTATCTCCCGCGCACCCGGAATATCAACACCAGCCACCCTCGCACGCCGGTATAGCCCTTCCGACTGAAGGTTTCCTCACTTGTTGTGTTTAGGTTTTGGATTTAAATCGACTTGTTGGGGCTGGCGGAATATCATCCTGGGATGATAAGGAGCTGGTAGTCTCGAGGCGCCCAGGGCGGCAGTTCCGTCGTTCTACGTCATGAAGTCGCCCTTTGTTATGAATTGCAGGGGCTCGTCTGATCCGCACACCGCTCATCCGTATTATGTCACTTGATCGTCAACCTGAAGTTGGAAGCGCACGATAGGCCCTTGTAAAATAAGGTATGAGCACTAAGTTGTACATATTATACATTGGATGTCCAATTTTCTAACCGAAAAGAAGGACCATTCGAGCCGTACCTAGATGAGATTAGTAGGTACCATTCAAGGTGTTTCTTGTTCTACGTACATGTTGGTTTAAGCTGATGATGTTTTGTGGACATTAAACGTTAGGAATCGAGAAAAATACAATGAGGAGTACCTATGAATTCTCTTTACGCTACTTTCCAGTTTCAAATGAAAGTAGTTTCCTTTCTAAGAATTTTGAGACCAACCTCACTCTCCTACTACGAAAATTTTTGCTGTGATCCTACAGGTAGGGTAGGTTTGTGTAGGTCGTAGGAGAGGAGGGATGTGCTCCTAGGAGTATTTTCGGATCGCTAACGCCCCGTGGTTATCAGCACAGCAGGCGCCAGAGTAAGAGGCTTCCCGCGGTTATCACCACAGCAGATGCCAAGGTAGAGAGATACTAGCCCCCCACGGTTATCACCACAGCAAGTGCTAGATGGAGCGTCCCGCTGTTATCACCACTGCGAGTGCTAGATGGAGCGTCCCGCTGTTATCACCACAGCGAGTGCTAGATGGAGCATCCCGCGGTTATCACCAAAGCGAATGCTAGATGGAACATCCCGCAGTTGTCACCACAGCAGACGGTAAGGATAAGGGTAATAACGCGGTTATCACCACAGCGAGTGTTAGAGGAAAAAGCATCTCGCAGTTACCACCACAGCAGATGCGAAGGCAGGAGAGAGGAGGCGTAAGTGTGAGTGAGAGAGAAGTGGTATGTGAAATGTATAACATATTTTCTGAAATATGTAAAAATTGGTGAAAGTGTTGTAGTCAAAATAAATTGTGAAAATACGTAGGCAGTACTAAGAAATACCTGTTTATTTAATAGAAAATTAAATTTTAAACAACTTTAACAAACATCATCCAGAAACTCGCGCAGATACTCAGCAATTATTTCGAGTGAATTCTTCTATTCGAGTGTGAATTTCGCGGCATTTCTCACAAGAAAACAGAGTGTCCAAGCCAAAATGAGTTTTCAAAAATGAACAGTGTAATGCAAAATACTGTTTGCACAGCTCCCTACAACCATCCGCAAGTGGCGATGTTCTTCAAAACTTTGAGAAATAGTTGAAGTGGGGTATGCGCTCGTACCTATTTATTTCATGTTTTTGAATGAAAGTAGATGCCATCCTGAGAATTTTGACACCAAGTTCACTTCCCTGCGATAAATAGTTCTTTTTCTATGATTGTTTAAAGATTTCAGCACTTCCCACGTCATTGCACCCCTCACGCCTCGGCAGGACCACACCTCACCACTGTGACTTAGGAAATGCTGGAATCTTTGAAAAATCGTAAAAAAATAACTGCTTATCGTAGGACACTGCAGTTGGTGTCGAAGTTCTCAAAATGTAATCTAGTTTCATTAAAAAATAACATAAACCGCTTTTGTCACCCATGTGCATACCGTATTGAAAGTAGTTGTCTAATTTAATGAAATACTTGAAAAATACTTTTTCAGTCATTGAAATTGTCGTGGTACCCCTCTAGAATACCACTCAATGGACATAGTGAGATTGCCCTAAATAAACCAAGTGAATGGTGGGCCTACGTGACACAAGAGGCATAGGTAGTCATCCCCCTCCATCGATCCCCCAATGGCTCCTAACGGATGGCCGGGGGAGGGTAGAAGGGCACCTATATAACACGTTCTTCTCACCCAGCTCGCCATTCTACGCTCAAACCTTAAGTCGATGACTTCTCTCTATCCTTACCTTATTCCTCAAACCTCTCGCCTAAAAGATCTCAGAGTGGTGGAACCGGTCTGGTGATAAACGACGTGGTGAAACTATCTGGGCAAAACCTCTAGCGTTTCTAGTGGTGGTAGCATCCCTGGCTTCGCCATAGGCGTAACCTTTCAAACGCTAGCTATCCAATACTTCAAGCTTCACATCTCAACCTCACCTATCCAGGCCAAGCCTCGATTTCTATCACTAGAGAAATATTTGAGAATACGTATGTAATAATAGTGACATATGTGAAAATGTGTGAAATTAAATTGTGTTAAAACGGTCCAAAAAGTATCAATATTCGAACTCATCTAGTTGAAAATCATAGATACATTGCCTAGAAAAAAATTGTGAATACGTACAAATCTTATCCCTAGTAATAATAGTGCTACTGGAATTTAGCTTCCTGTTCCCCATCTAAAGGGACATCCACAGGAATCTTATATTAAAAAAAAAAATTTACAACCTTACAAAGTGAATTTTCATTTATTTTCATGTCAGAATGATCCTGTATAATAATCAGAGCATCGTGTAACCAGGATGGATGCGAATTTGAAGAAGAAGAAATCTACAACGTTGATGTTTCTATCGCGACTCTTAGCTGTTCAAGGTAAAATGATGTAAAACGTCTTCCAAGGTTTGCCACGAAGGTTCCTCGGAGCCATAACTATAATACTATATAATCAAGTCAAGCGGTGTCAAAAAGGGCCTCTCGTTGCGAAAAATCCAGTAGTCTGTTTTATTATCATTCCTTATATTTTTGGTTTATTATTTTCAATAATAAACCTCATACTGCTTTAGCAACAGCCGGTCAGTGAAACTGGTTCAGGGGCTGAGGGTGAGGAGATTTTAGAGCGGCTTATTCCTCATAAATATTTAATCAATCCGAGCACTTTCGCCTGTGACGGCCTCATCAGGGATTTACAAAAAAAAAGCTTTTATATTTACAAGTTATATAGATGACGTTTTATATATAGGGTGGAGGTCCATTCATCGTCAATAAAGTTGAAAAGGTTTTTACGCTTTGCAGGTACGCATCACAGTGTTCACTTAGATTAAAAGTGGGTAAGGGGTAGGGTCGATATATATTTAAAAAAATTAATTTAAAATTTCGCGATGGATAGTCCCATATAATTCATGCACGTTAATAACGACTGGGAGTAGACCATTTTAGCGCTAAGCCAGAAAATAGGTAATTCAGCGCCGTTCTGCCTAGTCAACATATCATGTGGGCGCAGGACTGGGTGTCTTTTGTATACCAGTTGAGCGCGAGGATAAAGTCGAATGAAGCAACGCGAAAGACGATTTTAGATATTTTTCGACACTTGAATGTCCTGTATTGCATCCGGGAACAAATAGATTTTGGATATGAAGTACAGTCGAATCCGCTTATTGTCGACCATTAATTCGGGTAGTTATGGGTGTTGCAAGGAATTGACCACAGACAGACAGACACGGAAACAAATATGTTCCTCGATGTCTGAAACGGAAAATGGTATTGGAAATTTTCATTTTGGAGGACATGCACTTTTTTTTACTCAATCACAAATCCAAGGCTTCCCTGCCTTCGGTAGTGTGGAAGCAAAAAAACTTCGTGGGATTTCCAAGCCTCGGACCAGCGACCTAACGCAATGTCGTGTAATACACGTCCTCAGCTGCTGTTGGCGTTTTTCGGGTAGGTAGAACCCCCTCGGCAGTTTTCGGCGGAGTGGGGTCTGGCCATGCTCTCCTCGGAGTTGGGTGGTAGGAGTGGGGTAGAGGGAGAACTGTACGGGCGACGGGGAGGGGAACCGAGTTCCCCTGAACTGGACTGGACGTTTTGCAGCCTGGTTTACTCCCGTAAAAACATGTTCCATGTTAAAAATCGGAAAACATAAAGTAGCGTCATTTATTTCGCTAAGTCACACGTAATTTAATTATAAAGAATGAGGGCCAAGAATTTAAGAAAAACATTACTTAGTGAAATAAGAGGTGATGACGCGTTGTCTTGACATCAATGCGCGTTTGATTGACGAAGTCAGTGATTCGAGCTGATCAGAGGACTACTTTCGTTACAGAATCGCATGAAAAACTTCCGCTGTATTTCGTTACATTTTTGTGCCTTTCGTGCTGTTACTGGTGGATCGGTAGGCTGATCGGCGTTCGAGGTAGTGAGCCGTTTTCTAGGTAGTGAGCCCTTAGATCGTAGAACCACTGTTTTGCACGAACCTATGGCTACACTCACTGACCTGAGTCGATCGGGGATCCACCAGTTGAGCGCACAGCAGGATCATGCAGTTTAGTGTCACGTACCAATAGAGCGCAGCTCAACTTTTTACCAGTGGCGCGAGTGTTTGAAGGAATGCAAACAGAACGTTGATGTGTCTAGCGTGACAGCTGTGACAGCCTCACGAGCGGTGTCGCTTCGAAATCGCGATTCGGAAAGCCGCAAGGAAAGCCTGGTTGGATATTCACGTAGATGTTCGTCGCTGCCTGGTTTCGTGAAATTCAAAAGAAGGAAGGGAATGAAATTGGACAGTGGTAGAAGACGAATGCGCTGAGCACTCAGCGAATAGTACCGGTAGTACATAGAAGCTCGGCTTTACTGTCTCTATCTCTAAGCCTAGAGAGTGAAGCAATTTTCGAGACCACCCGGAGCATTGTACGTCCAGCTGCCAGCCGTTCGTTTGCACCGAAAAGCTTTATCAACATGATCGTGAATGAAACTTTATACTTACATTCATCCCAGATGTCATTGCTGGGGAACACCTGATTATAATCACGCATGGCTGTAAGAAATCGAGTTGGTTGTTCCGAGATATTGTAATTTAATTTGAAGAACGATGGTTATTTTGGATTTTGATTATGGCTACTTTTATTTGAAAACGATAGAAGAATACTTGATCCCCCCCCCCCCCCACCATATTTTGGTTTCCTATTTTCAATAATGAATACCTTTGGAATCGAGCATGAAAAAAAAATGCTAACCCCACCATCAAAATTTGATAGTTTACGTTTCAAGATAATTATGTAGAATCCGAAAATGCAATAAAAAAAATTCTGTCTGTCCGCCGTACACCGTACGCCATACTGAGCACTTTTCTTTGTTACCATGAATAAAAATTGATGAAATTCGGGTCGGGGTCTCGTTGGTCCTCGAAGCTCGGCTTTACTGTCAGTCATCTCTAAGGGGTTCAAAATAGGGGATGAAATTTTCAGAACGCCGTAGCTCAAAAACTTTCGATAGAAGGGTATGGGGTTTTTTACTTTAATAAATTTGTCTTGAGCTACACAATTTTTTGAGACCACCCTGAGCATTGTACGTCCAGCCGCTCGTGTGCACCAAAAAGCTTCGTCAACACGATCGTGAATCAAACGGTATAAATCCGGCCGGGATTTCACCACTAAGGAGCACCTGATTATAATCAAGGATGGCTGTATGAAGTCGAGTTGGTTGTTCTGCGATATTATTTCATTTGATAAGTGATGGACTATTGGATTTTGTTGGTAGGTAGGTACTTGAGAAACTTGAACAAACGTTGAAGTATTATTGATGGGTAAAGTATTACACAATGGTAAATTATTACACAACGGCAAATTATTACACAACGGTAAATTATTACATAACGGTAAATTATTACAGAACGGTAAATTATTATAGAACGGTAAATTATTACACAACAGTTCATCTACCTAGAAGGGGCTGGATTTTGTTGATCGGTACTTGTGAAACTTGAACAAACGTTGAAGTATTATTGATGGGTAAATTATTACACAATGGTAAATTATTACACAACTGAAAATTATTACACAACGGTAAATTATTACATAGCAGCAAATTATTACACAACGGTAAATTATTACACAACGGCAAATTATTTCACAACGGTTCATCTACCAAGAAGGGGCTGGATTTTGTTGATAGGTACTTTTACAACTTGAACAACCGTTGAAGTATTATTGATGGGCAAGTTGTTACACAACGGTTCAATATATTTGACCACTAGGGTAGGTATTGACCACAGAAAGCAGTCATACGCAGAAGGGTATGCAGGTAAATAATAAACCTTTGTGTAATAATTTGCAGCGTTTTCGAACGCTTTTCTGATAATCTCCCGGGGATATTTGACCAAAATCTCCTCAATCGGCTGACCGTTATAATTAGGTAGTTGAGTTGATATTTCATGTTGAATTGGTAACCGCTTTATGGGAGTCAGACATGTGATTTTCGTGTCGATGATGCGAACGAGGCGATATTGCCTCATATGGCGCGAAATGACCGTCGCTGACTGCAATGGAGCCTCAGTTGGTCCACACAAGAGGCCTAGGCGTATGGCCGAGCCTAATACACGTTGAAGGGACACAGCAAGAGAAACCGAGAGGAGCTAATGAGGGGCTGAGGCCCACACACATACACATTTACCACACGTGGGATGAGCTGTGGTGGACGAGTGAATGAGAAACGTGCTACCGCAGATGCTCTTTGATAATCCTCCTCGTCCCGCTCTCGACCGGCCACCGAAATGCTCCCCTTCGGCCATCTCCAAACCAGAGCCTGGGCGACTGAATATTAGAAGGGCAGCTCCCATCACCCATCATCTCTAACCTTTTTAAAGGGTCGCTCATCCGCTGTTTGTCCGTCCTGTTACCCGTTGGAAGCGAACGTTGTAATTACGTTTCGAGGGTAAGCGCTCCCAAAGCACCTATAACTCTCCACGACAAAGTTGTTACAACAGTCCTAAAAGCACCAAAGAGAAGTAAAGTAAATTTTTAATTCGGATATAACCCATTTTCCTCGTCCCTTCGCTCCCTTTCCCGCCCACCTGTCCCCACCTAATCTTGTAAGCTCAATAAATTATCAATGAGAGATGGGATTCAATCGATATACTACCTTTGAGAATAATATTATGTTTATAAGCCTCTTGCCGTCCCCTCGATGGGCTGAATAACGCCATTCACCATTTATGTAGGCGAAAAATACATTGATACAAAAATGGTATTGGCGACGGGTGAAGCGATCAAATTATTATTATTCGTTTGACAACACAATGCCTTGTTCCGAGCTCGCGAAGTGATGTAATAAGCGCATCGGGATGACCGATTGGACTTTTTAAAAAGGTTCTTATCATCACTCATCACCAGAGACGGTCATAAACTTCTTAGTCATAGTTTTTTTAATATAATAAAATAGCCATTTTTGCTAAATCGTCATAACTTGCGACTTTTTGGAATAAACGTCATATTTTGACCCTTTTGACAAAATAAAACTCATTTAAATTTTTTCAACTGATCTATTGATCGAACTAAACAGGAAAAAAATAAATAAAATTAAAAAAACGAACTCAAAAAGACTGTATTTAATACTATTGTAGTGAACTGGTATAGCTGCGATTCACTACGGGCGGCATGAGGTTGTGCCCGGAGGGTTCCACACTAACAGATGTCACCAGTTCAGGTTCCACACTATCAGATGTCACCACGTCAACGGGATCTTTTAGGACGCATGTGGGTTCCACACTAATAGATGTCACCGGTAAAGGTTCCACACTATCAGATGTCACCACTGCGACGGGATCTTTTAGGTTTTAAGGAGAGAGGAGGAGTGAGGTGAGAGAGAGAGAGTAGTCAACGACTAGAGGAGAGCGTAGAATGGCTAGAAAGGCGAAGGAGTCGAGTTGTTATAGCCCTTGAGGGCTGTCTCCCTCCATCCTCCAGCTAGTGGTGGATGGTGGGGAACCCCGCTGGGTTCCTCGGTGCTCCTGTGTCTTTCGTCCCCACTTCTGCGAGTTTATTTGCGAGATCTAATATCTAAGGTTTACAAGGAGTGGTTCTGGGAGGATACCACGACAACTATAAAGTAAAGAATAAGGTTTATGCTGACCAAGCGTATATAATTTATTCAGAACCGATACAGCAAAATGTTTGAAATCGCCGCAAATTTTAACTAATAACCCCACACACAGCCTTCATAGGTACTGTATCTCTTAGTACATTTGGGACATTTTATTTGAAATTTTCCGCCGACTTCAAAAATGTTGTTGTATTGGCGTTGAAGAAATTATATACAGTAAGTTTGTTCAGCATACAAATTATTCTTTACTTTTTAGTTTGATACAACTTTTTTGAAGTAGATTTTTTTTAAATGAAATTCTTATAGGACCATTTACGGCCCAGCCCGCACTTACCCTCCAAATGTCAGCTCAGTTCGACCATCTTTTTTTGTAGTTATGTGACTGGCAACGGTTTACGGGCACACCAATGAAAGCAGAATGTAGCTAGCAACGATTGTCATGGGCCTAAAAAGGCCTGGATACGATCAACCACAAGAAGAGCACAGCAGGTTTAGGGACACATACAGACGGACAGACTTGGAACCCAATACGTTCTGAAAGATCTCGGTTTTGATTTCGGATGAGAATTTTTTCCCCCTCACCTACTAAAAGTCATCACAAGGCTTCCGCTACCCCGATAGACATACAAGCCGCTGGCAGTAGTAGGTGCTAAAGTTACGGCCAGGTGTGCTTGTAACTGAAAAAGGAATCGTGAAGCACAACCGTTTTAAGAAAGAGAACATCTTCGCGATCATTTTCAGGCTGTGTGGCGTCTTTTGCCTCACGATTATTTCGGGGAAACATAGCAAAAATTGAACTCGACGGTTCCTTGGCCCGTCCAGAAAAGGACTTTTACCGCATGAAAACTGAATATACGGGGAAAATGGGAGGGCGACTTGAGAAGAAACCCAGCTTATGGAGGCAAACTGTTCTCAGGGGGTCTGAGAAGGGTATCTTGTCGTTGCGGCTCCCATGTGCGTATTGGGTGCGCGAGATGGGATTAAGGGCTTTTAGCGGATTTGCCTCTTTCGAAAAATGCTTTACGCACGAGACGACAGCATTGTCCTCGGGAAAAACGAAGGCATCGCCTGGGTCATGATCAAGAAGACGAGAAATTCGGTGTGCTTTCGATTACTTTAACTGTCTCATATTATCCCTCTATTCTGTATTCTATAAAAATAATCTACCCCGCACTCCCATACTTGTTACAGTAGACCAGTTGCGGCTTTTGAACATCACCATTCAGCTCAATTTATGTGAAAGTAAATCGTAGATAACAAATTATTTCCCGATCGTCGTGATTCTCTAACCCAGCCCACCAGGGGGAAAAGTGAACAGCTGATAATTAGGGGTACCCATGACTTCCGTTTCCATTACTTTCCCATTTTTAAATGAAAGTAGGTTCTATTATAAGAATTTTGAGACCAACCGAACTCTCCTACGGTGAATAGTTCTTTTTCATTAGCTTTCAAAATTTTTACAACAAGAGTGACGTCATCCACCCCCCCTCCTGGGCGGAATCACCTTGCCTAGCGTCACGTCATTTGTTGTCAAAAATTTGAAAGCTTATAGAAAAAAAATGCGTTGCCGTAGGGGGCGGCGTCTAGCCTCCAGTGGATTGTGTTCATGACGGTACGTTTATTGTCGAATGAAGTCTGGGGGACACCAAAGCAAGGAAACATGGAACATGTTTTTCGAATAGGTACATGATAACGGATATGGAGATATGTAGAAAAACGTCTGCCATTTCGAGTAGGCACTCGAAAACCCCTCACCCCCCTTCCTCACTTGAATCACATGAACCTATAGACTAGTTGGGTAGGTTTGTTATGATACGGGACCATATGCGATCCAACCCGCATGTACCCTCAACATTTCATCTCTGTACGACTATTTTTCGCGTAGATAGAAGCGTTATAAGGAAACGGTTAACATTTCATGTTAGCGCATGCGGAGAGGGAAATTACAGTAATATTCTAATGAAGTTCATACGGAACCATCGATGTATTATACTGATCGACCCTCCAAATGTGAACTCTTTTTCAATGATAATATTAAGGTAGTTATGGGTGTTCCAATTATTTCACATTTGCGCATGCGCAGACGAAAGTTAAGGTACTTTATCAATGATTTTGGTATGGGACCATATATGACTCAACCCGCACCTACCCTCGAAATTTCAGCCCACTTCGACCATTATTTCGGGTAGTTATGGGTGTTGCAAGGAATTGACCACAGACAGAAAGACATGGAACCAAATATGTTCCTCGATGTCTGAAACGGAAAATGGTATTGGAAATTTTCATTTTGGAGGACATGAACTTTTTTGACATTTTCATGTCTTTCATATGGCACATAACAAAAAAATCGTCACGAAAATCGTCACGAAAAATCATCAAGAAATTTGCTCACGAAAATTGTCCCAAGTCGCCACAATGATGATTTTCGCTTACAACCGATTCGTTGCTACGGAACTTTATCTTCGCCAGTTATCATCGTACAAAAATCGTTCACCACTCGTTGGATAGCTCTCGATTTACCTAACCATACTACGTTAACCACTGCGGAGTGCGTGGCCGACAAGCTGCGGTATGAGCGTGATTGTTTAAATAATTGTTTACACACAGGTGAAACATTCTCAATAATTTATATTGTCAACACGAATGCAAGCTTCATATAAGTTTCTGATGATTTTCGCTTACAACCGATTCGTTGCTACGGAACTTTAACTTCTCCGGTTATTATCATATACAAATTGGAAAGAGATAGAGCCGCGAGAATGGTTTCCAACCACCAAGCAAAGATTATACATACGTGCCAAATTCTTACAGAAGAACGACGCGCTCAAGCACAATGGAGGGAGGCTCAGCGCTCTGCTGAAGATCTATTGGCCAAATTCAAATTCACTCTTCAATCTTAGCCGACATTTCATTTAAACAATAATACAACGTTTATTACATTAATCGAAGAACTGAGTCTAATTACCAATTCTTTTATGATCAACACTACAACTTAGATTGCGACTTTATAATTAGGTACCTACCTAATTTGGTAGGTGAGAAGGAAGGAGGGGAAAGACATGAAAATGTCCCAATGCGTTGCAGACTCGTATGCAAGCGTTTTTTATTAAGAAAGATCACTAGATTCCATTTGAATTTATTAAAGACATTTAGTTCGACGGGAATTTTACTCAATCACGAATCCAAGGCTTCCCTGCCTTCGGTAGTGTGGAAGCAAAAAAACGTCGTGGGATTTCCAAGCCTCGGACCAGCGACCTAACGCAATGTCATGTAATACACGTCCTCAGCTGCTTTTGGCGTTTTTCGGGTAGGTAGAACCCCCTCGGCAGTTTTCGGCGGAGTGGGGTCTGGCCATGCTCTCCTCGGAGTTGGGTGGCAGGAGTGGGGTAGAGGGAGAACTGTGCGGGCGACGGGGAGGGGAACCGAGTTCCCCTGGACTGGACGTGGACGTTTTCGAGCATGGTTTACTACCGTAAAAACATGTTCCATGTTAAAAGAACTATTCATCGTAGAAGAATGTTGTTAGTCTCAAAATGTTTAGAATGGAATCTAACTCCTTTCAAAAACATAAACAGAAGTCATGAATACTCCTCATTGAATATTCATAATCGCAATGCATTTTAGATATGCGTTATAATATGTCCTCTCACTTTCTTTTTTCATTCCCACTGCAACTGTGAGGACGCGAGCACAAAGGGTCCTCATCTGTCAGCAGATAGAAAGGTGTGAGTGTGAAGATGTGGTGGGAGGCTTCACAGTCCCCAGTCCCCTCCTCGCGTCACTATCTTACATCCTTTGTATTCTTATTATTGTACTCTATACCTTGGTGTATCTACTTACCTGTACCCTCTAAACCTAGATGCATGCCGACGGTTGTCAGATCCTGCTGGGTTCAACCTATCCGTAATTTGAGACCGTTTCCCTCCTAAGCAAAAAAATAAAAAATAAAATAAAATATATAAATAAACACATAAACTTAAATAAATAAAGTCAAATAAAAATAATAAACCTTAGGAGGCAGGGGAGGAGGATCTCCTTGGGAGTACCCTCTACCTCGCCGGTTGCAGAAGGTGGAGATTGCGGAAGAGCTTCTGTTCCTGCTGGTAATGAGGGAGGCTCCTACCATAAATTAATAACCCCAGCTGCTGAAAGCGGTTGTTAGGAAGTTATTATTATGGATATTAGAAAGTTTATTACAATATAAATTATAACAACAATACATATTGTACATATTACAATATATATTAGAACTAGATTATAGAGTAATAATATAGAGGTATATAATGTACCTACTCCCAACACCCTACTGTCAGTATTGTAATATCTTTATTTTGAACTATTGCAAATTAATCCTCCACAGCTGACTTAAAAATCGGATATTGTGGGAATTTATAAGGCGAAACATTTAGCGTTTTCTTCCAGTCATTTATACAACCCGCCACAGTGCAACGATCGTCTTGTTCACCTTTTATGAGTACAACACGGATTGAACCAGTGGTGCTGGTCTCATGTAGGAAGGAAGGCTTACTTTAGATCGCATAGGTACCACAAACGGAAAGTTCCGGTGTGGAGATTGCCACAAAATACTTCCATTTTCTAAATAATAGTATGGATACAAGTTTGGCGGCAGCGGTCGTCCATTGCAGCATTTTTACGGTAGTTGTATAGGTGAAAATCGAAAAATCAGAAAACCCGCCATGATAACTCCCTTATTTTTCCACCTAGAAAGCTCGTTCTCATCTCAAAGTGAAGAGTTTAAATTCTGAACAAACCCAAAAAGAAAATGTGAAAAAACAAAGGAGCTTCGGTGGGACTGCTGGGTAACAATTGCGGTGTGGAGATGGCCACACAATATTTCCGTGTTCTTCATAGTATTATGAATACAATTTTGGCGGCAGGGGCCGTCCATTGCGGCCTGAGTGGTCGCCCATTTCGGCAAAATCCCTAAGCTTGCGAAGAAATTTTACTTTCAGTCACTTTCTGACACCACACCAGCGTCATATAGCGAGTAAACCGAGAAAATGTTGGGCCCATTGACATATTTTTGCTGCCAATTAGCCAAATCATAATGCGATCGTGCTAAAAATCAGTAGCCATGATCTAGGCATCCTAACGGACTTTGATACCAACCGCAACAGTTTTGATCTATTTTGACGGCAGTTATCGTTGAAAATCGAAAAATTAGAAAACCCGTCTTAACTCCCACGTTTATTCACCTAGAAAGCTCGTTCTCATCTCAAATTGAAGAGTTCACCGAGCTGAACAATACCCAAAAAAGAAAATCTGAAAAATCTTATCTTGAGGAAGTTATTGCAGCTTGAAATCCCAACATACGTACGGGGCGACATCAAGCGGAAAACCGTCCAGAAACTAGTTATGAGCATTTCGAAGAACATTCCACGCTGCACGCTGACACATCGGCTCATGGATATATGTCTAATGGTATGGGAGAGCTGCGAATGCACAGAATACATTTTATACATTTATTTCACAGAAAGGGCGTCAACCCCCTAAGTAGGTAGATAGGTACCTACTTGTACAGCTCAGCTTCCGTTACAGGTACAGAGGTATGGGTAGCATAAAAACGTTCTAAAAAATCAGAGGTTTCCACAAAGTGGTGAACGATTTCTGTGGGATGGACACTGGCGGAGTTAACAGTTACTTAGCAACGGCTCGGTTGTAAGTGAAAATCATTAGTAAAAATCGTGACATGAATAAGGTGACTAAAAACAAGTTGACGGACAAATTTGCAGGATGACCCCAGCCATTAGACATCCATGTCAAGAAGACCATATTTTGAGGAAGTTATGACCATTTGAATTTCCAGCATTCGTATATAAATAATACGTACGGAGTCATTCGTATATAAATACGTTGTCAAGCGGAAAGCCGTCTAGAAACTCGTTTTGAACACTTCTGAACAAGATCCTACGGTTTTCTCGGACACCTATTTCTGGTGATATCACCATTCTTAAATTTCTATAGAACAGGAACATGGGAGTAAAAGAATAGAGGCAGACCTCTTGCGTGCGGATCTCTTCCTCATGTGCTCGTCTTCCATTTTCATGAAGACTAAGCACACCTGCTCTACTCACCCTTCTAGCAATCAAGAAGTTGTTTCGTCAGATAAGGTCAATGAGGAATATAAGTGGGCAGGAATTTGCAGATTTTGACCCAAGAATCGGATTCAGCACTCTCAAAAACCCCTGAATCCCAATTTTAGCTGTGGAATCCGAGTAGTTCAGCGGGAATAAGCTAAAGTTCTCTGTAAGACCTACAATGCGAAAGAATTTTAAAAAAAAGCACGTCCATTCCTCAGTGACAGTATCAGCAACAAGAATGATTTCATTAATTTCAAATCACGAAAAACAAAAATTCAAGTTGGTACCTATTTTACCTTGTATCACCTGACCGCTTTTGCAAATGAAATTCTTTCTTTTACATATTCAATTAATGTGGCTCTGTGTTATAAATCATATGATTATATATTATTATGGTCGTGATGTCCTCCCAGAACATCACTCCTTGTAATATTCAAGATTGTACAAAATAATAAACCCAAACGAATGAGGTAGCGTACGTGACCGGCCGCAGGTAATCCTGAGCTCTCCCACCATCCCTCAACTGCCGATGAGGGACTAGGGGAGAGTGGAAAGGGTCTTATAAAAACCCGCCGTTCTCGCCTGTTACTTCATTCTACTCTCAAACAAAGTCGATGACTTATCTCTCTCTCCTCTCACGCCTCCTTACCTTTTACCAAAAAGATCCCAGATTGGTGGAACCGGTAAGGTGATAACCTACCGCAAGTGGCAACCACTGGGCAAATCCCTCCAGCTTATTTAGTGGTGTTGACCTCACTGGCCTTGCTGTAGGTGTCAACCCTTTAGACGATAGATCCGGCACCTTCTCCTCCATCCTCTGACTCTCTTCACCATACCTCACCACTACATTATTCTCTATCAAACCACCACAATTATATTTGTATGTTCCATGTTATCATAACCACATACACCTAGCGTCGTTGAATTCTCGTTCACCTGTGCCTAACGACTCGCCACTACAGTCATTAGCCCTTCTAGAGTTTGGCTATCTCGACCATGAACTCACTCATTAATCACACCAATAAGACAAGGGAAATTTGTCAACGGCCACACCCTGCCAATGTTTGAAAAGGTTTTAGAAAACTGGGGCTCGCCCTGAGAAGCCCGTTATATACTGATGGAAACCCATTCTCGAATTAAGATTGATGTAATAGATACCAGATAGTTCCAGATGTGGGGGCTTAACAAAATTATCATGGTAGGTATACCTGCGAGCCAACTGCCAGTGCGTAGCACGGGCCCCCTAGAAGTAGCTCTCTGGATTTATAGAGGGGTGGCTACATGAATCGGGCGTTTTTTAAATAAACCGTACACTTTAAATTTTTGTGTTACCTACAAGGATGTTAGCTACATATCGCAGGTATAAATACAGAAAATCACATGTGACATATTTATTACATCTTCTATGCTGCTCAAAGCAACAGGCGAAACGTTTCCCTCACTTCCAGTATACCTACCTATCAACTCCATGGAACACATCTCTGCCAATTTTCCAATGGAATTTTCATGGGAATTGGGGTCTTTTATGGCTCTTCAAGGACTCTTAGTTTGATTTCTTATTTACCCGTCAAAAACAGTCAAACCTTCCCGGAGCAGGTGATTTCTCCGTTTGGCGACATCCAAAGGGCATAAGATCTCACTGAAAGTGATTTGTAGCGACAGTTTGAGCGACTTTTTTGAGGCAATTAGCTGTTTCAGTGGGCCGAAAATTACATAGGTGCGTAATATGAAATTGCATTTATTTCCACGAGTTTTCCAATGATCCACTCAAATGCCCACCAAGAGCACCTACCTTGATAGTCTAGTGACATGTTGATTCCAAAACTGAACAATTAAATATATTGCACACATTTTTTTAAATTCATCATAATTATATTATTACACATACTCGTAATAATACAATACGGGGGATATTGACTTGGCTCGTGATTGGTCTGTCAACACAGCGTCGCTTGTAATTGAAACTATGGCATTTCAAACGTCGGGCTGCTCCTGCTGAAAACCATCAAACTGCGCCATGCTACAAATACAAACATGTGAAAATCGGGATTATTTCAACTTGCTAATCTCTAATAAGCAAAAAAAAAAAAAATAAATAAATGAACCTATGCTGATGTTTTTATTAACGGGAAAAACAAATTCCTAACTGATAGAACGTCAAAAACTCCAAAGTGATGGAGGGGGGGGGGGATGCCCAACAACAGGTGAAATAAGATTTTTGAATGATTTATTTGACAAAAACAAACCATTAATTGCTTGAAAGAAAAATCCTTTCTTCTTCCTTTTTCACCTGGCCAACCTCAAGCAATTTTTCTCTGAGAATTGCGGTTGAAGAGGATTAGAAGAAAAGGCCGCTTGGCTGGCGGGGAGGGGGTGAGAGGTAGTTGAATTACTCACCTCCTCCTCCTTCAAGTCACACAAAGAGTTTTAAGAGCTTTAGGAGTTTTCTAATATTTATGGAAATCCCGCTCGGAGCAAAAGAAAACGGCGAGGTTGTTTATTTAGTTATCTTTTTTTTGCCCGCTCTCTCCGCCGTCAGTTTTACTACTAGAGCGGATTTTGGACAAATATCGCAGCTAGTTATGACCGGAATATACAGTTTGGAGATGGAGATCCGTTAAGTTGATATCAGAAGACGCCCGAGGGTTCGCCTTGTTTATTGAAACTTTAACTCAGGCTGACTCACTGAATTGGCTGGATGAACCACAGTGGGCGAAGATCGCTGGCCAAAACTCTTTGACGAGCTGCATCACAGGGAATCTTACGCTGGTTCTGAGTATGTAATACCACATGTTCCTGTGCCCATAGGTATCTATTGGCTGAGCTGTTACTGAAACGTGACTCACAAAGCTGCAAATTATTACACAACGGTTTATTAATTTCCTGCATAGGTCCCTTCTGGGTAGGTCACAGTTTTCTGTGGTTTATGTGTGGTTTATTATGTCCCTCGACATAATCCCAATTTTTCACCAAATTAGGATGATTCGTTTATCAGTGAACAACAAACTTGTACAAACGCTGCGAAGTCCTTGTCACTTGGGTTTATTATTCTATCAGACGTATCTTTGGAAATGTTGGCTGTTCATTTATTGTTTCATTCATGTGAAATAATTGAAATAGCTATTTCTGATGGTTTCCACCGATGTTGGCCCCCAAAACACGAATGAGGTACGCTCCTTTTTTTCCAAATTATCTTTGATCATTGATAGTACCATTTAATCGTCTTGATCCACGTGTTGACACTTTTGGTTTATTATTCTGTGAATAATATTGGTTTATTATTCTTTGCATAATATTGGTTTATTATTCTGTGGATAATACACCTATTTATTCGCTCAGCAAACAATTTTTATAACACCCCCTCAAAATTTTTTCTTTTCCGTTTCAAGGTGCGTAGACTCCAAAAATGCAATGTCCGTCCGCCGTACGCCGTATCACGTGTACAGGCTTCATTTTCGGTCTAAAAAAATCGTTCTTTCGCACACATGCTCCATTTGGGCCCTAGTTGGGTCCCGAAACTTTGCAGCCCGATCGGAATATTCCCAGGGGTGTTGTGAGTGAAAATGTGTGTAAAAATAGGTACTTTTTGCGTTTTAGCAACATGTTGGTAACATGAGCTTTTATGGTATCGTTTTTCATGTTTTTGGGGACGAGAAGACCGAATATGAAGTCGATTTTGACCAAAGAGTAGAAAATTGAGGTTCTACCAAATGTTCAGCTCCCAAAATTGATTTTTTATGAGTCAAAAACCTGGGAAATCGTCTGAAATCACCATCAATTTGTATAATACTAGAAAAAGTGTTAACACGTGGATCAAGACGATTAATTGGCACCATCCATGATCAAAGATAATTTGGAAAAAAAAAGGAGCGTACCTAATTCGTGCTTCAGGGGCCAAAATTGGTGGAAAACATAAGAAATGGCTATTTAAATTATTTCACATGAAAGAAACAATAAATGAACAGCCTGCATTTCTGTAGGTATGTCCAATAGAATAATAAACCCATGTGACAAAGACTTTGCAGCGTTTTGGTTTATTATTCTGTGAATAATACACCTATGTATTCGCTCAGCAAAAAATTTTTATAACACCCCCTCAAACTTTTTTCTTTTCCGTTTCAAGGTGCGTAGATTCCAAAAATGCAATGTCCGTCCGCCGTCCGCCGTACGCCGTATCACGTGTACAGGCTTCATTTTAGATCTAAAAAAGTCGTTCTTTCGCACACATGCTCCATTTGGGCCCTAGTTGTGTCCCGAAACTTTTCAGCCCGGTCGGAATATACCCAGGTGTGTTATGAGTGAAAATGTGTGTAAAAATAGGTACTTTTTGCGTTTTAGCAACATGTTAGTAAAATGAGCTTTTGAGGTATCGTTTTCCATGTTTTTGGGGACGAGAATACCGAATATGAAGTCGATTTTGACCAAAGACGCGGAAATTGAGGTTTTACCATTGGCTCAGCTCCCAAAATTGGTTTTTTTTAGTCAAAAACCTGGAAAACTGTCTGAAATCACCATCAATGTGTATACTAACATTAGAAAAAGTGTAAACAGCTGAATCAAGACCATTAAATCGCACTACCAATGATCAAATATGATCTGGGGGGAAAAAAAAAGTGTAGGTACCTATTTCATGTTTTGGGGGCCAAAATTGGTGGAAATCATCAGGAATAGCTAATTCAATCATTCCACATGAAAGAAACAATAAATTTAACTGCCAACAAGAATCTCTAGAACTCCAATAGAATAATAAACCCATGTGACAAGGACTTTGCAGCGTTTTTTTGTAGAATCTTGTTGGTACACATCTCACCTAACACCCCAATGTATTGAAGATCCAAATTTGTTTTTTTAACAGTCTGATTTTCTAAGTTCACAATTACCCCATAGATTCCCAATTACCCCTTAGGGTAGGGGGTAATTGGGAACGGGTATGTTTTTAATTGAGTCATTTAAACAATTAAAACCTCTCTCAACAAATTAATTCTGACTCCTGTTATGCTTTGAATCCAGTTAGAACACTTTGGAGCTCAGTTCACAATTACCCCAAATTACGTTCTCATTTACCCCAAGTTATATTCTCAGTTGCCCCAAATTATATTCTCAGTTACCCAAACTCATTTGCACACTAACTATCGGACTGGATTAGGAAATAAATGGAAGTACGACAATATTCGACATTTTTTTAAATTCAAACCTAAAAACAAAAAGAATTGACATGGTTTTATGCAACGATTAAAGTGGAATCGTTGTAGAAGGACTAGTGCATGGTGAGGAACTCAAAGTTATGCCTGGGTACTGTTCTTTCGGAATCCATCGAGGCTGCATACAGAGACCTTTGAAAACAATAAGAGGAGGAAGGCATTCCCCGTCAGCCGAGACACAGGCGAGGACTGTGGTTGATTCTCGTCCTGAACCATCAGACACTATTCAGGGCTTCACCTTTGGAATCAGTTGCTCTCAGCCGGGATGGATCAGAGGGAAAGGTAGTATCATCAGTGTTGAAGACCAAATATGCAGGATCTCTGGCTTGCTTCCTCGCCTTTTGAAGATGTTCGGGTTTTTTCAAAGACATTTTCGGATTGCGCCGCATGAAAGCATGGTACCAGTCTTCACCAGGTTTCCCATCTATAGTCCTTGTGCTCATTCCAGCAGCTTGAATATACTCTGCACAAGCTGTTTGAGCTCTACTTTATCACAAGGATAACCCATTTGTGCCCTGGAAATCAAACACTGCTCGAGGGTCTCTTCATCCTCCCTCGTTAGATCAGTTGGCCTTCCTGCCCCCAGTTTATTAATGTCAGTTTTCCTAACTTTGATGAGATTGAAAAGGACCGTTTTAGGGACACCATACTCCACAGCAGCAGCCTGTTATGTGAAATTTCCATTGGGAATATCGTGGACAGCTTGATCCACGTCGTCCACAGTGTAGTATGGCGGAGGCTTCTTTCTGGTGTATGTTCTTGGCATCCTTGACGTCACTGTAACGTAAATTACCAGTGCATATTGTTAAACTGCTAAAAACAGCCTCCATTAGCATTTTTGGTTGAGGAAAAAGTGTTCCAAATTTTGTTCCCAATTACCCCTGAGGTAAAAAAGTCAGGGGTAATTGGGAATGTCTATCTGCAGGGTAGTAGAAAATGTTTTAAGCCAAACTTGATATCCACGGAATGAATATACTATTTAAGCAATAATAATTAACTATAAAAAGTTCTTACCTGTTGAATGTGTAACCAGGAGGAGCTCTCAACTTCGCGTCTGCTCATTCAGATTTCAAAACCAACTGTCCACTGTTTTTCAACCTCAATCCACTGCCACCAGGTGATCCCCAAAAAAGGCGGGAACGCCATCAACAATTCATCAGTGATGTTGCCTTTCAGGTTTCACAGTTGTTTAGTTCCCAGAAGCGCCCCATGAGCGCTAAATGCGCTTGTTCCCAATTACCCCTGATTCCCAATTACCCCACCTGACCCTACGTACCAACAAAATCCAAAATAACCATCTTTCTTTACAGGTGTTCGAAAGGATTACGGAACAACGAACTCGATTTCAATTATATCAGTGATATCTTGTGTTGACGAAGGTTTTCGGTTCACCTCTTCTGACTTCAGAAACTGAGAACGAACGGCTGAACGTACGAGTACAATGCGTCGGGTGGGCTATAAAAAATCGTAACAATCAGAATCAATTTGAAAACGGTATAAAACCCCTTCAGTTAGAAGTTTTCAAGCTACGGCGTATAGTAAATTTCAACCCCTATTTTCACCCCTTAGATATAACAGTACCTACTGCAGGACCAACTAGACCCCAAATGCAACTACTAAATTTCATTAATTTTTGTTCATGGTAACCAAGGGAAGTGCGATATACGGTGGACGGACAGAAATTATTAATTCATTTTCCGATTCTACATGGGAACGTTTTTCGTAGTTAGGAAATTTTTTTTTCATGCTCGATTCCAAAGGCTCATTATTGAAAATATTTCGAAATTCTACCTGATCATACATTAAGAGGACTTTTTCCACACAGCCTTCTTCCAAGTTCAACATTCCTTGTAAAGCGGATTTTATTCGTGAATTTTCGAGGGAAAAAATACAATAAATTAATCTATTGCAATGGGTTCAACATTTTAGTATGTGCATTTTGGTTTATTATTCTGTGAATAATACACCTATGTAATCGCTCAGCAAAAAATTTTTATAACACCCCCTCAAACTTTTTTCTTTTCCGTTTCAAGGTGTGTAGATTCAAAAAATGCAATGTCCGTCCGCCGTCCGCCGTCCGCCGTCCGCCGTCCGCCGTCCGCCTTATCACGTGTACAGGCTTCATTTTCGATCTAAAAAAGTCGTTCTTTCGCACACATGCTCCATTTGGGCCCTAGTTGTGTCCCGAAACTTTTCAGCCCGATCGGAATATACCCAGGGGTGTTATGAGTGAAAATGTGTATGAAAATAGTGTACTTTTTGCGTTTTAGCAACATGTTGGTAACATGAGCTTTTAAGGTATCGTTTTCCATGTTTTTGGGGACGAGAAGATCGAATATGAAGTCGATTTTGGCCAAGGAGTGGAAAATTGAGGTTGTACCAGATGTTCAGCTCCCAAAATTGATTTTTTATGAGTCAAATACCTGCGAAATCACCATCAATTTGTAGAATAACACTAGAAAAAGTGTCAACACGTGGATCAAGACGATTAAATGGCACTACCAATGATCAAAGATAATTTGAAAAAAAAAAAAAAAAAAAGATCGTACCTACCTAATTTGTGTTTTGGGGGCCAAAATTGGTGGAAACCATCAGAAATAGCTATTTCAATTATTTCACATGGTACAAACAATAAATGTACAGCCAACATTTCTGTAGAATAATAAACCCCATGTGACAAGGACTTTGCAGCGTTTTTTAATGAAAATCGCTCGATAAAAATTCGTTTTAGAGCCTTGCGTTTTAATAACGGTAGCAAATTAAATTCTGTGTCAAATGAGACCAACTTGAGCTCTCCATCTGTGGTTGGAATCTTCAGCGACTTATTCTCAGGTCACCCTTTTTTACAACAATGGCCAAAAACACAGGAAAAAACGCCGACGGTTACTTATCTGAAGATTTCTCATGAGAAAGAAGGCTTCATTTGACGCAGAACTCGACTTTTTACAACTTTATCCCGCACAAAAGCATTTTTGGACTATGCTCAAGGTGGTTAATAAATTGTCGTTTTATGCAATAACATGATGCAAGCAGTTGTTTTATGAGGCTGACGGTGCAAAACCTGCTTTAAAATTTGAAAGTTATGATGCCCTGAAAATTCCTTCCCACAACGATGGCAATGGTCGAATGATCTTAAAATAATCCGTAATTAGTTTCCAGACAAAACGAGAAACAAGTCGTTTGATGTTCCTCAGATGCGGCAATCGTCGTGAATTCATTGCGCAATCAGTTTCTAGAATCAACCTTGCGATAGCTTTCCAACCCCAACAGCTTTTATTAAACGATGATGAGAAAGTATCCGTTCCCTTATTAAATATGAACAAATAATGGAAGGGGAAACTCTGCTTTATCTCGCGGCGTCGAATCTCATTCGTACAAACGAAGAAATTTCAATGTGCCCTTTCGTATCGCTGGTTCATCTTATTATACTGCGAATGTATATTGCGAGGATTCGTCGGCTTATTTTCCGCACCGGCAAGTACCTTAGACCTATATACTTAAATATAATATATAAATATCAGTAGAGAGTTTCATGATTATGGTTACAATTTTAGTCAAATTTCCATGGTTACAATTTTAGCCAAATTATCAGTTTTAGGTCGTTTTGCTACAAATTTAGTGATTCACTAAATTTGTAGCCAAACGACCTAAAATGCTGCATTTTAACTTTTTTTGGACGATGTCTGAAATCTAACAGGTGTTTCTTATGTATTTTTTCGCGCTGAATTCAAATCTTCAATCAGATTTTCTCCATCACGCATAGATTTTTCACAAACCTCTCCCAAAAAATTGAATGAAAGTTCAGGCGGAAGTAGGTGGATTTGAACAAAGAGAGTCAGTCACAACTTAGATTTGAACTGGGATGTGTATTTTTTACATTTATTTGATTTTGTAAGTCCGAAGTATACACTTAAATAGCAATTATACTAGTTAATCCTGAATTTCCTCTTCCTCGGTCGTCTCCATGTCGAGTCTTCTCCAACACAGTCCCTCTTCAGATTCCAGCAATAGTCTGCCATCATTGATGCATTCCATCTTCCTTGATACCTTTGTTCCATAAATTTAATATCCTGGTGGCTCACCCATTTCTTCACTGAAATCCCCCAAATGTTCAGGAAAATATCCTAAATGTGACCGAAGGAAGTGAAGTCTTACGCTCATGAGGCACCCAAGTTCCTGAAAGTGTTTCAGCAAGTCTTCGACTAAATCTGTATAGTTTGCATCCTTGTTATTTCCGGAAAACCCGGTCACAACTGATTTAAAACTCATCCAAGCATTCTTTTCAGGGATACTCATGGTGTTTTCAAAGTCGATATTCTTCATTAGCTGGGGGATTTGGGGTCCAATAAAAATTCCTGCCTTAATTTTTTTCAGAAGTTATTTTAGGAAATTTCTTTCCAAGATACTGAAAACAAGGGTTTTCTCTATTCAGTGCCTTAACAAATTGTTTCATAAGGCCGAGCTTTATGTGTAATGGTGGAAGCAACATGTTCTTGGAGTTCATCAGCGGAGAACTTATGAAGTTCTTGGAGCCTGGTGTTAACTGATCCCTTTCTGGGCAATTTTTGACCGTCCAGTGTTTATCACGAGCTCGACTGTCCCATTCACACAAAAAACATGGGAATTTGGTGAATTCACCCTGAAGCCCTAGAACTAAGCCGATGATCTTGAAATCGCCACAGACCAGCCACTTGTGAAGGTTGTATCCGATGTTTTCCAAAAGTGTTTTCACATTTTCATACGTCTCTTTCATGTGGACAGAATGAGCAATAGGAATTGATGCGAATCTATTCCCATTATGGAGATACTAGTATATTTATTCCAGTGTCTCTAATAATTCGTGTTTTAGCCGTTGGCAACTCTGGTAGGTACCCAAAGACGGAACAGTTCACATTAGTTACTTTTCACTTACTAGCTATAGTAAGTTACTCTGTAATGTTTCTGTTGTTGAGATAATATCCAGCAGGCTATTTCATCCAAACTGTTTCATAACCAAGGAAGTAGCAGCACAGCAGAAGCACTGGACGTATCCGTTTCGGTTATAGCTCTAGGGCCATTCTTTATTTCTCTTTTTTGGGAACAGTTCTTTAAGGTTTTGAGAAGCTGTTTCTTCTTTTTTTTCTTCAAGAAACAATCGCCCCTCCCCATTCCTTTCCCACAGAAGCTTCATTCGAAATTTGAGCCTCCAACGTTGAAAAGGAAAGAAATTGGTCTCAGAGCTCGCTCAGCTGATAAGGGCGAAGACCCTTACCCACCAGTCACACAAAACCTTAATTCCAAATTTGAACCTTATAGGTTGAACAGGAAAAAACTGGTCACTTAGCTGATCAGGGGGGACGCAGAAACCTTCGTGGGCGTGCGCACAACTCACCAAGGTTTCATCGCAATCGGATGAATGGTATACGAACGCATAACGACAAAGAAAGAAAGAATGAAAAAAAATTTATATATTTATATATTCATATAATATATTTATATATAATATATGTTTTTTTTTAGAAAATCCAATCGTAACTTCGTCTGCGCAAGCGCAAACAACCCTTGACTCCGTTTCTATTGGAACGATTTCGATGAAATTTTCAGTAATCATGTAGCTCGTCTCCGAGTCATCTGAGTCTTCTATTCATTTCAAAGCGATGAGAATAACAAGAGAGTATGCACAACTGCGTACGGCGGACAGACAGAAATTTTTTTATTGCAGTTTTGGATTCTACAACCTTGAAACGTACCTATACCATCAAATTTTGAGGGGGGGGGGGGGTAGATATTTTTTGTTTTTTCATGCTCGATTCCAATGGTTCATTATTGAAAATAATAAACCAAAAAGAAATTATAATCTAGGTCAATTCTGCCCAGCTGTCCTTAATACCCATTTTGTCTCCTCTACCTCTGCATTTACTCCTAATTCGTGTCCATCCTTACCATGTCACACACCGAAGGCTTTTCTTTCAAAAGTGTCCAAGATATTGATGTCCTTGAGGCTCTAGCTTCCATTAAATCTCCAGCCACTGGTAGTGATGGACTGCCACTTCACTTTATATTTACCACTGTATCAGTTATCCTTCCTTTTTTAACACACATATATAATTTTTGCTTAATGTCCTCCACATTTTCGGCCATATGGAATGCTATAGTTACCCCTGCTAAGAAAGTTGCTTCACCCAAGAGCCCTAATGACTTGCGCCCAATTTCAAAGTTATCAATATTGTCCAAGGGATTCGAATTACTAATTCACAAACAACCTTCTACTTACCTTCATGAAAACAATTTTCTGAACCCTAACCAATCTGGCTTTAGACCTATAACCACAGTTGTACTACGGCATTATTAAAAATTACTGAAGAGATCAGGGAGGGTTTTGATAATAACCGAGTCATGATTATGGTACTTTTGGACTTCTCGAATGCGTTTGGGACAATGTGCATTCAAAAATTATTAGATAAACTTTATTCACAGTTCAAGTTTTCATCCAGTGCTATCAGATTTATGGCTTCTTTTTTGAGTGATAGATTTCAATGTGTGTAAATTGGCCTAAACAAATCTGATGAACTTCCTGTGCGATCAGGTGTGCCTCAGGGTTCGTTGATGGGGCCCTTGTTGTTTTCACTGTACGTGAATGACATCTCAACGCACTTACGATCATCCAAACTCCATCAATATGCGGATGACGCCCAGATCTACCTTGAGTGCTCTCCAGATGAGCTCAGCAGTGCCATTCACCTTATTAATATGGACCTCGCCTGATTTCTCAGTATGCCAAAAGCAATTTGTTAATATTAAATCCTGGTAAGACTCAAGCTATTATTTTTTCCAAAACTAAACTTCAGATATTTATCCTCTCTTCCTTCCATTGTAGTTGATTCAGTCAGTCTTCCATTTTTAAAAACTGATAAAAATCTAGGTGTTCTTTTAAATTTTGATCTGTCCTGGGATTCTCACATTAATTACCTTTGCCAAAAAACATATGCTGGTTTGCACTCCCTCAAGAAACTTTCTTTTTTCACGCCAGAATCATTAAAAATTAACTTAGTCAAGTCCCTCATTATTCCGCTGCTAACATACGGAGACTCATTATTTGCCTTATCCATGGATAGCTGCTGCACAAGAAAACTCCTTGTTGCATTTAAAAACTGTGTCCGCTACTCATATGGTCTCAAGCCACGGGGTCACGTATCTGGTTTTGCTTCCAAGATAGCGGGGTGTGGATTTATTACCTACCTCAAAGTCAGATGCCTCAAGATTATTTTTAGAGTCCTTCACCCCAACATATCCAACCTACCACCGTACCGTATGTCGTTCTTCGAGTTTGGGTCGTCTCGTCGTCTCTGCACGGTTAGGCTGATTAGAGCAACATCTGCTAAATTCAAAGTCTTTTTGCGAGTGGCGGGTGGGAAACTATGGAACTCCCTTACATTGGGGATTCGTGCGCTCACCTCCTTCACCGAACATGCTAGAAGACATCTTGACAGTCAGTAAACCTCTTCTCTTCCCTTCTCCTTCCTTCTCACTATTTTCTTTTCTCTCTTTCCTTTCTTTACATTCTATAGTCCCTGTAGTCATGTCAGCTGTCGGAGTAACGCCAGATTCACTTGGAGAAAGCCTGGAAAAGTGGGTTCTGCAAAAGAAACTACAAAGAAAAATGCAAAAAGCTGTTTTACTCAGCACATGCCTTGCACTCGGGGAAGAATCATACCTGAGCTGACAAATTTTGTTACTGATTTTTTTAAGTTTAATTTAAGAAATATATCGATTTAAAAAAATTGTCTGATCCCTTGCCATGGCCGCGAGCATTCATTTGAAACCGAATAAAAACAAAGGAAAATGCGTCACCCCGTGGTACTCCCCTCCCCTCTCACCCCACAGGTGAAGATCAACGAAATAATAATAATAATATCAGTCAACTTTTACTCAGACGTTCAAGTTTTTCAAAGCAGAGATACAGAGATGTTTCGATGCATTGGTTCTATTTACCATCGCCCTTTTGATTATCTTCGTTATTTTTGACAACATTTCTTGGTGGATTCTCAGGCCTGTGACCTTCAGTCCTGCAGTAAGTTCAGAAGCATTTCATTGTTTCAAATGTAAGCATAAATTTATGACAATCCGGACCCCGAATGTCCGGACATCCGTTTAATCGGGGGATTAACGGGATTTAAAAAGCTAATTAAAATTTGATTTCTAAATAATAAATTCTGTTAATGTAAGTGCATGCTTACCAGATATTTCAATTCCATCAACAGACATTTCTTATGTAGAATTTTAACGCCTGTTTAGGTGTAGTGAGAGGAGGTGGGAAACTTAGATCTACGTATAGATACATTATGTACTCAGTATTGAAACTAAAATTAATTAATATTAATTGAGCGCAGTATTAATTGATTAATAAGCTGAAGAAAAGATGTAGGTATTTGTGAGAAAAAAATCGCTGAACTACTTGCTTATAATGTGAGTTTTACATCAAAATCCGTTTAATCCGGACTTCTGGTGATCCAGACGGTGTCCGGTCCCATCTAGTCCGGATTAGCGGGATTCAGGTAATATAGTATTCCAATAAATTAAATATAATATTTTATGTAAATATATAGTAAATTACTGGCAGTGCTATCAGAAAAACAAATAAAACTCGTGCTTTATCGTGTGTTCTTGCATCAAGTCATTTTTATTCGATCATTTTCGAAGTTAATAAGAAAACAGAGACATCCCTCCCCTCCTCATACGTATAAAGCTGTTTTTGCCTCTTTTTTTATTTTAGTAAGTTGCCCAAAGCGTTTCGAAACAAGAAGAGAGAAAGAAATTAGAATACCTGATGCGGATCTGACAACGGTATTATGGACGGCCAGAGACACACGAAATGCGAAAATACTTGAAACCGTGAATGAAAAGGGCAGAGAGTGAGCGGGGGGAAGATCCCATGGGAAATTAGAGCAACTTCTGAGGAAGGCAACCTGAGGCGTAATCGTAACCCTTTCTTTTATTTTTTTTTTTTTTGTAGAAAAGTATGAGATAACGGTCTACTAAATCATATAGAAACATCATAAGAAAAGGTTACGTTTTTATGTTATAATGATAATAAAAAAAGAAGGAATATGTAACAGAAGTCCAGAAGCTCTCTTCACGCTTTGGAAAATACACGCCTCGCTTTCCAGGCCTTAATTAGCGAGCCTCTCCTCATGTTTCAAATGCCCGTGGATGGAACCTGTTGTTTTACAAGTTTGGTTTTTTTTTCTCTTTTCACAACGAAAAGCTGGTTGAAGAGGGCTCTGCTTCGAGAAGAGAAAATCCGTTATACCTACCTAGAAATTCTCGTGATGAAAGGAACACCTCAATACCTTCTCGAATATCATTAGAGGGTGAAATGTATTACACCATCATTTTCTCTTTTCTTAATAAACTTGTAAAAGTGTGCGTGCTCTTCGAGGATGGGAAAGACAGTAACAGCCTGAAGTTTTGTAGCAGTTTCTCCGAAGTGTTCCAAGATATAAATACCGGAGCATCGTTCATTACAGTTTAGTACCTTCTATTATATTATTAGTATGGCTAAGATAACTGGATTTTTTTTTTAAATATGAATTTACGTATTATTTAATATATATTATAATTATATTTTGCTAAAAAGTGGGTTGAGAAATAAGTGTTACCGTTCGGAAGATTTTGTGACAAAAAAAGTTCATAACTGAAAATAATCAACCAAAATAAAATGATCGATTAACCAAAACCATGGATAACTGCAACTTTTTCATAGGAGAGCTGGATCCTGGTACAGTTTTTGTTGTACGTGTGTGTTTGCCTAATTGCACATTTGCAATGCTTTGCCTCGGTTGGTCATCGCAGCTCTAATTCGGTTTCGGAAAAATATTAAGGCTTAATTTAATCAATGGAAGAGGATTGACTGTCAACGTCCCAATCACTTCATAGGATTGTAAAACAAATAGGACTACGTTAGTGAAGTGAACGTGTTCAAATTCATATGCTTGGGTCGGCCTTTAGGGTCTCTGAACGGACCCCTGGAAATTCGAGTGAAACCGACCAGACAGATCTGGCAATTTTATACTGGAATTGATTTGCATTCGTGGACACTACTGCTATTGAGTGGGTACGAAAAATAATATCAATAATTCGGTGTTTTTTTTTTCGTGAAGGGGAGAACGGTTTTGTGGAGACGACTTGTCGACTCTCCTCGCCACAGGAAGGTCAGCATTCATAGCAGCATTCTTCGAAAAAACTTTAAATTCTTGTGACACCTATCAACGAGTACCGCCTCAGTCGGTTTATGCAGTTGTAATGCACGCAGGGGCCTATTCCACCAACCTCTACTCCAACTCCAATCTTCGCTCTTCACTTTGTATTTTTTTTGGAGTAGTTATATTCCACGAAATAAAAGGGCGAAAGTGAAGAGGCAGAGTGAAATACAGAGTGCAGAGTTCGTGTTCCAATACCCTCAACTCTTCACTTTCTAATGGAAGTACGATTTGATGCTTCCACAAAGTTATTATTCTTCGCTTGACGACAAAATCCCACTCACATGATTTGAAAGTTTTCCCAAAAATATATATTGAGTACGTTGGATATCATGAAGCGTTTCGGCATGGAAGAATTAAAACCCGTGAAAACTCCAACAGAAGTTGGGGTCAAACTTCGAAAACCTGAAAAAGTTAGCCAAGAGGAACTAAACAAATACCCCTATCAGCGGCTCACAGGTTCACTCATATACCTTGCTGTCACTACTCGCCCTGACATCGCTTTTGCAGTGAATTCACTCAGCCAGTTCAACAACTGCTACACTCAGGAGCATTGGATGGCAGCCAAAAGAGTGTTGCGCTATCTAAAAGGGACACTGGAGTATGGCATCACGTTCCATAAAACTGGAAAACCATTAGTTGGTTACGTGGATGCAGATTGGGGAAACTGTATCATGGACAGGCGCTCCTACTCTGGGTATATCTTCATACTAGGAGGAGCTGCCATCACATGGGAGGCTCGGAAGCAACGCACAGTCGCCTTGTCAAGCGTAGAAGCGGAGTACTTGGCACTTGGAGAAGCTACGAAGGAGGCAATTTTCCTACGGCAGTTTTTGAGCGCGATGGGAATCGAGAACCCAACAACTGTCATCTTCAATGACAATCAAAGCTCTCAACTACTTGTGAAGAATCCTGCCTACCATTCACGCACCAAACACATCGACATTCGACATCATTTCACCCGGAACTGTGTCGAAGAAAGAGTCGTTCATTTCAAGTACCTGCCGACAGCCGACATGCCAGCGGATATGTTTACAAAACCACTAGATACCAACAAACATAAATGGTTTACATGTGAGGTTGGAATTGGCCATTGCAACTTCATGGATACAGAAGATCTAATCGAGGGGAAGTAATGGAAGTACGATTTGATGCTTCCACAAAGTTATTATTCTTCGCTTGACGACAAAATTCCACTCACATGATTTGAAAGTTGTAGTATCCACACAAATGATAGTACACATGGATTGTAGGCAGCCTGCGCGCTGCTTGGTGTGTGTGTGTTTGTGCCCCATTGGGCAGTCTTGACTCGAGAGGAATAAAATTCAGTTTCTTACATGCTCAACCTCGCCTCGTGATTTTTTCTCCCGAACCAACGGTTTATAATATAATATAATATATTACAGTGGCGACGAGGATTGTTTTTGCGTGAGTTAATGCTAGACAGTGCGTGCGACGTTCGTCTGCTAGCTGGGCCACCATTCCATCCAGAGATGACGACTTATGTGGGCACGCTTCACTCGTTCTCATCTACCAAAAATGCCTGGATGACGGCGAAACCTCGCATGGTGAATTTTTTCAAGGCAAATAAGATCACCGATCTCGAACAACAACAGGCGCTATTCCTCAACAGTTTGGAAGAAGACGCGTACCGTTTGATTGCAAATTTATGCGTTCCGGCGGCTCCCGAAACAAAGTCGTATACGGAACTCGTACAACTTTTTGACTCTCATTTCAAGCCTACCGAATCAGTTTTCGCGAATCGGCATAAGTTTGCCAATGCGACTCGGGACCGTGGAGAGACTCTACAAGATTGGTTGGCTAGAGTTCGTAACCTGGGCGGTGAGTGCAACTTCAAGAACCTTGACGAACACGTGTTGAATAGGTTTGTCCTTGGTTTGGCTAAAGGACCGGCGAAGGATCGGCTTTTCGAGGAGGACCCGCAAACTCTTACTCTCGAGAAAGCTCTCAAATTGGCGTCTGCGAAAGAGTCATCGGCGCATCAGTATGAGCTGACGAAGGAGGTGAAGCAGGAACCCGTTTATCGAACTTCCGATCGACGTTCTGGCAAAGGACAACCAAAGAAAAGTTCCGGCGGCGGGACGGCGCAGGAGGATAGACCCGTCTGTAAAATTTGTGGAAACCGTCACAAGAATGCATGTTGGCATAAACAGGCTGTATGTGTCCGTTGTAAAGGTAACCATCTAGTGAAGGTATGTACTCAGAATGCTACAAAACAAAACAGCGAAAAGTACCAGAGTAAACAACAGTCAGCGAAATCTCATTTTATTTCTGAAGTAGAGGAACCATTGTTCAGGATAGAGGAATCGATGCAATCAGTATCTCCTTATATGGTAGATCTTTTGTTAAATAAGATAATGATCAAATTCGAGATAGACACTGGTTCAAATGCCACTATTTTGCCTTTTTCAATGTTTAAAACTCATTTTGCTGAATTTGAAATGGCTGATACTGATAAGACATTTTTATCGTACTTTCAAAATAAATCAAAACCAGTAGGCATTGTAGAGCTACCAGTCGTATTTAAGGACATTGATTTTGGGGTATTACCGTTGTATGTGGTTGATGCTCAAGGTCCCCCGTTATTGGGTAGGTCATGGTTTAAGAAACTAGGATTTTCGCTTATGGAACCGGAACGGGCAGAACCCGTACATTGCCATTATAATCAGCTAAACCATGACAAAATTTTGAAATATTTGAAATCGAAGTTTCCGGGTGTTTTTTCGGACAAATTAGGATGTTTCAATAAGGGTACTGTTGTCCATTGATCTGGAGGAAGGGGCGGTTCCGAAGTTTTTCCGCGCCTGACCTCTACCTTTTTCCATGAAACCGTTGGTGGAGGCGGAACTTGATCGCCTTTTGGCGGCTGACATTATTGAACCCGTTGATTACTCGCCGATAGGCCGATAGGCCGACAATTGCGTAGTCGTCTGGACCTCATGAGGCCTCCCACCGTGGCCGCACAGGTTGTGAAGCAGCAGGAAAAACAGGTCCTCCACCACGGCGGTATGGTGCCCACACCGTTCCATGTTAATGACAAGGTTTGGGCCCGGGATTTTCGTTCTGGGGGGGACAAGTGGATGCCAGGAGTCATCACTCACGTTTTAGGCCCACGTCGGATGCAGGTTTGGGTCCCGGATTTGGACCTTACGTGGGTCAGACATGTGCATCAACTGAGGAAGCGTGAGAATGTACCAAGTGTTTTTTCAGCCACGGTTGATGCACCCAGGGACACGCCTAGCACTCTGAGCCCTTCTCCTCATTCATTGTCCTCTATCACAAGTCCAGATTTTCGGGGTTTTGGTAGTGAGGGCAGGGTAACTCCGGCAGCTTCCCCTAGGGATCTGGATGAGTCAAGCCAAAGTACGGTTGGCTCAACGCCTGTAACCCGGTATGGTAGGAAGACGAAGCCTGTCCGAAGGTTAATTAATGAATGTTGAGGGTACAATTTCTTTTTAGTTAATTTCTTGGGAAGCAATTTCAGTTTTTGTTAAGAGTCAACGAATTTTACCTTGGTATGATCCTACTATTTAGTTTAAGCAATTATAGGTTACTCCCAGAAGAGGCTGTGCCTAAGTAGGTATACCTAAGTTTGTATTCATTTGTTCACTTTTTGTATTCATTTGTTCACTTTATTCTTAGTAATTTATGCTCAAGGGGGAGAGGTGTAGTATCCACACAAATGATAGTACACATGGATTGTAGGCAGCCTGCGCGCTGCTTGGTGTGTGTGTGTTTGTGCCCCATTGGGCAGTCTTGACTCGAGAGGAATAAAATTCAGTTTCTTACATGCTCAACCTCGCCTCGTGATTTTTTCTCCCGAACCAACGGTTTATATATAATATAATATATTACAAAAGTTTTCCCAAAAATATATTGAGTTGATGTTCAGAATTTACTCGGAAATGCGTGTACTCTGTGAATATTATATTTATAAGACTTTCAGTCTTCACGCTGCACTCTGCGAAAGAAGTGGAATGCAGAGTTCGAACGTTCCTCCATTAATTTCTAACACTCTTCAGTTAGTCATTGTTTTGCAGAGGGGGGTGTGACGATACAGATCTTTGTAGGAACCGTTCCACCTGTTCCAGCACCACGACTGGAACAGTTCCAAATTACCGGTCCTGTTCCGCTTACCGATCCACTGAGGGGGGGGGGGGGGGGGACTAGAACACAAGCCTGCCCTGCCCCATCAATCGCCTCTTGCTGACGCTCTCCTCCTGCCTAGGGTTCATTCGACTATGGACGTTTCGGACTACTTTCATTGGGTATTTACGAATATTCCTTGAAAAGATGCTGCTCAAATTTGGACTCGGGTCAAAGGAGGAGGGAGAAAGAGGAGGCAGCTTGTCATGGAGCTGTATCGGAAACATGGAACTGGATCGAGAAGGTGGAGCACCGGAGCTGGATCGGGAAGCAGAACGTTGAGCCATAGGTCTCCCCACTCCAGCGGCTCTGTCTTCCACCACCCACCCTTCGGATCGGTAGGACCGGTAAGTGAGCGGCCTGGAACAGTTCCGGTCCGGAACAGTTCCATCGTGAGACTAGGTTCCACATTCCCGGTCCGGTAGTATCGGCACACATTTACCTAGTATCGGTTCACATTTAATGTGAACCTACAATCAGTGCTGTCATTAAGCCATCGAAAGAAGTCGTAAAACAACACATTCACAATTACATCAATTACTTTCCGAACAGTACGGCATGTAGTCGACTTAGCTATACCGCGTGCTCGACCTATTAAGTGGCACTGAGATCCATTTCCTAGTCAATGTAGAGTGGTGAGAATTTGCTGTATAGGAGAAAGCGTATACAAGTAGGTTCAAGTCGATAAGCAATGCGACCACAAAGGAACTCAAACTGCTCATTATCCAATCTAAAACATTGGATAAAGTTGAGATCACTAATACTGTCTCGATAATTCACCCGTTCTCGATACACTCTCCTCCTCGTTCACGAAGTTGCCTTTCATCGTCACTTGGGTCATCGCTAGAATAAATTAAGGTATTCATTTTCGAGTGCACAAAACAAATTGAGAGTGGATGGAAAAATTTGCAAAAAAATGAAGAGTCTGCGTTATCAAATGAAGAGTACCAGAAGATACAAAAATGGTGGAATGAAAATGATAAAATTGCTTTGCGAATCCACAGCTCTGCCTTTGCATTTCACTCTGCCTCTGTAGGCGAAAATGTATTTCTTGGAACGTAAATAGTCTGCAAATCACGGAGTGCAGAGTAGGGATTTGAAGAGTCATCTTCTTGGGACAGAAATGATAACAAATGGACGAATGCTTTTCTACTGCACTCTTCAAATTTTGCAAAGAGTGAAGAGTGGACAGTTTTACCAGAGTTTGGTGGAATAGGCTTCAGGTCGCTTAATACAACTGGAACTTCGGATTTTGGAGGAATAGTTGGACAGGAACAATGGTCTGGGGAAGCTCACGTGCCATGTGCATGATTTCAGTATTTAATCGTACCCTCGAATTTCGGTTGTGCCTGAGAAGGGATTTTCTGTGTGATGTCAACGATGGAAGGACGAGAAAGGTCCAACTTCTCCAAAATTGACTCCAACTTCTTCCTTAGGATCCAGTTACCTTCCCTGTACGAAGAAACCCAGACACTCAAGAGGGTTTTTTATTAGTGCAGGTTCCTACCTTCTGTCAATGGCCCTAAAGAAAAAATCTAACAGGAAGGATCATGGAACAATAATAGTGTCGTTATTCAACGATATCATCTGGATTGATGGAGCAATTGCTCGGTGAGTTATCTAAAGAACGTATTTAATCCAGTTGCGTCGAAGACGAGACGGTTCCTGCGCATGAAAGGTACAACGATGGATATTTAGGCCAGTTGATCCACGCAGTGAGGGTCATAGGTTATTGAAGTTACACGTAATTAGATAAGCGACCTTGTTTCATGTTTCTAAGCTCCCTTCCCAAAGCAGCCTAGGCTCGCCCTCGTAACTCAATCAGTAGCCAATTAGTTGGGGAGTCTCTTAGGCACAGCAAATATTTGTTCTCTAGGGACCCAGGCCTGAGCTTCCTACCACCCTTCCACTATGTTTCACCTGATGAAATTAGTCGTTAAATAGGCTGCCCTGCTTCACCTACCTTGGGCTCCCAGGTGTCCTACGATATTAGCGCCCCATAACGAATTCATCAAGGAGGTCTTCTTCCGATTTCGCCAAAGACGTTGCTTTCCATGAATCAGCTATATCAACTATAAAAAATATTAACTATGAATCAACTATACAGGTTTTAAAAAATATAAAGAGAAACGGTTTGTCCGCATTTTATGCCGTCTTAATGCGAATCATGCAATTTGCCCAGCATACCTCAACAAGGAGAGAAGACTCGGCGGGTGGTTGTGGAGATCCGTATGGTGGTGCTTAGCAAGTAATTATGGTTTGCGCGGAACACTAGTAAAGACCGCAACACAAAGCCTAGCTTTAAAGTGGGAGGGTAATTTTCCTAATTTTCCTGATGTCTTTATGTTCTGTTAAATGTCTTACATGGAAAATAAATAAAAAATAAAAAAAAGACATCGTGTTCCGAAATATCAACAAATGGTAATAATTAATCCCTACAAGTACGCTACATTGTTGTGTACAAAAAAACCGAAGTCTGGGGAGAAATATTATGCATTCATGAATGTAAATAAATTAGTAATTAAGAAGCGAATCTTAAATGTATTAATGTGCTTTTAGGACAGAAAGAATAAATTTTGTGTTTTATTTATTGATTTTTTGAGCATCGCTGTATTTCATAGTTGAAGTAATTTATTATTTTGTGTATTGTATGGCTAAATGTATAAAAAAGAAAAGAAAAGAAACTACCTATCTTAGCAAAGCTACCTGTACTCTTCGTTTTGTTACTTCTGAAGAAGTAACACGTGAACCGCACCGTGCCTGCTGCTTAGCCCAGGATGGAGCATCACAGGAGAGTTCAGAACACCTCGACTACAGGGTGTCTAGAAATCAAACGACCAAATCTTGGAAATCATTTCTATGACTGACTTACAATGAAAAATCTTTCTTTATAATTTTATTGAAACCATTTCTCTCAGCTGTGCCCTGTGTACCACGAGGAAGCATGAAGTATGTGCTCTTGCGTAGATCTAAAAACAATATGTGGGGAATTGGTTTGGGTACCTGGTTTGGGAGTTATGGGATGGCGTGCTCGTAAGGTTTCCACCACACCGGTCATACCCGAAGGCGTCACCAGGCAGGTTACACCACTCTACGGGATCTTTTCGAGGGAAAGGAAGGTAGGGAGAGAGAGAGAGAGCGAAGTCATCGACTTAGGTGAATGCGTAGAATGAAGAAGCCTGGGCAGGAGCACAGGTTTTATAGTGATTGTTCCACCCTCCTCTGGCCCACCGACAGTCGTTAGGGACTGTTGGAGGGAGCCGGCTGTGTACGTTCTCCTTGTCACATAGACCCCTTCCTTCTACTTGCTTTATTGCGTGTAATCTGATCATATAGGTTTGATTGGTATAGGTGGGTACCACAACACAATACAAAAGCCTTTTATTTGACCTCGTCTATCAAAGAGTCCAGTTAGTACCAGACCAAGGAACTAATACGCAAGAAGGTAGTTATACAGACAAGGAAAATTCGTTTCACGAAACCAAGATAAAAGTTTTCTTAGCAGTTACAATGCACGAACAAGTTGAAGGTACCAAAGTATATTACGGACACCCTGAAGTTTTGAGAGTTCGATTCCAAACGTTCAAACCAAAATCCCCCTTCTGACGAGCAATAAATTATACAGCGTTCCCGTGCAAACTTCGCATCAGGGTAGGAAAACAATTATGAAAGTTCATATTGCGATTGCTCATAAGTACGGATTCATGTGCACAATAAAACCTCGAATAACGCTTGAACCCCTTCTGAATTATGCTTGATAAAAATGTGCAAGGAAACTACCGTTTATGCTGTTAAATATGCTCGAAAAACCCAGTCAAAAACTGCTGCAAAAAGGTAAAACAAAAAAATTTACAATTTCTTTATACTTATAGGTACAAGTTTTTATTTAAATTTTATACACAATATTTTATATACAAATTTGTGTGCAAGTATATATTTAAATTTATAAACAATACTCTATATTACATACAAGTTTATACGTATATACCAGTTTCTTGAGGCTCTTCCCAGCCTTCAATTGTACCCAGCATCAATGATCATTTTGAGTACATTGTTTTCCTCCTCATCTGTGCCTGATAAGTTTTCAGTAATTTCGAACTTTATGGGAAGAGAGGTCATAGGTGTATGATATTCGACGAAAACCTTTATGTGCGATAATATGCATTTATATGCCAAATAAATTCAAATTCTGTTGGTCCCAGAGACTTGAAAATACAACGAAGCGGCTTCGTTGAACGCGTACTGTTTACAAGTAAAATATGCAGACATGCTCGAATCCAAGTCCTACTCATGAAAATGAGGTTTGAGGTTGATTTGGAGTGTGAAGGTGAATCTGAGTGCAGGACTGAGATCAAACTCGCAGTGCACCTCCATTATTATGTTCTTCAACAAAGCAACAAGGACACACTCACACGTTCGTGAGTGGGTGATGAGTTTCGGTAGTACGCTGTTTCTTAGTTTTATTTTTACAAGTGCAAAAGGACTTTCATTATTTTCATATTGGTACTATTACGTGAAAAGAGATCCGTGTGCTCATACTCATACCCATCTAAAATTATGAAAATTATTTTAAGATTGTCGTGAGTCCCTCCCGGAACTACTCCTACTAGCATTAAGTTCTCGCAAATTATCTGACAGCCAAGTTTAGTTGCTACCAATAAACGGTACGAGTGGGGAGACAAGCCGCAGGATCCAGTGCACAACCTGGAGCCCCTCCATCAACCCCTAACAAGGGGGTTGGAAGGAGAAGGCTATAAAAACTCGGATCCTGCGCCTTTTTCTTCATTCTACGCTTCCTCTAGCCGCTGGCTACTCTCTCTCTTCCTACCCTTGTCTCTCTATCCAAACCTAAAAGATCCTAGATGAAGGTGGTGGTCAGCCCATAACCTCCTAGGCAAATGCTCCCAAAAGATTCCAGATGACGGTGGTGGTTCGCTCATAACCGCCTGGACACAACATCCAAAAAGATCCCAGGAAAGGGTGGTCCTTTGCTCATAACCCGCCTGGGCATTTCCTCACACCACCGTGATGAAATACCTACGCCAATTTTAAATTCATCACAAAGATTTTGAATAGAAACATGAAAATATCGCATAGTGTCTCAATATGTAGGTAGGTAGGTAAGTAAGAAAATTTTAATCGATAAAACAAAAACAAAAAATATTTTTTTTTTTTAAATCTAGAAGTCGATTTTAAATAGGTACTTTTGCAAATTTTTAATTCTATTCAGCAGCTTTTTGCATTCCCTTAATCTTGCTAACACAGTATGATCTTCTTTAAAAATTCGCCAAAACAAGGTAGGTAACTACTGTCACTGGTAGAAACAATTTGCATTTTTTTTGCGGGACCGTTTCTACCCCTCGTGACGTCTGAAGCAGCAGTCGGAAGAAACCGCCCTACACTAAAGTGGATATGAAGCGTCAGTCAGAACGATGCGGGAAAACGGGCAAAGACAAAAAGTAATTTACAGCAATGGGGTGAGGAGAGGGTGCCATTGACGTGGCTCGGGTGGGCTATGGCAAGAACTCAGGGGTCTCCAGCAAGAACCTTAATGTCTACACTGGTAAGAACACTGGTTTCCACGTCGGTTTTGATTAGCATACAAAATGCTTTATAATAAGGCAATGTTGGCAGGTAGGGCTGAGGGTGAGGGTACGTTATGTTACCGGCAGAGCTGGTTGGATAGGGGAAAGGGTTATGGGGGATGAGCTTAGATGATAACAAGCCACGAAGGGTTAGAATTCGAGTTTTGGCGTTCGAAGGAAAAGCGATCCTATGAGGTGTGTCTTGCAGGAATTGTTGCCATCAAAAATCCCGATGTCCACATTTCGCGTTACAGACACCAAGAGACATTTGGTTCCGTGCGTTTGTCTTGTACGTACCTACGTAATTCCTTGTAACCACCAGAAGTTCTCTGCTCTCGTTTTGCTTCCGAGTCTGCGAAGCAGCGGAAGCCTTGTGTTCACTTTCGTGAGCCAAAAAATTTTTGTCTTCAGAAATCAAAATTTCCACTTGCATTTTGCGTTTCAAAGCCTACTGAACAAATTTGGTTCCGTGTCTGTCGGTCTGTGAGTCTGTGAGTCTGTGAGTCTGTGAGTCTGTCCGCATTTCCTTGTTACAGCCATAACTTCCACGATTTTGAATTGATTCAGCTCAAATTTTGAGGGATGGTGCGGATAAGGCCCCTTGAGGTCCCATACAAATTTCAACATGATTGATCCAGTGGTACGCCCTGCGCATGCGCTAACGTTAAATTCAACAAACACGCATAACTTTCACAATTTTGATTCAATTTCGATCAAATTTTCAAGGGTTGTTTGGACAAGGCCTAGTGAGTTCCAGTATGAATTTCAGCATGATCGGACTTTCGGTGCGCTCTGCGCATGCGCTGGCGTGAAATAGATTCAATTTCCTTGTTACAGCCGTAGTAACCAAAGATTTCACCCAATTTCAATGTAATTCTCAGGGATTAAGCGGGTAGGGCCCATTGAGGTCCCATATAAATTTCAACATGATAGCGCCAGCGGTTCGCCCTGCGCATGCGCTCTGTCTGTCTGTCTGTCTGTCCTTCTATGCACGGCCAAACGGCTCGACGGATATCGACCAAATTTGGCACGAATATCCAGTAGGCTCCCAAGTTGTGCATCGTCGCATTTTCAATTCCCTGACCATAGCGGAACTATGGTCGACCATGGTCAACTCCTGAAAGGCTTGATGGATATCGACCAAATTTGGCACGAATATCCAGTAGGCTCCCAAGTTGTGCAACGTCGCATTTTTAATTCCCTGACCATAGCGGAACTATGGTCGACCATGGTCAACTCCTGAATGGCTTGACGGATATCGACCAAATTTGGCACGAATATCCAGTAGGCTCCCAAGTTGTGCACCGTCGCATTTTTAATTCCCTGACCATAGCGGAACTATGGTCGACCATGGTCAACTTCGTTAATTGAAATGGTAACCCCTATTTTTTATCGCGTATTCGTAATCTACGTGAAATTCTATCTACGATCGACCCTTCGGACTACCCCCGCGGTCGACCTTAGCGCATCCATGGGCCCCTCCATGGTCGAATCCCGAATTTCTCAACGGATATCGACCAAATTTGGCACCAATATCCGGTAGCCTCCCAAGTTGAACGTAGGCGCATTTTTAATTCCCTGACCATAGCGGAAATATGGTCGAACATGGTCAACTCCTGAATGGCTTGACGGATTTTGATAAAATTGGGCACAAATACCCGGTAGGGTATGGGATTTTTCCGTCGTTTGTTGGTTCCACGATACTGCGTACAGCGAATCTCGGATAGCGAGCGAAGCGAGCGGTCAGGCTAGTTATGTATAATGGACGTAATGTATTATGGAAGTCATGTTATGTATAATATGTATATTTCATGTAATGTTATGTAATGTTATGTTATGTAATGTAATGTTATGTAATATGTATATTTAACGTTATGTAATGTTATGTAATGTAATGTAATGTAATGTTATGTTATTTTGCTTCCGAGTCTGTTCTATTTAAAATGGGTCACTCTGATTGTGACGAGGAAGCTCCTGTGCCATCACCTTGGCAGTGTATTTATGTTGTATCACATTCCCCGTTTCTGGTTTCTGCCTCCTCCGACGTGAGTCAAGCCCTGCAAGTGGAGGGGCCGGCTTTTACAAGGATGTTGGCGAGACTGAGCGGTTACAAATCTCACCCTTCTGTCAAAGGATGCGCCCCCATCGATATAAAACTACATCGATGTAGTTTTTACATCGATCTAAAACTACTTACTTACGTCGAGGATCGATCTAATTTTACTTTTTGTCCAGCGCCGGACAATACTTGTACATGCTGGAAATCCTTACTACTTTTACAAATAACATACCCGAATGGGATTGGCACTTTAGACTTCACCCATCAAGGTAACTTCGTTGCAGCGGGACTTGCCTCCACCGTGCCCACCGCAAGTCTTCGCAACCACCATAATATTATGTTATCGAAAGAACAATTTTAGAAAGAATCAAACGAGCTGCAATTTGAGGGTGTGTGCGACCCGGTTCACCGTCTCATATAAATTTCATCCAAATCAAATTTTACAACTTTTTTATTATTTATGATGATTTTGAGCTGGAAACTCCCACGCAGTTTTCAACCCAATACCTGACCAACTTCGTCCAACGGAACCATGACCATTTCAACCCCCAAGTTGGAGACCGGATACGGCGATTATGGACGGCCTCGTCTCATCATGGATATGATCGCATGGTGCATATAATATAATCAATTTTATTTCTGTTATATCAGTTAAATATATGTGTCGTGGTATCCTCCCAGAACCACAACCTTGCTATGTGAAATTAAGATCTCGCCAAATAAACCTGGAAGTGGGGACGGAAGTCGCAGGAGAACTGAGGGACAACCTGGGGATCCCCACCATCCTCCACTGGCGGGAGAATGGAGGGAGACGGCTTCCAGGCCTATAAATACTCGCCTCCTTCGCCTTTCTAGCCATTCTATGCTCTCCTTAAGTCGCTGACTTATCTCTCTCTCCTCACTCCTCATCTCTCTCCTTAACCTAAAAGATCTTGGGCATGGCGGTGATTTGCTCATAACCAAACCAAGCAAACTCTCCCTAAAGGATCTTGGGCATGGTGGTGATCCGCTCATAACCAAACCAGACAAAACGCTCCAAAAAGATCCCGTGCATGGTGGTGGTCCGTCCATAACCAAACCGGGCGCATCCTCCCTACACCTCTCGTGGTGGATGTGCGCTCATATTCATCCATCACAATATGATTTCTGACTCTATGACCTCCAAGAATGTTCGCTTTTAACAGCTTGAACAGTGTACTTACCGTGTTTACACTTAGGTTGGTATGTTTGTTGTAAACAGTCTTATAGAATTTAATAAATATTTTTCTTCTTTAAATTCACAATCATCCCTGGAAGAATAGATTCTAATGATGTTTTCAGGGATCACGCAGGTTGGATTCCTGATGAAGCGCATGCGTAAACTACAAAACCATGTTACACGCCAATGAGGGGTAAGTACCCGTGACTTCTGTTTATATTTCTTTCCAATTTCAAAGTCACTTTTCAAAGTAGTTTCCATTCTAAGAATTTTGAGACCAACCGCAATACGATGAATAAGTTATTTTTCCATGAGCTTTCAAAATTCCGACTACAACTGACGTCATTGCACCCCTCCCGCCAGGGCGGGGACCCTTGTGCAGTGTGACATCACTTGTTGTTGAACTTGTTGTTGTTGTTGAGCTCATAGAAAAAGAATTATTCATCGTAGAATGGAGCCTACTTTCATTTAAAAATTTAGCAGAAGTCATTTAACCACAGTTGCATATGCATAAGATGAATTGTGTTGCACCTATTGTATTGGTTTTGTTTAAATTTCAAGGGCAATTCTTCTAAGTATAACCCTGAATTTAACCCTACTGGGTATGTCCCGGGGGAAATTTTTACTCAAAAGATTTAAGACACTTTCATAGTTATTTCGTCCTGTAATCCCTGTAGGCTTCACCTGGTACTATCAGAGGTGAAGAGCTACTGGTTGGTTGGGTTATCACGTGCATGTTTTCCAAAGCTTGTATTGGTGGCCTTCTGGCTCCTGAGGCGAGTACCAGAGACACCGCGAACTTTTACCCCTAAAGGGGACATATCGGCCCCTCAAGGGCAATTCAAAAATATAGGTTTTGATAGAAAGAACTAAATGACTCAAAATTAAATCGTGGAAAGTCGTGGAAAGTTTCAAATGAGAATGCTGCAAAATCCTTGTCACATGGGTTTATTATTCTACTGGACATACCTAAAGAAATGTTGGGTGTTCATTTATTTTTTCTTTAATGTGCGATAATTGAAATACATAGCTATTTTTGATGGTTTCCACCCATTTTGATAATATTGATAGTGCCATTTAATTGTCATGATTCACATGTTATACAAGTGTTACGAGTAATATACAAATTTATGGTGATTTCAGACAATTTCCCAGGTTTTTGACCCATAAAAAATGAATTTTGGGAGCTGAAACTTCGTTTTGAACCTCAATTTTCCACTGCTTGGTCAAAATAGACTTCAATTCGGTCTCCTCGCCCTAAAAAACATGGAAAACCATACCTCACAAGCTCGTGTTACTAAAAAACCAAAAAACCCATTTTTACCCCTATTTTTCACCCATAACACCCCTGGGTATATTTCGACCGGGCTGCAAAAGTTTCGGGACACAACTAGGGGCCAAATGGAGCCTGTGTGCGAAATAATGAATTTTTTTAGACCGAAAATGAAGGTAGACACAGATCATACGGCGCGGCGCGGCGTACGGCGGACGGACATTTTTGGAATCTATGCACCTTGAAACGTAAAAATCAAATTTTTTGAAGGTGTTATAAAAATTTTTTGCTAAGCGTTTATTATTCACAGAATAATAAACCAAAACGGAGATGTTGAAACATTGTCCATTTTAGATCACTCATTTTTACACAACGACTTACAGATTATGTAGAAGGAATGTCGTGGAGTTACATTAGGGGTGTAATGGATTAAATTAATACTGCACTATGTAGTTGCGTAATTGCGTTAACTAGTGTTATATTATACTTAATTGTAGTTTAAAGGATTGGGTGACAATTAGAGAAGTTCTACAGAATGACCTTTACCGTAGGCCACGAAGCCGTCCAGGGATCGATCTTCGTGAGCATTACAGTGCGATAGTAAAAGTTCGGCGAAGCAGACAGGAAAAGAGTCACCGTATCAACAAGAGAGCTCCAACTTGGATGTTCCCTTCCCATCCAATAGGCTGCCTGTAGCTCTCTTACCTTGACGCTAATTTCCCCGGAGTCCCCACCAACCCTCTCCATCCTCACAGGGCAACCTTTAACCATTCGCCCGTCTCAGACTCACTTCAGGTTTCTGCGATGGAAAAGGCAGACGACTTCTTTTCCGCCTCCACTCCTCCCCACCTTGTTTTTATTTTACTTCCCAAAAACGTACGAACTCTACTTTCAATGAGGGCTGCCAACAGTTTCTCCCCTTGGAGAAATGTTAATCAAGCACAAAAGCGATAACACAGCCAGCAAAAAAAACGGTTTACCCAATGGTGGTTGAGGGTAATAAATTTACAGGAAAAAATTTCAAAAATACCTACTTACCACCGAGCTTAATGCTATGTAATTTTGGTTAGGACATTACCATAGCCCATGCAAGGGTGGTGGTGGGGGGGGGGGGGGGTGAAAAGTTAAAAACTCACAAGGCAGCATCATTTAACGGAACGCAATGTTTTCCTGGTCCTTCCTTCATCGGATTTAGGTGGTCAAGATGTGTAACCGCCAAACCCGCTGTACGCTACAACTGGATCTTGAATATCTCCAATTAAAATAATTAAAAATAACAAAAATGCTGCAAATTATCACACAACGGTTTATTATTTACCTGCATAGATGCCCCTTCTGCATAGATAACTTCCTGTGGTCAATAACTAACCTCGTACCCCCACCCCCAACCACCAGGAAAGCCGTATATCGAAATGCGCGGGATTCAATAATTCAGTCACAAGTAGTTATCTGCTATTCATGAGCCATAACGTTTGCTCAAGTTGCAAAAGTACCTGTCAATAGAATCCAAAAGAGCAATCATTCTTCAAATGAAATAATATCACAGTACAACCAATTCGACTTTATACAGCCGTCCGTGATTATAATCAGGTGCTCCCTAGCGATGATATCTGGGCCGGATTTATACCGTTTCATTCACTATCATGTTGACGAAGCTTTTCGGTGCAAACGAACGGCTGGACGTAGAATGCTCCGAGTGGTCTCAAAAAATTCTTTAGTTCAAGATGAATTTAAAAACGAGCTACTGCATTCTGAAAATTGCAACCCCTTTTTTTCAACCCTTAGAGATGACTGACAGTAACGCCAAGCTTCGAGGACCAACTAGACCCCAAACGGGACCTACAAACCAAATTTCATTAATTTTGGTTTATGCTAACTAAGAAAGTGCAAAGTGTGGCGTACGGCGGAAGGAAAGAAATTTTTTCTGTCCTACTCGACGCCTTACGTGACGGAACTATCCCGTCAGGCATCTCCCGCCCCCGACGTCGCCGCGGCGTCTCGAGCGACGTCCGGGTCCCATCTCCCCTGTTGCAGCTCTGTCGTTCTCCCGGGCCGCCTTCCACCCCTACGTGGACTTCCCCTCCCAGGATCACCGGACTACCTCCCTGGCCCCGGCGCCGGGGGTAGCAAGTGACCCGGTGGGCCATCATCCGCGACTATTACGTCGGGAAGGCCACTGGGACGTTCCCGCCGACCCGGCATGACTCCACCCGCCACGACTGCACCCCCAGCCTCGACTGTTCCGCCACTGGGAATATACACTGTTTCATCGGCCAGGAAGGAAAGGCCCGGAAAACGGAAGCGACGGAGGGAAGCGACCTTCCTGGTGGAACCAGTCTACTGCCACGTTCCTGTCTGTCACGTTCCTGAGTACTCCCGCACGGCAGCCAGCCAGGAACGTCTGGATGCCTCGGTACGATACTCACCGACGACCCGCCACCGACTTCGCTTCACTTCGCCTTTATACATCATTCATCGCCTCTGTACATATCTTTATACTTTTCACCTTTCTTAACAAATTCGCACAGTTCTAAGCCTATCTTCGCCTCTGTACATATATTATCGTTATACCTTTTACCTTTGTAATTTTTTTTTTTTTTTTTTCGCATAGTTATAATTCCTCTGCCGTCAGCACCAAATATGTTTTGCTCGCCTTCAGCACCCTTTGTTTCTTAAACCCTTAGCTTTAACTTTATTGGGGGGGCTTCCGTGATGGTTCCCTTAAAATATACCACTCCAAATTGTACATATAAGATTGCTACCAATAAAGACGAGGAGAAGGCGAGCTGCCTGATGTAAGGGGCAGAGCCAGGTATCTCTCCCTCCAACTTTCAACGGCCGTCGGATGACCGGGGGAGGATAGAGGCGACTTTATAAGGCGCCCCGCTTGCCCAGTTCGCCATTCTACAGATCTCTCTCGAACCAGAGCCTTCTCTCTCTTTCACCTTTCCCATCTCCTCAACCACTATCACAAAAGATCCCAACGTTGGGATAAACCTTTGTGGCGCAAGCCAGTGTGGTGACAAACCTTTCTGGATATTAGCTCACCTATTATTACCTGATATCTCTGTCTCAAACCACACCTTCCCACACCTACCTCAAACTTACCATCACCACAAAAATAATAAATCAAAACTTAAAAGAAACATACACTTCTGTAGAAGTTTTTGGAGCTGTGAAGAATTCAAGGGGTTCTGCAAGTTTGAATCCCTATTTTTCGCCCCTAAACAGATGAATGACAGTAACGCGGACCAACTAGACCCCAAATTGCACCTAAAAACCAAAATTCATCGATTTTGGTTCATTGTAATTAAGGAACGGCGGACGGACAGAAATTTTCGGTTTCTATGTACCTTGAAACAGAAACGATCAAATTTTGAGGGGGCCCCCTCAAAAGAAAAGAAAATTTCATGTCCGAAACCAAAAGTTCATTATTAAAAATTATATTAAACCAATTGACTTGCTGAATAAAAATGCCAGCAAAAATCCAACGAGCCACACTTTAATTATTCACCGGGCAATGTTCTAGTGCTGCCATTCTACTGGACAACCTTTCGATAGACACACTAGATTGCTGGGTACATAATCTACTTAATTACCGTCTCTAACCAAACAAACGGGATGTAACTACCTGTCTACTTGTCATGTTAACCCGTTGAGCGAAAACAGTCGATTATTGACTGTTGCATAATGCTTTTTGAAAGGTTAACCCCCTTGGATGACGGATAATCCCAGGGCTAGGTAAGTAGGTACGAACATATTTTCTAAACGGAGCCCCAGACGTGTTGCCCATTGTTCAACGCGGAAGTAGGTTTAGCAACCCCCCATCCTCAATGCAAAGTCAGGCAGTAAGCACAGAAACGTTTCCCTATACTTACGCCCGAGTCGAACTGTCGCTCTAAAAATCGGTATTTTCCCTGCACTCCCACATGAGTTCTCGATGGCAACCACTTATGGCAACAAGGCGAAGGCGATGCGAAACGGAAAGCTTTAAAAAGACCCGAGTATGGGGACCGACGCAGTTTTCACAGCGGCATTTATAGGTGTTTGATAATGCGGTCGGAAAGTTAGAGAAAAAAAAGCAACGGTGAAGGCTGTGGGAGTATAGGGGACGGACGAAAGGCATTGTGAAAGGCATCAGTATTCGGTGGAGTGAAGAGTGGATATATTGGTAGCGGAGATTTGACCGAGATGCTTGGCGCGCATTGTGTATTCTACGTGCGATGTTTACCTCGAGAAAGATATTGGCCTAAGGAGGCCCGCGTGTGACCCACTTGTATCCATACACGCCCATCGACCTCCTTGCTAGGGTGTGCCTTTTATCGGTGGGGAGAATTTTCAATTTCGATTTTTCGTTACTGACCGAGGGCGGGCGTCCTGGTAGGAGTAGGCTGATGACGTGTAAACCAATACATGTATCCGGTTTCTCTCTTTTTTCCCAAATATTACCTTCCCTTCTGGAGAAACTAAATTATATTCAACTTAGCCTCAATATCGTTGTTAACCGAGCTAGAGGAGCGAATTCGGATGCTGAGCTGGCTGGTGTCTATAGCACTGTCTTCAAGCGATGTGGACCTGCGGGGCGAATTGCGACCAATTTTGATGGAGAAGTTCGTGCTGTCCTCGTGGCGTTGCGGGAGCTGGTGGAGAGTGAGGAGCCCTTTGTGGTCATCCTGGTTGAATCGCAGGCTGCAGTCCTCGCTATTACATCAAATGGCCAAACGGACTCCAAGAGCGACATAGAATGCCGCACAAAAGTACATGAGCTCTTAGGTGTATTCCAGTGCTGTGAATAGAACATGTAGGTACTAGTGCTATTGAAAGTTTTCGAGCTACGGCGTTCTGAAAATGTCAACCCCTATTTTGTTCCGTTCGGGGTCTAGTTGGTCCTCGAAGCTCGGACTTACACTGTCAGTCATCTCTAAGGGATTCAAAATAGGGGTTGAAATTTTCAGAACGCCGTTTCTCAAAAACTTTCGATTGAAGGGTATGGTTTTTTTAATGATATTAAATTTTTCTTGAGCTAAACAATTTTTTGAGACCGCCCGGAGCATTGTACGTCCAGCCGTTCGTGTGCACCAAAAAGCTTCGTCAACACGATCGTGAATCAAACGGTGTATAAATCCGGCCGGTATTTCATCACTAGGGAGCACCTGATTGTAATCAAGGATGGCTGTATGAAGTCGAGTTGGTTGTTGTGCGATATTATTTCATTTGATAAGTGATGGACTATTGGATTTTGTTGGTGGGTACTTGTGAAACTTGAACAAACGTTGAAGTATTATTGATGGATAAATTATTACACAACGGCAAATTATTACACAACGGTAAATTATTACAAAACGGTTCATCTACCAAGAAGGGGCTGGATTTTGTTGATCGGTACTTTTGCAACTTGACAAACCGTTGAAGTATTATTGATGGGCAAGTTATTACACAACGGTTCATTATACTTGACCAGAGGGTAGGTACTGACCCCAGAAAACAGTGATGTACGCAGAAGGGGCATCTATTTCACTCCACATCAACAATTTTCCTTCAGAACTTCATTATTTGCGTTTCTTTTCGCCATTTTAGTTACTGTTTGCCATCGACAGAATATTATTTTAGCAACATTTAACTCGTGATTTAGGTAGGTACCTAGTAACGAGTACGGGGTTAGGTACTAACCTATGGAGGGTCTGCGATCTACATAATATGAATAGACTAGTACATATTATATAGACGGGTTATCTATACAGAGAGCTGTGATCTGTAAAAGAAGGGTATTCTGTATAAAATAATAAACCGTTGTGCAGGGGTTTGCAGCGTTTTGAATGTAAAATAATTTTTTATAGCAAAAGGCTTGTTTATATTTGAATGACCCTCATATTTTATTGTAGAGACTGATGTAACATGTGTGGACTACTATTACGAGAAGTCGAGCATGGTGTGCGAGAGGTGTTCAGTACAGTGTACGACGTATTTGGATCCACTAGGTACTACTGTACAAAGTTTGTCGATTTGCATAGCGACATAAATACTCCGAAGTTCCTACAGTTCCTATACTGTAGTTACAAAACAGAGCTCAGGTGGCAGGCGAGGAGGACGTGGTCCCCTGTACGTAGAATTTATCGCATGAAAACCACTGGAAAGCGGGGTTTCCAGGCATGGACGAGAGCTTTGCTTCATTCAGTGAGTATAAGGCGAGACCCTGCAGTAACCGTCGCAATAGTTAGAATTACCACTTCCAACAGTTCCCCCCCACGAACCACCGCCTCGCTAAGGAAACCTTTTCTAAAGGCCACCCCTCGGCCATAGAGAAACATTAAATGTGCCCCTCTACTGCATTTCTACATTTTCTACTGTGATCAACGCCTAGTTGTTTTTCTAATTATATTCGACTCCTATGAAACAAGTACTTAGTATTTATGTATTATATAATAAATACTACTATAAGACACAATTTACAACCAACTCGCATTGGCTCAGGCGCGTGTAATTTGACCATAATGAAATTAAAACCTTTGCCAAACAGAAGAAGGCCTTAGAAAACAATAAGAATTATTTTTGACAACATACAGGCATTTTTACCATTAATTTTGCCTTTTGAATGTTGTGCTAGTGTCATTAGTCACATTGAAGTGAATTACTCACACGAGCAGATACGTTGCTGGCAGGCAAAACTCGCTCGATTTAGGTTTCAGACATTTTGGTAATCCAATCCATTTTATTTATTTATTTTTATTTTATTTTTTATTTTTCATTTTTTTCATTTTTTTATTTTTAAAAATCAAAACCACGATGCGTAGCTACCCGTTGTACCTAATGGTTGCTCTAGTACAGTGGTTTTCAAATTGGGTGGCGCGAGTGATTTTCAGGGAGGGGCCTGTAGACCTCCGTTCAGATGAAGTTTATTGAGACGCGAATTTAAACACATGTCTAGTGTTTACAGTAGTCTGTGTATAAGACGATCGATGTTTGACGGTCGATTTTTGTTGTTGGCGGTCATCAAGACCAAAATCAGAAATCGTCTGGACGTCGAATTTGATGTAAGATGTTCACTCTCAACATTGCAGCCCGATTTCAAGAATCTGATGTTAACTCAAATGGGCCGGTACCATCCATCACACTAGTTTTTGTACGTCTGTCGTTCTTATTTTGTGAAATAAATTCAGAAGTTTATTTTTATTAATAATTTTGTATATATAAGATGAAATTCAGTAAAAACTATACAAATTGCTAGGCAACGATATTTTCTCCTATTTCTTAACACAAATACCTTGGTTTGGGAATTTTGGAGGAGGATACTCGCAAGGGGGACGCGACCCAAAACAATTTGAAAACCACTGCTCTAGTAGATAGAAAGTATGGCGGTAGTTGGCACTGGAAACTCATGTTTTTATGTATTAAGAATATTATATCAGAGAGCGAATCAAGCAGATGTCCAGCATGAATAAATCGCTCTTGTCTCCCGAGTTAACCCAGTCTGGCCGGTAAGTCACAAAGCTGTCTCACTGCAAAGCTACATTAGTTGTTTTCGCTAATTCATGAGTAAAGCTAGACACTGCGTGGGGAGGGGAGGGGAGGCTGCTGAGATGCTTTACGGGACCGTCTAAAATATTCAAGACGATGAGCGGAGCTTGGAATTGGGTAAAGGGTTCTCACCTGACTTCATCAGCAGGAAAAAAAACCCGTGGCAAATTATTACTGAAGCTCTCCGAGAATGCGAATGACAAGAGACGATGAATCGTACATGAATTTATATCATAGTTAACTCAAAGAGCAATGTTGTGTTGGATCCGTTACTTTTCTAAAAGCTTGGATCCTTAAAAGCTTCCTTATTCCTTACTACACTGTCACTATCTTCTGGCAGCCTTGCATTCAGTAATATTCTTGTTAAATTTCATTGCTAATCAATATGTGCTCGTCATTCTGAACACACAGCACCATTTTTGGGTTATTGTTTTCAATAATGAACCTTTGGAATCGAACATTTAAAAAAAAAATGTTTAACCCCAAAATTTGATGGTTAGGTAGGTACTGTTTCAACCTATCAATGTTGATGATAGATGCCTAAATTAATTGGAACTTAAAAAAATTTGGTTCGGTGTCTGTCTGTCCGTATGTGCCTGTCCGCAGATCCTTGCAACACGCATAACTTCCTCATTTCCACGGATCATGTGGGTTGGGCCCCCATGAATTACCGGACGATCGGATCACTGATATGGCCACTGCATAAATATGCGCAAACGCGAATCCGAAGTATTCTTTCGCTATCTCTTTCGCATAAATAGTTCGATTTTGTTCAAATTCAGAGTAACGATTTAGTATGCTATATACCAACCCCATCACTGTTTTAGTATGATATCTACCTACCCGTCGCTGATTTAAGTATGCTATCTACGTCCAAGCCGATATCTACCCGATATCTGCGGTGGTTTCGTATGCTATCTACACACCCTCACTCAATGAAAACTTGAGAAAAATATCTTAGGTACCTTAAAAAATCACTCAAATCGAAGATCGTCTGCAGCATTCTGCTTCGTTGCATGAGAGGGTGGTCTTCATGTCATCGAAGGAAGCGTTGAATTCATCGTCGAATGCATAAACTCCATCAGCCGTCCCGTTTCCGGCTCGTTTTCAAGTATTTTTCAATTTCTCACCACACGGTATCGTTTTGGTTTATTATGTTCAATAATGAACCATTGGAATCGAGCATGAAAAAAAAAAATTCTTCCCCCCTCAAAATTTGATGGTTTACGTTTCAAGGTATGTAGAGTCCAAAACTGCAATAAAAATATTTCTGTCTGTCCGCCGTACGGGCCACTTTTCTTAGTTACCATGAAAGAAAATTGATGAAATTCGGGTTATAGGTTCCGTTCGCTGTCTAGTTGGTCCTCGAAGCTCGACGTTACTGTGAGTCATCTCTAAGGGGTTCAAAATAGGGGTTGAAATTTTCAAAACGCCTATACCATTTTTTTACTTGAATATTTTTACGGTTTTAAATAGTTCTTAAACTTGCGAGTTTTTTAAGACCATCCGGAGCGTCGTACGTCCAGCCGTTCGTTCACAGTAAGGCCCCGAAGTTTGCACCGACAGGCATTTTCGACTCCAGTGTGAACGAAATTGTATACAATTCAAACCAAATCTCGTAACCAGAGCCGCGCCCACAATAGGAAATTTGGCGGAGATGAAATCATTGCTAGGGATCGCCTGATTATATTGGCGGAGTATGAAGTCGAGTTGGTTGTTCTGTGATATTATTTCATTTGAAAAATGATGGCTTTGTTGGAGTTTGTTGGAAGGTAGTGAAACTTGAACAAACGTTGAAGTATTATGGATGGGTAAATTATTACTACGGTAAATCATTACTCAACGGTAAATTATTACACAACGGTTCATTATACCATGTACGTAGAAGGGGCTGGAGTTTGTTGGTAGGTACTTTTGCAACTTTTTTCGCTCCTCATCAACAATTTCTTTTCAGAACTTCATGTGTGTTTCTTTTTGTTAGGTACTGTTTGTCATCGGCAGAATTATTTTAGCAACATTTAACTCGTGATTTAGGTAGGTACCTAGTAACGAGTACGGGGTTAGGTACTAACCTAAGGAGGGTCTGCGATCTACATAATATGTATAGAATAGTACATATTATATTATATAGACGGGTTATCTATACATAGAGCTGCGATCTGTAACGGAAGGGTATTCTATACAAAATAATAAACCGTTGTGCAGGGATTTGCAGCGTTTTTAATTTTGTCACAACACCAAACCTTATCACGCAAGACCCCTTCTTCTTTCAAAAATTGTATGCACGATTTTCCATAAAAATGACCCACTGTCATACTGATTTTTGTTCAATAGAATGAAGCTTAAATGTATGATCACGGTTGTTTTAAGACTAAAATCACAGAATGTATTACAGTTTCACAGAAACGGGAAATCACACACCGGTTGAATCACGAACAAAAGACCAGATATTCTGAGCAACGATCGATCTACAATCTACCTTGGGACCTTGGGCCTACAGTGGGAGAGTACCTGTTCACAGAAACAGTAGAAACAGTTCACAGTGCACTTATGTTTACTTACTGTGTCCTTTCCTGTTCACTAAGATATCCTATCTAGATACCATAATGAAATACCGGAACACGGGTAGATTTAGACTTGGTGGTGGTAGGCATCAGTTTTGATGTACTGCACTAAATAGTGTACCAGATTCGGTCGTTAGTTTAGTTGGGGTACAGCTTCTAGATTGTCCCCTATGAATTACAAAACGACCGGATCATTGGTATGGCTACTGCGCATACGCAAACGCAAAATCTTGAGTAGGTACTCAATTTCTGATGAAATTTTCAGGAACTTTTCTTCAAACTATGCGGAAGAATTTTCGTTCAACTACACGTTGTGCTCCATGCATAACAACAAATAATTATAGATAGAATTGTTGAATCCACCGCATATTTATGAAACTGTAATTACCCGACCGGCTCCAGTACTCGATGCAGGACTTTTCTGAGGGAAGCACGAGGGTTAGTATTGACCGCAGAAAACAGTGATCCACGCTGAAGGAGCATCTATCCAGAAAAATGATGAACCGTTGTGTAATAATTTGCAGCGGGTTTTTCTGGCCTTTAAGCAATTTGAGGGACAAGTAGGGCGCAGAGAGACTGAAGGGCCTCTTCAAATTGTTCGTCCGATTTTTCGAGAGTTCGAGAGGCTGGCTATCCGGAAGAGGATCCAAAAGAAACAAATTTTAAAAAATGGCAAGCCAAACTGACCGGTAGAGAAAAACAATTCTTAGCCATCGATTGGTAAAACTCCGAGCAAACTATGCAGTGGATGGAACTCGCTATTATTATGGAACTGCACAGGGAACCGTTGTAAACCCGTAGGAATAACCTTCACACCAGGACTTCATGTATAATAACCACGTTCAGCGTCTAAATTCCGCCCCGAACCAGATCGAATAAATTAATAATTTATTCGTACTTTTTCGTTCTCTCCTTACATAGGGGCATTAACTTGGATTACCATAGACGCAAAAGAGCTCGAAGCTAACTCCGCATAGTATTAGAAGAAAAAAAAAAAACTTTAGGCCGCAACGGGATGAATATCTTAAGTTGAATTGGTTACGGATTTCCCCTACGACCAACCCCGCTTTCCAATTTATCCTGTTCCAAGTCTGCATCGCATCGTTTAAAAACTTTCTTTGAGAAGGGCCTCCCTCGTAATTAGAAACCTCCTACTTACTCCATTCCTTTAGCTGGAGGATGCTGGTCACAACAAACTTAAGCCATTCATTCTACTGATATACCTAGCATTAGCTTCTGTTGCAATCGAAACCGCTTCATTAACATTACTTCTCAAAACGTATACAAGAGCGGTTCCAGGAGCTGAAGCTTCACGCTTCCACTTGACACTTAGACAAATTTTAGGGTGTGTGAGTACATAAATACCAGCGTACAAACCGACACCTAACTCTGTAATTCTTCCGTTGCTAATTCATTTACTGCACATGCCCTTTGAAGATATCGAGAGTAATTTATTTTGCTCCAGTTGAATTTGGATCACTTCAGTTTTTCTGCCTTTCCACCTGACCACATTCCTTACGATGAGTTATTTTATATTAGTCCATGATTGCTGAATACCTGTACTTATACTTTTTATTTTTATTTTTATAGGCCTACCCTAACAAATCATTGGTCGATATGGTTATTGTCTACCATAGGTAACCAGTCTTAGCAGAATAATGCTCCTACCTATATAGTCCCTCCGTTGTAGGAAATTGTTCGGAGCCGCAAAGTGGGGGAATCAGCTGTCGCTTGATCAGCAGTCTGAACAAACCAAATTTCATTAATTTCGGTTCATGGTAACTAAGAAAAGTGCAAAATACGGCGTACGGCGGATAGACAGAAATTTTGGTTTATTATTTTCAATAATGAACCTTTGGAATCGAGCATTTAAAAAAAAAAACCAGTCATGCAGCATGACTTAATGAGCGAATTTTCAAAGAAATATTCGAATTAATGGCTATGGTTTTGAATAAAGGAAAACTTCGGTCTAAAATTTGGTTTTCTATGTATATTCTCTTCGTATTTATTTTAATTTGTACGTTTTGTCCATCCTGATTCTACCGTTTGTTTATTACGTAATTGTACTAAGTGCTTATTTATTTGATCGCTGTGGGTTCATATTAGGTAGGATAGGGTAGTTAGGACTTTTGACTTACCTACTCAAGAGAGTGCAGTAGGTAAAGGAGTTGTTATAGAAAATCATGAGTGCTTCAAGTGCAGGTTGTTTTTCATGCAGGCTCAATCTTGAAATAAACTATGAAGGAAGGATGTGGTTTCTGGAAGGATCACTTGGAAGAACATGTGGGTTCTCTTGATTGATCTACAAATTTGAACTGCAATGTGAACAATTCAAACACAAAAAAGTATGATGTAATAGAGTTTTTTCGGGCTAGTGAAAGCGTTTGCATAGAACGGGATCAGGCGATCGAGTGAATGAAAGAGAAAAGGAAGCTTGGATGCCGCCGCCATGCAGAAACACAAAGAAGGAATGCCTTTTGGTTTATTATTCTGTGAATAATACACCTATGTATTCGCTCAGCAAAAAATTTTTATAACACCCCCTCAAAATTTTTTCTTTTCCGTTTCAAGGTGCGTAGATTCGAAAAATGCAATGTCCGTCCGCCGTACGCCGTCCGCCGTACGCCGTCCGCCGTCCGCCGTCCGCCGTCCGCCGTATCACGTGTACAGGCTTCATTTTTGGTCTAAAAAAATCGTTCTTTCGCACACATGCTCCATTTGGGCCCTAGTTGTGTCCCGAAACTTTTCAGCCCGATCGGAATATACCCAGGGGTGTTATGAGTGAAAATGTGTGTAAAAATAGGTACTTTTTTGCGTTTTAGCAACACGTTAGTAAAATGAGCTTTTGAGGTATCGTTTTTCATGTTTTTGGGGACGAGAAGACCGAATATGAAGTCGATTTTGACCAAAGAGTGGAAAATTGATGTTGTACCAGATGTTCAGCTCCCAAAATTGATTTTTATAAGTCAAAAACCTGGAAAATCGTCTGAAATCACCATCAATTTGTAGAATAACACTAGAAAAAGTATCAAGAGGTGGATCAAGACGATTAAATGGCACTATCAATGATCAAAGATAATTTGAAAAAAAAAAAAAAAAAAAAAAGGAGCGTACCTAATTCGTGTTTTGGGGGCCAAAATTGGTGGAAACCACCAGAAATAGCTATTTAAATTATTTTATATGAAAGAAACAATAAATAAACAGCCAACGTTTCTGTAGGTATGTCCAATAGAATAATAAACCCATGTGACAAGGACTTTGCAGCGTTTTTAAATTCCCGTCAGCTCAAGAAAACTAGTAGGTAGGCAACGGAAAATATTGTATTAAGTAGGTTCCTTATAATACATAAATTTAGTTAATTTATTGTTAAAAAAAATCACATGATCGGTAGGTAATTACCAATATTGTGATTTTTTCAAAAGAAGGTCAGTACCTATTGGTAGCTTTGGAACATAATTATTAGGTATATTCCTACTAGATGCCCCTGTTACTAATATTTTTTTATTACCTTGATTTCTAATTTATCCATGTGGTTATAATTTGTTATTAACTGCTACGAACTCTTTACACAATCATTTTGTACGTAGGTATTAATTTCATATAATTACCTACGTAATAATTATAAACTGTTATGAGTAGATTCCTTGTTCCTTCTGAATGGCCTTTCCTCTTGACTACGATTTCAGGCCTGGTATCTAAAACCAGTTCAAGATTTGCTCTACTAGGTAGGTAGATCCTTCCTTCTTCATTGATATTATTTTTATCATGTTAAGTACCTACCTACCTTTGAATATCAAATATTCGTATGATACTGATAATAAATTGATAAGATACCTACCTAACCTTCTTCCTCCTACTGTTAGTACCTAAATTGAATAATTTGAAATAGATTTTTTCTTTCGTCTTCCTTCTAGTAATACGTGGGCCGGTACTTGTCTATCTATGAAGGTATCATAACAATTATATGTCAAATGGGAAATTCAAGGAGTTGTACTAATCGTTTGCCTCCCCCTTTTTTGCTTCGAACTCTCGTCTTCAATTAATACTTCTCACATTTTTCAATCTGACCACTCTAAGGGGGTGGGGGGGGGGGGTAAGAGTTTAAAGATTATCCTAGTTTTGGGTAATTTTTGCGCACTTTAAATGCTCTAATTTAAGAACGGATTTAGATATCTAAAATCCGATTTCACCATCGTGTTCAGCGTGCAAAAACCTTTAAAATGAGGGGTCACTTGTTAGAAAATAACATTTTGGGAATTTTTGGGTAATTTTTGCGCACTTTAAATGCTCTAATTTGAGAACGGATCAAGATATCTAAAATCCGATTCCACCATCGTGTTCAGCGTGCAAAAACCTTTAAAATGAGGGGTCACTTGTTGGAAAATAACATTTTGGGGATTTTTGGGTAATTTTTGCGCACTTTAAATGCGCCAAAACCCTCCTTAGAGTAGGCCAATTTCGCCCATCTTCGAACTTAGCCTTTCGATTGCCAAGATAGATTTTTTGTGCAAATTTGAGCTGTTTATCTCAATTCTATCGATAGTTATCGTCTGGAGTGACACATATATATAGAAATATATATATACATATAAAAAAGTGTTAAATTTCAGGAATCGTTTTAGAATGGTCTGAAACGGATTTCTATGAAGAAAATTTCCAAAAATTTATATTATTTAAATTTCGAAGCCATTGCAATAGCTTCATTTTCTTTGAAAATTCGCTAATACCCCCCCCCCCCCCCCCCTCAAAATTTGATGGTTTAAGTTTTATGTATTTAGAATCCGAAAATGCAATAAAAAATTTCTTTCTGTCCGCCGTACACCGTACTTAGCACTTTTCTTAGTTACCATGAACCAAAATTGATGAAATTTGGTTTGCAGGTCCTGTTTGGGGTCTAGTAGGTCCTCGAAGCCCGGCGTTACTGTCAGTCATCTCTAAGGGGTTCAAAATAGGGGTTGAAATTTTCAGAACGCCGTAGCTCGAAAACTTTCAGTAGAAGGGTCTGATGGATTTATAGGAGCGCACATCCACCACGAGAGGTGTAGGGAGGATGTGCCCGGTTTGGTTATGGGCGAACCACCACCATTCCCAGGATCTTTTAGGTTAGGAGAGAGATGAGGAGCTAGGAGAGAGAGAGTAGTCAGCGACTAGAGGAGAGCGTAGAATGGCTAGAAAGGGGAAGGAGGCGAGTTTTTATAGGCTTGGGAGCCGTCTCCCTCCATCCTCCAGCTAGTGGAGGATGGTGGGGATCCCCAGGCTGTCCTCGGCTCTCCTGTGTCTTCCGTCCTCACTTCTACGAGTTTATTTGCGAGATCTTAATTTCACTTAGTAAGGTTGTGGTTCTGGGAAGATACCACGACAAAGGGTATGGTTTTTTTAATTGTTTTTAAATTAATCTTGAACTAAAGAATTTTGTGAGTCCACCCGGAGCATTTTATGACCAGCCGTTCGTGTGCACCAAAAAGCTTCGTCAACACGATCGTGAATCAAACGGCAAAAATCAGGCCCAGATATAATAATAAATATTGCTAGGGAGCTCCTGATTGTAATCAAGGATGGCAGCATGAAGTCGAGTTGATTGTTCTGTGATATTATTTCATTCGAAAAGTAATGGATCTTTTGGATTTTGTTGGTAGGTACTTTTGCAACTTGAACAAATGTTGAAGTATTATTGATGGGTAAATTATTACACAGTTGTAAATTATTACACAACGGTAAATTATTACACAACGGTTCATTGTACCATCCACTTATAAGGGGCTGGATTTGGTTGATAGGTAGTTTTGCAACTTGAACAACCGTTGAAGTATTATTGATGGGCAAATGATTACACAATGGTAAATTGTTACACAACGGTAAATTATTACATAACGGTTTATTATTGGCCTTATGCTTCATGAATAACTACGAATAATTAATGACTGAATGATTGAATCCCGCGCATTTGTAGGACACTTTAATTCCGGGGCCAGCTCCAGTACTCGATTTAGGGCTTTCCTGGGGGGGGAGCTGCTCGAGGGTACTGACCACAGAAAACAGTGATCTACGCAGAAGGGGCATCTATACAGGTAAACAATAAGCCTGTGTGTAATAATGTGCAGCGTTTTTTTTTTTTTTAATTGCTTTTTCGGATTCTGCATACCTTGAAATGTAAACTGCCAAATTTTGAGGGGTGGGAGGGGGTTAAATTTTTTTATTTTTTTCATGCTCGATTCCAAAGGTTGATTATTGAATATATTAAGCCAACATGGACGCCAAGTTCATACTCATCAGTCCGTCAAATGCGTATTTCACGAACGTGTCCCTACAGTGCCACCTTGAAACACATTAATATCATACAATCTTCGACTGAGTTTGGATTTAAAACATGTTGGATTCGTAGAGTGAGGAATGGACGTGGGTCAGAGTTTGCTGCTTTTGACATCAGAATCGGGTTCATAACCCTCGAACATCCCTGTATCCCAATTTCAGCTCCGAAATCCAAGCAGTTCGACGGTAATAAGCTAAAGAAAAAACGCGTGACGTCATCTGGTATGTATCCCCCTCTCACTCGGTTCCCACGTGAGGGAGTGAGATGACAATACACATTCCTGATGACGTCGCGCGCCTTTCCCTTCCCCTTATTCGACCACTTCCGTATATATCAGATCCATCACACGAGCGGATTTTGCAGCACCTTTTTGGAAAGCTCTCCATCAGACGTGCAATTTGAAAGAATTATAAAATGAACTTCCATTTCTCATTGTGTTGATTTTCGCTGAGTTTAGGAAAAAGGGTAGTTTGAAGTTGAACCAAATGAAGAATTTGATCGATTTTAACTTAAATATGGTTGTGATGAATGTGTTTTAGCGTACATCCACCACAAGCCGTGTGAGGGAGGATGTGCCCGGTTTGGTTATGGGCGGACCACCACCATGCCCAGGATCTTTTTGGAAGGCTTGCTCGGTTTGTTTATGGGCGGACCACCACCATGCCCGAGATCTTTTAGGTTGAGGAGAGAGACGAGGTGAGGAGAGAGAGAGATAAGTCAGCGACTTGAGGAGAGCGTAGAATGGCTAAAAAGGCGAAGGAGGCGAGTATATATATAGGCTTGGGGGCCGTCTCCCTCCATCCTCCAGCTAGTGGAGGATGGTGGGGATCCCCAGGCTGGCCCTCAGCTCTCCTGCGTCTTCTGTCCCCACTTCTAGGTTTATTTGGCGAGATCTTTAAGTTTACATGATAGAGTTGTGGATCTGGGAGAATACCACGACAATGGTCCTATTATAAGACTCACTTATCCACTATTTCTATCAGGTAGGTACTATACCTTTTACTACCTCCACTATTTCTGTAGGTACCTACTGTTTTGTCTCTCAAAAACCACGGACCTCATACCTACAGAAGAGTTGACGGTCACTTAAAAAAATTAGCGTTTGAAATTCATGTGTTCGTTCTATAAGTAACTTAATTCTTCTTCAAAATATTTTCTTCACCCCTGAAAGTACCTACCTATGTGACCAAATTGTTCAGGTCTTGAGTTTTCCTAAACCACTAATTTTGTATGTAAGAAATCGTTCGGAATTGGCGTTTAAATTGTGGTTCAAGAATGAGGGCGTGAGATTGTGTGAGCGGAATCGAATTAGTTGCCTTCTCGGTTTTTCTAGTCCCAAAATCCGACATGACACTAAATGATGTTCGACCGTCGCTCGATTAACGACTTGAGCGCAAGTTTCTCCACCAATCAGATTGACCCTTATGCAGCCGAGCCTGAAATTACTGAGAATGGGGGATAAAAAAGTTATTGGAACCAATAGGCCCGGCAAACCCAATTGACCATTTAATGACTCCGGAGTTTACAAGTTGGCGCGCTACCTTGTAATTTCAAACTTTTTTTCTGTCGAACAACTTTCCTGGGCGTTCTATGCGATTTTTTACGTTCCCTTTTTTTATGACGACGTTTAGCGAGAATTCTGGACCCAACTTAGGAGGGAAAAACTCCGGCTCGAAAAGCCTCGGCGCTGAAAAAAAAAGTCCGTACCCCCACCACTGCCAAAAAATGAAACCGTTCGAAGAGTTACCGGTATTAAATCTTACCTTGTTGCTCCAAAGAAGGAGATGTTGGTTTATTGGGTCATATTCCCCCTCCTAGCTCCATTCCCACTTCACCGCTTTATTCGTTACTTTCTCCTTTTTCTCGAAATAGGGAAAACTCTATTATCAAACTTTCTTTCTACCAACCTGTGTTTTTCTTTGTTGCCCAGCTCCAAATTATCTTCCTCTAACGCCGCACAGTGTTGCAGAATATGATTTCAACGTGAAGTTAACTGTGTTGTTCGAATAGAACGCTATGGTTTGCTAGATATTTCAGGCCCTTGGGGGACTGATGAAACAAGCGTGGAAGGAAAGTAATAAAGAGTGTTTCATTGTTCTACTTATAGTTTCACCGCTTCGTGAACCCGATCAGAAAATTATTTTTCACATTTTATTCCTCATGAGATTATGTACTTACATACCTACATCATAATATTATTTTTTAAAGCTTCATTTGGGCATTAAGAATGGTGTTCTCTAATCATACCCATTCAGGCTTAAGCGATCTTGGAACCTCGTCCACCTGCTGATTCGTCGAGGTAGCCATCACAACTAGTTGAACCGTTGAATTCATCAGTTCTCTATAAGTATGGTCATCAACTTGACCACTTCCCTTTTGTATATCTGGGGAATGAGAGGTCTAGGTAACATCCCCGCCTAAAGAAATTAGATGCCCGTGAATAAGTTCTTTTGAATGACTTTGGGGTCGCTATTGAAGCATAAATGAGCCTAGATAGATATATTAGCACCTCGAGGCGATAAAAATCAAGAGAGAAAAAGAAAAAATTCATCACCCGAATCAAATTCGGGGATACTAAAGAAGAAAAGCAGCGGCGTCAGCATGCTCACGAAGAAAGACATGGACGAGCTGATGAGAAGGTTTGGGATCCTAATGGACACAAAACTTGATGAAAAATCGATAGCTTAAGAGTAAGTAGCCACAAAGGCACAGATTGATTCATTAGAGGAGAAGTTGGGCAGGATACAGAGTGAGAATGAAATATTGAGAATGGAGCTTGACAAGGCTAACAAGAAAATAGAAAAGTTTGATAGTTCGACCAGACGCAATAACCTGGTATTTGTGAGATTGACGCATGCGACTGCGTCCGGGAACCTGGCAACTGTGGTTGGCTCGTTTATAACGGATGTCTTGGGAATGACGCCGGCACCAGTTATCGAAGAGATTATTCCTTTGGGAAAGGGACCTACTTGTCCGTTGCTAGCAAAATTTGCGCGAATGAATGACGTTACCGCTCTTTTGAAAAATACAAGCCGCCTCCGAGGTACAAACTTTGGTGTCAACCGTGACTATCCTCTGATGATGTTTGGCAGGCGAGGCGATGTCTGTTTCGGCTCAGAGAGGAGATTCGTAGTGCTGGACCTGATTGTAACCCATTTGTTCGTTATGATACTCTCATCGTCGGAAATGAGACGTTCAAGTGGTCTCAGGATACTGGAGTGCTGCATAAAAACGGAAATGGCTAACAAAAATTGAACGCGATTGCTGGACGAGACCTGGGTTCTCTGGTGGATGGATTAATGGCGGGCGGAGCTGGCACCTTGCCCATTGATGCTGCGGGTAGCGAAAGAACTAGTCATCTGATGAAAGTGGAGTTGGTGGTGAAAACCTCCAGATGGAATATTCTTCAGTTCACATACCTACACAGTTTTTGTGCCATATTCCAAAACAGTGGGAATCTGTTGCTCAAATGAGACCTATATTGATCATACTCTGGAGACCTGTATATTTTGAACCCAACATGACGAGAAAAGAAGCCAAATAATATAACTAATCGAAATTAAGTAATATAGCGAATTTTTGAGGGTCCAAAAGGAAATTTTGCGATGATTCTGAATTGAGTATAAATATTTTCCCCTTATTCTTTCACGTGCTTGACAAGTATTAGCAAACTACGCACGCAGCAATGATGATAGCATCACCCTTGCTTCATCGTCAGCACAAATGAGGCTGCTTATTATTTCGCTGTTCAAAATGTAATACACCGACCGTGACCAGCCCTAAGACACTCAGCCAAACTTTTGCCCCGAGTGCTGACAGAAGAGGTGACAGAACATACGCCTGCCGAGACATTTGCTTTACCACCTACCACTGATGAATCTTTCATTTCAGCGCGAACCAGAAACACTTTGCTTGGGCTCTTTCTGCAGATTGTTTGGCGACTTAGAGAAAGATAATTGGCATAGGCTTAGAGTAGTAAAAATTACGATTGCCACGACCGATAACACACAAAACAATTTGTTATATTCTGTGGTACCCACTGAGGATCATCAATTTCATTGACACGAATTTCTCCTGAACGACCTCCACAATAATTGAGAACTTTCCGTTCAAATTGCACCGAATTCGGATGTCATCGGAAGATGCCTCAAATTGAGCTTACCACAAAAATTCCAACAACACCCCAAGAACTCTATCCATCCCACTTGTACAGAGGTGGACCTCAATTTCAGTTCAAATTCGTACCGCTCGTTTAGTAGGTTCCATAACGATCCTAGATCACTTTTTATTTTTCATTTTAGTACCTACCTACACCCAGATCACTGAGAAGGCAAATTTCATCTTTAAATAACATGTGTACCTACAAGTGAGCAAGCAATTTAGTTTTCTACGTTATTGATCAGCCGGTATCCTCAGTGATAAGTGAGAGGCGATGAGTGAAGATGGAAGAGAGAAAAAGTGCGAAAGAAGCTGAGGATAGAATGAAAGAATGGTGGCTGAAGCAACCAATATATAAGACATACCTAAGCTGCTTTCTTCGAGAGAGTAGGGGTTGGCCCTGAGTGACGCTCTATAGTGAGATTTATTGATCAATTATTAATCCTAATGGTGGAACCTCCTTTTCTACATTTTTCACTTTTCCGTTTCCCATTGTGTACCTCCGCTCTCTCCGTGATTGGACAATTTATTACGGGATTTCTCAGCTTCAGAGAGGACGAGTGATATAGTTTCATTATTTTTGTAGGATAATGGATACTGCGGGCGAAGGAGGGGCTTCAAGGGGTTCCCTTATAAATTACACTGTTTTGGGGAGGGTTTCCTCCGTTGAGCGCTGTGTTTTTTAAAAGTACATACCATAAGAGATATTTATGAGGGACATTTTTAAATGTATCGCGAACGGGCTGTTATTCATAACTTGGCCTCAGAATCTATGTGTCTGTAATCTTGCTAGTAACACCCTTCACATTCAACAAATGCAAAAATTCGCTATTCTTTCGCTTTTTGCTCATTAACAAATTTAATCGCTACATGTTCAGGAGTTGCGGGAAAAGAAGCGGCGGGTCGTTATTCATGTAGGCCACTCTCTTGAAATGCCGACTGCTATAAACGTGTATTCAGGGTGGTCCACCCGGGAGAAAGAGAATTAAAATCGTTTTGGAAATAGTTCGAAAATCCAAAAAAATCCGGGTCCAAAGATGAATCTGAATTCAGAATGACAAATGAGTTCTATCTCATACTGTGTCTATAATGAGAGTAGGCAGGTACCTAAGGGGCGGTCCTCAGTTGGTCCCATATGAAAGTTTGGAGTTACGTGATTCCCTAGGGGGCCGAATTTGGCGATTTTCAAATTTTTGACACCAGATCTTTCACCAAGTTGCACACCACTATTGTAGCCAATAACACAGAAAACTTTCCATAACTTTCAGAGGAATCCGTCGTCACTAGCTGGTGACCCCCGACGTTCCCGGTCGCAACCCTGAGGTTTGTGTGTTCTGGAGGGGCTAAGGCCTGGATATTGTTTACTATTATCTATCACCCTCCTATCCAACTGCATGTGCTGTATTTTTATTACAGTCATATACAGCATGTGCTGTATATGACTCTACGTTATTATAGTCTTGTAAACAAAAAAGGTGTGGACAAACAACGCGATAGTAAAAGTGTAAAACCTCGTAAGTCCAAAAATTGAAATTTTACAGGAGATGAAAAAACCTCCTAGATCAAAAACCCTTCTGACCGCTCAAAACCTTGTGAGTCTGCAACTCAAAGAAATGATTATTACATTGTTGAAAACAGTTCGTTATCGAAAGGTTTGTTATGGTTCGCCGAAGATCAGCACTGAACGGATCTTTCAACTGAACGGAAGACCAAAGAGTTGCCGTTTCACTGAACGTGCGATCCTAATCTCTTCCATTTTCGGACTCTTCAGTCCGAGTTCATCCGTTCATCAACCCCTCCCTTCACCACTGTAAGTTCCTGTCGTTCTTCCCTTTCCCCCTTACCATTCTCATCATTCTTCCCTTCACTGCTCGCAGGTGTTCCCTTAGCTCACATAGTACATACTAAGTACTACTTAGTTCACCTTCCTAGCAAGTGCGTTCATCCTTCACCTTGTTCTGTTCCAACAAAAATGTTTCGAAAGAAGTGCGGTGTGGTTTCATTTTAATGTTGTGGATGGATGAGCCACGGAAAAATACGGATATTGTGGATGTGAAATGTGCATTAAGAACTCCAATACTTGTACATAGCATTATGTAGGTAGGTACAGATTTTCGATAATCATAGGTAATGATTATGAATTGTATACCTTCAGCCTAGTTATTTATTTATTTATTTATTTTATACGGGCAAGCCAATTTACAAGTTGAAACAATAAATACAGAGAAGAAACAGAAAGAGGGAAAAATAAATATATCACTTCTGAGAGAGCCAAGAAAAAAATAAAATAATAATAACAGAGGTCAAAATACAAGAAATACAAGAAATGTGAGTTAGAAAATAAATACAGAGAGAACATTTTTCAGAATGAAGAGGGGGAGGAAAGAATTATTGATTTGAGGGAGGATGAAGAACTATTAAAAAAATCAAAATCAGGATGGAGATTAAGAAAAAGATTAGCTGAACGGGGGATTCGGTTGAGAGGGGAGTTAAGTAATTTGTGGGTGAAAATGGGACATGAAATTAATGTCATGGGATGGCGACTGGTCGGACGAGGGACTGACAGCTGGATCCTGGCAAGCAGAGATGGGCAATCGATATCGCCGTTCAACAGTTTATGGAGGAACACTAGATCAGCTAGATTGCGTCTTCTTTCCAAAGGCTGGATACGACAGATTTCCATAAGGAGAACGTAGCTGATCTCACTCGAAGGGATGCCCAACTTGAACCCGATGTAGCAGAGAAATTTATTCTGAACTCTTTCCAGAGTATATCGATGGATGGCATAACCCGGACTCCAGACGATTGAGGCGTATTCAAGCTTCGGAAGAACCAAAGCTTTGTATAACAACACTATGGACCTGATGTCAGTGAATTCACGAGTGTGACGCTTCACAAAACCGAGTGACCGCATTGCGCTATTTGCCACGCTGCCGACGTGCTTGGAGAAACACAACTGATCGTCACAGAGCACACCCAGGTCAATCGTCTCAGTCCCCCGAAACAGATGAGAACATTCCAGGATGTACTCAAAGTGATGAGCGTACGTTGAGCGGTGAAAGGTAACCACGGAGCATTTGGCAGGGTTCAGTCACAAACCATTCTCAAGGCACCAGTCACTTAAGCGATCAAGCGCCTGCTGGAGGATTTCACCGTCAGCCGGAGACCTGACATGACGATTAAGTTTCAGATAGTCAGCAAACAACAGACAGTGTACCTACATCCGGGCTGAGCCGATCCACAACACTGTTTATCCTCAACAAGAAAAACCAAGGCCCGATGTGGCTTCCCTGGGGAACCCCAGATGAGGCCACAAACGAAGCAGAGACGACGCCCCTCACTCTGACACACAGCCGTCTACCGATGAGGTAGGACTCGATCCACCGAAAAAGAGAGCCAAAAACTCCAAGCGAGCCCAGAAGTGATAGGAGGTGACCGTGCTATACCTTGTCAAAGGCCTTGGAGAAGTCCGTAGAAATTAAGTCCGTCTGACAGCCGTCCCGAAAATCATCCATGATGTAGTCCTGAAACTGAAGGAGGTTACTCACCGTCGAATGACCACGAACAAAACCGTGCTGCTGCTCAACGATGAAATGGGAAAATCTGGGGGAAAGCTGGGCAACGACCAGTTTTTCCATCAACTTAGGAGTAGTGGACAATGAGCACACTGGTCGATAATTCGTGAGGAGTGTCTTATCACCAGATTTCGGGACACGGGTTATGAAGGAAGACTTCCAGTGATCGGGAAAGTGGGCAGTATCCAAGGACAAGTTGAAGAGAAACCTCAATGGATAGGCGAGTATCTGCGCACATTCCCTGAGCAGGATTGGTGGAACTCCATCAGGTCCAACTCCCTTACACATGTCCAGGTGCACAAGCTAGTTCTGAAGCTTTTCTGATCTTATACCTACAGGTAGATAGGTATTTCAAGGCTGCGGACCGGGTGTGGCAGCCTTGAAGGACAACCTGATCATATCATGAAGGCCTCATGATCATATGAAGGCCTATCTCCATATGATAAGACAAGAAGGGACGGACTTATGTGATGAGTGGTGAAGTGGACAACCTGCGGAACACGTACTGCAAAGCTGCAGAGAATTTAAGAGAAAGCGGCGAAGCTTCATGGATGAATCGACCACAGTTATTACATTTTCCATTCAACTTCACATCAATAGTCATGAATCCAGAAGTGCAGGTGGAAGTGACCACTTATTTATATGAAATAGAATATATAAATTAATTTATTAATTTACTTACATGAGATTATAATTTACTTTCGTTTCATAAACCATTGTAAATAGTTTTATTGTATGGCTGTATGGAGAAATCCAAATCCAAAAAAAATTCAAGAATGTGTGTATTTTTAATCGTGAATTGAACAGGAGTAACCCAAACATAATATATAATGCAGTGGAAGTGTTGCTCGAGGTGCAGGCAGACACGTAAGCAAAAATTCACTCCATAATCGAAGACCACCCATAACCCAAGAAAGAAGAGAGTGGAAGCACAGGCTTGGATTGCAAATTGCATAGAAAAACAGGAAAATGGTAGCCCCTCATTGTACAAATTTGTAAGAAAGGTTTCGCGCAAGCTGCGGCCCCACTCCGAGGAGAAATTACCATTGCACTTTTCGTTGCAATATACTTTTTGTTTTTATCAATTTTTTATTATTTTTATTTATTTTTTATTTCACTAATTTATTTTTTTAGGTTGACAATATCATAGATGTTTCATAGTAGATAGTTTGTCGGGGGTCAACTATGAATCGGGTTGTGTGTGTTGGGGTCAACCGTGAATCGGGGGTGAATCGTGCTAACCCACTTTCGAACTTGCTCGGGGGTCAATCGTGCCTGAGCGGGTGTCAATCATCATCTTTTTTCTTGGCCGGGGGTCAGTCGGAAGTCCCCCAGTTTGACTACATCATTGTAATAATCGTGAGATTTTATGAGAAATAAATCTAAATCTATTTAGGTTCGTACCTACCGAAAGAAATTGAACCTCCCAGTAAACCTGACGAGAATATTGTGGAGTTCTCAGCTTTTCTGCGAGAATGGCCACCGATGAAATGATGTTGTACATTCAAAAAGTGCATGAGGATTTTTTGCCCTGAACTCTGAGGCTGTGATGTTAACCAGGGTATTGGATTAAAATGATTTCTCCTATATTTCCACCCCCTCCCTCTAACCGGCTTCCAACAATCTCATTATGAATGGAACATCGACGGTATTACGAAATGAAGTTCTATCTTCCTCTAAAAGCTCGGAAAACGCGGTAAAACCGTTTGCGGGAACCAAAAAAGTTAAAACCTTTTTAAAAACCCGTTTCAATAAAATTACTTATTCATTCAGCCTTTCCAGAGGCCCCCAGAAGACTTCCTTTTATGAGGCCAATAAAGTAATCCGGTGGAGATGACGGGAATTCGAAAAGCCGGGTATACATAAAAGTACTGCGACTTTCTTCAAGTCTTATATTAGAAAGCGGTATTCAAGATGGAAGGAAATGTACTTTTTAGGTGGAGGTTCTAAGTTCCCTGCGTTTGGCACCCTTAAGAAAAACCAAGTTCTCTTCCCAAGTTGTTGAGGAGGAGTGGACTTGATATTTCTTATTATGGGTATAGGTTCCCTGTTGAAAGGAAGTTTCAAAAGGTGAGATGCAGAGAAGGGAACTGGAGAAATGTCCTATAGAAAGATTGATTGGCACGCTGTAGCTCGGTTACTGATTGATATTACAGTCAAAACTGTTTAACACCACCGCGGGTGAATCTGGTAGTAGTAAACGACAGTCGTTATAACCGAGAGCAGTAAAAACAAGCAGGCGATGAGGGTTTTTTACCATTATATCTTGGAATCCTTTATTTTGTGAGATTGTGACGTAGAGTAGAGCATAATGAAATGAAAATTTAGTCAAGACTGACTTTCAGGACCAGATATTGAGTAATTTCAAGTAATTTTTTTTTTAGGGATTGTCGTTAAAGTACTGGATCTATGCGATGTTCTTTGATGTAGATATTTTGACAAATTAAGGGATTGTATGTTACTCTATTGCTTTTATTTTCTCAATATTTTATTTTATTTTATCATATTTAAAACTCTTTTACTCTATTCTATTACTGCTGTACTCTATTTAAAATTCGTTTACTCTATTTTACGACATTTAAAATTCTACTCTATTCTACTCTATTTAAAATTATCTTTTTGCTATATTCTTTGATGTAGATAATTTGACAGATTAAGGGATTGTGTGCATTCTGTTACTCTATTGCCGCTATTTTCTCAATATGGATTTTATCATATTTAAAATAACTCACTTTCACTACCTACTTAATATTTTTTGTCGTATGGGCGGAATGCGAGACCAAAATTTGTTTTTCAAAAATCGGAAAACCCAAAATGGATCCTCATCGTCTTTTAGATTCATTTGTCGATAATTCTACTGATGCCTGTGTAAAGTGTGTTGATGACAGCCCCATGAGCACGAAAAATTTCCGAAAATTCTTCAAATCAATTATTACATCGGAATTCGCTTTCGAGTTACGGATTGTTGAGTTCCAAATCCTTGATGTAAGGTTTAGATAATATTATTGTTGAGGGGGCTGGGTAATCGTCCCTCCAGCGTTTATGAGTAACTTGGACGACCGGTTGTTTTATGACGAGTTCAGATGTTGAGAGAATAAAATTCATTCTTGCTTGCTCCTTTGCTTGAGATGATTGTGTTTTCATTTAATATTAATAAATCATTATACGACAGAAACTAGGCGATTAACACATGGTGCAGCGGTTAATTCAAACCAAAATCCCTGACTTCTAATTAAAACTAAAACAATCGCTATGCCGTCGGGGAGAAAATCGAAGAGAAATGTTCGCCAGAAGAGGAGACCGGGCGAAGACGAAAACGACGCATTCGATGATGAGGGAGGACGATTAACTCCTTCCCCTTTACCTAATTCGTGCACTGAACAACGCGCTAATGGTAGGGAGCCACAGATGGCATCTAGTAATATCGAGTGTTCCCATGGAACCTCCCCGAGAATTTTCATTTGTAGCTTCCGAATGGACTTCATGGCGGTCAAGATTCGAGCGATTCAGATCTGCTTCAGGTCTATGCAATCGCCCACAGCAAACGCAAATTGATAATTTGATCTATACTATGGGCGGTCGTGCTGAGGATATTTATTAGCGAATTTTCGAAGAAAAGGAAGCTATTGTTCTCGGTCCAAAATTTTTAAAACTCGAATTTCCGAAAGATTTTTATACCAAAATCCGTTTCAGACCATCCTGAATTCACTGCCGAAAGACACCAAAAATTATATGTATATATATATATATATATATATATATTTATATATTTATATATTTATATATTTATATATGTATGTGTCATTCCAGACGATAACTCTCGACAGAATTGAGATAAAAAGTTCAAATTTGCACGAAAAATCTGTCTTGGCAATCGACAGGCTAAGTTCGTAGATGGGCAGAATCGAGTCACTCTAAGGGGGAGTTTTGGGGAGTTTTAGGGGGGAAAAATTACCCATAAATTCCCAAAATGAAACAGCCTGACAAGTGACACCTCATTTTAAAGGTTTTTGTACGCTGAACACGATGGTGAAATCAGAATTGCGATATCTCATTCCGTTCTCAAACTGGAGCACTTTGAAGATGAAGGAACGTGGTTATTCTTGAGATAAAACAGTTTTACATAAAATCAGTTATTTCTTCGAAAATTCGCTCTTATAGCCATGCTGCATGACTGTGGTTTTTTATCATTAGGACTAGCCAGTCTGGTTTCCCCAGGTTATACATTTTTCTTGGAAAAATTTGAATCTTATTTCATTCCTAGGAGAAATTTGATTTTTGAAAGAGCAAAATTTTTGCGTCGCCGTCAACTTGAGGGGGAGAAAATTGAAGACTTTATCACGAGCATAATATATTCTCTTGCAAGTAGGTACATGTAATGGGGCTCGTTAAAAGGTGAAATGATATTATTAGTACTATTGCTAGGCACCAAAGACGAATCGCTAAGCACTAAATTGCAGCTAGACGTAGACCTCACCCTAGAAAAAGCAGTCATGGCTATAAGACTTGCCAATGACATTCGCAACCAATCTTAGGAACTTAGGAACACGGGAAGTGGACGTCTCGAAATTGACGCTGTGAATAAGAACTTCAACAAAAACCGGACAACCAACAATAACTATAAACAAACAGAACAAGGGAACTCCCGTGATAGGCCGACCAATTCCAAAGATAGACATGACCGTGATTATCCCGTTTGTTGGTGGTGTGGGAGAAAACCAATAAATTCATAAAAGAGAAAAATGTCCAGCCAAAGACTCCGAATGTCATTCTTGCCTTCTTCGTGGCCACTTCAGCTCGGTTTGCCGACGCAAGAGAGTTAATGAGATAGAGGAAACACACTCAGATCATAGCGAACCGAAACCATTCTTCATTGGACACATAATGTTAGGATCCGTGGAAAGTTCAAAGCCTTGGGTTGCTGTAGGACGCGTAAACGATCGCGAGGTGTCTTTCAAAATCGACACGGGAGCAGACGTCACAGTTCTTCCAAAAAGTTTAATCAATGAATCAACAGAAACAATTTTGCCAACTAGCGTCATCCTATTTGGACCTAATCAAACTAAAATCAGGACAGCGGGATACATCAACGCTACACTTGCATATAAACACAAATCGACAAGTCAACAAATATACATCGCGCATGACGTAGACTCCCCACTACTTGGCCGACCTGCAATTAGCCTTGGAAATATTTTCGTTCATAAGAACCCTAGAACACCAAAATCCGGACTTTTCGACCTAACAGAATTCTCCGAGGTTAAAATAGTTCGAATACTGTAATGCATCGCTCTATAATATGTTCTTTTTACGATGAATAAAGAATTTTTCCATTTCCGCGTGAGAAAATATTTTGTGGAAACGAATTTCAGCCTCGTAGTCAAATGGGGTATAAATTGCCTATCATCACTATGCATCATTTCACTGAAAAATAATTCTCATTTTCTCAACTCCATGGAAAAAAAGCTGCAAAAGTACCAACCAACCCAGTCGAGAAGAGCCACCATTTTACAAAAGAAAATTTTCGTAAATTTTTGTTCATGGTAACTAAGAAAAGTGCTAAGTACGGCGTACGGCGGACAGACAGAAATTTTTTAATTGTATTTTCGGATTCTACGTACCATGAAACGTAAACCATCAAATTTTGAGGGGGGTTTAAAAACTTTTTTTTTCATGCTCGATTCCAAAGGTTCATTATTGGAAATAATAAACCAAAAATATTGGACCATAGATATGTTTTCGGGCATCGAATGTGCATATCCAAATTTAGATTTAGGGAGCGTCCTCACCTTGTCATTCTTACTCGCCAGTCCTACAGTGGCTCCATTTCCAATTTCAGCACCTTAGGTCAAAGGGTGCACTATCTATTATTATAAACATTCCTATTATTATTCCTGTTATTATTTCGTATTGTTTTCTTCTGCCGAATTGATGATGTGGTCAACCACGATTGTTGCTATGTATCTACCGAATAATGTTCATCAGTCAGAGGTCCTCACGCTGACCTTTTCCTCCTCCTCGTCTAAGCTACGTTGGAAGGGGTCTGAAGGGGGTGTTGTGCACAGGCCTTTTGTAAGACCTGTTGGCTTGACAGATATGATGGTCCTGAAAAGAACCGTTGATATCATTTCTTGTGGGCTGAGGTTAGGTGAGTTCCCTTAGCTCACACTACAGTAACAATAATGGGATTGATGCAGTGGTGTCAACTTATAGCTTGGGAGGACGCCACCCAAAAGTTGGGAACCTCTACATCATATCGCCCAAACTACTGGTCAGTATCCAGTTTTTCATTGAGATATTGAAATATTCATCATAATCATAATCATAATCATAAGGATTATACCTACGAATCGCGACACACAACACTTTAGCGCTTCCTGGTGGCCAGATTTTTTTTTTTTAAATATTTATTTAGCAATTTTGGTTTACTAATCTGTGAATAATACACCCATGTATTTTAAATATAATAGCTAATTACGTAAGCTATAATTTATTATGCAAGTAACTCTCTATTTATTTATTTTGCAAATATTCTCAAAGTTAAAATGGTGATTGTTCACTAGCAGGCATCACAATATTTTCTCACTACAACATCCCATCCAAGGTTCAAGGGTTTGGCCCTCTTCAGCTGCAGGATTTTTTGGGAATTGCCCAGTAGTCGGAGCTTCTGGATTTGAGGGCATGACTGCACAATGCAATGTGCAATGTTCCTAAACATTCTTTCTTGAAAAGTTGGAATTACTTGTACATAGGTCCAAATATGCATCGATACTGTCTTACACAACAGTAATTCATTGTGGTAGTTGAGTTAGGATTAATGGCCCATCAGCAGTACCTATAACTTTCTATGCTTGATGGACAGTTCTTTCTGTTTTTTCTTGACGTGCTCTTTCCACTTTAACTTTGTATCCAGAGTCATACCGAGATATTTCACAGAGTTAGCATGCAGAATGATGTTGTGATTCAGCTCCAATGAGATGAAGTTGACATTCTGTGGACTTTGTTTCATTCAATTTCGGTAGTCTCCATTTCTGTAGTCAATAATCCACTGCAATGGTGGCTTCCTGAAGCTATCTTCTCGACTCTTCTACCAAATCTGCGACTGCTAAGATTGCAGTGTCATCTGCAAGGGTTGCTGCTATACATGTTCCATCTGTGGTTGGGACGTCGTTTGTGTAAATTAGATAAAGTAGAGGGCACTGGAACCTTCCCTGTGGAACTCCCCTAATATGTTTTTTAGGTGAGAGTATTCATCTTCTATTTTTACTCAGAAGTATCTGGTGTCGAGGTACCATTTAAGTGTCTGACAGTATTTCACAGTATTCTGACAGCTGTGGAAGCATCCCACGAGTTTATTGTTCAGCCCTTCGTCCTTACCAAAAGCTTGTGACACATCCAGAAAAACAGCGCTACAGATTTTTTCGTTCTCTAAAGCGTTTATTATATCAGTTATCCTATGAACTTGTTCTATGGTGGAATGCTTGGCTCTAAATCCAAACTGATGAGGTTGTATGAGATTCCTGTCTTCTGTAGTCTCAATGAGCCTCTTCTTGAGAAGCTCGTGAGTTTCCTTGCTTACATTTTGGTTTACATCTGTTCTTCTGGGTTTCCTTGTTTACATAAATTTTCCATTTTTGATCCTCTGTGTGTGTGTGTGTGTGTGTGTGCGTGCGTGTGTGTGTGTGTGTGTGTGTGTGTGTGTGTGTGTGTGTGTGTGTATGTGTGTATGTGTGTGTGTGTGTGTGTGTGTGTGTGTGTGTGTGTGTGTGTGTGTGTGTGTGTGTGTGTGTGTGTGTGTGTGTGTGTGTGTGTGTGTGTGTGTGTGTGTGTGTGTGTGTGTGTGTGTGTGTGTGTGTGTGTGTGTGTGTGTGTGTGTGTGTGTGTGTTGTTGCAACCGTAGTGAAGTGGTTAGAATTTTTTTGACAAACGAATGTCATGTAATTAGATGGTCTTTGGGTCCACATGGTCGCCACCTGTTAGCGGTCTGACTGGCAGACTCTCCTGGTTCTAGTTTAAGTAACAACTGAGTACAGACAGACGACGGGAACTTTGTTCTTTGGTGCCCAAAACGCTTGTGGGAATTTTGATTTTTTATTTATTTATGAATGATTTCGAATGTGCATGAAAAACAGTAACTAATGCATAATGTAGCTGGTGGTGTAGTGCGCCCAACAAGGGTGCTTGCGATTTCAATGGAAGCTCAATACTTCTACAACAATCCAATCGCACCAAGTGCCTCATGCGCTCGAAGTGAAATAATATCAATTACCCTCATCCGAGATTTATGAGTGTCTGATTAAGGCTGCCCGTTATGGGAGGCGCCTAAATGTAACGGGATGGGCTAATGAATAATTCACGAACTCCGTAAAAGAAGGGGAGAGAGAAAGACATGTCTCGTGTTGAGAATTTATTGTAGAAAATAGATAACAATCTATTTTTTAATTAAATGGTAGGTAGTTTGGGTTGATAGTAGAGATGGACGTTTCTGCTCGTAAAAAAAAGACCCAGTTCGTTTCGAAAGAAAAATGTTTTTTTCAATTCAATTTTTTTATTCAGCAAATACTTTATACAACAAATATAATGATTTTTAGAGAGTCTATATACATAATACAAGATCTAAACTTATGTTGGTTTATGAGCCTAAGGTCAATGACATGTTCGGTAAAACTGTTTCAAAGGAACAGGTCAAATCATGACGTTTCAAAAATAATGCTGTTTCAAAAGAACAGGAACTGTATCGATTTTCGAATAGGTCCGTTGTTCTACAGCAGAACAGTTACTCTATATCTGTTTCTGTAGTTGAGATATCCCAACTGTTTCATCAACAAAGAAGTAGAAACAGAGGAACGTTTCAGATAACACCTTCGGACGTAAAGGTTTCGCTTGGGCAATTTTCACCATGATGATATGTGCTCAAACCTACAGACGCACCCAAACCCCACCCTGCCATTATACCTAGACCTACTTGCCCTGGGGCCCGATCGAAAAAACGTGATTACGATCACAATTTTAGACCTATCTAAATTATGAAAACGGATTTGTAAACTGTAGACATGTGCACACATGTGGCCACATTTCGGAAAAAGTCAAAAATCGATCTAACTTTTTTGGCACAGTTCACATAAAAACATTTCACAGTTCTTAAGCCAATTTTGTGTGACAAATCCGTTTTCAGATTCAAAACATCTTGATCCATTCGCAAATAAGGAGGAAAACAAATTTGCGCCCGATAGTGCTGCCATCTCTTATCTTGTTTTCCCACCAACTTATCGTTACATTTTTAGCCTTACATTTAGGTTCACCAAGGAGAAGGGCTCGCTGGCCTTAGGCTTATTGTGGGCGGTTAGATTAATTTTTTAAAAATTGTTTCCATATTTTGTTACTGAACTATTATTTTTAATAAGTAGTCAACTTTTTTGCCTCATCTTCTCATGGTTTTCCTTTCCCCATTTCATCCCACTTTCCTCGCAAGACACCTAGGAACGAAAAACTTTTTTCATATGTGCAAAAACGGGTGTGTCTTCATGTGAATTGAATAATTCAATTCAAAATCCGGGTGAATGCATAAACTTCCGGAGTCAAGTTTCACAAGTTATTATAAAATAAAGTCACACGAGGGTTTCCGGAAGTGGAAATTGAGTTGGCAATTGTTCCATCTTAGAGTCATTTCAATTTTAGCCTGTCCCGGCGTCCAAGGGAAAAGTGAGTCCTGAGTCACCCATATGGTTACGTTTCCCTCAACTCGCTGCCTCACTTGAACTTATTGCGAGCAGTTTTCGAAAGTAATTTCAAACTTTTTGCTTCATCCGCCGAGTTGGAAACGTTCGTTACTTACCTACATTTTTCAAATTCTGGAAGCGAATTGGTTGGAAAAAGTATAATCAACTCCTGCCTCCGCTTACGGTTATTAAATGTATTAATTTCAGTTAGCAGCGGGTGCGAAAAAGGAACAGGTCGTAGGTGCGAAACGAAACAGCGGGAGCGAGAAAAGAACAGAGCTTGGGTTAGAAAAGTAGCAGCTGGTGCGAAATAGGAATAGAGCTTGGGTGCGAAAAATTCGTGTCTTGCAATATGACTTAAAGAGAAATATTTTGAGAATTTGAGGATTTAAATTAATGGTCATCTGCTAGAGCACTGATTACGGCCTGACTGAGCACTTGTTGAGACCAGAGTGGGACGTCGTGCGGAAAAATTATGTCAAAAAAATCATTTTTGGGTGTTTTGTACCAAAAAATTTTGATTTTGATCACTATGCAATTTGAACGTGCTGAAACTGATCGCAGACGATTCAGCTACTAAAAAACATGTAAACGACACCGCACATGCCTACATAAAAAAAATGAAATGTTTTGTATATTTCGAATACAATTTTGTAAATTTTGAATGCTGAGTGCGTCTAATCGGACTGGGTAACGAAATCATAATTACTGTAGCTGACAGATTTTTCGGTGCAAGAACGAACTTTTTACCATGGTGGTTATTTATTTATTTATTTATTTATTTATGTGCCATCCAGACGATATCTGTCCTTGGCTACATTATAAAAATTCCAAATTTCTCCAAAATGTTCTTATTGCCAAACAAAAGGATGAGTTTGAAGATGAGTAATTTTAAAAAGTTCTATGGGGGTCAAATTTGAGTTTTTAGGGATCAAAAATCGATAAAAACGGCTAAAATCGCGAACAATTCATATAAAATCACTGAAAGTTGTGTGAAAGGGCGAGTAAGGGCAGAAAAATACCATTTCAGTTGTTTTTCACACAGAAGAGGGGTCAAATTTGGATTTTTGGAGGTCAAAAATTGCTATTTAGAGCTAACAACAATATTATTTCACCTAACGTTTTGTGGAATGGTGATTCACGACAGAAAGAGGGAGCATTTTGATGATGAAAATATTTTTCTCGAAAACGAGTGGGTCAAATTTCGCTTTATAACGGTCAGCAATCGGTGAAAATTGCTATGCTCCCCCCCCCCCCCCCCCTTGCTGCGGGAACCCCCCCCCCCCCTCACCCCCTTTTTTCGAGTAAGCGAGGATCACTTTTGGTGCATGGTTCTGCTCAGTTGGTTCCAATATCTGATGAAACGTTACCATTCGTCTCTAATCGATTGGAACAACTTTTCACTGTACACCGCCAACTTATTAAATTCTCGTTCATCATAAGGCGAGCACGCCGAAATTTGAAATTTCCGTAATAAAGACACGGCACATCTTTGCTCGTTTCGCTCACCTTCAACATCATGAGGACTGACGGTAGCACACTGAAGAAGGCTATCACTAGGCGAGATATGGCGTTCGCGCAAATGAAAAGTACATCAGGATTGCCGCAAACGTAACAGATTTGTGACTACCTCCACCCGGATTAGCGCAAACGAAGGTCACCCATAGAACGGCACCGGTTGATTCAGGTATGCCACAACTGGCTCAGTTTCACAAGAAAATATCACGAATACTACCAACGTAAGTACTCACTTGGTGCAGTCAGAATATACCTAATATAATGCACAAAACTCGTAAGGCACAGCATGTAATTACATTTAAAGTATAACGTTACACAAAACTCAAACAGCTCAGCCAATAATTCATCATGAGATTACTTTCAGGCAGCTGAGTGTCCAGTAAATATTTGTAGGAGGAGGCCGAGAGAGAAATTATTCAGACTATACTAATTAATTTTCTGAATTAATCACCCAGATTCATTCAGATTATTATGCAGCGGCAGCTTGTACCTTCAACTCAATCAATGTGAACGTAAGGATGTCCATCCCATCCCCCATCCCACAGACACACACACGAACCGTTCTGGTTTTTACAACAAAATGTACAGAAGAATGGGTTTTTTGATCGCTAATTTTCTTCAAGTTTACAGACAACTAAATAGGAACCTAGGTTTCCCCCAAATACATTTCACGCGAAGGATGAATACTTTCTCAAGTCTGATGTTACAGAAAAATTAACAAATCGGGAACCTATTGACTGTCAAATTTTCACCATTCGACTATAGCGTTTTTCATAAAATAACAAAAATAAGCAATAACTATCTGAACCCGAAAAATTTGATACAATTTTTTCAAACCTGATTAATGATTAAAAGTAAAAGGTCAAGGTCAATGTAAATTACTTATCCAGGTAGACTTGGAAGAAAATCGAAACGATTTCAACTTCGGCAAAACATATTCCTGGTTTTGGTGCGGCGGACTTGAAATTGGACGTCCATTTCGTTCAAAAATAAAAAACTTCAAACAAGTGTACAGAGGGAATCGAATTTGCAGCCACATACAAAGTTTTAATGCATTTTAAAGTTGTATGCCACAACAGCAGGGAGTTAAGAGCTGTAGCTTCTGGCATTTAGTGCTCATTCCTTGATGGATTGATAACAGGCTGAAATTAATTTAGTTTCCACTCGCACGATATTAGGGGATGACATGGCGCTTGGTAGTTAGCTCGAAGTTAGTTTAACCTGAATCTGTTCGTATAATTTAGCAATGCTGAGCTCCATCGTTTTTCTTTACGTATAAACTGCAGGCCCACGAACAGATTAACAGGACAGAGCAATTATTCGATGATTACACTCGGTAGAGAATCACGTGGCCTTGCCGTTCTAATCGCATTTAATTGAGCTGAAACGAAGGCAGGTATCAAGGGAAGAATGACCTTGGTGTGCGATTAAAAAAAAAAAAACTGACGTGTTATGCCCGTACTGACGTTTATCTTCAGTGATATGGCCTGAATCTTCTTGTATTCCGAAAAACGATGAATGATTTAATACAAAATACGTGTTATTACAATATATAGCTGTCGTGATTCCGTCTCAGAATCCACTCTTGTAATATCATACGATTTTACCAAACAAACGCGGAGAACGCCGAGCTGGGGTTTCCCCAACCGCCATCCGCCTCAACCGACTTTAACAGTCGATTGTGGACCAGGGACGGGTGGAAAAGTCCCTCCTGCTGTAGGTGAAAACCGCGGGGAGCACATCCGTTAAAGATCTCCTACTTTTGGTGAAAACCGCGGGCAGCACATCCTGAAAAGATCTCCTGCTGTTGGTGAAAACCGCGGGGAGCACGTCCCTAAAAGATCTCCTACTGTTGGTGAAAACCGTGGGGAGCACATCCTGAAAAGATCTCCTGCTGTTGGTGAAAACCGCGGGGAGCACATCCTGAAAAGATCTCCTGCTGTTGGTGAAAACCGCGGGCAGCACATCCTGAAAAGATCTCCTACTGTTGGTGAAAACCGTGGGGAACAGATCCGTTAAAGATCTCCTACTTTTGGTGAAAACCGCGGGGAGCTCATCCTGAAAAGATCTCCTGCTGTTGGTGAAAACCGTGGGGAGCACATCCGTTAAAGATCTCCTACTTTTGGTGAAAACTCGATGAATATCAATATTTTTTACTTCACATCACCATTTTATTATAAGCATGTAGAAGTAACAATGAGCTACTGCTTGCAGAACAGTGACCTAGACAGAAGAGTGAACTTACTGAAACATAATGAACTGTTGTGAAAGAAATTGCAGCGTATTTTGGGGAGGTTTTTTGTGAGTATTTGCAACCCTTTCAAAGTTGCCATTTTATACACTTTTCCAAAACAATTAATTCTGAGCAGAATATTCGGTTTTAAACTGCTTAACCCCTTGGCATTCTATAACTTAATGTGCTATGCAATTATAACTGCGGAGTAACTGCAAAAAGTCACGATTTTGTTGAAAAGAAAGTGGATTAGTAGGTACCTAGGTGCTAAACTGAAAGTGAAAACTAAAGTGACGCGTATTTTTAATTTAAATAATACATATTAGTATTATTTTGCACTCTCTGGACGATGTAACTACTACAAGCATACGAGTCAGGATACTAAGCCCTCACGACCGTAATGTCGTGCGGGTATGGCGTTTCTCTTAACCGAAAATTCCGTCACCGAGCGAGAACCTACTAACCACCACCTGTGATACGTGATGGACAGTCATGATTACGAATACAGTCGCAAAAAATATTCTCAATTACACTAAGATTTTCTGTCACCGTTATTTATCTACTACTACTAAGTAGGTATCAGAAATAACCAAGTTATTCTCATTTTTGGTTTATTATTTTCAATAATAAACCATTGGAATCGAGCATGAAAAAAAAAAATCTTACCCCCCCCCCCCCCCTCCCCCCTCAAAATTTGATGGTTTACTTTTCAAGGTACGCAGAATCCGAAAATGCAATAAAAATATTTCTGTCTGTCTGCCGTACGCCGTATTTCCACTTCATGGATGAACAGTGAATCCCGGATTTTTTTTTTAGGCATTGATCCACATTCCAATATGTACCGATGAAGTGGAGAAACTGAGTATAATTTGGTTTAAATGGTAGGTACAAGTTGGGTATCAGTGCTTTTCAGGAGGGGGAAATTCGGTTGCACGAGATGATGATGTGTGGTGACTGAAATTGAGAGCTTTCTACACTTTCTACCTACCTACGAATTGAAAACCATCACAAATCGGAGTGATAGCAACCGTTGTACCGATTTCGCTTTAGCAAAAATATTAGTGTATCCAGCCTAAAAACATTTACAGATTATATTATTGTATGACATATTTTTATCCTCTTCATCGTGTATGTCGTGATATCACTCAATGTATATGTAAAGATTTCGCAAATAAACTCGTGGTGAAGTGGTAGACGTGGGCAGGCAGCTCGAGAGTGCTAGAAGGGCCGAGTTGGAAGGGTTCCCCACCATCCTCCAAGTAGTATGGAGGATGGAGGGAGAATAGTCCCAGGACTATAAAAACTCGCCTTCTACTTCATTCTACGCTCTCCTTAAGTCGCCGACTTATCTCTCTCTCTCCCTTGCTTGCTCCTCCTCTCTCGTAAAAGATCCCAGACTGGTATACTCCACTGGGCATAACCCGATGCCTTCTCATCCTTTCTAATCTCAAACCACAACAGTATACTTATGTAGGTATTGTATACTTTTATCCTCTTCATTAATTACTTCATTCAAGTAGGCAAGTAAATTTATGTTGGTACCTAATTTGAATCAATTGAAATACAAGTGTAATAGGTGCTATCCTCCCAGAACCACTCCCTGTGAAATTAAGATCTTGCCAATTAACACAGAAGTGGGGACGGAAGACGCAGGAGAACTGAGGAACCTAGTGGGGATCCCCACCATCCTCCACCAGTTGGAGGGTGGAGGGAGATAGCTCTAAGGACTATAAATACTCGCCTCCTTCGCCTTTCCAACCATTCTACGCTCTCCTCTAGTCGATGACTATTCTCTCTCTCCTCACTCCTCATCTCTCTCCTCAACCTAAAAAATCCTGGGCATGGTGCTAGTATCGCGCTATAACCAAACCAGGTACACATCCAAAAAGACCCTGGGCATGCTGGTAGTCTTGCACTATAACCAAACCAGGCAACGCCTCCGAAAAGACCCTGGGCATGGTGGTAGTCTTGCACTATAACCAAACCAGGCACACATCCAAAAAGACCCTGGGCATGGTGGTAGCCTCGCACTATAACCAAACCAGGCACACATCCAAAAAGATCCTGGGCATGGTGGTAGTCTTGCACTATAACCAAACCAGGCACACATCCAAAAAGACCCTGGGCATGGTGGTAGCCTCGCACTATAACCAAACCAGGCACACATCCAAAAAGATCCTGGGCATGGTGGTAGTCTTGCACTATAGCCAAACCGGGCAACGCCTCCGAAAAGACCCTGGGCATGGTGGTAGCCTCGCACTATAACCAAACCAAGCAACGCCTCCGAAAAGATCCTGGGCATGGTGGTAGTCTTGCACTATAACCAAAGCAGGCAACGCCTCCGAAAAGATCCTGGGCATGGTGGTAGTCTTGCACTATAGCCAAACCGGGCACACATCCAAAAAGATCCTGGGCATGGTGGTAGTCTTGCACTATAGCCAAACCGGGCAACGCCTCCGAAAAGACCCTGGGCATGGTGGTAGCCTCGCACTATAACCAAACCAGGCACACATCCAAAAAGACCCTGGGCATGGTGGTAGCCTCGCACTATAACCAAACCAGGCACACATCCAAAAAGATCCTGGGCATGGTGGTAGTCTTGCACTATAGCCAAACCGGGCAACGCCTCCGAAAAGACCCTGGGCATGGTGGTAGCCTCGCACTATAACCAAACCAAGCAACGCCTCCGAAAAGATCCTGGGCATGGTGGTAGTCTTGCACTATAACCAAAGCAGGCAACGCCTCCGAAAAGATCCTGGGCATGGTGGTAGTCTTGCACTATAGCCAAACCGGGCAACGCCTCCGAAAAGATCCTGGGCATGGTGGTAGTCTCGCGCTATAACGAAACCAGGCAACGCCTCCGAAAAGATCCTGGGCATGGTGGTAGTCTCGCGCTATAACGAAACCAGGCAACGCCTCCGAAAAGATCCTGGGCATGGTGGTAGTCTTGCACTATAACCAAAGCAGGCAACGCCTCCGAAAAGATCCTGGGCATGGTGGTAGTCTCGCGCTATAACGAAACCAGGCAACGCCTCCGAAAAGATCCTGGGCATGGTGGTAGTCTTGCACTATAACCAAAGCAGGCAACGCCTCCGAAAAGATCCTGGGCATGGTGGTAGTCTTGCACTATAACCAAACCAGGCAACGCCTCCGAAAAGACCCTGGGCATGGTGGTAGCCTCACACTATAACCAAACCGGGCACGACCTACCCTACCGCCTCTAGTGGTGAATGTGTGTCACCTATGCATTCACTACAGTAAGTATGCAACAAATTGTTTTCTCATGAAGTTCCCAAAACTTAGTTTTTGATCGCGGTGCCGATTTTAGGAGCAAAACTATTTTTAGCTTCAATTTAACCTTTCTCTGTACCTTTCTTGGTGATTATCAAACTGATTATTTTATTTTACAAGTGATTATTTTATTTTAGCAGTGATTATTTTATTTTACTGTAATAATTTTATTCTAGCAGTTGGCCCACAAAAGATCTATTTTTTCCCATTTTTGTAATCCAAGATTTATAGTTCACTCTTTTGTAATTACAAACGTTATCATGTTGGGCACAGCGCAGTAGCTTATTTGCGTGGAAAATTCGCTTAAAAAATTCCGTCATGTTCATAGCCCCTAATCCCATCTCGCCGAGGTAGACGTGGAGGAAGCATCCCAGACAACACACCGTAGTCCCCAACCGACAAACCCATGGCACAGTTGTATAACAGCGAAGAAGAAGAAGAAGAATACATATGATTTACTGATAAGAAGTGATAACAATTTTCTCGATTTTCGTACTCTACGTGTGTACCAGACGAGTTATTTTCCATTTTACCTTGTGTTCCACTATCAGTGACGAATTCTTTTTTAAACTATTTCTGTCTTTAACTCACGGATAGTTTCCTAGCCCATCTTGCGGTTACCTCGCAGTTTCAACAATTTTACCCTACATTAAGATGGTTCTGACACGGATTTGCAGTGGACTTCGTAGGAAGGTGAGGCGACTTGTCACATGATAGCTAAGTTTAACTGAAAATCTCTTCGAAAAGTATTATAAATTCAAGCCGGTGAGTAGATCACTTTTGAGCTTCATGACTTGTACGCTAATTTGAGGCTGTTCTGGAAATCACTCGTACTGTTGTTCTCATTTTCTGTTTTCCAATCTCATGGTTATTTTGCCTGCTGGGTCCCTGTCCTCATTGGCATCAAGTCTTATCTAATTACCATACCGACTGGTCTACCGGCACGTAGAAAAATCATTTGCGGTTCAACTTTAGGGTAATACCCAAATAACCCAGATTCGGCCTTGGTATAATCAGATGGCCTCGTTATTAGGACCTACGACTTGAACAGAACGCTTTCGGGTTTCTGGGCGTACCTAGAGCCTATAACATTCTGTCCTCACGTGATAGACCAACTGTCGGATTGATAACCTATCAATTACACACAGACACAGTTCTATATTGCTTTTTGCTTCTGTATTTACGACTTTATTGCCCAACAATCATGTAATTGCATCGTTGGATAAAAATAAAACTACCTAGGTAAGGTAAATCACGTATGCACCTACCTGCCGTCTTCTTGAATGTTGATTCACCCTCAAATACATATAAGTTAATTAACGAACTGTGAGAACAGTTGGGATCCGCTCAAAACTGTTGGTACGTACTTCTTGTGTTGGGTAACCTACTACCAACCCACGAATGTGTTCTTAGTTCTAGTCTTGAATCAAATTGGCTTGTATAATAATTATTCTTAAACCTGAAATTGCAAGACTGCTTAATCTACGAAGAATCATGATGTAGTGAACCAGTACAACACCTTCAGATAGGAGTAATATGAGTTTCGTAACCTTCCGGTTTCTTATTGTTTACAGAAAGCTTTGGATCTTCCAACGGTAGTAGTGAAAAATACGTTTGCTAGCGACGCTGCTTTTACTACTAAAGTAAGTTGTTGACGTTCACTAAACTCTTCGTGATGTGTGTTTTTTGTCACAAAAATTCTTACTGATTTTTATTTAAAATAGTAGGGTGCTGGCACCAGTCTCACACTATGTGGTGGAGATTTTCCAGTTTTTCGTAAACTTTGTGGTCAGTTTTCATCCCAGAAGCATTTGGGGAGTAGTAACTTGCGCTCACTACTCATTGAGAACATAGTGAAACCAAGAACGTGAAGAAGTTATGTTCCCTCTAGATGATAATTTCGAAACTGTTTTTTTCCCCCACCTGTTTCATACAGGGCGAAAGTCGGGTGACACCAGTGTCGTACACCCTTTGGCACCAGTATCATACACCATATTATTAATACTGGTCAAATTTATGGAAATTTCAAATATAATTCGGGCAGTGTGTTTTCAAGTCTCCAACACCTAAGAAAATCCAAAAAATTGAAAACCCTAAAATTGGCAAATGCCACTGGGGACTGCTTGTTTTCATGTCACCAGTATCCCCCCCCCCCCCAATAAAAACAGGCTAAAAATCGTTTCCCGGACAAAATCAACTACGAAAACAAATCTAAAAATCCCAAAACATGGAAAATCAGCACACAGAGATTGTGGGAAAGAAAAATAGTAGCAGAAAATACAAAGTAAAATGAGCTTACGTCTTAACCATCACTTAGCGACTGGATTCAGAGGCTCCTTTTTCTGATAACACTCACCCAACCAAATAACTTTCCCATGGCATTTTTTGTATCCTCTTGATGAATCAGACGAAATTCAATTCTTGTAGCTCCTAGAGCTCTAATATTTGAACCTCAGTTTGAAAGTGTATGATACTGGAGCAGTGTATGCGACCGGTGCCACCACCCTATATTTACTTATTGGTTTTTTTGGCACTTGAGGCATAAGCCTCCAAATTGTTGAGTGTCAACGGACAGTTGTTATTGATATTGGTTATATAAACACACTAATTGAGCATGAGGTAAAAATGTAAAGTATCATTAGTAAGTAAATATTTATTCAAATATTATTCTATTTTTAGCCTTACAAGCTGCATATCCTCACCGAGGGGCCTAAGACAGAAACTTCGGTCAATTCAGAAGATGCTCTCAAGTTTTATCGCCAAATGCAAGTCATTCGGCGATTGGAGACAGCGGCTGGAAATTTGTACAAAGAAAAGATTGTGCGCGGTTTCTGTCATTTATATTCGGGACAGGTGAGTATCTTCTTGCCCATGTAGGTGATCCACATTCACATTAGAGAGTTCCTAGGAGATACGGTTGACGCTCAGATGCGTCATCCGTATGTCTCAGATAAGTGTTCTATACGTGCGCCAAATTGTTGACGTATATGGCCGCATACATCCGTCACCGCCTGTCGATCCCGTGAAATGTAACGAGTAGACCGTGTGTAAAAGTAACCTGACGTGTTGAAAACCGTACATGTTGAAAAACCTTAGGTACTTCCCTACTACGTGCTATGTTGAAAACGTGATCGCGATGAATTTTCCTATTACACCAACGTTTTCGCAACCCAAATACCCACCTCCCTTTCATGCCGTTTCTGCTCAGGAGAATCAAGAGGAAAGAGAAGTTGTTATGGAAACACACATCAATTGAGAAGATCGAATGATGTTCGAACCAGAACCCATAGAATCGGATTTTTGTTTCAGAGTGAGGGTGAATAATTTATCAAACTTTCTTGCTTTTACCAAATTTAGCAACAACAAGCAGTTCAGTAACTTTCATCACGAACTTTTCTGATAATCCTAACTCAAATTACGCCCATTTTTCGTGTTAAAACATTTCTGTACCTACTGTTTTTTAACCTGTACATTGTTTTCTCAACCTAAAAAATTAAATGGTTTCATATGCTTCAGCTTTTCTAGTTGAGACCTACTTCTCCCTCATAATAAAACCTAGTGTCACAAATTTATAGCTGGTTTTGGAGTCACACACACAATCATTCATACCAGTTGCAAAAGAAACCAAATACCTACTGCAGAAGCAAACTAACTTGATACAACTTTAATTTTGCAATAAATAATTTGACGTTCTTCAAATTTAACAGGCTGCCTGACTTCAGATTTAACAGATTTAACATAGTGGTTTCTTTTATGTCTGTGTGTAGCTGTTTAGTCTTTTGTGATGGAAGGGGGTAGAATTTGCGGTACTTCAACAGTCAGTAAGGAATTGACGTCACTTTGAGATACCGACTATCATGCTCAGTTGTCTCTTATAACCCATTGCGTCGGGTTAGCATCCATGTTGTTTGCCCTAACAGTGGATGCGGTATTGTTATCACTGTATCTCCTAGGAACTCTCTAGAACAGAGAAGCCTTGTTGTTTGGCTGCCTACCTACCGTCATCAGTGACTGCAGCTGCAGCTCCACCCCCTCCCCTCCCCTCACCTATACCCTTTGAGTATAAATAAAATGAAGGGATATAACGCAGCCTTTCTACACATATGACCGTAGGTGTCGCCTCTGTCCCCTGTTGGTGATTTCGATCCCCTACTTCGACTGAATGCTGCCTGTGTGTAATCAAGAAGGCCTATGAGAATAATTAATAGTTCCCTCTTGGGCTGATCCATGTTATTTAATTTCATTACTTTAGTAGATTTTAGGAAACTAACGAATGAGGAGTAACCGTGACTTCTGTTTATATTTTTAAATGAAAGTAGATTCCATTCTGAGAATTTTGAAACCAACCGCACATGACGTCATTGCATCCCTCTCGCCTGGGTGGGAGCCCCTTGCCCAGTGTGACGTCACTCGTTGCCGAAACGTAACTGTTTGTTGTAGGAGAGTGCGGTTGGTCTCAGAATTCTTAGAATGGAATCTACTTTCAGTTAATAATGGGAAAATAATATAAACAGAAGTCATGGGTACTCCTTATTGGCAGGGTTACCCCAATCAGCACTCTTATCTAAAACTTCCTATCACAATATTCAGTACACAATCAGTGAAACATATCACCCAGAACTTGTTCTTCCTTTGTCCGGATCCATGATATTGGCCATGGACTTTCAGTTTTACTATAAAGTTGTTGATAAGTATTTGCTCAGCTTAGCACTCGAATTTCATTTCAGGAAGCTGTGGCTGTTGGGATAAAATCAGCGATGAGGGAACAAGACAGCGTTATTTCCGCCTACCGTGTTCACGGGTGGACCTATCTGATGGGTATCCCCCCAGCTGGAGTTCTCGGTGAACTCACTGGAAGGTTCAGTGGTTGTGCCAAAGGCAAAGGTGGATCCATGCACATGTACGCTAAAAACTTCTATGGTGGCAATGGAATCGTGGGCGCTCAGGTCTGTCATAATAATTCATTTTTATGTATGTTTACCTCATTAAAGTGTATCCCCACCCATCAAAACTTGAGTGTAATCACAGTGTGCAGTCAGATTGTTGACTGTCACTTCATCGTGAGTTGACCCTTTAAGACCCTTTATTATTTTCCTCTATTGTAAGATACCCCTTCTGCCTAGATCACTGAACTCTATTAGGCAGTGTAAGACCCTGATTTAGTAGGGTCGTTTTTTGTGGTGTATACTTGGGGCCAGGCCCGTAAAAGTGTTACTCTTTGCACCCACTCTGGCCAAATACTAGTTTTAAATCCGGGACCTGGGTTACGTTGTGCACCAAACTCATTCGAAAATGATCTTCTACGTTAAGCTCCCGCGTGGATGTACTTCGGCACCCAGCCTTTAACAAATTCTCCTTCCCACTTTTACAGACTTAGGACTGTCACCACGAAAAGTGGAGGTGTGGTTAAAAATTTGTGATTTGTCTATTGTACAAAAACCATATTGTCATTAAATAAATAGGAATAAACGAAAAAGAAGCACCTATCAGAATGAGACTGGAGTTTTGCAGTTGACTTTTTGGCATATTTTTAAGATGGAATTCCTTCTTGCTTCTTCCGAATGCATTTTCGATTCTGCGTTATCCTTCAATCCTTGATGGTTTCGGCCATCTCTTTTCATTCATCTCTAGCGATTTGATCTTCATCTACTTGGATCTCTGGTATTTCATGTACAGAACGGTAGTAGATGTTGGGGTTCGGGGATTCAAAGTCTAAAAGAATGAATGGAAGGGACAAGCCTACAGTTTTGGTGGAAACAGTATTTTGATAGTGGCATAAGTGTCATGTACGTATCCACCAAACTCGGTCTTCTTGGGAAAATGGGATCTAATAGCCTATCCAGAAGCATTCGCAGAATACATTGCCAACTTCATCAGGCTCCAAATACGGCATGCCAAATATCAAGGGCCATTTGCCAACTTCATGTTCATGGTTCTTGTATAAAGTTACCAGAACAACAGCTTTCCTGACTGACTGACATTGATACATAATGAAAAGATAAATTAATATAATATACCGATCTACTTTATAACTCACCGACACCTATTATACCTATTACACACTTTTCACCAACTACTTTGATAAGTTTACCTTTCTTGGAGATGTTGAAATATCCTCATTAGCTTTGTTTTATGACTGCTCAGTAAAACTTCTTCCATATTATCGGGACAGTCTTGAGTGAGTTCATTTTGTGCGAATGTAACTTCGCCATTCATAGCTCTGAGGAAGCACTTACACTTCCAATTTCCTGTCCTGGTACATACCCAACGAAGTTCACCGGATTTCAGTTATTGTTTTTGATAAGTGAATCTATATTTCTTGTTGAAAAAAAACACGTCATTTCCGCCTTGATATCCACCCCCAACGCACAGATCTCCTTCAATGTTCATAATGGGCCAAGCGATAAGTGATCCTGAGATAAGAACGTAGAAACTCAGGCGATTCCTTATTTCAATGACTGAATTTGCCGAAATAGGCTAAGCCCGTGCTTTGGCAAGAGTTGCTGTAGTTTTAATTCAAGTTCCTTATTCAAATGCTTAGGTAAATACCTGGATGGAGAAATCTTTCTTTCTATTGAAGAAGGATGTTGCGTCTTCGGTAGGGCGATCGATTTTTATGTGGGTCCCGTCCATAGCCCCAATCACGTTGGGAAGGAATCCGGCATGCCTAAAGCCGTTGGCTATCCGGACCTTCTCTGCCTCCGATGGCCACTTGATTACGTCAACGGCGATTCCGCTTAGGTAAAAAATCAAGCGCCGCGAGACTGTGCAGGCTACTGATGGTGATGTGGAATCGGTCTGCCACGTCCCTGAATGATGTCGTTTGGTGACCAGCAAACCAAAGGAATAGAAGGGTCTGGAAAATGGATTGGAGGCCCAGAGTAAACAAATACGAGCGTACAATGTGTGTAGAATAAACATAAAACCGGACAAATATTTTACCGAGGTACCTATGTGATGATGACGATTAAGTAAACTGAGGAATAGAATGAACGGATAAGTATTCAGGTAGTAATGCTCACCTGCTGCATAGCACTCAGTTTGCCATTTCCTCCCGTCTCTTGATGAAACTGGAAGGATGCTTCCAGCCCAGCAGCTATATTCGCCACCACTCGGCGACTCAGTCGGAAGTGCTCGATGAATTTGAGATCGTCGAACTGTTCGATGATTGAGAAGAATCCGGAGTTCTTTGGAATAATATCCTCTTCGAAAAGAAGCTCGTCATCATCCGACTCATCTTCTTCTTCCTCCCCCCAGGCTTCCTCTCGAGAAAGGAGAATTTCTGGAGAAAAACATTTTTTTTACTTCCGTTCTTAGGTAACTTTTTTGTACAACAGAGCCAAACATCACAATCATGCCAGACAATAGTAACATAATAAAACTGTAAACAAGTGCTTACTTACCCTCTAAACAGTCATCGTCAGATTCATCGTCAAGGAGAAAATCAAGCAAGACATAATCCATTTGTAATCGAAAAATAAAATTACAACTTTGGTTATTAGACTGCAGCTGCAGGAGAAAAACAAGGAGTAAAAAATTTGGGAGGTTCTGGCCTGGCCTGGTTACCTTTTCAGTTGTGGTTTGAAAACCCAAGATCAAGCGGGTTGGAAAAGTTTTACAACTCGACAGAACCTGGTAGACAACTCGGCTCCGCTGGAACGCGGTGACGAGTACAGTCCACCTCAACAGCAAGCCTCGAGTTGAACAACTCGACGCGCCGGAACGCGACGTGACTGGTTGGGCAACCTGTCACCACTGGAACATTCTGATCAATTCATCAATACTTAGTCATTATGAGCTGAAGCCCCCCCACCCCCCCCCCCCCCCCCGGTCAAATGGCACACTGCCCAATGTATTGTAGGTAACATTATTTTTTTAAGAATATCGCTCAGTCAAAGTGATATTTTGAATAAACTCGAAATAATATTAAGTAATGCTAAACAAAATGGTAGTCATCAACAATTTCTCTCTTGGAGAATTGGCAAGGGCGCCAACTTCACAACACTGGTTTTCTAACATTTGGAATTAAGGTTGTCTTAATCCCACCTTCCGGATTTTTCCCTGGTAGAGGGCACTGACGGCCGGAAGTATTCTCGTGGGAGGGCTATAGGCACGCACGATTTCGACCGTGCCATCGCAAATCGCACGGGCCCTATGGACCAGTCTTCCTCGTGTGGTCGGACGTCGGTAGACGTAGACTCCATTGGCTGGTCGTCACAGTGTTCTTCCCCTCGGGGAGTTCGATGTCGTATTGTCGAATCGTCTATCTCAAATCATTAACAGATTATCATAAGAAACGGAAGCTCCATCAACCGAGGTTATTTTTACCAAAAATCGCCAATGGCCTCACCCGTTATCCATTGTCACTTACAGATATGGAAATGAGGAAAACACGTTATGGGGTACCTACATAAGGCTGACAAAAACCTGTCAGCTGATCGTGTTGTAGCAGTTTCGTGAGGTGTGGTTGAAGTAGTAGTATTAGTGAAGTAGTTAGTTCCCTTGATCAAATCTACTCCGCCCATCACATTTTACGTTGGTACCTACCATTATAGGTACATTAACCGGTTCATCTAATTTACAATAGAAAATGCAAATGGGCAGGAATTTTGTACATTTCTTTCTTTTGTATTCAGTATCCTCAAGAATACCATTGTGCCATGTTCACAGCACAGAATTTCTTCTAGTTGAGTCAGAAGCGCGTGGAAATGGAAAACATAATTTGTCAAAATCCATTAACTCCAAGTTCATATGATTTTTTTCTTAATGTTTAACCCTCTGCCCCATCGTTGCCGGATAATGGAGTTTCTTCTGCACAATAACCAGAAACGTTGTTGTGAATGACCTAGTTTCAAATTGATAACGTTACAATACTGTTTACGCCTTTTATTTCAATTTTTAACTGATTTGCAGGTTCCACTCGGAGCTGGAATTGCCCTTGCTTCAAAATACTTGGGTAACGGAGGCGTCTGCTTCACTTTGTACGGGGACGGAGCTTCCAACCAAGGACAAGTGTTCGAAGCTTATAACATGGCCAAGCTCTGGGATCTTCCTTGCGTGTTCGTGTGCGAGAACAACGGTTACGGTATGGGTACCAGCGGCGAGCGATCTTCTGCCAGTACTAAGTACTATAGTCGCGGAGATTACATTCCTGGGATTTGGGTAAGTAGTGTGTATTGTATTGTATTGAAAATGGGGGGGGGGGGGCTGAGGCATCAAAACTGATTTGGAAACAAAGGAAAATAAAATAATAATAGGAGCTTCTTCATACAATAATAATTAACTGGGATGAAATTAGGTGGGTACCATTGTACAGTCTGAATTTGTTTAATGGAGGTGATGTTTCTGCCAAAGATTTGGCCCTAGTTATGCCTAATATGCTACTAGCCATAAAATTTGCCTTTTTATGCAATATAAATTTGATCCGTTTTACTGTGAAATTTATGAATACCTTTAGATAATTAAAATATTCATGCAGGAAAAAAATATGTAATTGGTAATTTTCGTCAAAAATTACCATGGGTAATTTGTCTTCGAAAAAAATATTCTGAGCTCCTGGTAAAATTGTAGTTTGAAGCCCATTTTAAAAAAGTGGTATTTTTTTAAATGGGGGTGATTTAAAGTAATAATGCGGCAAGAAATGACTTATCAGGACTACTGACATCTGATTGACTATTGGCTCCAAGGAGGCGGAGTGAAGCTTCAGAGGCGAAGGTTCTCAGTGCTGCCAACAACCCAACATTAGAAATGGCACAGCTTCTTGACAACCTTCAAGGTGCGGCGACACTGCCACCGGACTTGACTTGACTTGACCTCACTTGCGTGCCGGTCTGAACCCATCCTTTGTATTTCAAAGGGGAGCGGCGAAACTGCGACCGGACCTGACTTGACTTGACCGGAGCCATCCACCGGACTCCGTTCTGATCCGGTCTGGATGGGTTGGGACCGGACTCCGGTCCCCCTCTACCGCGATTTTCAACCCCTCGCACCCCAACGAGCCATCCAACGCAGCCCCCATTGCTCTTTTCTCATCCTAAAATAGTTTTGAAATTGAACATCGTTCAATTTGGCGAATAGGGTGTGAAATTCACCATACTGTGCTCGTTCGGAAACATATATGGTGACATCCACGACTCATTCAAAGATAGAAAACTTGTCACTAGTTCTATTTCTTCATCAGAATCGGATTCTGATTCTAAATCACAAAGAATGGCTTCCATTTCGGAGGTCATACTCTTGTGACGTCTAAGAACAAACTGGACTGGTCGGAGTCCGGTGACTCCGGTCAAGTCAAGTCCTGTGGCAGTGTCGCACCCCCCTCCGGTCACCAGTCCGGTGGCTCCGGTCAAGTCAAGTCAAGTCCGTTGGCAGTGTCGCCGCACCTTCAAGAACCTTTGCTGTGTCTTTTTGTGAACCTCCCGTCGGTTTGATTTTGAGGACATGTTTTTTAAATTGATTTGTACATTTGTGGTTCCATCCATCCATCTACTGCGGTTCTGTACATCGGTTAAAGTGAGGCACTAGCGCTCCACGTGGGATTTGAGTTGACCTACTCGGCGATTTACCTCATGCGTCATTTCTAGAGGGAACTCGGAAATTCAAATTTCACACTCGTCTTATGCCTGTAGTTTCCTACATAAATACCTCTTTATGAGGTAAATAAGTGTTAATTTCGGTTACTGAACAGAATTTGGCCACAACAGTGGGAATTTGTAACCCACAAAAATTGCCCGTTACGAAAAAATCCGAGCACTCATGATGATGTACTCGTACCTATATGATTTTTTAAATAATATAAATATGTGATTTGGTCTGATGATTTGAACTGATTGTTGTGAATAGCTATGGTGTTTATTACCTGGATATTTTTTTATAAAAACTTCTTTTTTTGTAATGCTGGTTTTTTTTTGGTAGGGGAAATTTTTGAGGTGAATTCAATCGCAGTTTTTCTGTCATTTTCAAGGTTGATGGAATGGACGTATTGGCAGTAAGAGAATGCGCCAGGTATTGCATAGACTACTGCACATCTGGGAAAGGTCCTCTCGTCGTGGAAGCTGCTACCTACAGGTACAGTGGCCACTCCATGTCGGACCCCGGCACGTCGTACAGGACGAGGGACGAAATCCAAGAAGTTCGGCAAACAAGAGACCCGATTACTTCATTCAAAGAGAAGATTCTGTCCGCAGGCCTTGTGACCCAAGATCAACTCAAAGTGAGTTCCTGCGAAGTCTATTAAGTTTACCTGCAGTTAACGGCATACTGAACAAACTCCCAGGGTTTGTTCAGTATGATTCAGTGAAGGGCCTTTGATTGAACAACGCTGTTACAATGCCCTCAGAGTGTAAGAGTCAGACAGTGAAGTACGCCTAATCAAAATCCCCTGCCACCAAGACTGACACCATCTTCAAAGCAAAGTTTCATAGTTCAATTAGGTACTGAGCTCATTTACTTAGCCGAGACGGTCCTAATGACGCGTTAATCGTATCAGACCTTCCCTCGAAGTTTGACAACGTTAGGGGCATCTTCCCAATTCCAGTAAGTCGGTGATGAGCCCGAAGCTCTTGAAGTTGCCCGATAAGACCGGATTTTCTATGAAACAGTCCAAATAGTATCTTTTCCGTATTTCACATAGGTACCTGTTTACGCACGAGTTCATATTCTCATAAACCTTAAGAGCTAATGTCAGTTCACACATACCCTCTCATATGGACTTCAGACTCCTACATTCGCAGTACCCTGAATGGAATTCTATTAGTAGGCCTACCGTACACATACACACTTGGCCTGATATAATGCAGTTATTCATCATCAGAGATGATGTTGGAACCAGTAGCGGTGTGCGGGCTGTGAAAATGGTGAGTCACCAAACCAGAACACAAAAACCAGCAGATTTGTCTACAAAATACCCCAAGGCAACAACACCCTTCCCTTATTAATTTATTGAGTGATATTGAGCAAAGCTTATCTTTTTCAATCAACACTCAATCGTCGTACGAAAACGTCGACAGTTTTTGTTGCAAATTAGCCACCGAATTCATATGTTACAAAAATAGAAACTAAAATACAACAAAACAATGAACCGTCCGTCGGTACCTACTTGAATGGAGAAATCTGTTTACTAGGTAGTTAATTATACTGTGTGTTACGACGCCGATCAATCCACAGACCACAGACAAGAAACAGGACAACACACATAGGCCCGCACACCGCAAATACAAATCTGTCATCGGAACCGGACGGAATGCAAAATGCACAAAATTGTATGCAACAAAATGAAAACTGACAACAGACTCACCAGAGAAAGTGAATGTATACGAGACAATAAAAACAAATCAGAAGACGAAGAAGCATCTCGTATCGAGATGGCAAATTGAATCGGAGGGATCGAATCAATTGGGAAAAGGAACGATTTTGGTTTATTATTCTGTGAATAATACACCTATGTATTCGCTCAGCAAAAAATTTTTATAACACCCCCTCAAACTTTTTTCTTTTCCGTTTCAAGGTGCGTAGATTCCAAAAATGCAATGTCCGTCCGCCGTACGCCGTCCGCCGTATCACGTGTACAGGCTTCATTTTCGGTCTAAAAAAGTCGTTCTTTCGCACACATGTTCCATTTGGGCCCTAGTTGTGTCCCGAAACTTTTCAGCCCGATCGGAATATACCCAGGGATGTTATGAGTGAAAATGTGTGTAAAAATAGGTACTTTTTGCGTTTTATCAACATATTGGTAACATGAGCTTTTGAGGTATTGGTTTCCATGTTTTTTTTGGACGAGAAGACCGAATATGAAATCGATTTTGACCAAAGAGTGGAAAATTGAGGTTCTACCAAAGGTTCAGCTGCCAAAATTGATTTTTTATGAGGCAAAAACCTGGAAAATCGTCTGAAATCACCATCAATTTGTATAATAACACTAGAAAAAGTGTCAACACGTGGATCAAGACGATTAAATGGCACTACCAATGATCAAAGATAATTTGAAAAAAAAAAAAAAAGAAGCGTACCTACCTAGTTTGTGTTTTGGGGGCCAAAATTGGTGGAAACCATCAGAAATAGCTATTTCAATTATTTCACATGAAAGAAACAATAAATGAACAGCCAACATTTCTTTAGATATGTCCAATAGAATAATAAACCCAAGTGACAAGGACTTTGCAGCGTTTTGGTTTATTATTCTGTGAATAATACACCTATGTATTCGCTCAGCAAAACATTTTTATAACACCCCCTCAAACTTTTTTCTTTTACGTTTCAAGGTGCATAGATTCCAAAAATGCAATGTCCGTCCGCCGTCCGCCGTATCACGTGTACAGGCTTCATTTTCGGTCTAAAAAAATCGTTCTTTCGCACACATGCTCCATTTGGGCCCTAGTTGTGTCCCGAAACTTTTCAGCCCGATCGGAATATACCCAGGGGTGTTATGAGTGAAAATGTGTGTAAAAATAGGTACTTTTTACGTTTTAGCAACATATTGGTAACATGAGCTTCTGAGATATCGTTTTCTATGTTTTTGGGGACGAGAAGACCGAATATGAAGTCGATTTTGACCAAAGAGTGGAAAATTGAGTTCTACCAAATGTTCAGCTCCCAGAATTGATTTTTTATGAGTGAAAAACCTGGGAAATCGTCTGAAATCACCATCAGTTTGTATAATAACACTGGAAAAAGTGTCAAGACGTGGTTCAGGACGATTAAATGGCACTACCAATGATCAAAGGTAGTTTAAAAAAAAAAAAGAAAAAAGAGCGTACCTAATTTGTGTTTTGGAGGCCAAAATTAATGGAAACCATCAGAAGTAGCTATTTCGATTATTACGCATGAAAGAAACAATTAATGAACAGCTAACGTTTCTGTAGGTATGTCCAATAGAATAATAAACCCATGTGACAAGGACTTTGCAGCGTTTTTTGGGTGGAAATCAGATTCTGGGGACAAGGCCCAAAGTGGGCGAGGCAAACAATGTCATGAAAAATATCATTGCTTCCACTTAAAAACAGGGTATTTACCCTGGCCTCGAATAAATCCCCAAAAAGCAGGCATTCGTTATTTTTCGTATTAAAAAAAATTAATTTAGAACCTCAAGAGGTCTATGATGAGAGGAGATGATTTTTAGCACTCCTATTTTTCTTCCTATCCCAGTGACGTGATTATTCTCGTAGGGCTGCGGCCAGGATTCCAACGTTCAAAAACAATCTAATCCCCTTCTTATTTTGTATTTACCATTTACGCCTCAAACATGAATGAATCATTGGAATGGTAATATTATCATATTCAAACTAAGAAATGTGGAACAGAATGAAGGGGAAACAATGAATTAGGCGTTTTGTATTTTAGGAACATGAAAAGCGATTTGAATGTGTTTTAAGCACTTTATTATAAGGAAAGAAGGCAAGTCTAGAGCTGTTCTCAATTAAAAAGGTATATTAGTTTATGGTTAGGAGCTGTAGGTAGTAGGTAAAGCGCCACAACATTCACATAGGTACCTACCCATTTCATGAGATTTTCTTTACTTTGAGAAGGATTTTGAATGCAAAAATCATCGAAGTGGGTTGTTATAGGTTGGTTTCGAGAGTTGAGTGCGTTCTAGATATTTTCTTTTCAAACCTGTGTCTATCTTTTTTTTTTTTTTTACTCACGGTATTCTCCCTGCGTATTTACCCCAGAAATAAATACCCTGGTATTTCACATCTCTTATTCACATCTGCCTTGCGTTCTCCTCAGGAAATTGACGGTGCCGTGAAGAAAGAAATCGACGCAGCAACGGACAGGGCGAAAAACGATCCGGAGCCAGGACCTGAAGAGCTCTCCACTGATATTCAGAAAAATTTCTTGGAGGGCGACATACGCAACTGCACACCTTTCAGTCCTCTGAAGCACAGGAACGTGAACAAGCAGTTCATCGAATCAAGCTGAACCATCGGTCTGAACATCTCCACCGTTTAGAGAAACAACTTTTCACAATGAACTACTTACAAAAGCTTTTATATATAACATCCTGTGCAATGATCTGTAAATATTTGAGATTTTCAAGTCGATTTGGAATATTGTATTGTCACAATACAGTGAACTGTGTTTAGACTAAGGCTTCTTTCAAACACAACCTTTATTATTATTTTATTGATTCTAAATTGTGCATAGGACCTATTGAGTCCCATCTCGTGCACATAAAACAGAGAAATTAAGTTGAATAGCAGTGCGAGTGTTACGCAGAAGAAGAAGAACATGGCGGCGGTAAAAAATGAAATGGCAAATAAGCAATGCCACATTTCATATCTTTTACCTAAATACTTAAGTAGTTAATACTTACAAAAATATACAATAAGGCGTACAATTGATTGATTTGTACAATTTTGGGCAATGTTGCCCACTCTTAAAATTATACAGAATAATATGTACGTATATTATGTAGGCACTTCATAACAATTAGATGTCAGGAAGGAGAAAATAAACTGTAGCGCAGTTAGAAAATAAATTCCAGGTTCGCCTCAGAATTTTTTAAATTTCACTAAATTTAAATGGATCAGGGTAAATTCAGCAACTTGATAAGTACTTTGTACCTACTTGGAATGATTTAGCGTAAGTAGGGTATGTAGAGTTGTTGAAATAAGGTATGATGAGTGCAGAAACGAGCTTGGCTTTGGTATGCACAGTTAGATGGTAAGTGAGTCTCTTGAGCCTGTACGAAGTTTTGAAAACTTTGAAAGCAGCGAGAAAAAAAAAAAAAAGTAGGGAGAAATTAATGAGAGTTGGAAGAAATTAATGAGAGATATTAAGGAAGGAAAGGCAGGAGAGAAGTGGCTGAGTGAAAGCAAGAAGATGAACGAAGAATGAGAAGAAGGTTCTACTAATGGTGAAGGTGATGCTCAGCCAACTGCCTGAAAATTCTCCAAAGGACTGAGCACACATTATGGCCACAGGAAGACCTTTCCAAGTCCTCGTCTCCCGCAGCCTTTATTGACTGGCGCATTGAGTGACTGGAATGTGTAGGTATACTGGGGTTGTTGGGGGGGATTTCTACAGGAGGGGTAATAAGGGCCATGTATGGCTCGAAAGCCAAAGCATTCACCCCGTAGTTGTAGGTACATACATCCATTCCAAGAAGTACGTCAGCAAAGGAAGGAATATGACAAGACAGCATCTTTGGAAAACATATCTGAGGCAAGCATTTCCAGTGGAACTGCTCAGCCACTCCCCCTTTGTATTTTCAAGTTAAGCAGTAAGAATGGTTAGCAGATGTCTGCGATGCTATTAATTTACCAGTAAGAAGCACAAAGGCCATAAATGGCTTGAGGTATTTCTGAAGACTCAATAATGGGAGAGGAGAACACTCACTCCCAAGACAAACCATGAGACGGCCAACCAGTCTAACTAGATATCCAATCAAAAAATGAATCATGAGACCCTTGGGACTCGAGTAACGAACACAGGTGGAGTGTGGGAGCATATCAAAAACTTCAGCAGTCTTTTGAGATCTCAGCCCATTCATCACATAATCGTGGAACACGAGAAGGTTGGTAACGATTGATCTCTTAAAAATCCATGCTGTTCTGTTGTAATGATTGAGGATAAGGCATATGATAACCACCCAACGACCAACTTCTCCCAAATTTTTAGTGTTGTTGAGAGCGAACAAACAGGGTGGTAGTAGTCTATGGAGTCCTCCCCCCCCCCCCCCCCCCCCCCCCACTCTTCTGGATTGGTGTGACATCACAATTTCCACAGAGGCAGAAGCAATCTGTCAATGGAGAGGGAAGGATGTTCACACACAACCTCAACAAAATTGGAGGTACTTATCCAATCAGGACCCATTCCCTTGCTGATATTGAGGCATTTGAGCTGCGAATCTGCTATTGGTCATTGGATACAATATACCGAATCTGGTAGTTCGGATGACACGACGAAGGGGGCTTGAAGACCGAAGAAAAGTGCTGTGCAAAAAATTTGGCTATCTCCTGAGGGTTTGAAGCACGATTCTTGCACAAAAAAACAGTATTTTTGGTAAACTGTTCCAACCATGGTTGTAATTAAGATTATTTATCAGATGATGTTCCCACATTGTAAATTACCAACGGCATATCGTTAATGTAAAGAGCAAAACATTAAGGGGCCCAATACGGAGCCCTGACAAACACCCTGGAGGATGGATACTGGAGAGGAACATGCACCACCCACAGACCCGATATGTGGCCTGTCAGCCAAAAAGGGTGACAAAAACTTGATAGCAGAGGCAGAGAGTCCATAGTTTAGTTTATCGAGAAGAATGTTGTGAGGAACTGAACCAAAGGTGTTAGTATAATGATTTTTCAAATATTCCAGCTTTACCTACATCACAATGGGTAAGGGGGGTTCCACTCAAGCGGGAGGGATGCAATGACGTCACTTTTGCCGAAATTTTGAAAGCTCATACAAAAAGAACTATTCACCGTAGGAGACTGCGAGTGGTCTCAAAATTCTTAGAATGGAACATAATTTCGTTTGAAAATTGGAAAGTAATATAAACAGAAGTCATGGGTAGGTTACTCCTCATTTTAACAGTAATGGGTAGGTACCAAAGATAAAAATTCAGACGATTGAAATATGTATTTTACGTACATTCTGAACCTGTGCAGACAACATAAATATCCGAAAAAGTACGTGTACTTACATAAAGTATGTATTCCGTCATTCTTGCAACTGCAGGGTTTAAAGAAAAACAGAGTACAAAAATGAAATCCAAACATTAATTTTGTCCATTAGAATCAAGTCTATAACTTCCATTGTTCATTTTATTTCTGTTTGGCAAAGCTTCTACCAAATCTAGCACCATGCAACAATCGCCAATAAAATTTTTATTTTTATCCGCATCTTCATCATTAGGCCAAAATTTGCACCAGCACCGCTTTTATCACCAGATTTCAAGCTGTAATTTGCGAAAATTTCATCTTCGACATTTAAGTGCTTTTGAAAGTCTGTTAAGTACATCAGTCAGCGCGTAAAAGGCCTTGCACAAAGAACTTCCATAGAAACACTTGAAAATTTGAATCACACCTTGATCCACCTGCTGAATCGGAAGTGACATTTGGCGGTAGGTAAACTACAAAAATATTGAAATATAAATATATTTGGTGGGGGGGGGGGGGGGCGACGCGGCCAGCTCAATCTGTGACGAACTGTAGAATGCCGGATTAAACAGCCTCAACCGTACGAGTATAATATATTATCCCTCCATCATGATATATTCATACCCTCAGCTCCACTCCAAATTGCTTCCTTCTGGCCTCCAATTTGTCGGGGCTTCAGATTATCCGCCTTCTCAATTTTCGTTTTTTAACATCTTTGATGCAAATCAGTGTTTATAATACTGATAACAAAGAACAATATTGTATGATAATCAACTGTGCAAAAACGCCAAGGGCCTCAAATGAAGGTCAGGGGGTTTCATCTGGTACCTATCATAGAAAGGATGGAAAATTATAACGAAATTACAGGTGGAAGGCCTTCCTGTAAAATCATTGTGAAAACTCCACAGCATTTTTTGGGGCTTTCCAAAATTCCCCCTTGCTGGAGTTCCAAACCACGTTCTTTCCTAGGGCCAAAATCTTGAACATATACCATTTTCCTTCATCCACGAGACATTTTATCATTGTGGTTACATAAATTACTGCTAAGAACTTCCGGAGCCCTCGAAACCACATCACTACACCACATCACTACACCACAGGTCGACAGGTAGCATCCACTTGAACAGGAGACAAGTTACTGAAGGTAAGTTTTATTAAAGCTTTAGTAAGAGACAATATTTCGATTAACTTATAACTAAGGACTTACAGCGTACATGCAAGTTCGGCCTAAGTCAAATTAAAATTCCAAAAAATGTAATTGTGTTCGAAAAGGTATTATAATCGTTCGAGATGAGTGAAATTATAAATTAATATGAAATAGTATCACATTGAAATTTTATTTGAAGGTTGGCTGCATCTGTTATTTGTCTTGTTTGTCTTTACGTTGCTGCACCATTTCTCTAAGGTTGTTTTCGCTTTCCTTCATGGACTTTTCCAAGAAAGACTTATTACTCTGGAAGGAAAAATAAAAGGTAAACAAATTTCATTTATGTAAATCATTTGACATAATTTAATGACGGCTGACTGAATATTTTACCTCAAGGGTTTTTATCTTTTCCGCGTAAGTTGTGGATTTGGTACTCAAGTTCTCCAACACGGTAGGGGTCGGTGCCAAAACGAACATCCTCCCTACTGATTCGTAAGTAGTTGTGTTTTCGGGAAGTGCCTGGAACAAGAATGATTTGATAACTAGCTGTATGCACAGGATAATTCCGGATCATTTGTATGGGTAATTATTATAAGAAAATCAATTTTTTTTTTTCGTTCTATTGTTATTTGGAATAAAATAAAACTGTTAAAACGAAAGGGGAAAAAATTAAATCCTTCTTCAGTGGAGAAGATTAGGACTGAAATCTCAGCTGTTTTAATAAAAGGCGGCATTCCAAAGGCTCTGGAGAAACACTTTTCAACGTCACATGGAAAGAACTGAACCGCAAGTGTGCACTGTGATCACAGTCTTGAGCCCTAACAGTGTTGGCTGTTGTGATTTCATGTTACTCTTGGATTTAGCATGCCATCTAGCCAGTGCTGACAACTCGGGGGATTTATCTTATTCATTCATTTTTTAATTTAGTAGCAAAACCTGAATGGAAGATAGCTGCAACTCAACTCGACGTTCGGGCTTTGTTTTACATGCTGTTCTGTTGGCCTCACTGTGCGAGTTGGCCAATGAGAAATGAAAACCTTTTGCATGTCCCTTTCCGGCCACAGGTAGGACTAATTTCGATATTTCAATAAATTTCCCAAAATTATAGATAAACTGTTTTCGCCCTACACCTTTACTGATGTTTCTTTTGTTGCGCATGGGCAAACGTGGAAACCGTTGAACCGCCATAACCTACAACCCAATGGTGTAAATTGGCTCAATTTTTGAAGGTACCTAGTTCGGGGATATTCCTAAATGGTCTCATATGAATTTCTTCACATCCGGATCATTAGTAGGGACAGCACATGTGCTAACTAGAAAAACGTCGAACCCACATAACTCACGACCCAATGGTCCCAATTGACTCAAATTTTGAAGGTCGTTCAGGGTTAGGTCCTAGTTCGTCCCTTATGATTTTCGTCGCATTCGTGTCAGTAGTAGCGACTGTGCATGCCCAAACGTGAACCACAACCTAATAGTCCAAACAAACCACCTTTCTTCGATCTGGCCCAATAGTCTCTAATGTTCCACATATTTAGAGCATTGTTCAAACCTTGTTAATACGGGGAATGCAACTTCTTAATTACCCCTAATTTAAAAAATCCTCTCTTTCGAGCTATCCTACAAAATACTGCCTATTGGTATCTCACCACTAACTCCCTTTCACTCTGACATTTTATTATCCTAGTGATCTCATATCTAAACCAGAACTCCAAGGGTCATTATCCCAAAGTGGCAGATTTTTTAGGACAGTCGAATTAATTTTGCTTTCTCAGTACCGGAAGGTAGGAAGCCTTGGATTTGTGATTGAGTAAAAAAAATGTGTCCTCCAAAATGAAAATGTTCACTACCATTTTGCGTTTCAGACATCGAGGGACATTTCTGGTTCCCTGTCTGTCTGTACGTCCGTCTGTGTGTCTGTGGTCAATTCCTTGTAACGCCCATACCTACCGGAAATAATGGTAGAAATGTTCCGGCCGGGGTGTCCAAGTGGGCTAAAGCGTCCGCTCTTTATATCTCCGATTGGGATACAAGGTCGCGGCGTCTCTGGTTATCGTCTCGGGCAGGCACCAATAAAAGCTTTGAAAAGCTTGCATGTGCTTACCTAACCAGCGATTAGCTCTTCGCCTCTGATAATAATCATGTGAAGCCTACCGGGACTAAAGATTGAAATAACTAGTAGTCATACAGTTCGAGAAAAAAAGTCCCCCGGGATACCCTGGATGTCAGATCCAGGGTTATAGTAGGGGGAAAAAAGTCAAAATGTGCTGAAATGCGGAGGGTAGGAGCGGGTCGAGTCACAGATGGTCCCATACCAAAGTCATTTAAGAAGTAACGTAACTTTGGTCTGTGCATGCGCGAACATGAAATGTTGACCACGTCCTTGTAACACTTCTAACTACGCGAAAAACAGTCGTAGAGAGCTGAAACTACCCAACTAATTGCCTACTCGAATTGGCAGACTGTTTTTTTTTGGAAACCACCAGGTGACGCTTTACGTCCCACAAGTGGGCACACAAAGAAAAGAATAATCGATTAATAGAATTTAAAATTTCTTGGGGGCAGGGGACTGAATTTGGTTTCAGGGGACCGAAAATCACGGCCAGAGATGAGATAACTGAAGGGGAGCAAAGCTAAGAATACGCTGATATGCGCGCGCACACACAGTTCCAATACACATTCAATCCCCTGAAAAAAAGGGATTTAATAATGTGACTGAGGACTGATCACCAAGGGACTGTAAATACAGACATTATCATGCTGTAAAACCGTTCCAGACAAGATAAAAAATTTGGATTTTTACAGTTCTGTATTAGCTTTAGTGGTAGGTAAACAGTTGATTGGGGCTTTATTGTTAAAATAACTACTTCTTTGGGGTCAAAAAAGCACCAGAGGACTTCTCTAACAAAAAAGCACGCCCGTACCTCAGTCAATACACATGAAATTCATGCTTGCTGTTGGCGAGAAAAGGGCAATGGCTTCAAACAGGTGGATTATCAGTGTTGCCAACTGTGTAAGTTTTTCTATTTTGTCAGGTTGGCGGAAAATTTGAATCATTGTCAAACAGGTGACTTGAACTTGTGAGCTTATCTCCATGTGCTACAAGAAAGAACTTCCAAAATTAAGCAAGTAGGTTTACGGAATTGACAACACATCGTTGATAAAAGAATCAATCTCCAACCTCAATCCTCAACATCAATCCCCTCACTACCAAAACTAGGTGGGCCAGGGTCACGGACAAACCAGGGGACTGAAAAAATTTTCTTTTACGAATTTATTTATGTAGCAAAGAGTGAATGTAAAAATTTTTTTTCAAGGTGAACAAGTACTTCCCATCCCTGGCACGGCTCACCCACTAGTAAAACAACCTAGAGTGGACAAAAAATCTGCTACTTCGGGATAATTACCCTCAAATAGGATCATCTCAGTAGGTACTTAACAACAGTAATACATGAAGTACTGAATCTAATCAATGTACAGACCACAAGATACAGAAATACTGATATCACTATTTCACTAACATAGATGACAGGGGGCAAACAAATGGGTAATCCTTAACTTGAAGAAGAAGTTGTCTTCCAGTTGTTTCATAAAAAAAACATCGTACCTTAATTTCCAGAGAGGTCAGGTCGGCTCGTTGTTTTGCCCTTTTCAAGGATTCGATTTGCATATCTGCTAACTTAACTTTTTGAGTAGTTTCCAACATCTTTTGTTGTAATTCGGCAAATGCCTGTAGGAACAAGTGTGAAACTTCATTAGTAAGGGAGTAAACTGAGAGGTAGGAGACAAATAAATCACGTGAATAATTCAAGAAAAACATCAGATTTTCTTCACTACGAATATATAACATAACAATGAGGACCATAGGGGTGAAAATAAACTATGATCATGGCGTATGAAAATTCTCATAGTATAAGCAAGGCATCCAAGTCACCAGGGAGTGCAATGGGCAATTTTCGTGGGTTACAAATTCCAATTTTTTGGCCAAATTCTGTTCAAGAGGTGTCTGTCGGAAAGTGTACGCAGAAAACAAGAGTGAAATTTGGATTTCTGAGTTCCTGCTAGAGATGACGTATGCCGAGTAGTTCAACTCAAATAGCGCTTGGAGCGCTAGTAGTGCATCACTTAAAACGATGTACAGAACCGCAATGGATGAATGGATGGAACCGCAAATTTATAAATAAATTGAAAAAAAAACACGTCCTCAAAATTAAACCAAGGGATGGTTCAAGAATAGCCACAGCAAAGGTTCTTGAAGGCTGTCAAGGTTTGCCATTTCTAATGTTGGGTTGTTGGCAGTATCGAGAACATCCGCCTTCTAGGGGCCTATTGCCAATCAGATGTCAATAGACCTAATACGTCATTTCTGGCCGCATTTTTACTTTCAATCATCCTCATTTAAAAAATATCACTTATTTTTGAAAATGGGCTTCAAACTACCATTTTTCAAGAGTTATGAATATTTTTTTCCTAGAAACGATTTTGACGAAAATTCTCCAATGTGCATATCGGGGGAGGACACATTTTTACACTCATGCACAGTGGGTAGTAACTAAATACTATACTAAGTCGAGGAATGGGACGTGAATCGTGGAACTACTGGGTCACATGGTGAGGAATTTGGCATCGTAAAATGTGGATACTCGATAAAAATCGGACTGATTTTTCGTCTAGATGCTTAGGTTACTTCATGTCCATTTCACCATCTTTCAAATACATACCATTGGTAGGTAATCCTGATTTCTTTCAACCAATAAGACTTTATTGATCGCTACTATCGCTAGTCACACCGAGGAATGAAGTCAAAAATTCCGACGGTCCCAACACAGAATTGTATAGGTAATCACAACGTTGCATAGCTGTGGAACCGAATGAAATTAATTTTCCCTCGAAAGTTACTGGCGACTGATGGAGACGAACTGGGAACGTACGGTCCTTAACTCGACTGGTATGCTCAGTGTATGAGGGTACATGACCAGGAACGAGATCACCTAGCTACTATTACATACCAAGAGGTACTCGGTATGTTAGAATCATCAAAACCAAAATCGAGGAAGCGTTCAAGAATCACTAATCCGTCCTGTAATCTGACGTCTACATAGGATGGGTACCTATTCCAAACCACTAAAAATGTAATATTTGTACACAGTAGCGGATTTATTGAATACTAATCTACCAGAAAAGGGCAGGACTAGGTATGTAGATACCTAGCGAACTACCTAACGATTTCATTTTTGAAAAGGTGAGGTCGTCACACACGTTATGAAAAATTACTTTCCACAAACATACCTTTTTGAGTTCCAAATCCACACTTTTCGACATATTCGTGTGTTGTGAAATATTCCAAATAAATCGAAATATCGGGATGGTCCTAGTTATGTCGCAATGATTAAATTCTAAATTTGACACACCAACAACAAATCTCGAATACGTATATTTATGAAACTGAGACAAACGAAAGAAAAATTCCAGATCTAGATTCCTCCCGACAGAGATCCCACTTCCACCAAACAAATCTACCGAAAGATTCGTCAGCTGATGGGATACCATGTAGACACTTATGAATATTACCTATCAATCCACAGAGATTAGTGAATGATGAAAATATTATATTCAATTTAATATTTTTTTTAAATAAGTAAAAACAATATATACGAAATTATAATATTTTTTATTTTATTTAAACAGGCACACACCTTGGACGGCAGCCTACAGCATGGATCCTGTACAGTATTCCTTCTCTACGATGACTGAATAACGATAAAATCTTTTTTATGATTTTTAGCTGCAATCAGCTGTTTTGTTGGATCCATTTCGTTGGTGTCCTTGATGTTCGCTCTGACTAGTTCAATTTTTTTTTATGCAAGTGATATTTGTTTTGGGGAATGTCAGTCAAATCAGTTTGTAGGCAATTGGTATTGTCGCAGCTGCACTGAACTTCCCAGGATGGAAGTTAAGTGGTTTGATCCCATGGGGTTTCACGCGTCCTGAAAACCGTGTAAATCCGTAGGAGTTGACCCCTATCAATAATCGGTGGGTTGGACTAATTGCGTCTTCCTTCATATCAACTTCGAACGGTAAAGTTTTGTATACTTACTATTTGTTTATAATACTAATTATATCTACTTGCGGAATCCTTCCAGTTTCTCAGACTAAAGGACTCGTCATCAGCAGTCGCAGTTCTTATCTGTTACCCAAGTATTAGCTTTAAGTACCTAATATCTGGGAATGACACGCACAGGTGGTGTTTCAGCGATGTCATGTTTTTAGCCCTCTGGCTCCGTCTGTCTTGATTAACTTCATACTATCTTTACGGCCGAGATTTCCCAATAAACAGCACCCCTCCACGCTCCATTTGATGAGCTATTGAATTTTAGTCTATTCCCATAAGCAGTCGAACCTGATATGCTGATAAGCCATTTTTACGGCAGTGTGGAACCAATAATGTCGATGTCACAGAAGTACTACCTATTATAAGTTGGTACTTATCACAAAACAGGTGCAAGTTTAGGTAAATATTGAATTTTCGTGCATTTCTCTTTTTTTTCTCAATTTATACCTAACCTATACAGAACTTTGAGGCCCAGTAATTCTTCGATTTCTCGAAACATCTTCAGTTCCATCCAATGCCTATAAGTACTGTTGCTCATACTATTTTTTCTCTGCAATATGTAAACGATGCCCAAAACTTTTTAAACATCCACTAGGTATTGTATAGTTGGTACTTTGTAGGAACTCGTACTAGACACTCAGATTCAAAATGAATTCTATATCTATTAAAGATCATAATTATGAGCTTCATCTTATATACCTACCTATATCTTTTAGCTATTTTGATTCGGAATTCTAAACTTTGCAATTCGTTGGTCGGGACCTTGTTAGCCACCAGGCTGGCGGAGTAGTTGTTGATTTATAGCAAAATCTACCGCCTAACTACCCCATGTCAGTATGAGACGAAAATTCGGAATTGTAGATTATTTAGACTCTTCCATGTGCTGTTCGGTTACGTCTACAAAATTTGTGCGCCAAATTGTAAAATTCCCATTTCGGTAATCGTTTCATTTCCACTTTTTAATGGTATGTATTGTATACCCAGGCAGTTACCTGTTTTCTACGGGTCGTTGAGTACGTTAATATTCTGGTAAGTTCCGGCATTTAGGTACCTATCGTTTTCTACTGGAATTAAGTGGTTCAATACAAAAATTAGCACGAGTCCTATTGAAGCTAATGTTATTGATTTGCATCGTTTGCGTGTATTGATTGAATGTCTGGTGCGTTGATATTATTTGTGGCATTCGTATTATCAAGGTTCTTATTGGGATTGACTTCGAGTTTGATATACATAATCATTCGAGCAGGCGTTGTAGAGTAGGTAACTGAATGTCCCTACTTAATTCAACTTAAACTGAGGACATACTTTGAACATGTAACATAATTATCATGCAATAAATGCAGTCACAGGTATTTTTTATCCATGATATCCAGTCCCTACCGATTTCCATTTACAGAACGTATCCCTTCAGGAACCGTCCTGGGGTATTTTAGTCCAACTTCACTCTTTTGATCCATGGACCACGTGGTCCTCCCATTTTTCAGCATCCTGAAAACGAGCCCCAACGTTCACGTTTTCAGATAGTGTGAGTGTGGACAACCTCATCTTGGAAACGGCGTGAGGGACTGACTAACCGTTTTATTAATGTGATACAATTAGGACCTTAGGACTCTTTTGTGAGTGAGAAGGGGAGAGGGAGGAAATACTTTTATTGATCGCTAAACAAAATATTACAACTTCTTCAAAAACGTCTGCCAAGTTGGGTGGGCAGAGAAAAACGGAGTTATTGAGAAGTTGTTTATTTCCACTAATACACGAAAAAACGCGAAAAACTGTTATACCGGTTTCGGTGATCAAACCGTTGTCAGTAACTATTATAACTTGTTTGTTACTGACGATGATTTGATCACCGAAACCGGTATAACAGTGTTTTTCGCGTTTTTTCGTGTATTAGTGGAAATAAACAACTTCTCAATAACTCCTTTTTTCTTTGAAATGGGTTTCCACGATTTCTTCGCGAGTGATTTAGTTCGTGTTGGGTGGGCAGTGTAACCTCCTCACTGATTGTAACATGGACGTTTAGAACCAGCTAGTAAAACTGTTGGTGAAATATAGATTTTTGATTATCTCTGTTGTAGAGCTACCATTGGTTCGACGGCAGTGAAATTCATAGGGGGCCGTCTAAGGGCCTACACGCACAATCTCGGGAAATTTCACTAAAATTGGTGGAGTAGTTCTGGAGTTTTGCCTGTGACAACATCCGACACCTAACCCCTCACCTGCTCTCCAAATCTCATCATTGCGTTTCTAGGTTAGTTATGGGCTGTCGGAGGATTTCACGTTGGTGCACGCAGACGAAAGTTACAGTACTTTTTTGATGGATTTGATGTGGGACCATCTGTTCTCCAACCCACGCCTACCCTCCAAATTTCAACTCACTACGACTTTTTTTTCAGGTAGTTACAGGAATCAGCAAACATTTCGTGTTTGCGCATGCGCATCTAACTGTTACCTTGCGAATTTGATGCAGTCGATGTGGAACCATCAGGTTACCATTGTGCCTCTACCCTCCAACTTTCAGCTCTTTTCGACGATTTCTAGGGTAGTTGTGAGTTTTACAAGGATTTCACATTTGCGCGTGCGCAGATGAAAGTTACTGTACTTTTTTGGTGAATTCGGACTATCTGTGGCCGAACCCGCTCCTACCCTCCGAATTTTAACTCATTGCGACCATTATTTCCTATAGTTTTGCCGAGACAAGGAATTGACCACGGACAATCACTGAACCAAATATGTTCCTTGATGTCTGAAACGTACTTACAATGCGAGTGGAAATTTCAATTTTGGAGGATACAAAATGTTTGCTTCCTCAGTACGGGAAATCCCCGTATTCGTGCAAGAGCCGACAAAAATGAAAATTTCCACTACCATTTTGCGTTTCAGACATCGAGGAACATTTTTGGTTCCGTGTCTGTATGTCCGTCAGTCTGTGGTTAATTCCTTGTAACGTCCATAACTACCGGAAATAATGGTCGAAATGGGCTGAAACTTGGAGGGTAGGTGCGGGTTGGGTTACAGATGGTCCCACACAAAAATCATTGAAAAGGTAATGTAACTTGGGTCTGCGCATGCGCAAACGTAAAATACTTACACCCCATTGCTTTAAATATTGTTGAAATGAGTTCAAACTGGGAGGGTCGATCAGGAATAATACTCTGATGGTTCCTCATGAATTTCATTGGAATCGTACTGTAACTTTTGTCTGCGCATGTGCGAACATGAAATGTTGACTATTTCCTGGTAATGCGTTAAATACGCGAAAAAAAGTCGTTGAGGGTATACGCGAGTTGGATCGCAGATAATAGAGAGTTCCTAGGAGATACGGTGATAACAATACCGCATTGGCTGTTAGGGCGAACAACATGGATGCTAACCCGTTGCTCAAAATTATAATTATTGATCAAAATCATTGAAATCGTGCCGTAACTTTCGTCTGCACATGTGCAAACGTGAAATTCTTGAAACGCCCGTACCTACCTATATCACTGAAATAAGTTCAGACTTGGAGCGTAGGTAAAATGCGGACAAGTTAATCCGTTGAGCTCGCTGGAGGTTGGTTTCGCATAGGTGAAATGCGGACAATTCTGTACTAGTAAAATGCATTGTCAAGCGATCTGGATGCTCGCATAAACAATCCCAGAAACTATCCCGTGAATGAGCAGGTTGTTTGGGACTTCTGAATAGATTAGTGGAATGCATTGTCAAGCGATCTGGATGCTCGCTAGCGCTCGCATCTCAAAAAAGATAAACAATCCCAGAAACTATCCCGTGAATGAGCAGGTTGTTTGGGACTTCTGAATAGATTAGTGGAATGCATTGTCAAGCGATCTGGATGCTCGCTAGCGCTCGCATCTCAAAAAAGATAAACAATCCCAGAAACTATCCCGTGAATGAGCAGGTTGTTTGGGACTTCTGAATAGATTAGTGGAATGTAATGTTAGGTATGTAACAAGACTGTTTAATGCCTTCGAAAATACCAGAAAAGAAGACAAGTAGAGCAGGAATTACAAAGATTGTGAGATTCAGTCAGGTTGTTTGAACAAGTGTGGGAAACTGACAGGAAAGACTCGTCCGCATTTTAACGTACATGTTTCAAAAACACCGTCCGCTTTTTAATGTTTACTTTCAGGGATTAACAACTTACGTCCGCAATTTACTGCGTCCCCAGACTTGGAGGGTCGATCAGGAATATACTTTGATAGTTCCGCATGAATTTCATTGGAATCGTACAGTAACTTTCGTCTGGGCATGCACAAACATGAAATGTTGAAATGTTTGATCCTTTTACGCATGTTAGGTAATTAATTACTACTCTATTTATTGCTATTCAGTCATTTTTACGCATCTTTTTTTTACCAACTGATCCTATACATCCATGTTACAAAAAGTGAGGAAGCTATACTGCCCAACCAACTTGGCTGACGTTTTGGTTCCGTGTCTGTGTCCGTCCGTCTGTCTGTGGTTAATTCCTTGTAACGCCCATAAATACCCGAAATAATGGACGAAATGGGTTGAAATTTGGTGGGTAGGTGCGGGTTGGAGCAGAGATGGTCTCATACGAAAATCATTGAAGAATTACTGTAACTTTCGTCTGCACGTGCGCAAACGTGAAATACTTGAAACGCCCATAACCTTAAAATACCGTTGAAATGAGTTGAAACTTGGAGGGTCAGTCAGGAATAATACTTTGGTAATTTCATATGAGTTTATTGAAATCGTACTGTAACTTTCGCCTGCGCATGAGCGAACGTGAAATACTTGTAACGCCCATAACTACTTTGAATATCGCTGAAATGAGTTCAAACTTGAGGGTCGATCAGGAATAATACTTGGATAGTTCCACATGAATTGCATTGTAATCGTACTGTATCTTTCGTCTGTGCATGCGCGATCATGAAATGTTGAAAATTTCCTTGTAGCGCTTCCAACTGCGCGAAATATAGTAGAGAGCTGAAATTTTGAGGGTACGGTACACGCGGGTTGGATAGCAGATGATCCCATATCAAAATCATTGAAAGCGTAACTTTCGGCTCCGTATGCGCAAGCGTCAGATCCTCGTAGCGCCATAACTATTCAGTAAATCGGTGAAATTTGGAAGATCGTTGAAGGTGAGGTGTTGGATGGTCTTAAATGCATGGATACGCCATCTGTCCACTGAATTAACCTATCCAACTATTCTATACGTTCATGTGAGCCAAGTGAGGAAGCTGTACTGCGTACTTGAATTGGTAGACGTTTTTTCGACTTTTACACGAATACAGCAAAATATGTAGCCAGCATTATAGGATTCATGACATATCTGCCTTGAATCCTGGGACACCGCGAGCAGAAATACATTTTACTATGATTGGCCCACAGTGGTTTACCATGATAACGAGACAAAAAGAAGGTCCGAAAAAAAGAGGAATTTTCTTGGCGAAACTGCTTCCAGTCAAAAATTGGACCTATACCTGTACAGTGATAAGGGTTGACAACTACATATACCTAGTGCAATAAACTCATTTTGATGGACGAGAAATACTAATATATACTCCTCGAGTGCATATTGAAATTCAGTATAATTTTTAAATCTCTTCAAAACAAAACTTCATTTTCATTCCAACATTTTGCTCTTTTCGGTACCTAGTGTAAATTATACAAGAAGCAAGAAAACCAACCAAGTTACCAGTATCGCTCATAAACCTACATGAAATGTAGAAATTTCCTTTCTAGTACTTTCTGAAACTTGATCATCTCTGAACCTTCAAACGAGGACACCCCAAAGTTACGAAACGGAAATTCTGCCATGACCGCACAAAACAATGAAATGTATTCCCGCCGTTCTTCCTATTACTTATTGAGCATTTAGCTGTAAGCTCGCCTTCATTCCAGATTCGACAGTTGTGACAGCTGTTTACATCTCACTTTCAATATCAGTTTCATAATTTTCGGATGGATTTTCCCTGGTCGTGCAATTAATCCGTAGGCTGAAGTTCTGAAGAGAGAATAGAAGATCGACGCCCGTGGCAAAGAATTAAAGGGCCCGAACTTCCACACTTCTTTCGGCATCTGTTAATCTCTGTTAAGTTACCTCTGACACTCTGGACACTTCAAGTTCGAAGTTTTCATTCGCTGTTTCGTCTTTTGTGGACACAAACCAGTGTGTTTGGGTTCTAATGGACAATTTCTGTGGGTTACAAATTCCCATTTTTTTGGTCAAATTCTTTTCATTAACGGAAATTGACACTTACTTACCACATAGATGTGTTTATGTAGGAAAGTATAGGCAGAAAACGAATGTGAAATTTGAATTTCCGGGTTCCCGCTAGAAATGACGTATTAGGTAAATCACTGAGTAGTTCAACTCAAATCCCGCTTGGAGTGCTTGTACAGAACGCCTCAAATCCCGCTTTAAACGACGGAACGACAGAACCGCAGAGGATGGATGGATGGACCGCAAATTTATAAATAAATTTAAAAAACGAGTCCTCAAAGACGAACCAAGGGGAGGTTCACGAAAAGTTGAAGGGAGGTTCACGAGAAGTGCCAGAACGGTTGGCCATTTCTAATGCTGGGTTGTTGGCAGCATTGAAAACCTTTGCCTCTAAAGCTTCGTTCCGCCTCCTGGGCCAGTAGCGGTCATGTCAATAGACCTGAAAGTAATTTCTTGACATATTTTTACTTTCAGCCACCCTCGTTTAAAAAATATTGCTTATTTTTGAAAACTGGCTTCAAATTACCATTTTTCCAAGAGTTCTGATTATTTTTTTCCAAGACAAATTTTTGATGACAATTTCCGTTGTTTCTATAACGATTCTAAAAGGATTATTTCTACTTATTTGTTAAACCCACTTACTTTATTGATATAAAAAATGCATTTAAACACTCAAGATATAACGATCTGACTCCACATTCAAGGTGTAAATTCTGGCTCACATGGAGCAGAACCTGTGGAAGGGGCATTCTGCGATCTGTTTGGCCCATAGCCTACCACTCGTTGGAACCAATGGAACTGACGGAAACCCCTCACCAACGGTGTGAATGATTCGAATTTTTTAATATTTTCCATGCAGACCAGGCGGAAACCGCCCATGGATCATATTAACCCGGATAATATATCATCCATGATAATGCGAAAAATTGCCACGACTTGTAGTGTTCTGGACATATTTGGTTCGTTCCAGCGCCCTTGAGTTCATGATTAATTCGGCGCAATCGCTCTGTGCACGTCTTAGCGGGCTGTGAAGCATTCCAGCGAGGCTAAGTTCACTTACTGTTTCACCCATCCCGAGTTCCAGCACCCTGAGTTCTTGAACTGGCACATGAACTTGTTGCTCCAAACGGAGGACAGGGTTGTGAACTGAAAACCCAAAGATAACCTCAGAGATGTGTATAGACGCCGTAACATTTTCATGTTTCTGGTCTTCTCACACGAATAAAAATTATTGTTACTTGCATTTTGTTATAGTCTCTTATTAGGAAGGTTTCTAGTCCAGGGGTTCCAACGGTTCAGTCAATTAACTGAAAATTTCACGAACCCATCCCCCACCTCAGTTCTCACATCTCACGGACTATAGTACATATTCTGTTCACGGCACTGGAACGAACCTATTGTGTGTTACGTATTCTCATTTGTGTGGCTGAGTTGCTTAGGCGGACACCAATTTTTCTGGCAGAAACATTCCGCTCTATGTGCACTATTTTGGTTTTTCCGCTCTCCCCTCCAGCACTTTTCCATCCTCCGTTTCCGTCTGTCTACCACACCATGTGAACCAGACTGTATAGGAACATATGTATAGGATTTTCCTGTGGCAGTGAAGACATTTTAGTAATAAAGGTTTGCAAAAGCCTGCCCACCTCTTTGTAACGAATAAACCCCCTTACTTCTGCTGCATACACCTTCACTGAACGGGATGCCGCATTGAAAATCTTGAACTTATTTTCAAAGGATAGGTCCTGATGTAGTAGGTACGTTTTTTCAGGTGCTATCAATAGCAAACATGGATCCTGAGCTTTTTTTATTTTAATGAGGTATCGGGTTGAGTGTTGAAGTGATCATAGTGCCCAATATGTTGGTATTCCTTCAAGACGTCCATCTTTGCACCCTCCCAAAACCATTCCTCTGCCTTGACAGTCGTTTACCCTTCCCATGATCTAGGATTTATTCGAGTTCGTTTACAGTAACTGTCATGAAAAAATGGGGCATGGTAGTAGCTGAGCGTCTGATATGCCCCAGCTGAGCGTTGAGATAAGAGCTTTTAAACTGTCCCCTGTGTGAGCAGGAGTTCAGAACCCAGCCAACCCCTGTCATGGGCATGCCCATCGCTTGCTACCCATTCTGCAAAAGTATCGGACCAAATTTCGACCACTGCTTACCATTGTGAGAAAACTATTCTTTATAGTCAGTTGTAATTCGGAACAGTGTGCGAATTATTCCCAGATGGTCCCGAATGAAAAAATAAATAAATAAAATAAACAAGTAGGCTAATTGAGTAAGCTCCGGGTGAAAGAACAAAGGCACTATTTCAGCATTAACGAATTGGGCTTAATTCACCTTAATGGGTACTTGGTACTTGGATCATGAAATCTATTTGTTTCAGGTTTGAGGGGACAGAACTGCCAAGATGAATATCATGAGGAAACTGAGAGGTAGCGCTAGTGGAGTGGCGAGTGGTGGTGCTGGGGACGACTCCAACGCCAACACTCAGCATGCTGCGTTGGGGCTCATGCACCTCAAGAAGTTATTTTCAGAGTACACCCACTCCAGTCAGAACCTGTCGGAAAAAGAGAAGGACGACAAACTCTACAACATGCTTCCCCTGTTCTGCAAAGTAAGTGCGCTACTTCTCATCTTATTTTTCAATTTAACAAATTAATGAGGAAGATTGTTCAGGGAAATCACTTGAACAGGTTTTGTTTGAGATTGCTTGAGGATTATGTCTTCCGGTTCGTCAGTTTTCCACGGATAGCCCCATAGTCGCATTTTTTGAAATGGCCCATGAGTAATCAGGAACTGATCCATCAGTCTTTCTGTATCAATATCAATAATCTTGGGGTCATCATACCACCAGTAGCTCCCGTGCACACGCTAATGTGGAATAATCTAATGAGATTAATCGTTCGTAGATTTGAATTCATTTGTTCCCATAGTTGACAGTTTTCCAATTTCTTGCTCTAGGTTTTTGGGAATTGTCCTTCTTCCGATATGATGGACAAATTCAGAGATTTGGTGCAGTTCTGTCAGTCTGTGTCAAAACTAATGGTATCGGAAATACGTAAAAGAGCGTCTAACCAATCAACGGAAGCTGCGAGCTGTGCTATTGCCCAATTCCTCGAAATCGAAAGCAACGAAGAGTCTAGCAGTGGTTGGATGTTGCTCTCAAGTTTGAATTTACTTGCTGCTGCTGGCGATCCACCTTTAGTTCAAGTAAGTAACCATTTCAAGTTGTGCTTTATTAACGATTTGCTACTTTGTCAGAACTATCAAATTTCTCTGGTGATTTTTTCAGGTAATGACTAACGTTTCACTTCCTTCGACTTTGGTGAAATGTCTTTACCTGTTTTTTGACCTTCCTGAGATGGTTGATGCTGATGCAACAATCCCAGGTTCCGAATTCACTCTCCGGGAAAGGCGGATTTTGCTGCAAAAAATATTTGTTCAAGTAATTCACACGCTTGTGGCCTAATCAACTCATCATTATTACACGTTTAATAAAATTCGTTTGATGTCCAAATATTACATCAAGTTAAATTGTGTACATCGTACTATGGTTTTGTAGGTACTCGTTCGTCTTTGTTCCCACGTTGAGCCAGCAGAGGAACTTGCCCGTAAGAATGATCTGACACTTTTATTTTCTGCTATAACCAACTGGTGTCCAGCGTACAACGTTCATTGGCGCAAATCCGCTGCTGAGGTGTTGATGACGCTATCCCGCCATGGACTTTCATCTCCTGTTGTGGCTTATATCCATAGTAAGTTTTTCTACCTCTTTGTTTCATTGCCCTGTTAATCAGCCTAATCTTAGGTACCCTTGGCAAGAAATCCCTTCTATGTAAGCTACTACGAGGGATGTTACTTGCTCAATGTGAGATTCATCGAAGTTTTATCCATTCCGCTCTATTTTATCACATACCTACCACGGAGTGAGCTACCAACACTATTATCATTTTGACCCTGATGGGGATATCCGATACCCAGCTTGGTAATTGATACTGATATCCGATCCGGTATCAGATGAGAAAAACGTGTTCTAAAACGTATCAGTCAAACCTTGATTAATTAATTTTTAGTACGAAAGTGGTGCTTATTATTACAAAAATGAATACGTAGGTTAAAACTATGATGAATAAACTTAAAAAAAAAATTAAGAAAAAAAAAAAGATAGCAAAACTATGTTGCGTCAACTACAACATTAAGGCCGATCCTCGACTGGAGGTGATACACGAGCGACTGATCCCATTGCAGTAAAGTACATTGGAGGGCCTCCACTGCGCGCATGTAAATTTGAGCGGTGGACTTCGGGTGAAACCAAGCGACGAGCGACAGGTCCATTCTGATGGGATTGGTCGCGTTTTCAAGGGACCTCAGCTCCCCATCCCCTTGTCCCTTCTCCACTGCCATGGCCCCCCACGCACTGCTGGACTGGGAGTGTTTAGTCGCCTCTAATGGAGGACCCCAGTCGCTTCTCATCGCCTGATCGCTTGGTCGCTCGGTATCGCTTCCAGCGGAGGACCGGCCTAAACCTTTGCAATCCTGTTGAGCTCCAAATCCCCAGAACTCTGAATTTAGAACACACATGAAAAACAACCCATCATTGTCTGTCCTTGGTTTGTGTCATGTACGGGGGATTTTTGTGGAGCCTGTATCAGCCCCCATCCACTGCGACCTACAAGATCGATTGTGGTTCGGTTTGTGTCATGATTGGCCCAGTCTTCAAAAACAACTCAGGACTTAGTTACGACTGGCATGAGTACTTTTCTTGGAGTGGGTTATAATGAAGTCCCCTTCATTTCTTCCCATTCAAGGAGAGAGGTCAGAGGGTTTATTCACTTTAGTGGATAAAGTCTCACGTTTAGTGGGCGAGTTTCAGAAGAAGGTTTCTTCAAGGGAGGTCGATCTTCATCTAATGACGTGCTGGATTTGATCAGACCGGGTCAGTGACGGTGTGTCTCCGATGGAGACGGTGTCGCTTGGGGAAGCCTAAGCGACATCCCTTCTTAACCCGGTGACAGTCTGGCTGGTCTTGAGGGGGGAGGGGGGGACTCTTGAGAGTCCACCATCACTCACCTCCACACTCTGTCACGGGTCTGAGACTGGCACACCGACTGCATCCCTTCTCTTGTGAATGAAAGGGCTTTGGAGATAGTATTAGGATCAATAAAATGTAGGTTCTTGAACCTAGTGTCTAAAATGGAGTTTTTCACATCAGCCAGTTAGTTGGCAGCTCGATAAAGTTGTTTTATTGTTGAAATATGGTATAAAATATAGGTTTGTTATGATACCTCCCTTTTCTCAGTAATTAATGTAATAATGTGGTTTTCAGCGAAAGGTTGTGTCGCCTTGTGTTTGGATAACATGCAGAGAAGCCAAGATCTCTCACCAATCGAGATAGTCGAGATGTTTGTTGCTGTGTTCTGTTTTTTAAAAGACTCAAGCGAAGTTTCTCAGACCTTACTGGAAGATTTTCGAACTTGCCAGGGATACACATTTCTCAGTGATTTCCTTCTGAAGTAATATTATATTATACCTACTTCATTATTGGTTTTCATCCTGTTCATAAATATTGTGGATCCTGGTCACCGCCTATTAAACATCGAAAATCTATAATTTTTTCGTTAACTTCAGGCTTGATAATGACAAATCTGCTGAAGCTGCGGAGGCCATGCGTAATCTTGTCCTTATGATCACTTCCCTTGCAATGTGTGGCCAAACAGAACTGAAACCTAGTCAGGCAAGCCACGGAACACTTTTCCAAATGTTGGGCTTCACTATGCCCCAGCCATCAGGACGCGGTAAGTACCTAGTTTTCGTGTGGTTTGGTTTATATTATTAATAATAAACTAGGTACCTACCTACTATTGTTATCTACATCCTAAACGAATTTCGTGTTGTTGTTGCGTCGTAATAATGCGTTATCAACTGATTTCAGGAGCGAGCGTTAGGAACATCCAAGCTTTTCTCGTTCTCCAATCGTTGTTCATGAAATCCAACTCAGCGGGTCTGTGCAGCACGATTTTAGATGCGATTTCCAGTGTCTACCACGCCGATAACGCCAACTATTTTATACTTGAAAGTCAACACACCTTACCTCAATTTGCCGAAAAGATACACAACAAGCCACCAGAAATCCAGGTTGGGTTACATTCAACGACCATTATTTTCTGGTAGCGTTATACCAATACCACCAGTCGTTATACCGTATATACGGCTGGGCGTTGTAGTATTTTAAACAGTAGCAATATGGCTGATCGATAGTGGCAAAATATCCCGTTTCGAATGTAATTAGGTGTAGTTTGAGTTGTGATGGCAATGGTATCAACGACATAATTATCTCCAAATTTTGGCGCACCTAAACTGATTGAATATTTACGTTGTCGTCCCGTTAAAAATTGATTAGGATGCCAATTAGTCTATGACTCGTTTAGCCATAACCCCAGAGAAAAATAGCCCAGATAATGACGTAATTGGAACCCTCCTACTCCACCCAGCCTTGCCTTTACTCCTCCCAGCCTTGCTCCTTCTCCTCAAATGGCTGTTTTTCTATTTGTTTCTTCGTTATATACGAGCTGTATTCTGTTCTGAAGGGTTTCCTTCTTGCAAGGGGAAAATTCATTTAAAAAAAAAAAAAAAAATCTAATGCTACTGTAACCGCATTTTCCATTTCAGGAAAAATTCTTCAAGTTGTTAGAGTTCATAGTTTTTCAACTGAACTTCGTGCCTTGCAAGGAACTGATTTCTCTATCAATCTTGCTGAAAAGTCAACATTCCATTCCCTGTAGCATAATATGTATGCAAACGCTATCGAATATCCTCAAGTTAGTATCTACTGGTCATTTTTATCTTGCGATTATTTATATTACCTGATCCTTTTATTTTGAATTCTAATTTATATATATATTTTTTTTTTTTCTCAGGCACAATACTATTTTCAAAGATGTATACAGGGAGGTTGGTATCCTGGAAGTTTTTGTGACTTGCCTCCAGCATTTCAGTACTCTCCTCAAAGAAAGTCCTAAATCAGAAGATGGCCAAGGTGCGAACACTACCTGTGTTGCATTATTTTTTTATTGCTTGATAGTCCCATCTAAGTCTAGGTTCACATGGAGACGCAATTCCGGATGGCAGTCCGGCACGGCCACGCGTTCTGCATTGCTAGCGTCCTACGCAAAATGGATTATTGCAACAGTATGTCTTGGATACTATATGAAAATCTCCAGATATTTTCCGCTGTCGGATCCGTTGCCGTATCTGCGCAGAGGTTACTGCGCACACCTCTCCTATTTGGTTGTTGTTGTTCAGCCATATTGAAATTCGACATTTGTGTTTGATTTTGCGGTTTCGAGTTCGAGCAATTGTTTGTTTTTTGCGTTTGCGTTTTGTTATGATTCCACTGCCATGTGAACGCCTCTGTGGCAAAAATTCCGGCAAACGCGTTGCCGTGCCGGATTGCCCTCCGGAATTGCTTCTCCATGTGACTTATCTAAAACTGTGGTTTTAGATAAGGATAATGATGCATCGAACCTAGCACCTAGGATATGCCCAGTGGGTATACCATTCTGGGATCTTTTCGGACGTGCCCAGTGGATATACCAGTCTGGGATCTTTTAGGACATGCCCAGTGGATATACCAGTCTGGGATCTTTTAGAGTAAGGAGAGCGAGGAGGAGACGGAGATAAGTCATCGACTTGAGGAGATCGTAGAATGAAGTAACAGGCGAGAAAGGCGAGTTTATATAGGGCTTTTCCACCCTCCTCCCGTCCATCAACGTCAGTTGAGGGATGGTAGGGGATCCCTTCGTACTACCTGAGCCAGGTCACGTCCACCACTTCATTCCTTGGTTTATTTGCGAGATCTTTAATATTGTACATGGAGTGATAGTCTGGGAGGATATCACGACACCTAGCTTTACAGCCAGGCGTTCTCTCGAATGATACCAAATTGTCAAAGACACTCGTTGATCTTGCTTAACTTGCAGGTGTTGTCATTGATCCGAATCACGAAAAACTGGGTCTTCTCATCATTGAAGCTCTAATAACGCTCTTGAACGGCAATAGCAACAATGCGACAATTTTCCGTGAAAGTGGTGGGGCCAAGTGCGCTCTCAGCTTGGTTGTCCATGCGGATTGTCGTCATCAAGCTTTAGGCAAGTTCTTATAATTAATTTTCCTGGCAGTTCGCATAACCATGCGAACGATCCTACCCACTAATATTACCATTCCCTTTGTTCCTATACAGTGAGACTAAGTTTTCTCTTCCCTTGATATATACATAATTCATTACAGGGATTTTCCGGGAGTTGATGCTAAATGGAGGTGGAGATGAGGATATGGGCACACTCCTTGCAATGATGCACAGTGCTCCAGCTGATGCCCTCGTTCTGAAGGGACATATTTTGAAAGTAAGTTGAACTCTTCTTGAAAACGAACTGCATAGAAAAACGTCTTTATTTCTTTGTATTGTTTATAAAACAGGTTGAGGTTTCAGGGTTGGTCACTCGAATCTGATTGTTTATAAAGTTACTAATTTACTATTCGAGGAGTTGTATGGTAATTATTTTACTGATATAAATGGTTTCCTGTAACATTATTTAGTGAAGGCAATGGGAAATAAGTTTTGTTAGTATTGGGAAGTTGTGAGTGATAAAGATTATGCTTCACATTTGGCCGACTTGCCTGGAGTGGCCTGAAGTTCGGCCACGATGTTTTGTTTGTATATTATTCTCTGAATAATACACCTATGTATTCGCTCAGCAAAAGATTTTTATAATACCTCCTCAAAATTTTTCTTTCACGTTTCAAGATGCGTAGATTCCAAAAATGCAATGTCCTTCCGTCGTACGCCGTCGGCTGTATCATGCACATCTACTTCAGTGTCGGTCTAAAAAAATTCGTTCTTTCGATACAGGCTCCATTTGGGCCCTAGTTGTGTCCTGAAACTTTGCTGCCCGATCGGAATACATCCAAGGGTGTTATGGGCGAAAAATGGAGGTACAAATGGGGTTTTTTGGTGTTCTAGTAACATGAGCTTGTGAGGTATCGTTTTCCATGTTTTTTAGGACGAGGAGACTGAATATGAAGTCGATTTTGACCAAAGAATGGACAATTGAGGTTCTTACGAAATTTCAGCCTTAAATGTATGTTAAAATTTGGTCTAAAATCGTCGTTCATCCGTAGACAGTTCGGGTCCCCATTTGGGAACACATTTGGGTCCTAGTTGTGCTCCGAAGCTCGGCATCCCGCTTAAAATACACCCAGGGGTGTTATGGGTGAAAAACGGGTGTAAAAATAGGGGTTTTCGAGCTTTTTTTAAAGGTTTTAGTAAAATGAGCTTGTAAGGTATCGTTTTCCATGTTTTTTAGGGCGAGAAGAAGTTGAATATGAAGTTGATTTTGACCAAAGAATGAAGAGTTGAGGTTGTAACGAAGGTTAAGCTCCCAAAATTCATTTTTTATGAGTAAAAAACCTGGGACTGTCTGAAATCACCATAAATTTGTATAGTAACACTAGAACTAGTATCAACAGGTGGATCAAAACAAATAAATAGCACTATCAATGATCAAAGATAATTGTCAAAAAAAGGAGCTTATATCATGTTGTTGGGGGCCAAGATTGCTGGAAACTATCAAAAATAACTATGTCAATATTATTGCGCATGAAAGGAACCACATTTCTATAGGTGTGTCCAATAGAATAAACCCGTGTGGCAAGGACTTTGCAGCAGTTTTTTTTCCTGTTATTTCGTTGCGGTCTGTTGTTTGTATGTTGCGGTCTGTTTTGCCCAACTAAATATGTTGATTTTTCCAGTGTGTGCTGCAGTGCTTACGTGAGAGCCATCGCACTAGGAACGTGTTCCGTAAAGTTGGTGGGTTTGTTTACCTGCTCAGTGTGATCATCTCGATGGAAGGATGTCTAAAGAATGACCCAAGCCCACCCTGGGACAAATTCACGGCCCAGCAGCTCCTCACTCTCCTCCATACGGTTTTCAACACAATCACGGTTGCTATGCGTTTCGAACCAGCCAACGCCAAATTTTTCCACCAAGAGGTATGGTACAAAATATATAATAGACAGTTTTTTTTTTAAACTTCCCGTCGTCTTTGCACGTTCAACCGTGATATGCCAAGATGAAACGGGAAGACGGACCAGTGATGCTTCAAGCTTCAAGCATTCTCAAGTATCTTTAGAAGCATTCTCAAGATTGAAGCATGCTTCAAGCATTCCCTACATGTATACGCGTAGTTCTTCCCGGGCGTGAAGAAGTAGCTCTTCCCGTGTACGAGAAGAACTACACGTCATTGGAAGAGAATGCTTCAACCTTATTGGTCCGTCTTCCCGTATCACTTTTTCCAGGGTTGACCTTGTAAAGATGACGGAAAGTACAAAAACTGTCTATTGTAATTTATAGTTGGTGCAGTGATGTTTTGTCTTGAAATGTTGAACCTAATGATTAAACTTTGGTTTTCTGCAGATTTGTCTTACCAGTCTGTGTGACACGTTGCGGCTCCTTGGATGTTTTTCGGACCGTACTTTGTTGGAGGAAATGAACGAAAATTTCTCCTGCCCAGTAGATGACACTGTCTTTCACGCATTGTTCACTGGCAACGTTGTTGAACCCAAGTAATATCCTTATAAATACTTCATTAAAAGTGACTGTTTTTGTGAAAGTCACAAAAATTCCCACAGTCGTTCCATAATAATGATGATGAACTCTTGTTCATTCCGTCTTGTTGTCCCTGTTTCAGTTTTCCAGAAACTTACTCTAAACAACTCTCATTTGCGTGCCTCGTTATAAGACTTCTCTACGATGTTGCTGTGGATGCGTACGACAAACCTAACCCACCTAATATGCTGTTCAAGTCACCATCACATAAGCACATCGAGGTGATTAAAATGATTTTCCCCATAATCGTCTGCATACTTTTGTTGGTCAACACTGACTTATATTGACTGCCATCTTATGATTTGCAGGGTCAAAAATCGTTGGAGTCCCCAAATTCCAGTAGGAGGATAACCAGTCTCAACCTAACACCTCCAGCTCCAGATCCGATTGTAGTCCATTCCGGAGTGCTTATTTCAATATTTCATCTCTTGCCCTCCATTTATCATCCTGATATATCTAGAGTGAGTTATTTAGCAAAAAAAAAACACAGATCTCTTTGCAAAATGCTTCACTTGTTGTGATTCACAATTCATGACAATGTAATTGTGTCCTGTTGCAGCAATCTATTGAACTTCAAATATATTGTGCTGAAATCGTTAAGTCGCTTGTTCGCTCTGAGAGAAACCAGCAGATCATGTGTGAAGCCGGTCTTCCAGCTGAGCTTCTGAGTATCAGTCAAATTGCTCTTCAGGATGAGTCCCACCCTTTACATCCACCTCTGCAATACATGATTGAACGACTTGCCACTCAGGCTGTTGAAGCTAAGGATTTGAGGTGAGGCAATATGTGGTATCCTTCACTGATTTTATCAGACAGTGGATTAGTTTTTCCTGAATAAATTTTGGGGACTGTCTTGTTTCACAGCTAATGCCCTGTGTTTTTATTTTTTTCACAGAGAGTTTCTTCGTCTCGGATCTCCGTTGAACTCCCGATCACTTTGTGAAATATCACAAGGGAAGAGAGGAGGCGGCCCTGTTCCTCTAACCAGGGTTAAGACTCTGGTCTCAATGACGACGCCAAGGTCACAAGGAGCCTCGTCCTGCCCACCGTTTACTGAATTCGACATGTCAGCTGAAGGTTTTGGCTGCCTTTATCTGCCGAGTGTAGCTCCTCAGTCGCCTAATGGTCCGTCAGTTGTGAATGTTGCTACACTTACTGCAACCGATACCAGTGTGGTTGGTGGGATTGGTGCTGGTACGTACTCCATTAAGTTATTGGGCTGTTCAAGGAAATTTGTAGAATGAAACTTGTAGCGGTTCTGACCGAGACGTTTCCTGAGGAGACAACTGGGACTAGGTCTGTGTGAATTGAATGATGTGTTCCGGAACTGTGGCATTTGTCGTCCAGGCGACCCACAGACTGTTCTGGAGACGTCTCACAAACGTATCAAAAACGCTATGTATCATTACTCCAACTGGATACTCACGTATTGAACTGACAAGATTTTCCATTGCTTTTCATTTCAGGCGATCGCTTATTTCCTCCTCAAACGGGTTTGAGTTATTCAACTTGGATTTGTGTTGAACGATTCTCTGACCCAAGATCTGATCCACACTGTGTGCGCTTACTCACTCTAATCAGGACACTACAGCCTGCTAAAGAACAGCATCTGGTTTGTCTAGCAGTTGTTCTGTCCGCCAGAGATAAAGCCATCATTGTCACTACTCAAGAAACCCCTCTTGGTCACAGTAAGTCTGTCATGGTTCCCTTAAAATGTACCACTCCAAATTGTACATATAAGATTGCTATCAGTAAAGACGAGGAAAAGGCGAGCTGCGTAATGCAAGGGGCAGAGCCAGGTATCTCTCCCTCCAACGGTCCCTCAATGCCTTTCAATGGCCGTCAGAGGACACACGTTTTCCTATTTTGAGTGTTACGGTGATCATACGCTGTTAATGATTTCTGTCTTATACCGGGGGAGGGTAGAGGCGCCCAGCTCGACGTTATACCGTTCTCTCTCGAACCAGAGCCTTCTCTCTTACCCTTCTCCTCAACCACTCACAAAAGATCCCAATGTGGTGATAAACCTTTCTGGGCACTTCCTCTAATATCAACGTGGTGATAAACCTTTCTGGATATTAGCTCAACTATTACCTGACATCTCCTTCTCAAACCTCAGCTTCCCAAACCTACCTCAAACTTACCATCACCACAAAGTCCGTTATAATAAGCTACCAAAAAAATTAGTTCCATACATATTTTTACACACATTTTCCTATTTTGAGTGTTACGGTGATCATACGCTGTTAATGATTTCTGTCTTATAGCTGGGCCTGACTGGGAGCCCGAAGCTGTCTCAGATTGGACTGCCAGAGTATGGTGCCCAGATCTCCTCCAGGAAGGACACTGGCACCATCTGGTCTTTGTCCTAAATAGAGCTGTTTTGAAAAATAGTGCACTCTCAATTTATGTCGATGGGCAACATGTATATACTCAGAAGGTGAGGCATCTCATTTATTTCATCTATTCCTATTCCGTCATATTCCGTTATCCCGTCATCCGTATTATTCCGTCATCTCATTTATTTCATCTATACCTATTCCGTCATATTCCGTTTTTCTCACTGAACGCATAATAAAAAATATTAGGTAGGTACCTAAAGCCAACTCCACGCAAGCGGTATTCGCCGAGCACCGAGCAAAGTCTTATGTTTGTTAGTGTGGGCAGATGTTCGCTCTTCGCCAAATCACGAGCGATGCTCGGGTGCTCTGTCCGGCGTTGATATTTTGCCCACATCGAAATAGACGAAAATTCTCCAGCTTTTGGATTGACCTACCTTGAGATGACAAGAATTGAGTAAATTTATGACTGAAGGTTACTGCTGTTTAACTGATGAAATTTAAACTTTTCCGCTGTTACAAGTAAAGGGATATTTTTGGCCATCTCCAGTAAAATGTAATTATCATAATAATAGAAAACAGTAAAATAAGTTCCAGTCATGCAGCATGGCTATAAGAAGCGAATTGTCAAAGAAATATTCGTGCTGTGGTGTAAAAAGATGATGTAGTGAAAAATCATACCACTTTTCGTAAAAATTACATTTTTTTTTAATTTTAGTCATTTTTACCGATTTTTGACTTTATAAAGTCAAATTTGACCCACTCTTTTTTGAGAAAAATATTTTTATCATCGAAATAGTCAGTCCGTCGTAATTCACCATACCACACAAGACACAACTTCAGGTGAATTAATATTGATTTTAGCCCGGAATACCAATTTTTGACCCCCGAAAATCCAAATTTGACCCCTACTCTGTATGAAAAAGCTGAAATGGATATTTTTCTGTCTTTACCCTTCACCCTTCCATGCCCCGTTTAGTGATTTTGTATTGATTGTTTGCGATTTTAGCAGTTTTTACCGATTTTTTACCCCCTAAAAACTCAAATTTGACCCCCTTATTTTTTTTAATTGCTCTTCTTCGAACCCATCCTTTTGTTTGGCAATTTTCTTTTGGCGAAATTTGGAATGTTTATCATGTACCCAAGGACAGATATCGTCTGAAGTGTCACGGAATGAAGTCAGGTTGCTCTGAAACGGATTTGCCTATAAAATATTTTCGAAAATTAATGTTCTGAAAATGTCGGACTCGTTGCAATAGCTTCATTTTCTTTGAAAATTCGCTAAAAATCACCGAAATCAAATTTCGATACCCCGCGTTGGTTTTGGAATACTTTGTAAAAACCCGGTAATTAATAACCTCGATTAAGTGAAAATCCCGGTAATTCGTAGTAAGCAGTTCCCCATAATTTCGGTTAAAACAGCAGATTCATGTGGTGGGGGGGGGGGTAAATTCACAAATTTCGCTAAAATGCTTACTAGTAAATCTTCGTGTGGGGAAAAAATTATATCTAATACCTCCCACCCCTGACTGCAATTTTCATGTTTCATTTACCTATTTTTTTTTCACTATTCCTCTCAAAAAACTCCAGCGATTTGGATGAAATTCACATAAGTTACTCTTTAGGTGGGTTTAAAAAAAATGATGTCCAATACCTCCCATCTTAGTCATTATACTCTAGGCCACCTCCATGAAATCGTGATCGCCAACTGTTTGAATATCCTTAGTTCCCGAGACGTGCATGACGCTGGGTGAACACCGTGTGTGTGTAGTGATAGCGAATACCAAGGCAAATACCAAGTCGAGCAGTTCTGGGTTCGCCAAACATTCGGCGCTCAGTGAATGCGGCTAGAGCCGGCTTAAAGCTTCGGGGGTACGGAGTATTTCCGTGGGGTATGGTGGCGTATTTTTGGATAACCTATGTCTTATCTATCTCCTGACTGTGCCTGGTCCATTCATACATATTGTTCTTGTTGTGTTTATATTATATATTATATTTTTTGCATTTTTTTGAATAAGGTATTCATACCATTGGATTTGTTTCAAGGCTGATCTGTTTGTGAAAGTCTCGAGTGGCCGACTGTTCCAAATTACCAAAAAATAGGTTTTGAATATTCCATCACCACTACTTAACTACAACATACCCCGCCTGTCAATGAGATTGGTCTCCTGAACAATTAGGAAAATGTCCCCAGAGTATGATAAATAAATGTATTGTACTGTCAAAACTTCCGAAATTTCAGTTGCACTACATATCACAAAACCCCGGCGGTGGGGCTGCGAATCTCACTGTAGCCTCTTCAATATACGGCTACATTGGTACTCCTCCGATGTGGAGGCGATATTCCCGCTTATCCTGGAAGCAAGGGCCGTGCCATCTCATGGAGGAAGTATTGAGTCCTCACTCGATACCTACCATGTACCAGTTGGGACCGCATTACCTTGCCAGTTTCCAAGCCCCGCAAATCTATGGTGAGTATTAATAAAGCTGGAATTTCAATAATTTGGGAAGTCCTAAGGCTCAAAATTTTCTTCGAACTGATTCTGTCATCAGGTAATGAACCCTACCCTCCAATTGTGGCTGAAGAAAAGATAGTTTTTGGCCTCAACGCTAAGGCCGTTTCTTACCTTACCCTAGCCAAGATCAGGAAGTTATACAGCAGAGCTGATAACAAGTCTATAGCAAAACAGGTACGTACACATTCAATAAAAGTCTCTGCTGTATCTCTTACACCAAATTTTTCGATATCACCATTAATTTGAAATATTACGATTTCTAGCTGGGGATGTCTTCACATGAGAATGCGACGCCTATCAGAGTATTGCACAACTCTGCCGGGCATCTGAGCGGAGCTGCCAGGTCTCTCGGTGGTGTTGTTGTAGGTTATTTGGGCGTGCGAGTTTTCACACCTCGCCCTGTCTCCAAAGTGATTGACAGTGTTGGCGGTTGCTCAGTTTTACTAGGTATGATCTCAATTTCACTTGCTATTCTCTCTTACTATGTGTCTCTTTTATATCCAACGATTTGCATCGATTCGCCCTTTTCAGGATTGATATCGATGGCTCAAGACGTTGAAAGCCTTTATGCTGGTGTCAAAGCTCTTGTTTGTGTCGTCAAAAGTGACCGTGTGGCTCAATGTGAAATGGATCGCAGGAGGGCCTATCAGACACTTGCCATGCTCCTCAGAAGAAAGAAGCATATTCTCAATAGCCACATTCTACACTTGATTTTCAGTCTAGTAGGAACTGTTGATAGCACGAGTACACAGGGTTCTGGAGTTCCTAATATCATGGCCTTCCAGGATCTTTTATGTGACATTGAGGTGATTCCACTCAATCTTATTGGCATCCAAAATTGAAAACTTCTATATCTTGTCATTGTTGCAAAACTAAGTATTCAGTTATTCTCGTTCTCAGGTATTGGGTTACTTGTATCAATGTTTCAGGTGTGGCATGAAGCGCCAGGAGATTTGCAAAGAAGTCTGTTTGAACACTTATATGAGCTAGTTGCCGAATCCAATGAAAAGCGATCTAACATCAGCCTTATAAGGCAAATGAGACTAGTTCAAAGACTTTTGTATATTCTTCCAGCAGTTGCTAGTAACCCTACACGGGATCTCATGCTAACTCTTCTGGGAGCATTACTTCTAGCACAACCTGACCCCCACGACTTATTGGCGTAAGAGATTCATGTTCATTCGTGATTAATTATTACTCACCTTCTGAGCTTTTGCCTTCTTTTTCTTAGTTTTCACTTTTTTTTAGGTTTGGTCAGTTCATAGTGTCAACACTGCCATGCTCAACCAACGGTTTGGAGAAATACGTAGCCCTTCTGGAGCCCCCAAACCGCAGTTCTGGTAACTCGTTTGATCATGAAGACTCTGTAGAAACATTGGATAACAGCGACACAGCTAACACAGTAGTACTGAGGAACCGATGTTTACAACTTCTCCATAGTTTACTTTTCACACCCAGAAACACAGTCAATACCAGGTGATAAGACGACATGGTCAACTTGTAATCCTTGGTCTGATTTCCTTTTCCCGGTTTTCAATGGACAAATGTTTTTCCAGTTTCTGTGAAGAAATTGCTCATGTGCTCGGTCTAGATTGGCCTTTGCTGTTCCTTCAAGCACAAATACACTCATCTTCCGTAATATGGGGTCTGCGAATTCTAGTGGTACTTTGCTCAGTCCCCAGCCTTTTGGTGAAGTTTAAAGATGGAGCAAGTGTTGGAGGTTGGCTTCAAGACACGGAGTTGGTGCTGCAGAACAGGATGGGTGTCGTCCTCGGTACTTTATATACATCTCTCCTTGTGCTGTACATCTATATAAGTATACAATTTATTGCATCACAAAACGTTTTTTCAAAATAATTAATTTTGCTTTTTCTCTTAGCTGGGTGCCAGTTGGGTTCAGCAATTCCTAAGCGTGAGTCTAGGATTGAAAACATGGGTACACCGGGCTTCCAACAACTTACTTGGCTTTTGCAGCATCACGTTGAAGTATCACAGATATACTTCCTGTTGATGGCTCTTATGATGGGGCAACCTGTCAAACTGCTTCCCCCAGAATCCAAAGTAAGTGTTGACATTAAACACTCATAGATTTTGACTTTTGTCAGCATTATTAACGTTCATCACATTACATTGTTATGTTTAAAAACACACTGTCAATTTTAGAAAATCTATGGAATTACAGTGGCTTATGAATTTTCAGCTGGATTTACTGAATGCTTGGAGCTTACTCTTTGGAGTTCCTGCTAATCAACCTATGAATTCAGTCATGGGAAAGATATCACTTTGTGCAGAAGCTGTTACTGTTATGTTATCCATGGTTCGAGCTCTTCTCAGCTCTCAATCTAAAAGGTTTATATTCTAAATCTAAATTTGAATCTGTTTTTACGAATAATAAGAGAAGTTTTGTCTCATTGCTAGAACCTGTACGTTTTCAGCTGTGGAGAACCAGAATCTGACAGGTTTCACTATGCAGTGAATATTGTCCAGTTCCTCTTCCTGGTCTATCACAGCAATCCACATCTCATGCCGGTTTTTATGAGCCAGGAAGTCCTGACTGCTCTAGCCAACACTCTCTTTCCTGCCTCAAGTGAACCTCCTACTCCAGCTGATGAAGTGCGTATTATTCTTCGTAAAAAGTTTTAATTGAAGCTATGATTAAATCAGGCGATTAAATATAAGCTTACACATATTTTCTAATTTTTTTTCCAAGGTTTTCCATGTACCTGAAACCAAGGACTTGCTTCGCTCTAGCAGCCAAGAAGCAGTCCCTCACCATCCTGCTCACAAGTTTGTTATGGATTTCATACGATTCATCATAGTGGATTCTCTATCATTGCCTGTGACTGCTAAAGCTACACCTCCGCTAGACATTGTCCTTGAGGTCAGTTTACTGCGAGGTTCAGGGTACATATATCTGCTAGTTTTTGGAACTATAGACCATAAAAACAGCATAATCCATCGCATAACTAGGATTTCATCTAAGATAGAAACACGGACCCCCTTTTGTTGAAACTATTATGATGTGTTGGGTGCCTTGTGTTTACGAATTGAAATTGTGAATCTATTCAACAAAAACATGGCAAGAGTGCTGAAACCGTCTTGATCACAATTTTCCATTAGCTGTAGGGTCGTCGTTTTGGTCCATCATTATTTCCATTTTTTCTGTTGTGACTTCTGCCTTCCACGGGAATTTCTCGTGGTTCCAATTTTCATCGATGTCTGACCAATATTCATTGGTCTCCGTGAGACACCTTACCTTAGGGCAAGGTACTTGCAGTTGGTTAGGGTCTTCTGCAGGGCAGGGTGGTATTTTATCCTCGCATTTTTCCATGTCATCCTCATTTCCAGGTCCCACCCACAGTAATCCCGATGACGCTTGTCTTCGGGTCGGGTCTGTGCTCATTGCCGTTTTACCCAAGAAAGGCGTGTCTTGAGCTTTGAATGAGCGTCCTTCCAATAATATTAGAGTATCTATTTCGGTTCTCAAGGCCCGCGAAAATCTCGAGATTAGTCCCTCTTGCCCCATTGTCTGCAACAGGACAAAGATTTTCACTTCCCATTCATTTCTTTTCTTTCTTCTTGTTCTGCTATTGAGAAAATTCAAAGCACCTCTTGCCTTGTTTTGTGCTAAATACGACACTACCGTAGCAGTACAGATTTTGGTGGGCTTACAAAAACAGCAAATTGTATAAACTCTGTAATTTGTAACTTAATTGTCACTGAACTGGTGATTCTTACTACAGTTTTGAATGGATTCAAAGAAAAGAGCAAGCATTGTATTAAACGGCCAAATTGTTCCATAGTGGAATCCTAGAGTCACCCATTTGATTCCACCCCCTGTTACTATACATCTTTCTATTTTTGCTGCTTCACATTTTTCCCCTTGTCCAAAATGTATTAGAAAACGTTAATGAGAACTATTTTTCCTTTATCTGCTTTATCAGGAAGTTCATTAAGCCACATTACGATGAAACTTCTAATTACCTACTTTTAATATTAGTCTCATTAGGTATTGTCATAAATTATTTAATGTACTAGCTCTTGGACCATTATCATTAGGGACCTAACGACACCTTGGAAAATCAATATAAATAATCACTATAATTACTATTACTATATGCATGATTACACTAATACGTTTATTTTTGTCAAAATTCCACAAGGCTTGTTTGGTATGTAGATTTGTTCATAGTTTGTTGTTTGCATAGGGGTCATCAGACCTCTGAGAAATTTCGTCTAGCCGCTCATCTTTTATGGCATCATTTTTCCATGGGAACCTTTCATATCCCCAGTTGGCGTCAATGTCAGACCATAGATCATCTGTCGTATGTACACAATCTTCTATAGGTGCTGGACATGGTAGCATCTCAGGTTCCAAAGGGCATGGTGGTACACGATCTTCACACTTTTCAAAATCATCCGTAATGAACAGAATGTGGGAGTCTCCTTCAGCAGAAAGGCTCTCCAAGCTTCCAGCTGTGCATGCTGGTATACTTGTACCATCCACAGTTGCTTGATTATCACTCATTGGCATTCCGAAAAATCGCTTGCCATGAGTCTTTGGCTGTAGCTGTGGCTTTTGAACTGTGGTTTTATCACTCTGGTTTGCTTCCCCAGGATTGGGTCCTGTCCCTTGCCATAGTCCTTTGAGTTTTTCTATAAGACCCGCTACTTTTTCAGAGTAATTTTGTCCCAATGGTGTCTTAGCTACTGGAACTTCGTGTCCAGTTGGAGATTTTCTTGGATCTGGCGCCCTACTTGGTGGTACTGGACCTCTTGCATTTGCAAAACTAAGAGTGTATGTGGATTGGAATGCTCGTGTGTGGTAACTCAGTACTTCCAATAAATTTCGTACAGTTGCTTGAGGTTCTTGTTCTATGCCAGAAAATTTGGTTTTACGTTTGACCTCACATTTATTTGGGCAAACTTTCTTTCCACACGGGTGCTTTGTCAGCCCACATTTGTCCTCCGGTTCTAGTTTCTGTTCCACTATTTCTACTTTATCTATAATGCAAGGGCCACTAGGCGGCACTGCTCCCTTGGTCGGACTGCATGGTGATGCTCTGCACGGGCGAACTTTGATCTTCCATGAAGCTGCTGCTGAACAAGGTTCGTCTTGCCCGGGTAGGACCTCACAAGCACCTTCTGCACAAGGATCTCTACAAGGTTTACTGCATTTCTCTTCCTCCTTTTTAAATCTCGCATTTGTAAGTGAAAAAAGCAATAAAGGTTCCGGGTGAATTGGCTCATCCGCACTGAACTTTGCACAAGGATCTTTCTTTTTACATGGATCCTCTTTCTTTTTACAAGGTTCACATGGATCTTCCTTTTTCTCATCTTTCTTGCAAGGGTCCTCTTTTTTCTTACAAGGATCCTCTTTCTTTTTGCAAGGGTCCTCTTTTTTCTCCTCTTTCTTCTTGCAAGGGTCCTCTTTTTTCTTACAAGGGTCCTCTTTCTTCTTGCATGGGTCTTCTTTTTTCTCCTGTTTCTTGCAGGGGTCCTCTTTCTTCTTGCATGGGTCTTCTTTTTTCTCCTCTTTCTTCTTGCAAGGGTCCTCTTTCTTCTTACAGGGGTCTTCTTTCTTCTTGCAAGGGTCCTCTTTCTTCTTACAAGGGTCTTCTTTCTTCTTACAGGGGTCTTCTTTCTTTTCCTCTTTCTTTTTACATGGGTCCTCTTTCTTCTTACAAGGATCTTCTTTCTTTTCCTCCTTCTTTTTACAAGGGTCTTCTTTCTTTTTGCAAGGATCTTCTTTCTTTTCCTCCTTCTTTTTACAAGGGTCTTCTTTCTTTACTTCTTTCTTTTTGCAAGGATCTTCTTTCTTTTCCTCCTTCTTTTTACAAGGGTCTTCTTTCTTTTTGCAGGGGTCCTCTTTTTTCTCTTCTTTCTTTTTGCACGGGTCCTCTTTTTTCTCTTCTTTCTTTTTGCAAGGGTCCTCTTTTTTCATTTCATTCTTTTTACATGGGTCTTTCTTGTCCCCATCTGCTTTCTTTTCATCCTTTTTCTTACAAGGGTCCGATTTCTTCTCTTCTTTCTTTTTGTCATCTTTTTTTCCCTCTGTTTTGCATAGTTCTTTCTTCTCTCCTGGTTTTTCACAGGACTCTTTCTTCTTCAAACAAGTATCTTTCTGTTTTCCACATTTCCTCTTCTTGCACGATTGTTTTTTTGCCTTCTTCCCGCCCTTTTTCTTGTCACCCTTTTGGCCAAAACATTTTCTGAGTTTTTCCCAGAAGTATACGACTTCCGGCCCTCTTACATCTACACCGTTGTGCCCGAACTGCTGTGCGTAACTTACCACATGGTTAGGCGGGTGAGCGTCACAGCTGAAGTCTGCCAACTGTCCTTGGAAAGTCACAAGTCCGTTCTCCTTCACCAAAACGTCAACGTTACCTTTGATGCTCCGTGTCACTGGCGCCTGTAATGAATGAGCGGATTCAAAATATTTTAAAATATTTTAACCGACTTTTGGGACTTACCTCTGCGTTTAGGCAGTTACTAAACATCTATGATTATGAACGATGATTCAGCATCAGGAAGGATCTACAGTAACTGTGATCCCCCGATTTCAGTCAAGTAACATGACTTGATTTCTTCAATCGAGGTCATAAATTTATACGTTACAAAGGATCCTAGATAACTTGTCAAGAAAATGTACAAGTTCCTTTATCAGTTTATTCCGAACTCCCGACAATTTATTAATAATCGGCAAATGACTTGTTGTAAAATACAGAGTTCCAAATGTTTAAAAACTCGATTTTCTATCCTAGCAGTTAACAGACAAAAAAACAGGTCGATCACCTGTAAATAATAGCTATCTCCCCGGTCAGAACGCTTACGAGAAGTTCTTGTAATGATATTTAAACATAACCGATCCGTTACACACTTAAGGTACCTACTAAATATCTGTGTGGGAAAGAGCTGGAAACGCTGTGTAGGTACTAAATATCTGTGTAGGATAAACGCTGCAAATTATTTCACAACGGTTTGTTATTTCCCTGTATAGATGCCCGTTCTGCGTAGATCAGTGAATTCCTATTAGCTTAAGACCCTTAATAGGGTCTTTTTTTGCGGTTTATACCTACCTACCCACGCGCGCGCGCTTACACACAAACATACACACACACTGACGACAAAATGCCACCAGAGTTGAAGTATAGGCTCTCCAACGTTCGGCAGTAACAGTTTACATAAACATGCATTGTTCCATCACCCCCATCTCATATAACGCACTATTTCTGCCCCACGAACCCCACCACCCGTTCATTTTTAAAATTCTGACGGTCGTTGAACAACAAGTACATATTCCCAAATTTTGGCCTAATGCGGATGATTCGTTTGGCCGTGAACAACAAACTTGTACCTACCTGCCAGCAAAATCCAGAATAAATTCTTCAAATGAAATAATCACGGAACAAGCTTGATTTCATTACGCAGTGGTGAATGATATCTGGGCTGGAGTTATGTATACCGTGTGATTCACATTCATTTTGACGAAGCTTTTCGGTTCAACTTCAGAGCCTTACTGTGAATGAATGGCTGGACGTGCATTGCTCCGGGTTGGTCTCAAAAAATCCCAAAGTTCGGAATAAAATTTAAAAACGTCATTAAAACCACAGCCTTCTATTGAAAGTTTTCGAGCTACGGCTTTCTGAAAATATCAACCCCTATTTTTCACCTCTTAGAGATGACTGACTATGACACCGAGCTTCGAAGACCAACTGGACCACAAATGGGACCTACAAAAACCAAATTTAATAAATTTTGCTTCATAGTAAATAAGGAAAGTGCCGCGAAAGGGGACGGATAGATTGTTTTATGTAATTGAAGCGCAAACCCTCAAATTGGTGGTAGTGGTACGGGGGGGGGGGGGACAAATTTTTCTTCGTGCTCGATTCCAAAGGTTCATTATTGAACATAAGAAACCAAAAGTAGGATTTTAGTAGGTTCATCGTTATCAATTTGGGTTTTGACCTCTGCACTAAAAGGTAGAAGAGAAAAGTACAGTTGTCCCTCGTCATTTGCGGGGGATGCGTTCCTCCAGACTGTTACCAAAGCTGGCCGTTTCATCAGTATAAATATTTTCTAGGAGTTCAGTATTTCATTATAAAAATATTCAGAGTTTGCATGCTTAATAAAAACCAAAATCGAAAAAAATAAAACAACCAATAATAATCAGATTCGGAAACAACAATAATGATTAGATTACCTAATCTCCTTATGGCCATTTGCTTCATCTTTCAAGTTGGGTCTTTGCGGGGTACCAACAGATATGGCAGGGTAGCAAAAAATCCCAATAAAGAGTTCTTATTTTCTGTTGAAACAGATAACTAGGATATTTTTGTTGTTTTTGATTCAGAGATCGTCGATTCGACCGCAGGTAAGCGAAATCCGCGGGTTTTGGATAACGAGGGATTACTGTATATTTAGGACAAAGTAATAGATCAACTTGGTTGGCTCGGAGTAATCTAAAGCCATCTTCAATACCCATTGCACTGACTGATTCTTTATTTGAACTTACTATTGCCGGTCGAGAATAAGACGTCCTGAAGCTCCTTAATAGACTGACTAGCATTTTCCCTTGCTTTTTAGGTCAGTTGTTAAATACCATCTAAAATCGAAATTTCCTTATTGTTGTTCGTGAAAAACTTGCATCATGTAAGAGGAAAGTGTTATTTGAATTTTTCATTGTATAATATTGTTAAACTATTTTGTTAGGCCATATGTGAATTTATAATTTTATATCGAGTTGGTGATATTGGTAATGGTGATGGACTGTTTTAATACTTAATGAAGTTCTATTATAATATCAAGTAGGTCCTAATGAATTGTTTCTAACGTTTTAGTGCTCAGGAGACACAGCGAATATTTTGGAGCAGTCGAGAGTGCAAAGCGAAGTCCTCACTGCCCTGATGGATCATCTGTTGGCTGCTGATGTCCTGCTCGGTGACCAAGCTGCGCTGCCTGTTGTTCAAGGGGGTTGTGCTCAAAACATTGCCCCAAATGTATCCTATTTAGCTGCACGAACTGTTGACAAGCTCTGGCAAGGTATGATGAATTGGCATTGTAAGTCTTTTCGTTTTTAGCGAATTTTCAAAGGAAACGAAGCTATTGCAATGGGTACAAAATTTTCAGAAGATGAATTTTTGAAATTTTTTTATAGGCTAATCCGTTTCAGAGCATCCTGAATTTGTCCCTAGTTTTTAACAACAAAAAAAGTATATATATATATATTTGTTAGTGTCCCTCCAGACATCTGACCTTGGGTACATGATAAAAATTCCAAATTTCGTCAAAATATTCGTATTGCCAATCAAAAGGACGAGTTCGAAGATGAGCGATTTTCAAAAATTCTAAGAGGGTCAAATTTGTATTTTTAGGGGTCAAAAATACTTAAAAATGGCTAAAATCCCCAACATATAATTTATACAAAATCATTGAAAGCAGTGTGGAAGGTTGAATGAACAGAAGTGACCATTTCAGTTGTTTTTCATTCAGAACAGGGTAAATTTGAACTTTTGGTGGTAAAAAAATTTGGATTAAGGGCTAAAATCAATATTAATTGACCTGACGTTGAGTGGGATGGTGATTCCCGTCAGAAAGGGGGACTATTTCGATGATAAAAACGTTGTTCTCATAAATGAGTGGGTCAGATTTGACGTTGTATTCGCCATCGCTGTTATAGCCATGCTGCGTGACAGGAACTTTTATTTTTTGTACGTTGTTTGCAGGAATGCTAGGGAAAGACCCCCACGAAGTTTTCGATTTCATAGTGAAACTCTTGACCCAGGCGAAGAAAAGACAAATTTCTACCTGTGTCGACACTCTGTATCACTGTCTGAATCGCACCATTTTGTTCCTGCTCTCTCGAGGGACTGATTCCATCGCTGATCAGATGTCTGTACTGGAGGCTCTCCACAAACTTACCAACAACAGGTAACAATATGAAAAATATAAATTGAACTCATAATTTAAATTCTTCAAAATCAAAATGTCCACTCGCGTTTTAGCTTCCTGAACAAATTTGGTTCCGTGTCCATCTGTTTGTCCGTATGTCCTTGCACTCGCCTAACGTCAGTTCGAATCCCTAAGCTCAAATGTTCAGGGATTTTGCGGGTTGGGCCGTAAAAGGTCCCCTATCAATTTCAAAACGATCAGATCATCGGTATGGCCACTGCACATGCGCAAACGCAAAATCCAAGTTACTCAATTTCTCACGAATCATTGACCCGATATTACTCAAATTTGGTGGGTAGTTAGGGTGTAGCTCTTTGATGATCTCCTTTTAATTTAAACGCTACAGATCATCCTTATGGCCACTGAGGAGTTGCAAACGCGAAGTCCGCAGTAGTCTTATTTCTTCAGAACCAGTGGCTCGATTTTGCTCAAATCTGGTGGGTAGTTGGGTGTAGCTCCTAGATGGTCCTCTATGAATTTAAATGCGATCAGATCATCGGTATGGACTACGCAAACCGCGAATTCAAGGTACACTCCTCACGGATAAATGACCCGATCTTGCTGAAATGTTCATGTGGCTTGGGCCCTAGATGGTCCCAGGGTTGAAAAAAATCACGATTTTTAAAAAAAATCAAATTAATCGGATTTTTTTTATTTAAATCGGATTTTTTTATTTAAATCGGATTTTTTTATTTAAATACAAAATTTTCATTTTTTTGCAAAAGTTTTACTTATTGTAACATTAAAGTAAGCGATGTTGTTCATTGAGGAGATGGCATAAGAAGCATCCTTGAAATATGGAAATTTATAAGGAATAATCTACTGATAAACGGAGCAAAGAGATACCTAGTGAAGGAGCAGAATAAAGAAATAAACACGCTTTCAAAAAAACGAAATTCATTAAATTTTGATCGCCTCGAGGCGCGTTCGGAAATTCGTGGAAATCGTTTCCGCCGACCGGTCCCGACTGGTTTACACTTCATGGAAATACGTGAGCCGAACTTCTTCATATTGTGTTTCTTCATTTTTTCATTTTCCTTCTAAAAGTTCCTTTTGTGTTTAGTTGTCGGATACGATGAAGCTATTCTGCCGATCCCGAACAATTTCTCGTTTTTAGAGAAAATTCACTTTTTCCCCCCGTTTTTTCAACGGTTGATTTAAATCACGATTTTTATTGGCTGATTTAAATCATGATTTAAATCAATTTGATTTAAATCATGCAACCCTGGATGGTCCCGTACGAATTTCAGGAACATTGAATCTTTGATTTTACCACTGCACATGCGTAAAGGTCAAGTCCGCAGTACTCAGTTTTGATGAAATTTTCAGGAACTTTTCTTCGAACTACGCCAATTGTATTTCAACTTTGTTTAAACTGCACGTCATCATGCATAACGTAACAACCCTTTTGATCGTGTTATGTTAAACTTGGCGGACGTTTATGTCATTGACACAACTATTAGCAAAATCTCGTTCATAAAACTGGGCATGATCACTGCATGATCCTTTTCGGAGTTCGTTCTATCACTTGTTCATATTTCTCTATTTGAAAGAAGTTACGGACAAAAAGGACATAGATATCCTAAAAATGTGTCTATGACTAATTTTTTTGAAGTTACTGCTTACTATAATAATTGTATATGTTGAAAATGGGTTTCTATTGCCAATGCTATGGTGAGGTAGTTTTTGTAATTGATTCGTCTCGTTGCAAATTTTCAGAAACATGATTTTCGGTGCCGGGAATCACGAACTTGAATTCATTGGGTGCCTTACCTATTGCCTTCTGCAGCTCATCTCCGAGATGAAAATAGTGTAAGTAATTTTTATAATTATGTACATTTTATAATCAATAACCCCAAAAATAATTTAATATTATTATTCTTCCTTTCTAAATCCGAGATGTTGAAAAATGGAGTTTCTTTTGTCTGTTGACTCGCCTATTCCTACTTATCATCCAGTTTTATTCATTCCAATTACGAAATAACTCTTGTCTGAATCAAGAAGTATGATCACCCCTCAGGGTTACCAACGCATGCCTTGATGCGTTGAGGTCAGAGTTATTATTTCGGTTATTTAAGCGCGTGGTTGAAGAGTGTACATGTACGCACACCGATATTAGGTACGTCCTTAGAGCCGAATGAAGTTTCCCCTCTTTTGATAATCTAACCTTAAGTTCCTATTCAAGATATTTCAATTTTTTTTGTAGAGGGGGCGTGCCGCAAAATCCACATGTATTCAGGTACATCATCATCATTGTGTGTTTGTCATTAATGTAGACCCCTACCACCACTGCTTTTCTAGATTTAAAAACGAAAATTAGTTCTGGTATTCACTTCCCCTTGAACATGTCTCAGAATGGAATTTCTTTGCCTTCTAACATCAACAATGTACATAATTTACAAACTGCGTTGGGCACCTTCCCCTAAAGACATGAAACGTGCTTTTGTTTTTGGTACAGCTGCTCTTTGAAACAACAAAACGCCAATAAGTTGAAATAGTTACGGTTTATGAATTGATGACAAAAGCAGGTTCCATGCTGTAATTACCCGTTTTCTTTTATTTAGATATGTGTTGGGTATAATTTTTATGTGGGTTAACGTTTTGTTGAGGTGACAATTGGTAGAGAGTTTTTATTGTGTCCTGAGCAGCGAGTCGTAGTACGAATAGAAGCCACATCAATATAATGAGCGAGTTCGTCCGAGCAAAGAAACCGAATGAAAGGAGCGAGAACAAGGTTAACCCCTCCCATGTGGTAACTGCGTTATGATCTGTGTTCCTGGGTTTTTATTGCTCCTCTCAGCTTTGGTTACCTTTTCTTCAGGTCGGCTGGATGGATTCCCAGCCATCAGAGGTCTAAATCGAGATACAAGATAATTCGTCAAGTCTAAATCAATAATTTTGTTTAAATTAAATGATCAGGGGTTTTGACGAGAGAAAAGATCACCTTCAAGCTTCATGTCCATTTCCCTACCACTTACTATTAAACCACATTGAAGCTCCTTGTACTATCAAACTTCTTCTGTCTTATCAAAAATGGAAGCGGGAAAGGTAACCCATCCAACAGAAGCAGCTCATATATCAGTTGCTAGTTAGCATTACTCCGTGACTTACAGGTCTCGTATTAATACAGTACGACTCAAGCGGTTAGCATCTGATGTGCTCGCTCTAGTGAAGTGTCTATTTGTCCAACAACTCAGCTGTACAACTCAGCCCAAGCTGACACTAAATACTCCCTAATAACCCCTGTTGGGAAAAATCAAGTGTGTATTTGTGATAGGTTCCTACAACAGTATATTTTTTGAGTGCCAGATGGACATTTAACCCTCTCACAACCCTCTCACTGCACACTTAGGAAATATGCATGAGGATTATGAGCTGATTGCAGGGATAGGCTCTGAAAATAGTATGTGTTAAAGGTACCACGGTAGAAAAGAAGGAGGAATCAAAAGGCAGTTTAAGTACATGCACTTTTTTTGTGTGCGTATTTATAGAGAATTGGAATTCTGATCTGGGGGCTGTTCACAATGAGATATCTCAGCGTATCATTGAATATATTTCAACAGACCTCAGAGGGTTTCATTTCACAGTACTTTGATACTTGTAGTCATCTCAAGTTGAACAACTTTTTATGGGACTAAGTTTAGTCAACTCAGTGCCCCTTATTCATTTAAAAACCTTTTCCCGAGTTTCTGACCCCTTGTCAGAACGCAGCTAACTTTTACGTAGGAGTTGGGCTGTGGGTTACAACCACAGCTGAGGTTTGTTGACAAAAATATGGGATCTGTCGTTTTATTGCTATTCGCAACTTACAAAACTTGAAGACACTTGAATCAGTAGGTCTTAAGATCAGTAAGTGAGATTGAAAAACTGCCTGTATGAAGTAAGCCCCTATGGCGGTATGGGTTGCACGATGACTTACTACATATACTCTTCCATGCTCATCCTGTTTCTATAATAGTAATACGTTGCCTCCTTCAACTGTTCTTCACTTTTCAGATCGAAGTTTTAAAAACTATTACATCTACGTTTGATTCAAATTTATTATTTATTGTTGTCAACGATAAAGGTGATTTATTTTCGTTGATTTCGTAGCACAAAAGCTCGATATCTTCACACACCCTCCTGATATTTGTATTGTAACATCAAGGAAGAGATTGTTTTAGCTGTCATATTAGGATCCTCTGCAGTGGCCAGGATGGCCGAGTGGACTAAGGCGCTGGGTTCTTTATCTTGCGAGAGATAAAGTTCCCTAGCAACCTGAGTTCAAACCTCGGCCAGGTACCAATACAAGTGTAAAAGATTTGCATGTATGTACTTTCATATCCTGGTGGCTTAGCTCTTCATCACTGATCCATTCAAAGATCAAGTGAAGCCTAAACAGTTGGGGAATAAATTAAAGCAGATGGCGCTCCACATTTAACAACGGACTATACTAAACAATTGTGACGCCCGAAAAATCTGGTTACTACAAAAACGACAACAAGAATAGGATCCTTCTATGCTTTACGGTTTTTTCCCCCAATTACAAAACAAATTGCCATAGTGAAGACGGAATTGAACAATCGATAACTTGTTTAACTTGAACTATAAAGCTAGGTTCACATGGAGATGCAATTCTGGACGGCAATCCGGTATGGCAGGTCGTTCTGCAGTGCTATTGGCCAACGCAGAATGGATTATTGTAATGCAATGTCATGAATCTATATCAAAATCTCCAGATATTTTCCGCTGTCGGATCCGTTTGCCATATCTGGGCAGAGGTGCGCACACCTCTCCTGTTTGGTTGTTCAGGCATATTGGAATTCGACATTCCTGGTTGATTCTGCTGCCATATGGACCTAGAGTTAACCCCCATTTCTGATCATATGCTCAGTTTGTTTTTCAATGACAGCTATTTTATTCTTCATGTTTGCCCTTCACTCTACGATGGTTTTGTCGCACGCTCAGTGTACAAGCTACCTGTACTCAGCATAAACCTTCTTTCGAACTGACTAAGACTTGCAGTGCGCTTGCTCTTCTGCACATGGAGATGCTCTTCTATGGATCTTGTTTCTTAAGGTGCAAATTCCTAGACGCGACTCACGACTGCGACTGCGGCTCACGATTGGCCGCGTCGCACTCCTTCAATGCATTCTTACGGAACAACATTCCTAGGCGCGTTTCCCAGCCGTACGACTCAATCCGTCTGACGGCTGATGAGCGCGTCTGCGACTCCACTGGTAGGGTGAGCAGTCCAGCCGCACGCCGTGTGCGACTGAGGTATGCAAACCCGCTCGAGAGTTCTGTTTGCATTCTTCATTTTGCTCCGACAACCTAGAGTAAAATGCTATTTCCTCGTTTCCTTCATCATGTCGCTATAATGACTTGAGAGTGGATCAAGTAGATATTTATTTAGTTGATACGTTACTAGGTTGATAGGTTATAGGTTGATAGATTAGGAAAAGAAACAGTGAAATTTGACGGGAATCAGCACAGCTTAAAAATTAAGCATTATTTACCTCAGTGTGAGGGCCAGTTTTTCTTCAGCAGCAAAATAGGGTCTGGCACCCTATTGTACCCAGCGACGTAGAGTGTGTCCTTAGAGTGGTCACAAAAAGTCAACTTTCGAAATTCAATCGTGGCAACCCCCTAAAAGGTGCCATTTGACTAGAAAATGAGATTCCCAAAGTTTTAGGTCGATCGGATAACATTAACCCGTGCCGCATCGAGGTTGAAGTTTAGAAAAACTCACTTTTTTTCATAAAAATATTATTTCTTTCCTCATAACATAGTAACCATTTTTCCTAGAGATTTGAAATTGGTCTTATTTTATTTGAAATGTTATCTTCTTCAACTTTTACTCCAATAATTTTTTCGCTAGATCCTATAGATTTTATGTTATTTAGCTTTTCCCATCTCAAAACGTGGTCCGTTTCAGCAAATGTGCCTTTTTACGCATACCCCTAAAAACCACACATGTATCAATTTTCAATATACCAGAGTGATAAAGAAGTATCAAATTGCCTAGAGGTCGATTTCATTGACTGGAGTGTGGTTTTTAGGGCATGCGTAAAAAGGCACATTATTTGCTGAAACGGACCACGTTTTGAAATGGGAAAAGCTGAATAACATAAAATCTACATGATGTAGCGAAAAAATTATGGAAGTAAAAGTTGAAGAAGATAACATTTTAAATAAAATGAGACCAATTTCAAGTCTCTAGGACAAATGGTTACTATGTTATGAGGAAAAAAAGAGTATTTTTATGAAACAAAGTGAGTTTTTCTGATCTTCAACCTCAATGCGGCACGGGTTAACGTTATCCGATCGACCTAAAACTTTGCGAATCTCATTTTCTAGTCAAATGGCACCTTTTAGGGGGTTGCCAGCAGTGATTTTCTCAAAAAAATTTTGCCTATTGCCTTGTGACAACCCTAGTGTGTCCTCCACCAGTGACAAAACGTAGGTGAACTGAGGCACGTTCAGCCTGAAAAAACTCCGGAAGCGGATGGCGTCGTCCTTCAAATAGCCGTTTATCAGTAGGTTATGAAAGCCTTCATCTCTCCTCGTTCGAAACATGTCAGCGTGGGGTTCCCGGGCAATCGTCAAAAATAATTCATCTTCCTCCTCTTCTTCCGCTAACAGGAGAGCGAGCACTAGGTACCTTCTTCACGGACATCTTGAGCCAGGCTGACGCAGCGGCCAGCCGTACCTAGGAATGTTACAAGTTTGCGGCGTCCGACTGCGTCTGTCGACCGAAAATCGTGAGCCGCAGTCGCAGTCGTGAGTCGCGTCTAGGAATTTGCACCTTTAGACCGATACCGTTTCTCTTTATTTCTCGAATTTAGCTTCTTTGTTCATCCGATATTTTATGTCACCGTCAAAACTGTTAGGGTGGTGTACTTGCAGCATTGCGTGATTGATGACTGTTAGCTTTGAAATTAGCTTTGTATGTGACCGTTGCATGTTAGGTGTAGCGACCCCTTGTTAGATCCATGATGTGTGCTCATTACTTAATGGTATTCCACGTATGTTGGAATGTTCGTTAGGTTTACATCAGTTAATTGAAACGTGCATCAAACTCCGATAAGTAATCGTTATTTAACACTAATTGTGTGGTGTTCAATTGCAGTGATAATTGGTCACTTGTCGATTTCAGTGGAGAAAACATGCAAAGCGCATGCATCGATGGGCTAAAGACTGTTTCGACAATATAATTTAAAGTTGTAAACCAACTGTACAGTGATTTGTAACATTCTTTGCTGTTACAAGTAAGGTTTTTGTGGTCCTAATAGTTTCTGGTGTTTAACTTTAGGATGGATGCCAACGCCAAGACGACGTGGCATGTGAATCCTGGTTTAGAAGAGACTGACGAGCTGACATCCAGACAGGGTCAGAACTTGATTGGTGTTGCTGCAAGGAGAGTCTGGGATGAATTGTACGTCTGCAAGAAACCAGCAATTGAAGAGGTAAAGTTACGTTTGGGTTTGATGTGTCGAATGTTATATTGACATGGGACATTGACGAAAATTGACGATTTTTTGTGTGGTTTGTTCGAAAAATTAGGTATTTAAGATGACGCTAGGCACAAGTGGCGCTTCGAACAACAAAACTCCCGAACTGTCAGCCATCAGGGAACAAATCATCGAAGTAGCCACCAAAGTTTGGTTGACCTATGTCGACTCAGAAAGGAAGGCCACTTATAAAAACCCATGGGAAATGCACAATCAAATTCAATCCGTAAGTCAAACTGTGCATCGATTTAATACAGTTTCAGCTGAGATGGGCATAACAGTAGAACCTCGATTAACCATGTTAGTAATTAACGAGCTGATCTGCTTGATTATATCCCTTTACACCCCTCACAATCAACCCTTGAAACGAAGGATAATATGGTTCTACTACCTACCACCTAACTTCCGTAATACAGCATGGATCAAAGCATGATTTTTGTTGTATAAAACGAAGGTACAAAATGATTTTTTTTCTCCATTTTCTTTTACAAGAAAATTGTTTTGATTTAGTGAAAGAACGCCTGAAAATGTGAACCGTAAAACCTGTCATTTTCGCAGAATGTGATGCTTGGGTACGTACTTGCAAGTACGTTAAGGCTAAGCGAAAATCTTAGATCAAGACTATGATGAAGGAGAAAATACACAAGAGGGAAATATAGAAGATCGTCTTGAGCTGGCCGTATCAATTTCACTAACTCTGATAAGGACCAGATTTCACTAAAGAAGAAACGCATTATTACACAACGGTTTATTATTTTCCTGTATAGCTATGCCCCTTCTGCGCAGATCACTGAATTCCTATTAGCGTTAGACCCTGAATTAGCTGGGTCGTTTTTTGCAGTGGATACCTACCTACCAACGCGCTCGCGTGCACACAGACGACAAAATGCCACCATAGCTGAAATATAAGCTCTCTAACGTTCCGTAATTACAGTTACATAAATAAGCATTTTTCTACTGCCTGCGTAATATATTCTGTAACGGGCCATTTCAGCCCCGCAAACCCCACCACTCGGTCAGTTTGAAGTTTTGATGGTCGCTGTACCAGAGGACCCTCGACATACTCCGTAATGTTCACCTAAGTACCCATAATCAAAATCCAAAATATCCATCCTTCGTCAAATGAAATAAAGTCACGGGATAACAAATAAGATTTTGTAACGCGTGATTATAAACAGCTTTTCCCAACCAGTGATAATTCAGCTGGATGTATACATGATTCACACTCATGTTGACAACGCTTTTTGGTTCAAACTGTAAATATGGTTGTCTTATAAAAACCTAAAGCTCGGAATCAATTTAAAGTCGTAAAAACCACAGCCGTCTATTGAAAGATTTCTAGCTACGGCGTTTTGAAAATGTCAGTCCCTATTTTTCAACCCTTGGAGATGACTGACAGTAAAGCCGAGCTGCCGCCAAACTGAAGTAAGGAAAATCATTTCAAACCACAAAAACAAAATAGTGATTACTTCATATTTCAAGCCCTGATGAAACTTTATAACGTGATGTTGTACACACACCTGTGTAATCCGATAAAAAGGGTCTCACCATCTCCCCATTACTCTGGTTTATCGAGGTTCTTCCGCTGTATTTCTTTCATGCCCAATTTATGTGTTCAACTGTTCCATCTTTGCTCAGAAAATTCAAAAAGTGACCGGGGGCCTGACCCGGTTGGCCAGTCGTTCGAAAGTGAAGAAAGAAGACTCTCTCAGAGTGAAATCTCAGATCAGCGGAAGTGGCAGCGAAGTAGAGAATGTCGCCATGATTCAGCATCAAGTGACGTTAGTGAAGGAACTGGTGGATGTACAAGCTAAACAACATGCTCTCACTCAAGACTACATGGAGCGCTATGTTCTCGAGGAATGGCTACAGATAGAAGCCGAGTTGACACGTGAGCGAGCGTTATGGGGCCCACTATATCCCTCCAGGTTTGTATCTTATTCTTCAAACTCCACAGCTTTTTACAACAAAACTATTTACCTGTTCAAAATTTCCCTTCTCGATTTGCAGGTTGGATAAATGGATGTTGGACATGACAGAAGGGCCTTCCCGTATGAGAAAAAAGATGACGCGGAATGATATATTTTACTCACATTACCCATTTCGCCCTGAGCTGGAGTGTAGTGAAAATGTAGGCCAACTACATGCAAACTACGAATTATAGTTAAAACGTTTCAAAAACATCTCTGATAATTTAACGTGTACTTATTTAGAGTTTTTCCACAGAAGCAATGAATCGTTAATTATTTTTGGTGAGGTCAATTTCTGTGTTTCCCTGTTTCCAGAAAGCTTTAAAATACAAAGTCGCCACCTGTTGGGATAGCAAGGAATACTACAACAGTTACAAATCTAATCATATCGGAGACCAGGAAAAAGTTCCATCCGAAGAAAAGCAGAATTACCAACGAGTGGATGACATTAATGAGGAATCACCTAATGATCGTGGTTCGTCAACTTTATTCAAATTCTCCATTCATTTTGTCAAAATCGTCTACCCATTGCCCTTGATCAGTGCACTGTATAATTCGGGCTTGTGGAATTTCACCGTTTTATTTGGCAGGTTTTGAGAATATTGAACAATGCAATATTCGGAGAGCCGTGAAGAGGTCTGTGTCTGAACCTGATGATGGCAATGACGACAATGAAACTGAGGGCGGAGGAGGTGAAGAAGATCCTTTGCCAGACAATCAGTCTATCCTGAGGATATTGGAACCTAACGAGAAGGTAGTACAGTGAAACCTGACAACAGATATTTGTACATAACGGACAGTGTTATTGGCACGGTAACAGACAGTATTCTCCGTTCATACTCAAAAATGACTTTAGGGGCCCGTTCCTAAAGACTTTCCCTCTTCACTCTGCACTCTTCAAATCCACACTCTGCACTATGCGAACGAATTGCCGTTCTAAAGAACGCTCTTGATTTGAAGAGGAAGTGAAATGGAAAGTGTAGAGTTGCAGAGTTTTACCCTGTTTTGAACAGTTCCATTCCTAAAGGTTATCTTTCGCAAAGTGAAGAGTCAGCGTTTCAAATGAAGAGTTTGCAACATTTTTGCAGTGTCCCAAATGACTTTGTGGTAGAATGACATACTTTTCAAATCGGTTTTCAAGTTCTATTTCTTCGTTAAATTCAGTTTTTGGTAGTACCAATACGAAGAAAAGAATTCAATCTTTCGATTAGGTCTAAAGGTGGTCCAATGAGTGTGAGGGCAAGCATATATAATAGTATAGAAGTTAGCTCCACTGAGGCCATCATAATACTCTACATTTGGGAGGAAGGAAAGGTTAGGAAGCGACAGGTTGTTGTTAGTAGATAAAAAGTGACAACTTACCTAATTGTTTTTAATGGACATTTTCCGATACTTCTCATCAGAGGATGATGATGATGTTGAACGTGCTCGACCCTCTGTCAGCCGCATTCATCGAGCGCGTCGTCGTCAGCCGCACAACTTTCAGGGAGTCGTTTTGCCTAACCAAATCCCAAGTAAGTTGACCTGATGAAATCAGATTCGGAATAAACGATCGGAACATCCAACGATAAGCTGTAACAGTTACTGGAGGTTACTCCACAAAACAAAGGTTACTCGAGTAGAACTGCAGAGTGGGAGCGCGAAGTCTTTAGGAACAGCAAGTTCTCCTACTTCTCGCAATTCGCAAAGTGAAGAGTACAAATGAAGACTTGCAAAGTGAAAAGTTCCACCATATTCTAATGAAATGTGTGTGTGAATTTGTGAAGAGTGTGTGAGCGGTTAAGGGCGGACCTCCACCGGGTGTTTAGTGTGTTTCATCAGTTTTGGTTAAGGGCGAGACCTCCACCATGTTCTGATGAAATATATGTGTGTGAATTTACTGTGTGAATGGAAGGTGTGAGATTTTGTGGTTATTTGAGAGTTGAGAGGAGGTGAGGATAGAGAGAGAGTAGCCAGCAGCAAGAGGAAGTGTAGAAAGGCGAAAATGGCGCAGGATCCGGGGTTATATAGACCCTGAAGCCACCACCAGGGTGGTGGGGCTCCAGGTTGTGTACCGGGTCCTGCGTCCCTTGCCCCACTCTTACTGTTTATTGCCAGTAACTTATTTTAACAGGTTGTTTTTGGTGAGAACTTAAATCTAAGGAGTTGTAGTTCCGGGAGGGACTCACGACATATACTATAGTCACCAAAGGCTATCTAGAGAACGGCTCAAACGATTTTGATAATTTTGATTCTTATAATTCGGGGCGAAAATTACGAACTAGCTCAGTCTCGTCTTCGTGAAAACTCGTCTTCGGGGTGTTACGGGCCATCCTCAACGACTTTTCCTCAATAAAATTGGAACGGCTTATCCCACAGCAATTGTTTTGGATTCTTTCAAAACAGGGCAAAAGCTCTTTCTGTCGAGATCATTATGTCCCATCAGCAGTGGACGCAGAAAGGTGCGCAAAGAATTTTGAAAGTTCGGATTTCGTCATCAGTGGGCAATTTCTGTGTAGGAATTTGTTATTTTTTATCTCAGAATCGGATTTAGCACCCTTGAAAACCCCCTACTACCAATTTTCATCGCAAATCCCTGTGTGGCTTGGGCAACAAACAGATGGAAGAAAACGATATGATGTCACAAGTGGATGGTGCTGAGCCCCCCCCCCCCCCCCCCCCCGGCGGACGCAGTGGTGGGGGTATTTACGTATGACGTCATTTCATTACTAAGCTCCGAGTTCTTGAAAAGGCCACAGAATGAATTTAAAAAATAAATAAAATAATAATTTATAAAATTTACTTAGGTATTTGAAAACTCAAATAATGAAAGAAGAAAGAAACATTTTAAAGACCGCAGGGACAGAAACAAGGGAAATAGAAGTAGTTCACCATTATAAGCATTAGGGAGTGTTAGTATCACAGGACATACCAGACAGGGTCTAGGTCCTCCTAAACATTTGGTCTTTCACAAGGTGTTCCAACCTCCATGCAAAATTAGTTAATTTTATTTATTGCGTTCTATTAATTGATTTATGCATTTAATTATGCATTTCGAGAAAAATACAAAACCAACCTTGTCAAAATCTAACAGTGATGTGGAATTTATTCCAACGTGGCCCAGTGAAAAATGGTTTGCAGTAACTACGATGCCAGATCCAGCAGGTTGCCGCGATCTGGCAAACACCTAGATCTGGACATACGTAGCAGTATTGCCGCTTCGTGTGATCTGGACTAAGTTCAAGCTGACTAAATTTCTTGTTTCCAGTGAGGTAACACTTGCCCTTATGCTTTTCACAGATTAGCCACATGTTTCGTTGTGCGAGAATCCAAGGTCTGGATACGATGGAAGGCCTTCTGCTGTTCGGCAAAGAGCACATGTACATCGTTGACGGTTTCACTTTGTTGAAATCTCGGGAAATACGGGACATCGAGTCACTCCCGCAGGAATGTTACGAACCTATTCTCCCGCCCCAGGGAACGCCTTCTTCCGGAAAGAAGCAGTGCTCTAAGTTCAGTTACGAAGACATAAGGTAGGAAAGCTTTAGCCAAAGTGGATGCAGTGACCTTGATAGATTATGCTTTTCACTAGCAGCATATCCTAGTTTCGTATAAATATATAAGCAGGGAATGGAGCTGTATAACAGCAATGCTCCACTATTCATCTGCTTTTCATCACTTCATGGATCTATCAGTGGCTACTTGAAGTATGTTTGGCTCACTATATTCTTATGTTCGCTATCCTCAATCTTGAATTATATCACTCAACCCCTTGCAAGCATTGATTGAAATACCTTATATCAGATTAATTCAACTACGTAGTAAGTATTCTTATTTACAGTACAGGAGTTATTCATAATTATACGAAAATGGTATTGTCCTATTACTTAATTCAATAGCATGCTACAAATACATATTTATTACTCGAATATGTACCTATATTACACGTTAGGTATTGAAAAATGTGGTTTTTTCAGAGAGGTTCATAAAAGAAGATATCTTCTTCAGCCTATGGCCCTTGAAGTATTTTCTGGTGATGGACGAAATTATCTTTTGGCTTTCCCAAGAAAAATAAGGAACAAAGTCTACCAAAGGTATCTAAACTCTATTGTCTGGTCAAACTAAGGTTGAATAGGGTATGAGTTTTACCTCCAGATGATGTATTGAGAGCGATTACCTCTGTGTTCTGTTTCCAATAGATTCATGGCGTTTGCTACGGGACTGTTTGACAGCGCACAGCAGTCAGTTGCCGGTCAGAAGCGAACAGCCAATGTTGAGCAGGGTGCAAGTATTTTGTCTAACCTTATCGGAGAAACCTCTGTTACTCAACGATGGGTGGTAAGAACACTTTCCAGTTCGATTTTAAATACCTAACACGATGAGATTTGTATACTGTGACGGTGTAGCTGTTCTAAAGTAGTTTTTTGGTCCGGTGAAGACGGGTGGCTGGGTGTAAGCCTAATCGATATCCCTTCTTAACCGGTGATAATCTCGCTGGTCTAGGAGGGGAGCCTTCGAGGGTCCACCTTCACTCTCCTCACTCTTGTCACACGGTAGCAGAGCGTGGTGTGGTAGTATGCGCTGAGTAACTCACCACACCCCATCCACTTTTTGAGGGCTTTCCAGAAGGATAAGCCCAAAGGTTTCCCAGGAGGATTCCTTTACAATCATCCTGTCCCTTTGATAATACATACATCTATTGGCTTCCCCACCCCCATTTTCCCCTTTAGAGTGTCAATATAATTAAAATACATTGAGCTCATTTGACGGCAAGCAGTGCCGTGTCTCAATTTACAAGTCTCATTAGTTGTTCCATCCTAATGGTGGAGGTTGATCACCTAGAGGTTGCCCAGATGAGCACAATTCACTGGACAACAACCACTGACAACATTTTCTCTCCGCCAGTACTCGTATGTTGGAGCTTTGTTCTCCACCAATAAAATATTAATGAGGTAGTACCGTTACGACGAAGGTTAGTCACCTTGAAGGTGTTCAGATGTTGTTTCCTGAACCAGAACTTCATACTGCTTTTCATTCCCCTTTTCCCTCTCATACTTCTGCTACCCAGAAGTATGTCAAGTGGGGAGGAGTGTGGCTGTTCTCGAGCCATTTTTTTCTTCCAGTGGAGACGGGGTCGTTTAGGGAAGCCCAATCGATATCCCTTCTTAACCGGTGATAATCTCGCTGGTCTTTGAGGGGGACTCTCGAGGGTCTACTCTCCTCACTCTTTCACCGTAGTGAGATGGTACCAGGGCTGGGTTGCCTGAGCGGGCTAGAGCATCCGATCTTTATATCCATGTTTGGGATAAAAGTTCGCAGGATCTCTGGATCTCGTCTCAGGCGTGCACCAATAAAAGCTTTGAAAAGCTTGCATATGCTTACCTGACCAGCAGTTAGCTCTTCACCTCTGATAATAGTCCGAAGCCTATAGGGACTAAAGTTGAAATAACTTTAGAGTAAAAAGTCCCTCCGGGATATACCCAATGAGGTCAAATCCAGGGTTATAAAAGAAATTACTATTACTACTGAGTTGATTTGTTACTCATTCAGAGAGTGTTGATGAAGCAGTAAATGAAAATCAAAATTTAATTGATTAATTATAGTCCTGAATGGCATTTAAATAAATTGAAAAACTATTTTTTCCTTCAATTTAATCTATAATAAATTATTAATGGTCTCTACCTAATGTTTCATTGTTTAGAGAGGTGAAATTACCAACTTCCAGTACCTCATGCATCTTAACTCTCTCGCTGGACGAAGCTACAATGATCTAATGCAGTATCCCGTCTTCCCCTGGATCTTGGCTGACTACGATTCCGAAGTCCTGGATCTGTCTGATCCCGGCACGTTTCGAGATTTCACCAAACCAATGGGTGCTCAGAGCCCAGAAAGACTTTTACAGTTCAAGAAAAGGTAGGTTTTCAACCTGTTACTTGAACTACTCGTTTTGGCTTATTATTACCAAAAATTGCCAACCTTTGGAACCGAGCATCAAAACACAAGATCCTCCCTCAAAATTCGATGGTTTGCGTTTCAGGTTAGATATGTAGAATCGAAAAGTGAACGTAAAAAATTTCTGTCAGTCTGCTGTACTTCGCCTTTTCCTTAGTTAGAAATTCGGTTTGTAGGTCCCAAAACGCGTAGCTCAAAAACTCGTAGAAGCTATGGGTTTATATGACAATTTAAATTAATTCGGAATCTCAGAATTTGTTGAGACCAACCGAAGCATTGTACCTACCTCCAGCCATTCGTTCTCGGTAAGCCCTGAAGTTTGAACCAAAAAGCTTCATCAGCATGAGTGTGAAACATACGATGTACATAACTCCAGCCAAGATATCAATGCTGGGGAACAGCTGATAATAATTACGCATGGCTTTATGAAATCGAGTTCGTTCCATGGTATTATTATTTGATTTGAAGAAAGTTGGTTATTTTCGATTTTGTTGGTGTGGTGTGGTGTGTGTGATAGAATCTTGTGTGCGCTGCCCAGGCCGCAGTTCTCAACCGATTTGCGTGGGCCTGTTTCGTTCGATCCAGAAAACTGTCTATTAGTGCCTTACGTCGCTGAATTTCGAATTTTAGTTCTAGACGCTGAAAAAATGCTGAAAAAAGTGGGTTCTAGATCGTGTGTGCGCTGCCCAGGGCTTAAGTCGCAACTGGTTCACGTGGTTCTTTTTTTTGTTTGACGCTGAAATCTTTCTAGTTGTGCACTACTTCGCCAGAATTCCGAAATTTATTTCTAGTGGTGAATTTTGACGATCTGCAATGATAGAGAGTGTAATGTTATGGTTTGTGAACCTCCTTATCGACTACAAGATGTTATCATCCACAACCAAAATGCACTAAATTAATAATACATGATGTCGTTACCTTTATTCGGCTGCGCTCCTATAAAAAATGATGTGACTAAATACTGTGGGTGTCTCAACTTCTTGGTCTGCGATGATATTCGGTCTCACGTCCTGTGTATCGACAGATGTGAGTGATGTTATGGTCCTGGTTCTTTTTCACGTCTTGTCCTTTTGGCTTCGTTGACAAAAAACTCTTTTATGTCCTAAAATGGTTCATCTAAAAACTGCTTCCTGCCTCCCTGGGCCGCGATCCTCCTTCCTATTATTGGCCCTCCTCGCCAACTGCCAGTTATGGGGTTGGAACGTCTACACCGTGTGGAGTGTAGATTTATGGTCTTTTTTACTGCTCGCCTTTGTGAAGGACTTGATAATTATATTATTACAAGCGCAGCAGTGACAGCAGAACGATAAATCCAGAATGAATCCGAAGAGTGATCTATACACCACCTACCGTAAGGGACTCCACTGTAATGCATCCATTACTGTACAGGAAAAAAATTGGTATTGATATGTTGTTCAGTGTCAAACGAATCGAAACGAACGAAACAAATTAGGTGAACATTTGGGTCCTACTTAGTTTCAGCGACCATCAGAATTTTTTTTTTAAAACTGACTGGTGGAGGGGGGAGGGTCGTGGCGCCAAAATGGTGCTGTAGGTGGAGGCGGTGGAAAAATGCATATTTATGTTACTGTAATGGCCGAATGTTATTGAGCTTATACTTCGTCTCCGGTAGCATTTTTGTTGTGTCTATGTGTGTGCTTTGGTCGGTGTATACTCACCGCAAAAAAACGATCCCACTAATTCAGGTTCTTACGATAATAATTATGAATTCAGTGTTCTACACAGAATGAGTACGCAGGAAAAAATGAACCGTTATGTAATAAATTGCTGCATTTTTCCTCGTAGAACATACTTGGACGTACAGTAAATTGTAGTGTCAATAATCTGGTGCTTCTAACTCCGGCTTCAGGAGGTCGAAATAATCGTGTCTTAGTCAAACGCGTATTGTCATTGTATTTGCATTGAACGATTATTTATATTTAGGTACAAAGAATGGGATGACCCTCACGGAGAAACACCGCCTTACCACTACGGCACACACTACTCGTCTGCCATGATAGTGTGTTCTTATCTAGTCAGGATGGAACCTTTCACTCAACACTTCCTACGTTTACAGGTAATGTAATAATGTGCGAGTTCGGGAAGTCAGACATTCCACGTCTTGGGTACTCTTTTCAATTACGGTGTTCCATCGTTCGTTTCAGGGTGGACATTTCGATCTTGCCGACCGAATGTTCCACAGTATTCGTGAAGCCTGGAACTCAGCATCCAAACACAACATGGCTGATGTCAAAGAACTGATTCCCGAATTCTTCTATTTGCCGGAGTTCCTGAATAATGCCAATAATTTTGATTTAGGTGAGTACTATGGCATGGCAGTATTTAGGTATAGTAGTTCTTATGCAGTGATACATCCTTATTTTTCATAACTATTTTTGTGTGTGTTTTCACGCTAAGGTTGTAAGCAAAATGGGGTACAACTTGGACATGTAGTTTTACCTCCGTGGGCCAAAAATGACCCTAGAGAGTTCATCCGTGTGCATAGGCACGCCTTGGAGTGTGACTACGTTTCCAATAACTTACATCATTGGATCGACCTGATTTTCGGATGTAAGCAACAAGGGCAGGCTGCCGTTGACGCTGTCAATGTCTTCCACCACCTGTTTTACGAAGGGAACGTTGACATTTACAAGTATGAACCACCTGTGTTTACTATTCTTAGATTATACAGATAGTTATCCTACCTTTACTAATGGTTAGCGATGAAGTGTAGAGTGTGAACATGCTGACTTAGGTTGATTCACACATATCCGTGACGTGACGAGCACCGTCACTTTCGGTATCAGTGACATCCGTGATGAATTTTTCACTGATGTCCACACTGCACCTTCTCTTTCCGTGTCAGTGGCTCAGTGCTCATTGCTAAAGTAAGTACACTTTTTGGAAATTTGGGCTGTGATCTCTCGTTGTATGTCTCGTTTAATGATGAACTTAAACTGCGATAATTTTGCTGTAATAACGTTGATTTTAGACGAGGAAGAAGAGAGGAAAAAAATACACTGGGCCAATGCATGTAGGGCTGTAGATTGTACAGGACTGATTGTTTACGAACGTTCTCAGTAATTAGCATTTCGTCATTCATGGTGACAGTAGATTAAAACGTAGTAGACTGATCTAAGACGATCTAAACAAAACCCCGAGGATACTGCGGTCCAGCTAAGGTTTTCATTTCGGTGGAACCAGTAAATATTTGTGGCGACAGAATGTTTGTTACAGATGCATTGAAAGGTGCTGAGAGCGTAAGAGCCAAACGGAGCTGGACAAATTTGAACAGGTAGCCCTGTTTCCCGCTTTTTTACAAGGCCTTTTTTCACTGATACCACCGGCACAGCACGTCACATCATGGATATGCGTGAATCGACCTTTACAGTCTCCAAGACTACAACTTATGCCTATGTTATTGTTGCAACAATTTAATGAAACATATTGCCATTGAATACAAAATCATCAATGATATTTTTGTACAGTTGGTACAACCATTAAGCATTTGCCTGCTTCATCAGAAAGTTACCTTCCACGGTTCAACCTTTGTTACTGCATTATTGGCACCAGCCCACTGGACTGTCCTCTTGGCTAGTTTAGCCTTCTGCTTCCCTCATTAATCATGCACCAACCCATGATTTCGTTCTTGTTTCAGCATCGAAGATCCCCTCAAGAAGAATGCAACGATCGGTTTCATAAATAACTTTGGACAAATCCCGAAACAACTTTTTAAAAAACCACACCCGGCTAAAAAGCTCGGACAGCGGGTTTCTGTTCTTGACCCTACGCCATTATCTAATGCAATGTGCCTGTCTGCCGAAAAGCTCTTCTACCACAACCTTGACAACCTTCGACCTTCTTTGCATCCTATCAAAGGCATGTTCAGTCAGGTTTCTCTTCAGTTTTTGGTAGTATTTTTGAATTTCTCATGATGGCACAGCCTAAATAGAGTTCATCTTGTTGTTTGATTCTACTAAATTATTCAGCTGTTTGTTTTAGAAGTCAAAGGTCCAGTCGGTCAAATCATCCAGTTTGAAAAAACTCTGCTGGCTGTGGAGCAGAACAAAGTTCTGGTACCTCCAAACTTCATGCGGTACGTCGCTTGGGGATTCGCCGATCACACTCTCCGCATCGGAAATTATGACAGCGATAAAGCCGTGCTCACTTGTGAAGCGGTCATGCATACAGGTGGTGAGATTGTGGCTTGCGTTTGCCCCAACTCCAAGACCATTATTACTGCCGGGACCAGCTCGGTAAGATTTCCTTGGGCTTGTCAAGTCTGTAATAAACGTTGCTAATAAACATCGCTAATTGCGCCAATTTGTTACATTCGGTTCCAGGTCGTCACAATTTGGGAGTACAATAAGAAGCAAATGAGCGTTGTTCAAACTCTAAATGGTCATGTGGAGGCAGTAACGTGTCTTGCGGCCAGTTCAGCATACAATGTAATTGTTTCTGGTTCTAGAGATGCAACCGCGATCATTTGGGATTTATCACATAGAATATTTGTTCGACAGCTGACAGGCCACAATGCTCCTGTTGCTGCAGTGGCTGTAAATGATTTGACAGTAAGTTTGATTAAAGCCTCTGTTTTGCGTTTTACCCTCATTTTGTCTCAGTGTAGTGTTGATTTTCACGTGAAAATTACAACAATACCACAATGAATAATCGTGTTTTATAGGGTGACATTGGTACCTGTGCTGGAACGTGGCTCCACGTGTGGAGCATCAATGGTGATGTTCTCTGTTCAGTGAACACAAGTGTTGGCAGAGCAGATCGTATGCAGCAAATACTCTGTGTAGCCTTCTCGCAATGCCGCGAATGGGATTCACAGAACGTCGTGCTGACTGGATCAACTGACGGCGTTGTTAGAGTATGTGAAACCATTCATAGGTTGTGATGATGACTTAGCGATCAATCTCGAACCCATTTTTACTGTTAAATTTCTCCCTTCCCAACAGATGTGGTCCATCGACTACGTCCAAGTTCCTAAGGAAGACCAGGATTCTTTTGATAATTCTAAAAAAGCTGAAACGCCAAATAAAAATAAGAAATCTCAGCTAAAGCTGCAGTCTAAACCTACCGAAGAAGAACCTCCTAAAGCAAGGGTCCATAAGAAGCTTCAAAAGCAGCAGATGCACATATCTTCGATGTCCAACGACTTCACCACTGAAGATTCCAAATGTAATAACTGATATTCTTAAACTTGTGTTTTTCTAGTCAGTAGTTTTCGAACTGTGGAAATTTGCCACACAATGCACTTGTTGACACTCAATCTACAGTAGTCTTGATTCTCTCTTAATACGTTGAACCAGCTGCCTATTTTGTTATATCTGTTTCGTTTATTCGTTGCAGCGCTTGGCAAAAGTGGATCTGAAAGCTCGTTGTCAGAAGAGATTGATAAGTCTGCAGACGACTCCAGTAAAAGCAGTAAAAAGAAAGAACCTGATATGCAGGACGAAGAGAAAGAGAAGTGCAGTGACGATGAAAACAAAGCGGAGAAGAAAAAAGCGGTTGAAGCAGAGGTTTCCACTGAGGAGGTTCCTCCACAATCACCAGCTCTGTCAGGAGTGACCGTCGTTGTCTCCGAGAGCCAGGATGCAGATACTGAAGATGACCCTCCTGTTCCTGTTGTCAGAAGAAGGAGATCTTCCGCCAAAAACGCTCAGGTCGGCCATATAATCCTGTTGTTATTTCTCCCAACAAATACGCCGAACTAAATGGCTACTCCTGAATCTAATATGCAACCCATATTTCCATTTAAGCTGAAGAAACTCCATCTGAAATATGTACAGATGTCCCACCTCAAGGACCAGGAAATTTCAGGGATTCTACGAGTGATTTCTAACTAAAAATGCCTCATAGAATTTTGGTTTATTATTTCCAATAATAAACCTTTGGAATCAACCATGAAAAAAAATTGTCCAACTCCCCCTCAAAATTTGATGGTTTACGTTTCAAGGGACGTAGAGTACGAATATCGAATAAACAGATTTGTCAGACTGTTTGTCATTGACAGAATTATTTTACCAACATTTAACTCGTGATTTATGTAGGTACCTAGTAACGAGTACGGGGTTAGGTACTAAGGTACAGAGTGTCTGCGATCTACATAATTTGTATAGAATAGTACATATATTATATAGAAGGGTTATCTACACAGAAAGCTGTGATGTGTAACAGAAGTGTTCTGTACAAAATAATAAACCGTTTATAGGGATTTGCAGCGTTTTTCTCCAAGCCCCTTCTTTTTCGAGTTTTTGGGTATTTAAGATTTATTTCACGTTTTCGACCTTGTGGCGACCCTCGGAGCTCCCTTACTGTACAGCCTAGGAAAACACCTAATGATACCGTTGGAAAGAGCTTGAAAAATCCTATCGGAACCAATATCACCTTTCCCAGAGAGACATTGTTTTTCATTACATTTCCCACAACAAAAAACTTGATTTTGTGTAGGTACTTACAGAACTTCCTCAGGATCTCAGCTCCAACAAACAGTCGCATCGTTTTTATTTTTGTAGTGGTATTTTGAGGAGAAAATGCCACTTGAATGTCAAAAAACGGGAATTTTTCAAGGAAATCAAGTGTTTTAGCGTATAATACGACGAGGTTCGACCTTGTATTTTTTGGGGTATCGACTTTACGTAAATTAGGACACCAAATGGAATGGTGACGCTCCCAAGCTCTCTCGACCATATAAAATCTGATTTTTCGATCCCCTAAACTCATTTCTAATGTTCTCAGAGCATTAAATACGAGTTTTCGCAAATACCATATTTTTTTATTAGGTGCTTATTACGTTCTGTCTTATTAACGAGAAATTGTGATAGTTTGGAGTGTCAGTCATCATTACGCTATTTTTTCATGTTTTCAGTTGCGGAAATCAGAATGTTTATCTGGACGACTAATGGACACAGATTCGCTGTCAGTGTCAGGGGATGAGACTCTCGGGAAAATGAGGTCTAGTAAGAGTGATACGTCTCTCACGGAAAGTTTCGTGATTGTAAGTGGTAACGGCGAAGAAGTCGGGGAAATCGGCACCGCTCCCACTCCACCAGCCCGGCGCCAGAGACAAAACCAACACATTCTCAGAGAAGGTAATACCGACGAAGGTGTGTCTGTTGAAATCGTTGTTTCCTCAGCCTTGAACGTTTGCTAATCTTAAGGTTTACCTTCAGGTTTTGTGTGGCAAAAACAACTAGTCTTCAGGAGTAAACTTACTATGCACACGGCTTATGACCGCAAAGACAACGCTGAACCCGCGTCCATTACTTGCCTTGCTGTATCCAGGTAAGCTGTGATATTAAATCTTAAGGGTTATTTCTGGTAATAGTAGAAGACAGACCTTCTAGAGGAATCCGTCGTCACATCATCATTAGGCCACAAACAGAATTGAGTTGTTCTCTGAATAGCATGATAATGCTAATAACATACATTAGACCCCGAGCGAGTGAGTGAAAGTTAAGGGTGGTCGTCCACTGGAAGCGTATTTACGCGGCGCGGCACTACACGCGACACAAGGGGCAGCCTAACAAGCGGCTACGAGCGACAGGGGTCGTCCACTGCAAGCGCCTTCGCGCGTCGGGCTTCAGTTTGTTTTCAAGTGTATTCGATAAAAGTAGGGAATGAATTTTTTTCGTCATGGACCCAGAGGAATTTTATTTCCTTGAAAGCAGCAACCATTTGGGATGACAGATGTTGGATCAAAGAGCATGTTGGGTGGACCCGATCCTCTCCAAAAGGGAATCTTTCAGGGAGTTTCACCATTAACTTGTGGCTGACCCTAACAAATTTTTCGATTATTATCCATTTTATTAGTGTTATGATGCATTTTCTGCCCTGAGGGTAATTTTCACCTACTCAAAACGGGGCCTGCGCGTGAACTGACTCGAAATGACCAGGGATACGAGTGAAATGGTAGGTAGGTGTTCCGATGAACCGTCCGTTAGCGATTCCACTGTTTATTTACGTGGAATTCCTACCAAAACCGGTAGGAAAGTGATACTGAAAACAATGGTATTGAACGAGCTACGAGCAGCAGATCCAACTTTTTTTGGATCTGCCGCTTGTAGCGCGTTGCTGCTCGTGTACGCCCGTAGCCCCCTGCTCGAACACGCTTCCAGTGGACGATACCACGTATAACTCAATGTAGTTGGATCAGTAGCGCGTGTCGCTCGTTGCCGCTTGTGTAGCGCAAAGCGCCACGCCTCTCGAGTACTTTTCCAGTGGACGACCCCACTAAAGCAGGCTCCCCAAGAGTTAGAGTGTTGGATTTCGCCACTCCCAACCTTTTGCCTTAGACTCCCAGGCAGGCCAAATCAAACGATCAACCATTCTTTTCATTCAGGTGCATTCTGCTATTCTCGTTAAAACTGTAGCCATTTAGGTATGTGGGCATGGACAGGCGGGTTCCTGTGTTAGATCCCAGGCTCCGTGCCCGTATACTCTCAGGCCCCAATACGTGCAGCAACTCCTCAGTGCGTAGACAATTATTATCCTACAGATTCCATGGATTACGTGCCACAACACGAGTTCATCAGCGTACAAGAGCGCTCTAACAAAGAGTCCACTGAAAGGCCACGCTAATGCTGCTTCAATGAAAGTGATCTAGTTTGCACCTACCTTATAATAATTTCTTTGTTTGATATAGGGACCACAGGGTAGTATACGTTGGTGATGCACGTGGACGGGTTTTCTCGTGGAGTGTTGCCGACCAGCCTGGAAGGGCCGACCATTGGCTTAAAGACGACGGTGCTGAAGCGTGTAATTCTTGCAAAGTGAAATTTTCCATTTACGAGAGGCGTCACCACTGTCGCAATTGTGGTCTCCTCTTCTGTTCCAAGTAAGCAGTTGGTTATATTTGAATCCTAATTAGTTGTTATCAGGTTGAAGGCCGACCTGTTACATAGGTAGTGTAGCACCTTGAACTCTATCTACATAGGCAGTTGAGGAGCTTACTAATAATGTGGGTGCTTAGTAGCCACTGGTACTGGTAGAAATAAAGAAATAGAACTGTGTAAAATTTCGGAAAAGGGGAATTTTTGTCAAAAAATTTTCTTAGAAAAAACGCTGCAAATTATTACACAACGGTTTATTATTTACCTGTATATATGCCCCTTCTGCGTAGATCAGGTTTTCTGTGGTCAGTACCCTCGAGCTCCACCCAGGAAAGCCCTAAATCGAGTACTGGAGCCAGCCCCGGAATAAAATTTTCATACAAATGCGCGGGATTCAATTATTCAGTCAGTAATTATTAGTAGTTATTCATGAAGCATAAGGCAAATAATGAGCCGTTGTGTGATAATTAACCCAATAATACTCCAATTTTTGTTCAAGTTGCAAAATTGCCTATCAGCAAAATCCAAAAGATCCAACATTTTTCAAATGAAATGGTATCACAGAACAACCAACTCGACTTCATACAGCCATACGTGATTATAATCGGGAGCTTCCTAGCGGTGATATTTATCTGGGCCGGATTTATACCGTTTGATTCAAGATCATGTTGACGAACCTTTTCGTTGCAAATGAACGGCCGGTCGTACAATGCTCCGGGTGGTCTCGAAAACTTCTTTAGTTCAAGACTATTTAAAAACGTAAAAAATCCATACCCTTCTATTGAAAGTTTTCGAGCTAAGGCGTTCTGAAAATTTCAACCCCTACCTATTATTCGCCCCTTTTGAGGACCAACTAGACCCCAAACGGGACATACAAACCAAATTTCATTAATTTTGGTTCATGGTCACTAAGAAAAGTGCGAAGTACGGCGCTCGGTGAATGGCGTTATGAGTCAAAAACCTGGGAATTGTCTGAAATTACCATAATTTGTTTAACACTAGAAGTAGTACGAACAGGTGAATGGACAGTTGAATGGCACTATCAATGATCAAAGATAATTTGTCAAAAATAGGAGCCTAATTCGTGTTTACAGGGGCCAAAATTGGTGGAAACCATAAAAAACTGCTATTTCTATTACGGCACGTGAATGAAACAATAAATGTATTTCCAACATTTCTGTAGGTATGTCCAATACAATAACAAATCCATGTGACAAGGACTTTCCAGCGTTTTTCCAGTCCATTCATACATATCCTACATTTTCAGATGCAGCAAATTCGAATCGGAAATATCCCGGCTGCGTATCCTGAAGCCGGTCCGTGTTTGTCAGGGATGCCACATGTCTCTAAGGCAACAGCACTAAAACCCTCACTAGTAAGTAACAAATCATAAGTATTCGTTATCCTCTGGCCAACCTTCCTTGTCAATCATGGCCGTTTCAAGGACTGCATTTTCTTCCAGAAACACCGTTACTAATAAGATTGGTCGTAGAAAAACACTTTTTGGTATAAGCGTAGGCCTAGTTCCAGTTACCTTCTTATTCCTATCACGTAACTGTGTGTAGCCTGAGAAAAATTATCTTTGTCGTGGTATGTATATTTGTATATAGTTTTGATGCTCTGTTGAAAGCATTTTTTTAAATTGCTGTGATAACAATTACTACAAGGTTTGTAAAGATTATGAGAATTTTAATTTTGTATAGAATAAATTCTCCATGGCTCGGGTTGTGCAGATAATATTAACAGTTGAACATTGTGCTTTATTATGTTTCTTTTGTTCTCAACCGTCGATATTGTGTTGTTTCCATGTGTAGTGGGCAATTATTAAATTTTAAAAAAAAGCATAGGAAGTGGCCGCATTGGGTGCCAAGGGTTTTCCAAACGAGAAAGTTTCTTGTGCCATTTCTTCTGTGGTGAAATCTTGATGTTCAAATTTCCCTCGATATAAATGGCATAATGAGCAGTGTTACAAAATCAATCATGATCTTGGAAGACCCATTTTGGACATGTCTTGTCTTCAGGTTGAGCTATCAGACTTACCTTCTTAATTTTGAACAGATTTTTGTAATTTTAGCATAATTATTTTAAGTTGACCGATTCACCATGTACCTGCAGTGTGAAATGCTAATCAGTCACCATTCCATGACCTTCGTGTCTGCGTTGTTTTGAGCAAAAAAGCACAACATGATCATGTATGCAAAGCTAAAGAACTTATTATATAGAGTGAGCAGTGTATTGTGTAAATAGAGTCTAGTTTTTGATGCATTTATTATTGACAGTTACTAAGATGTTGAGCTTTACAAATAGATAAGTGAAAAATATCGTCCGGATTTCCTCACTGAATGTCGTTGTTGGATCATCACTTCTACAGTGGATTGTAATTTCATTAAATATCATTGCGTTATGTTGAGTAATCTCTGATGTTGCATTAGGTCGATGTAGCATTTTGATGGTTACCGCTTTGCATGTATTACTTCTCTCGATTGAAATGCTTGAGGACCGGTGGCTCCGCTGACCCGTCGTCGACCGATTGAGTTGTTTGGAATCGAAATGCAGCCTGTCCAATTGTTTCAAAATCGACATTTTCAAATAAGTATAGAATGTAGGAATGTAGAAAAAACAAGGGTTGGAATCAAAATGACTCCTCGTCGACCGATAGAGTCGTTTGTAATCTAAATGCATCCTGTCCAATTTTTTCAAAAATCGAAATTTTTGAATCTAATGGGGCAACGGGTTGGAATCAAAACGCGTCATTTATCATACCGAAAACAGACTTAGGAATGAAGAAAAATCACGGGTTGGAATCAAAATGACTCCTATCCGCTAGATAGATTCCCAGTCAGCAGTTAACCAGTCAGATTGCTGCATGGATCAGAATGTTACTTTCATGGCACGAACTCTATTTTATCGTTTATTCCCTATTCTTTTGCCATTTTGTTGCTTAAGAACCTTGCGCCCCCCCCCCCCTAATAGGTAAATCTGTAATACTAACGAAACCATTAAAAATGGCAACACTGGTTGGAGCCTACTGTTTACATCCGTTTTGGCACTGTTGAGGGCCTACGTTATTTAACTTTCAAACAGTTTAGAGAAACGCGCGATCTTTAGAGATCTTAGCAAATTTGTTACCCGACGGAAAGTAAAGGAAAGTGATTTCTCAACCAGAAACATGTAAGAAAGGTGTTGCAAAACGCGATAGGTGAGCACACTTTCCACTAACCTCTGGACCTTGGTACAAATTTTAAAATAATTATTGTTTTCAAAAATTAATAATTTTTTAATTGACTAGAAAAATAAAAATATGTACCTACTTATACCAAAGTTGGTGTTGTAAAAAAGGAGGATAAGAATCCGCAAAATGGAACCAATTCAAGTCGACTAGAATCAAAAAGCAACGTATCCAACCTATATACTCTGGTTTTAAGCAATTATTCCTATTCCTTTAGTTTTTTTCCAAGTTTGAATGACTTTGATAGACTCCACGGAACATCGGGACGTCCTTTTTCCAGAGGTGGCCTGAAAACGTTACTTTTGATATCCCAAACTTTGGAAAGTTGGATAGGACGCGGCTTGGTTGTCGACGACTCAACTGTAGGTTTATCACGACCACCAGCAGACCTGCTTATCCACTCCCACAGCCTTTTCAATGTCATTCCGGTTTTCATTTGGCTAATTTGATTTTTCCACTGCGCCCTGAGAGTAATATGGGAGGGGAAAATATTTGGAATTTTAAAATAGGAATTTTCGTAAATGCGCCTTGTTTTTTGCCTGTTCATTAGAGAGTTTTTGCAGCACCCTCACGCCGAAACGAAAGCAGTGCTGCGCATGCGCACTCAAGACACCGAAAAGTTTGACGAACCGTGATGACAAAAAATACAAGGATCTCACAGTGTCAGCTTTCGTAATGTTGAGATGACGAAAAATACTGTAACCTTACATCTTACCTACGGTCTTCTGTTGTCCTTGAAAAATAAATGTCGAGTGTCATATTCACGGCTGTTTCCTCGCGTCTCTCTATGGTTATCCAAATTTGACGCCATGTGTGGACATAGATTTGTATTCACCACGGAGTAAAATGGGCGAAAGGGAAGTTAACAGTGTGACTTCACCAGCCAGTAGGTGCCAAAGCGGAATGAAAACGGAACCGAAAAAGGTTAGCGTGTGACTTCGGTCGCCCTATCCGCCATTTGCGTTTCAGTGTCGTTTTCTGTTTCGTTTCGGCGTGAGGTGCTGCAAAAACTCTATAATATTCCTGGAATTCATCATTTCAGTTATTATAGATGAAACTGCTATAACAGTTTACTGTCCATCCGTGATAACGTTGCAGAGTAGTATGTAGAGCAGGGGCTTGTCCAGTGTTGTCACTGGAAGTTGTGGTATGCCCATCCACCACAAGTAGGTACTGAAAATGTTTATACTTTGAAGTGTGAGCTCAAAGGCAGAGTGGGGCATTTTAACCGGAATCACTGACTAACTGTGTTATTACATTAGCAGACACTTTTATATTAGAAAAACTGTAGGGTAAAGGCACCAGTGGTGAACACTAGCGCCATTTTTGTATCAAGGCATCCAAAATTCGAGTGTAATCATAATAATTTTTCACTCCTCCAAGACTTAGGCTGGGTAGCAGCAATGCCTCACAGCTGGACAGCACCTTTTATCGGGATTTAACCACATTTCTAACCGTTTGAAATAGATTTCCTTCCTATCATCTCGAGTGATTCAGTTCCTAAGGCTTAGGTCATAGGTTTTACAGTGGCCCGACGTTTCTTTTGTAAATCTAACATGTTACGGCACTAGAACCTAACCTAACCATTAGTGCTCCCCTGTTTTTGAGCAGTGGCCGGACAGACAGTTGATATTATTAAATCTTTCTCCTCTTCTGGAAATACGGACGAAACGTGTGATTTTTGTTTGCTACATTTATTTATATTATGTTAATGCAAGTACTTGTTATTCTACTGTTGTAGTTAGTGTAACCGGGTAAACGATAATCGGAACTGCCTGTCTCTGTATTCTCCTACTGTATAAGTAGTAGTATTAATTGTTATCACTTTGTCCATGTAATGTTGTACATAACTAAAAAAATTAATAGAAAAAAGAAGATACATTTATCTTCAAGTGTAGCGGCGAACGTACTGACAATATTAATAGGTATGAAAAAAATCTAGTGCAATATTATTGTAATACACAATAAATTGAATACAGTTATGTCTGTATATATTTTTATCTTAGTGTGTGTTTAGATCACTATCAGAGGAAAACAAATTAAATGCTTAATTGTAAGTCCATGTCTGTGTTAAATGCCTAATTTGTAATATGAGGCGTTTGTTTTGTATTGTTAAACCATAATCAATGTATTCCTTAGTACTAACTTGTATCCATAAATGTTGGGTTAACTGCTGTTGTTGTTGTGCATGTCTTGATGGTGTTTGAAAGAGGAGAGGGTAACTCTAACAGCGTATCGACTACTAAATTAGATGGAAAACCCACATTACCTACTACTGAGGACTATTTGACTGCTACTGTATACACAAAAAGGTGGTTTATTACTATTCCGGCTCCACATTTCGTTTGATGTGTCCCTTAACAAGCCGTTACTCATGTGAGATGCTCATACACTGGAAAGCAAGGAAACTGGCAAATTTCCGTTGAATTTCTCATTCAGTGGTTTATGGCTTTCATATTGTGGCATAAGAGAGCTTTGTAAAGAATTGTACGGGCTTGCATATTCTGGACATCGCTGCACTTTAAGGATCCTGCGGATCGTGTTGCCCTTGTACAGCTGATGTGGTCGATGTGATCGGAACAAGACAAGAGGGTCGAACCGAGGTCCTTGAACCTTCTTCCCTCTTTTAGCATTGTAACTGAGAATGATTTATAATTTCGTCAGCAGTCTTCTTAGGTTTGCCGCAAGAAAAATATTTAAACAAGCGGGTATTAAATTTGTAGGAATCTCGCGCTCAACTTCAGATGTCTAGCTATCTTCTGTTCCTCACCAGTGGAAAATTCTGCTATAAATCTATAAACTTTAGTAGAATCATTTGTATTTTACAGTAATATTTCAAAGCGTGTTCGTTAATTTTTTTTTTTCATGGATGGGGGACACAAAAGGACACTTGAAACAATGGTATAAACTTTGACTTTCATCAAGTTTTGTGTAACACGTTGGATAGGCGACGTTTTAGGTTTTTCTGATGTGAGGAGGAACATCTTCAATATTATTGGACGAGAAAACACATCTGGGGTCACAAGAAATAAACTCCGGCTTCAGATGCAAAATATGAGGATTCAGTTGGAGAACACCCGAGGTCCAGAATAACCGAGTGGTGCAGTCAGTAGTATACACATGGACTCAGTTATGTGTCAGATCTATGAAACGTTTTCATGTTCACATCGAGAGGAAGGACGAGGAAGGGGCGTACTGCAATCCGATTGGCCGAAGGCCTACCACTCGACAGACACAACAGAGCCGATTGCGACTGCTCACCAACGGAGTCAACAGAATTTTTTGATATTTTCCGCATGTACCCAGCAGAAGCCGCTCATGGATCATATAAACCCTGATAAAATATTATCAATGACAGCGCCCAAAGGCCCGAATGTTGGTGTTCTCATCTGTGTGGCTGTGTTGCTTAGGCGAGCACCGATTTTTTTCCAGCAGTAACATTCTGCTCCATGTGGACTATTTCGGTCGTTCTGCTCACCATTCCACTTTTCCGTTATCAATTTCTGACGGTCTACCGCTCCATGTTAATCAGGCTTAAGGGTTTCAAACCAGAGCTGTTGCAGGAGCACCACGTGACCAAACAACGTGTGTTAATTCATTAGAACACATATCACCCCTCTTAATCAGATTCTGTCTCGGAAATTTAGTATTATATCAGACGTGCTTTTTTTCAGTATAGCAGAGGACGAAAATGATATTTCAAGTTTCTCGGGGTCAGTCATAACAGCGGTCTAACTGTTCATCCTTGTACTCGTGCTGTACTTGGAAAAACTTCCAGTCCATTCCACTTAGGGGCTGTAATTAAGCACCACCTTAGTGTTAGTCTGAATAAATGCAACGAGAGCTTTGTTTGTAGTGAAGTTCTGAACGGATTGGAACCATTCTGCTCATGCATAGATCAGTTCCTGCGTTCACAGTGCACCTACCACCCAGTTCCGAACCGTTCGATTCCGTTCGGAATTTTTTTCAGAATTCAGAACTAGCGTGTGCACACTGCAGTTTGGCATTGCTTCCATAATGTTAGAAGTGATGAGCGTATCGACCATCGAGTAATCGCATGTTATGAAGCTCAAAAGGTTCCGATTTCTCATGGTTTTGTATAACCAGACGGTGTCAAGCAAATACGTACCTCCTGCTACCTGTGGGGAGGGGGGGAGCCGTTTTGTCGCTTGCAGGTTTTTTGAAAAACCAAAAAAACGCTACAAGCCAGTTACACAAATTCAAACTCCAACCTGTACGACTAAGCGCCATTCATTATCATAGCATCACCAATAACATCAATAAAAGAGGTACACAAATAAATTATCTGGTGACAGCAAAGTACAGCTTTCCCGGAAAGTAGAAATACAAATTTATATCGTTCGCCATTTCTGAAGTCGCTTATTTGGTTATTGTATAACTGGACGGCTGTACAAGCGACATTTTTCCAACCAGTTAAGCGGCAAATGGCGTTAACGTGGTATTTGCATATACGTTTTGTTCATTCTGGGATTTGTAATAACCAGGTAAGCTCGAAAAAGGTACCTACTAGGCTCATTTTTGGCTCCTGTTTTTTGCTTAATGCCGTCCAATTTTTCTTGTGGTGAGGCGCTTCGTTGGCAACTGAGAAATTCAGGTTATATTTTTAGGGAGTCGTTTAGTTTATACTGAAATACTTCGTTCACTATCGAAATATATGACGATAAATCCTAAAGAAATTGATACACGGTTCGACGATTTCATCGATAGGTACCGATAACTCGATTTTGAAAATGTCGTCACTTAGGAGGCATTTTCATAAGGCCCTCATAATTATTCATCTTATGGTTCTGTAAGCGTTCATGTGGACGTCCCGTGGCCTCGAGTCCCAGAACTGGAAATCTGGAACCGCTAAATTCTCCAATGGTTCGTAACTTGCACTGTAAACAAAGCATCTGAGACAGTCCCACACTCGAACTCTTATGGCTTCATTCTAGGTGTTTTCCCCCACATTTCTGGGTAGTTGAGGGTGATGCCTCCTGTCCCTGAGACCGCCAAATCGATATATTGTTACTGCTCATTCTATGTTTATAACTAGCACTAACAATTCCTCTGAACGGAATCAGCATAATTATCTCAGAGCCCACTCTTGCCGTGGCAGGGAGTTCGACCTGAGGGGCTGGGAATTTAGTGATGCCGAGTGGCTTGGTCTATCTGTAGGTAACTGTTGCCACAACAGTTATTGCCATCTTCGGAACTGCTTATTAGTGTAATTTGAAATTGAATTGTATGACATTAACGTCATTTTGTGGCTGCGTTCCGACTGCTGACAAACGCTACAGCGACCCTTGAAAGTCAACTCATATGTAAAAATCAACCAAATTGAGGTTGTTTCGTTAGGAGCAAACTCCTTCACTATTATGGCAAGAGCCAAGCCAGTATACTTAGTAGAAAGCCATTGCTCAGGTCAGCCAATCTGTTTTTTGGCTCATATCATTGGACTTTTTTGTGAATCATTACGGACCTTACACTACTTTTTAATAATTCAAATTTAGCTCTGGTTGAATTACAATAAATTATTCCGTAAACGACACCACATCCCCCTCTTTCCTGCACCGACATGGTATTTTTAGGTCATAAATCAATAAGTGATGTAAAACACGCGGTTTCTGCTTTGTGGATAGCAGACATTCCGGAGAGCAGTCTTATTGATTCCAACGGCTTTTGTGACGTCGAGGCTGTCGACTTCCTTTGGTTTATATCATTATTCTTTTGTGAAATTAACATCGATTTGACGTTTTCCAACGCTCCACCAAAACGGTGTCTAAAATTTGTCAATCTAGTCCTATCAAAGTTCTGATTACTGATCGAATATTTAATCATTTTGTTATTGTTTTTATGTTATATTGACCAACTTAGTTTATAATCACTTGTCAAAATGGAAACTCTTTGATTTTTATGATTTTATTTATTTGGCTGTTTAGTTCATTTTTTTTACCTACTTACGTTTTTTATTTTTCTTGTGATAAGCCTGGAATTGCATTGACAGTGTTGTTTCCCATGGCTGACAATATTCTTATCTGTAAGACAAAGAGATGTTTCACGTTTGTGTGAGGAAAATAGTTTGTATAGAAAGATAAAACCCTAGTTCTCGCCAGAGGAAAATAGTTTAAATGAATAGATGTAGATAAAGAATGAATATATTAATAAAGAATCTGCATAATATCTAATGCTGTGCTTCTTCGATACCTAGTTGTACCTATCTCAACAGGTTTGTTCCCACTGGCTTTTTCTGACAGCTAGCTGACCCATGACCAGTATCATCTTGATAAAGGTGCCCACTAACCCCCTCTCCATGCAGCAGGGTCGTCAGTAGTGGGGACCTGACGGTCAGGTCCTGCAAGCCTTGTCGGGAGGTGTGGACCTTCGATAACCCTGCCACCGACTTCCGCCCACCTGCCACCAGGCAATGTTGTACTCTGTCCGTGTGTGGCGCTGTTGAACAGACTTCCGTCACCCAGTAGCTGTTATCAGTTTATTGCTGACTTGTTTGTGTCATTAGTCATCTGTGCGGGAGAGAAACGAGAAAGGCTCGAACGCAGATACCTTGCAGTACTGGTCTGCAGGGACGTGAGTGGGCGATTGAGGCTCACGGTTGGGGCATAGACGCATTTTTGGCCCTCATACCCCCGACGGCAGGACAGTGAGGAGGCACCTGAAGGGTTTGAGTTTGATAATGGTTGGGAATCAAAAAGACCGTCAGTTTCTTGTCAGCCGTATTTTCAGACTGTCAGAAAACTGGCTTTGGATAGTCAGGAAAACTCTATGAACAGCCGGCTAGGGATACTATACAGTCCTAAGGCCCACTTTCACCAAAAATTTGAAACGAGTTTAACCCGGAAGAGGTTGCAAATTAACGGAGTTTACCGCTCACTGTCTTTCACCAGAGCTCTGTGCGAGCTTAAACTTCCACCGAGGGGGCTCAAGTTTAAACGCCTGAAATCCGGCAAGTTAAAGTCGCTAATCTCCGTTATCCATGAGATCCCAATATGGCCGCCTAGCTCACAGCTGATTTTCGGTTCCGTTGTTATAGAGCTGTGAAATGAATTAACGCGAGTTGGCATTGTATTGGTATTTACTCTATACCATGTGTTCCACAATGATATTATAGGTACCTTACCTCGTGACTGGAGTCGTTGTAAATCAGAAATCACTTTGGCAAATTACAGTTTATTATTACAGCGGAACAATGGAAGCGGGAATCGACATCAGCTGAGTGGTGGTTGTTGTTTTGACGAGTTTATAGTCCCGGTGCGTTATATTGTCCAACTTTTGCTTGGACATTTTAAACTAAACTCCGTCAGGCAAACTCCGTTATTTCAAACTGGGTTTAACCGACATTTGGGCTGGTGAAAGACGCCAGCTGCCTTTCCAGGTTTAAACCTCGACGTTAACATTAACGGAGTTTGGCTAAACTCCGTTAAATAATTTTCTGGTGAAAGTGGGCCTTAGAGTCCGAGAATCACTGCAACGGCAAAATGCCTTTCTGCCTGTCAGATCACCCGTCTGATGGTCATTCCGAACAACCTAACACTTGAACAAGGTATATTGCTTATTTATTGTAACAGCAGAACACTGAACTACTGCTGACGGTCCTTTTGGACCTAACCTTTCCATGTTTTTGAACTCTTTTCGTGGTTTGTACTATTGCAATATATATGTTACAGGCAAAGTATGAACTCCTGTCTACAAGGCCTAGGCAGCGTATTATTTCACACTTCGTCAATGATATGTATAATAATTCATTCATTCATTTTTTTTTTAAAGTTGCTTGCGAAAAGTGAGTTTCTTGTAGGTAACTAATTGGGATTGTTGAGAATGCTATAATTGCTATCGGTCATGAAATGAGGTCTAGAGTTATTGTGAAATGTGCTGCAACACTTGTTTTGTAGAAAAGAGCTATAGGTAGGTGTTGTATTTGTATGGAAGAGTTGATGAAAGAAGTTAAACCCTCGCATGTTGGACGTTGGGGAAAAGACAGCTTGGAAAATCTTATTCGTTTAGCAATCTTAGTTCAGAGCAATTTTTCATTAATTACTGTGGGTGCTTAATACTTGAAACGGACGATAAACAAGGATGCAAGAAGATATGTAATAACTTTTCTTGCATTCCAGTGGGATGTGAGTTTTCAATTAACCATAGTTCAGTTAAATGAAATAAGATAATTACGTATAATACAATGTACTGCGATTTACCTTGAACTAGGAGTTCGTCACAAGAACGCTTAGAAAATTAGTTCATCAGGAGAACGCCTGGATAGGACAATAAATTACTGATGAGAGATCGTTGAGAGAGTGGAAGATATCGCAGCTCATGTGAACTGAATAATTTCTATTTATGTTGTGAACCTGCCCAGAAATGTGCCATCGAGTCAGTCGCCTCAAGCCTCATGGGACCTGTTGCGCCCGGGAAGCCCTCCAACACTGGGTATACTTGGTGATTTGTTTTAAATTTCAAGTCGATCGAATCAAGGTAAGACCGAGGTTAAACGTTTAGTGACACCCGGGTAGAAATAAGTACTTATTCAAATGTCAGTTCAAGTAGGAACTAGGTAGGATGGAAGTCGTTGGCGAGACTACTACAGTAGCACTAGAATTTGATTAACCATGGTAACCACACAGGTAATGTATGTACCATATAGGTAAATTGAAACCGCCAGTACGAGCAAACACATTCCGGGGAGTTTTCTCCCAAGGGTTTATTTAAACTCGTGAATCTATGAATTAAGACTGACAATGTATACAGACGTATCGTTGTAAAATCGATAGTTTGGACTGTTGGATTATAATATCTGTGACGGAAATCAGTCCAAAAAGATCAAAACAAAACTAAATACCGCAGTTGATAGCCATCTACCGTTACACTATACAACAACATTTATTTTGTGATGAATGTCTGGGTTGACAGTGTTTTCAAGGTTGAACTTAAAACATTTAAGAAAAATAGCCACGGTACATCAAAATACTAACTTTTGAAGTCAGGAGTTAGCTTTTTGTGTTTTGACAGGGATAACAAAACACAATATTCACGTGATAAAAATGTTAAATTGGGAAAAACTCCTCATATAAAACAAAAACTGTCAGCAGGGTGGTGGCAGCGCCGAATCATTGGTAGGGATGTGGAATGTTACGGTCGAACAAATCACAACTAAATGAATGAAATGTTAGTTTTACTCGCTCAAAGACTCATCTTTCATGAAATCCAACACCTAATAGAAGGCCAATGTGCAATCGGCACATGAAGACCATTTAGAAGTTTGTTCCGACAGACAGCCCAGGATGGAACTGAGTTCTGAAAAAGAGGGGAACTGTGTCTGTCCAGATGCGCTGATGATTCTGAACGGATAACCTTTAGCATTGTAACCTTCCACATAAGCTGAAGGGGGAAGCATAGATTGCGCATGTGCAGGATCAACAGTCCTTGAAAAAAATCCAGGACTGCTAGAACTAATCCCGAACGGTTCTGGACTGAACAGCCAACCCTCGATCCAGGACCAGTTCTGGAGCTGTCCAAACGCAAAAAAAGAGGCGTGGCTTAGGTAGAAGGTCTGGAACGGTCCAGGACTGTCTGAACGAACCTAAAGTAAACTTTGCTTCCCCGCCTCAAAAGCAAATATTGACAGAAAAAAGTCATATGCCACTCTATCCTCTGGCATGATGGGTAGAATGATAACTTCGGTTAAGCATGCACAAAAATCTTGTTGTGCAGTGTTATCACAGATCCTATACGGTATGGTTCGCCAGTTGGATCGCTAGACAGAATCTTCGGTGCCAATTATTATTATTAAGCTAATTCGAATGTTTTAAACTCGAATTGTTACGTTGCTATTTCTGACAAATTATTTTCAATCAGTGAAATTGTCATTCACTTGTCTTGATTCATTAGTATACTACATACCTACTGTTTTGTACGAATTTCTGGCGATTAAAGCCATTTTTCACAGGTTTTTGACCCATAAATGTTGAATTTTGAGAGTTAAAACTTGGTTAGAACCTCGGTCATTCGCTCGTTGGTCAAAATCAACTTCATATTTGGTCTCATTAGCCTAAAAACATGGAAAACAATACTGTGATGAATTTAAAATTGGTTCATCACGGTGGCGTGAGGAAATGCGCAGGCGGTTATCACCGACATCTACGATCTTTTGAGAGAGTGAAAAGGTGGAGGTGAGAGGTAGAATTTGCCTAGGCGGCGGATATCCACCGACATCTAGGATCTTTTGGAGAAAGAGGTTTTGTCTAGGCGGCGGATATCCACCGACATCTAGAATCTTTTGAAGGAGAGGAGGTTTTGCCCAGGCGGTGGATATCCACCGACATCTAGGATCTTTTGAGGAAGAGAGAGCAAGGTAGAGGAGAGAAGAGAGAGCTGGTTAGAGGAAGTGTCGAATGAAGCTAAAGCCCCAGGATCCAGGGTTTTATAGGAAATGGAGGCCTCTCCCTCCAACCCCCTGTTAGGGGTTGGTGGTGGGGCCCCAGGTTGTGTACCCTGGGTTCTGTGGCTTGTCTCCCCACTCATTCGTTTATTGATGGAATCTTAACTTTAGCGTTTGGATATTGGTGAGAACTTAAATTAGAGGAGTGTTCCCGGGAGGGACTCACGACAGAGGTCCCCCCAGTTTGAACCAAGATTCGTGGAGCTGAAGGCGCAAGATGACAGGAGCTGAGGGCTATAGCAAACATCAGTGGGGCTGAAGGCCAAAGGTGAGGACTAAACTAAAATTGGTGGGGCTGAAGGCGGAAGGTGAGAAGGGCTGAAGGCGCAAGGTGACAGGGGCTGAGGGCCGAGGCAAACATAAATGGGGCGGAAGGCCAAAGGTGACAACGGCTGAGGGCCACGGCAACAGGTTGAGTGCTGAGGGCGTCATTCTTAAGGCTAGGTGAGAGTGGACTTAATATTAGGAGTATTTACAAAGGTTAGTGGTATAGGAAGTTGATGAGACATACATAGATTATGAGTATTTACAAAGGTAGTGATATAGGAAGGCGTATTTACAAAGGTAGTGATATAGTGATATAGGAAGGAGTGATATAGATGAGAAAGGTATTTACAGTGTAGATGAGCAGTGGTAGATGGGTATCGATGACAATAGATGAGTAGTGGTAGGGTTTACAAAAATGGTAGGTAGGTATTTACATAATTTACAATTTAAAAGAGTATGTACAATGGTTTGGGTATTTACATAATTTACAATTTAAAATAGTAGGTATGTACAATGGTTTGGGTGTAAGGTTCGGGATGACATTGTTGGGGTACGTGGAAATCCGCCGTTCTTTGGGTATGGATGGGTTGTGGGGCGTGGATGGGTGTAAGTGTGGTGTGTGGAGGTGGCAGTGTATGGGTGGTGAGGTGATGGGGTGAGAGAGGCGACTCCCTCTAACAGTCTTCAAGTTGGTGAAGGCTGATAGAGGGGCCCCTTCACCGCCAGGGCGGTGGTGAAGGGGGAGAGCCGGTGGGAGCCGGTACCCGGGACGTCGCGGAGAGAGGCGGCGACGTCGGGGTCCGGTGGGCGAAATGGAGGCGATGTGTGGTGTGGCGGTGGGCGGGGGAGTGGTGTGGTGAGATTGGTCGGGGAGGACTGGAGCTGGTTTGCACCGTGCCAATGGCACGGTGTGGGGCTTCCCGTCAATGAACAGGGTAGCGGTGGATTGTGTTGAGCGGATGACCTGAAAGGGCCCGGCATAAAGGGGTTGAAATGTCTTGTGTATGCCGGGCTCTTTCAGGTACATGTGAGTGGCGGTGTAAAATCGTTTTGGATAAGTTGTGTCGTTATGTGGTGTGGATGTGTGTAGCGGTTCCCTGTTAATTGACGGTGTGTGGTGTGGAGTGAAAATGTCGGCTGGTAAACGGAGGGGATCTTTGAAAGCATGTTGTGCGGGACTTGTGTTGTCTGAAGGACGGGCGGAAGTGCGAAGGCTGAGTAATACATAGGGGAGTGTTTTTGTCCAAGAGGGGGATGCAGCTGAAGTTGAAATGGCCTGTTTCAGGACCGAGTGCCACCGCTCTATTTTCCCGTTGGATTGGGGGTGATAGGGAGTGGTGCGGATTTTTTGGATCCCGAGGGAACGGAGGAGATCTGAAAAGTGGGCGGACTCAAACTGCCTCCCTTGATCGACCGTGATTGTTCGCGGACAACCGTAACGGCTAACCCATTGGTTGAGGAAAGCCGCTGTGACGGCGTCCGCGGTGATGTGGGCGAGCGGGATGCATTCAACCCAATTGGTGGCACGGTCGATCATTGTGAGGCAGTATTTCTTCCCCTCGGAGGGGGGAAGGGGGCCGACCAGATCTAGGTGGACATGTTCCCACGGGAGGGAGTCGGGAATGGGTTGAGGAGTGACGTGGGGGTGTGCCGAGACCTTGTAAGTTTGGCACTTCTGGCACCCTAGAACCGAGTTACGGATATCCGTGTTCATATGGGGCCAGAAGTACCGTGTTTTTACTAGGTCCCGGCTGGCCCGGATGCCGGGGTGGTGAAGGGAGTGGTAGTGGAGGAAGAGCTGCCACCTGAGGTCGGGTGGGACGTAAGGGCGCGGTGAGTCGGCCGTTACGTCACACCAGAGCTCAAGGGGCGGCAGCTGATGTAGTTTGGAGGCGGAGATGAGGTTGGAGAGGGTTTGGTCGGATTGTGGGTTCTGGTGGGATTTGATGGTGTGTGGGGAGGGGAATGCAGTAGCTCCGCCACCGGCGTGGGGGTGGGTCGGGAGAGCGCGTCCGCCACGCAGTTGTCGGCCCCCGGCAGATATCGAATATCGGATGTGAACTGTCCGATGAATTCGAGCTGCCGGAGGCGACGAGGCGAGGCGGATTTGCGGCTTTGTAGGAGGGCGTGGGTGAGGGGCTTGTGGTCCGTTACGACAGAGAACTGCCTGCCCTCCACGAAGTCACGAAAATGTTTTATGGCTTCGTGGATGGCGAGGAGCTCCCTGTCGAACGTGGAGTAGTTTTTCTGGGTGGGGGATAGGGTTTTAGAGAAAAACCCGAGGGGTTGAGGGGTGGCGCCGGTGTGCTGGTGGAGCACTGCCCCGATGGCCCAATCGGACGCATCGGTTGTGATGGAAAGGGGGGCGTGGGGATCGGGATGGGCCAATAGAGCGGCGTCGACAAGGTCCTGTTTGCAAGTGTTGAAGGCGGTAGTGAGTTCTGGGGACCAGGGGATGGGGCGGTTGTCATTTTTTTTGGGGGGTTGGGGGATGGCGTTGATGAGGGGTTGTTGGTGTTGTGCTGAATGTTTTATGTGTCTGCGGTAAAAGTTCAACATACCCAAAAAACGGCGGAGTTCCGTGACGGTGCGGGGCTGGGGGAAGTCGCTGATGGTGTGGACCTTGTCCAGTAGTGGCTTGATCCCTTCGGAGGAGACGAGGTGGCCGAGGCAGCGGACGGAGGTTTGGGCTAGGACACACTTGTCCACGTTGATCTGGAGCCCTTCGGTGGCGAAGATTTTCAAAATTTGGGTGAGGTGGTCCAGGTGCTCTTCGGGGCTGCGGGATGCTATCAGAACGTCGTCCAAAAAGCAAAAGACGAACGGGAGGCCACGTAATATGTTGTCCATGTAACGCTGCCACGTTTGGGCAGCGTTCCTAAGGCCAAATCCCATCTTGACGTATTCGAAAAGGCCGAAGGGGGTTATGATAGCGGTTTTTGGGACGTCTGGGGGGTGGATGTTGATGTGGTGGAAGGCTCTCGATATGTCGAGTGTGGAGAAGATGTGTGTGTTGTGTAAGTGTGAAGAAAAATCGCGGAGGTGGGGGACGTTGTATAGGTCGGGCGTTGTTTTGGCGTTGAGGCGGCGGTAGTCGCCACAGGGGCGGATATCCCCGTTGGGCTTCTGCACTATGTGCAGTGGGGAAGCCCAAGGGGATTTGGAGGGGCGGATAATGCCGTCGGCGATTAATTGATTGAAATGCTTGCGAGCTTGAGAAAGTTGTAGGGGGTGGAGGCGGCGGGCTTTGGCTGTGATGGGGGGTCCAGTGGTCTCTATGAAGTGTTGTATGGTGGATATGTGGGCTGAGGGGCGGCGCTGGGGGCGGTATTGTTGGAGGAGGGTTTCAAATTTAGTGGGGGGCTGATTTATCGCGTGTATAAAGCCGGGGATTGGTTTGTTGGTGGAGGGGTCGATCAGGCGCGCGTTTTTGACGTCGACCTGGAGGCCGAAATATGCTAGGAAATCGGCCCCCAGGATCGCCTTCTCCACGTCCGCCACGGTGAATTCCCACTCGTACGCGAGTCCGCTCATGTAAATTGATGAGCGGTACGTCCCGTACGAGGGGATGGTGGTACCGTTGGCGGCGTAGAGAAGCTGGCGATAACAGCGCGCCTGACGACGGAGTATAGAATTTGGAAATATTGAAAGCGCCGCCCCTGTGTCGATGAGGAAGGGAACATTGGTTTTCTTACAGCGGAGAAAAAGACGTTGATGGGTGGGGAGTGCGTGTTGCAGAATTGCGGCAGTGGGGGCGGGGTGTGGTTGGTGTGTTTGTGGGTCAGCAGCAGGGGTGGTGGTTTCGGTCAGTGGTGGGGGTCTGTCTCCTATAAAGGAGACGTGGAGGGAGGGGCGCCTGTTCCGTGGTGGGGGAACGGTTGTCGGCTGGGAGAGGGTGTTGGCGGCGCAGCGAGGCGCGGCCGTGGGGTTGGCGGCCGTGGAGGCGGTCGAGAGGGGGCCGTTCCTTGGTGGGGGAACGGTGATCGGCCGGGGAAGGTTGGTGGCAGCGCAGGAAGGCGTGGCCGTGGGGTAGGTGGCCGTGGAGGAGGTGGAGGGGTTGCCGTTCCTAGGTGGGGGAACGGTGGTCGGCCGGGGGGCGGTGCCGGCGGTGCAGCGAGGTACGGCCGTGACGTTGGCGGTCGTGGAGGTTGGTGAGTGGGGTCCGTTCTTGGGTGGGGGAACGGTGTGTGGTCGGGGGAGGGGGGTGTTGTCGGAGCGAGGTGCTGTTGGTAGGTTGGCGGCCGTGGCGGCGGCGTAGGAAGGGTAGGAGGCCTTGGTGGCGGTGGTTGAGTTGATGCGGGCGGGGGGGAAGGGAGGTGGTCCCCCCGTTTTGGCGAGGAGGGGGGCCCGCCGGGTTTACCGGCGGGCGTCTGCGTTTCCCTGCCCGGTGGGGAAGGAGCAGGGGGCTTGGCACTTGCGGGCCTCCCCACCGAAGTTCACATGGTAGAAGCATCGGTGGGGGTGGTTGGCGGGGAGGTAGTTCGTCCTGGCGTGGCGAGGCGTGTTGGAGGGGGTCGTGCTGGGCGGGGATCTCCCTCTTTGCTGCTCCCGAGTAGGGGTGGGGCGGCGTTCGGGGGAAGGCGGGCGTCGGCGGTCCGTGGAGGGGGTTCGGCGGCGCTCCGTGGAGGGGGAACGGCGTCTGTCAATGGAGGGGGTCCGCCGGCGCTCGGTGGAGTGGGGACGGCCGCGCTCGCGGGACGTTGCGGCGCGTTGTCGTGGAGGGGGTGCGGTGCGGGGGCTGTGTATTTCGCCGACGCTGGCGGCGGTGGCGAGGTCGTGCACCGTGTCGGCGAGGCGGAGGAGAGGTTCGTCCGGGCCGTCGAGGTGGCTGGCGAGCGACATCTGGATGGGGTGGGGTAGGGCGCTTTTGGCTGCGGATCCCTGCGGCCGAGAACGCTGCATCCACCTGGAAAAACCATAATGCGGGGTCATGAGAATAAAAAGGTGGTAATGTGAGGGGGAATGACGCAGAGGCGGTCATGACGTCGGCGGCGGCGGCGGCGGCGGCGGGTGCAGGTGATGAGGTGGAGCCGGGCGGTGAAAGGGTGGAGAACGGGTTGTCGACAGTGGCCGCTGCGTCCGTTGTCGTGGCGGCAGGTGGCTGCAGCGTGGATGGCCGGAGGAGCGGCGGCGGCGATGAGTGCGGGTCCATGGTCGAGTCTGTAATTTGAAAAAATTCAAATTTTAAATTTCAAATTCAAAATTCGCAAATGGGGAGCGGAGGTGTGTGTGGTTGAGCGAAGATGTGAGAGGTGTGCGATCTCCGAGCGGTGGGCGAAAATTGCGAACGGTAACTGACTGACTGACCGAATTTGAAATTAAAAAGGGACACCAAACTGAACTTGACTGGGGTTGACACAGAAGGTAAGGAAGGTTGGGTGAACGTCGGGTTCACCACTGTGATGAATTTAAAATTGGTTCATCACGGTGGCGTGAGGAAATGCGCAGGCGGTTATCACCGACATCTACGATCTTTTGAGAGAGTGAAAAGGTGGAGGTGAGAGGTAGAATTTGCCCAGGCGGCGGATATCCACCGACATCTAGGATCTTTTGGAGAAAGAGGTTTTGTCTAGGCGGCGGATATCCACCGACATCTAGAATCTTTTGAAGGAGAGGAGGTTTTGCCCAGGCGGCGGATATCCACCGACATCTAGGATCTTTTGAGGAAGAGAGAGCAAGGTAGAGGAGAGAAGAGAGAGCTGGTTAGAGGAAGTGTCGAATGAAGCTAAAGCCCCAGGATCCAGGGTTTTATAGGAAATGGAGGCCTCTCCCTCCAACCCCCTGTTAGGGGTTGGTGGTGGGGCCCCAGGTTGTGTACCCTGGGTTCTGTGGCTTGTCTCCCCACTCATTCGTTTATTGATGGAATCTTAACTTTAGCGTTTGGATATTGGTGAGAACTTAAATTAGAGGAGTGTTCCCGGGAGGGACTCACGACAAATACCTCACAAGCCAAGATCACAAAACCCTCAAAAGTACTTCATTTTGCACCCATAACACCCCTGGGTGTTTCCCGAACGGGCTACCGGAGATTGGTGACACAACTAGGACACAAAGGAGCCTGTGTGCGAAAGAACGATTTTTTTTTGTTTTAGACCGAAAATTAAGGTAGATAGGTATGTATGATACGGCGGACGGACATTGTATTTTTGGAATCTACGCACCTGGAAACGTAAAGAACAAATTTTGAGGGGGTGTTCCAAAAACATTTTCCAAACCGAATACATAGTATTATTTAGAGAATAATAAACCAAAATGTTGACTGGACAAAAAGCGTTCAAATTTTCAGATTCCTACAATTTGTAGTAGGTATCTACACATTACTTGAGTAGGTTACCTCTACACATCGATAATTTTAAATTTTAAAAACATGACAAAGTAGAGAAAGGTTTGATTTTTATGGTTACAAAATGGGTCACAATAAAAGTTTCTATTGTAGGGTAGTTTTTCAACTTGAATAGGTAGGTAGGTCGGCACAGTGCCCGCTCTACCATATAGGCAAACTAGGCAAAGTGAAGGGCGCCGAAATTTGATGGGCGCCAAAATGGCAAGTGGACAGAAAAAAAAATTGGGAAAAAAAGAAAAAAAAATGCACGATAAAGCTTATCAGCAATGTATTAAGTATTAACAAGATATTAATGATAGAAAGTAAATTATATATAAGCTTGAAAGCCAAAGAAGACAACTGCGATGCGTTCTGAAAACGTTTATTAATTAGTCAACACGTTATTATTGTAAATAAAGTCCACTAGGTGTGAGGTTTGTTTGAATACCTGAAAACGAATTGAAACAAAGAAGCCTTCTTTCAGCGAAGTAGTCTCTTCAGTTGAAATGTAGGAAAACGATGAAAGAAAAAATGAATTCTGAGAACAATTCAAAGTAGTGACGCATATCCGTGGTGACGAAGCGATCACATGTGTTGTGTTGATAAAACCGGAGTTTTACATCCCCCCACCCTTGGGGAGAGGCACCAATTTGGAGATGTGGAACATATTTGACTCCTTCTTCCTGTTTCCAGTATCCAGCTCAAAAATGGAGTTTGATATTTTCTTGATTATCTTCAAAGGTCCAATTCTTATTTCCTCCAATTTGTTCCTATTTATCTTTGAAGCATGGTCCACATAAACAAAATCCCCTTCTTTGAAATCGTGATGTTTTCTTTTTTTGTCAATCAATTGTTTGTTATAAGCATGATTTTTAACTGTGTTTTCATAAGCTATTTCCCGATCTCGTAGAAGATTTGTTTTTGGTTCAAGAGATGTTGGAGTTATAGGGCTGGTTTTTCCAAACAATAAATATTCTGGGCTGTAGGAAGTCACAGAATGATCCGTGGAATTGTATTCCCGAACACATTCATCCGCTACCTTCGACCATGCTCTTCTCTGAGTTTCATTTATTTTGCAGCGGATTCTGTTTACTAATGTCTGATTCAATCTTTCGTTCAGTCCATTCGATGCAGGGTTGTTAACCGAAGTGAATATGAGGTTGATCTTCTCTTTTTTCAGAAAATTTTTGAATTCTGCAGAATTAATGCCCGAGTATTGGTCCGTGAGGAGTGTCTGAATCGCATGCTTGTCCTGTACCTTCTTGAGTAATTTCACAAAATCATTTGCTGTTTGGTTTTTGGAAGTAGAGATAAACGCGTATCTTGTAAAATGATCTACTAACAAATGAAGGTACCGTTTAGATGAACGGTTTCCTGCAAACCCACCTATCGTGTCGAGGGAAACAATTTCAAAAGGTGCTCTTGCTGGTCCAAGTTTTGACAAGAACCCATAAGTACGGGGTGATCGGCTCTTATTTTTGATGCAAATTTCGCAATTCTGGCAGTAATTTTTCACTCTCGAATCTAAATTTCGAGTGTGATAGAATTTACGAAACTTATTTATTACATGACTTGACCCTATGTGTCCATATTCTTTATGTATTTTCGCAATTAAAACATCCGCAAGTTCCTCAGATATTATTATTCTGTTATTCGTATCACTTATTTTATAAAGAACGTCTCTCGTCTCTCGTCTCGGGACGTCTCTTTTAATATCTGTGAATTTCTCAATTTCAGCCGCATGTTGATTTTGGTCACGAGTGATATCTGATATGCTCAAGAAATTCACTGTTTTAATTAATTCTTCTGAATTATCAGATTCTTCGATGACTGGGTTTCTAGATAATGAATCTGCTTCCATATTTCTCTTTCCTGGGCGATAAGTGACCCGAAAATTAAATTGTGAAAGGAATAGCAGCATATCACCCAAGTCTTCATCAGATCTTGTATTGATCTTCAGATTTTCAAGTGGTTTGTGGTCGGTGATGATTTGAAAAGTCTGACCAACTAACCAATGCTGCCAGAATTTTATAGCTTCTTTCATTGCTAAGCATTCTAAGTAAATTGCTTTCTTTTTCCTCTGATAGTCCTTTAGTTTTTTTGAAAAATAAGCAACGGGCTTTATTGTGCCATCTTCTTGAAGCTGCTTAAATATTGCTCCAACGCCCTCTCCACTTGCATCAGTTTCAATGATTATTTTGAGTTTTGGATCGAAAATTGCCAAAATTGGTTGGGAACAGAGATGTTTTTTTACTTCCTCAAAGCTCCTCTGGCATTGATCTGTCCATTTGAGGTCCGTATTTTTCCTCAAAAGATTGTGAAGTGGCTCTAACAATGTCGAACTATTCGGTATATATTTGTGGTAGAAGTTTACTTTTCCTAGAAACTGGCGAACATTTTTCTTTGTCTTAGGAATAGGAAAATTTCGTATGGCCATCAAGTTATCTCCCCCAAGCGGACGGACTGTATTTTCTGAGAGAATATGTCCTAGATATTTAACTTCATTTTTAGCGAAATTACACTTTGTGATTTTCAACCGAAATCCTTCTTTGCAAATTGCCTCCAATACTTTATACAAGTGTTGTATATGATCTGTGAATGTTTTAGAAAAAATTAATATGTCGTCCATATAACAAACAGAAAAGTCTTTCAAGTTATTCCGTCTTAAAATAGTGTTTAAAACTCGTTGAAAAATTTGAGGGGAGGTTTTTAATCCAAACGGGAGGCATTTCCATTGCCAGTGCCCGTCTTGAGTCACGAATGCAGTTTTATAGCGATCTTTTATTCGAATAGGTATCGACCAGAAGGCCGAATTTATGTCCAATGCTGTGAACCATCGACAACCTCTTGTTCTTGTAATCAGTTCTTCAATCAATGGAAAAGGTTGTGGTTCAGGCACTACTAAACGGTTCAACTCACGGAAATCGATACATAATCTATTCTTTTTGTTATCTTCTCGTTTGTATGCCAGGGTTACTGGAGAAGCAAAAGGTGACGTAGATTCTTCAATTAGATCTGCTTTCAGTAACTGAGATATCTGATTTTCGATTTCCTGTTGGTCTGGAATGCTGCAGCGGTATGGCTTCCGTGAAACAAACTTATGTTCAAACAGTTGTATGTGGGCCTCGTGATCATTTACTCGTCCCACATCAAATTTATCTTTTGCAAAGATACAACTGAATTTTTGAATCAAGTTTTCAATTTCCCGTCTTTTGATAGAATCAAGGTGATCCACCTTTGCTTCAAAATTGTTGACATCTATGCCCTCATTGTAGTTCACGTAGACATTTTGATGGCCATCCAACTTCTGAACAAAGTTTTCGTCATTGTCTTTTTTTTGTTCCTCGGGAAGGGTCTGATATAGATGCAGTTTACAGTTTAAGTTTAAGTAAAAACTCACAATGAGGTCCAAGCCCAACAATACGTCATATTTAAAGTTTTCATCATTTACTATAAACATCTTGACATCTTTCTCCAAATTCATGACTCTCAATTTTACAGTCACACAACCAGCAAAAACATGTCTGCCACCAATCGTTCGGAAGGTCATAGTATTATCCTGGATTCGTAACTTCAAGTTTTTCACACATTTCAATGTAATAAAACTGATATTCGCGCCAGGGTCGTAGATTCCCGAGCATTTTTTATTCCTGTTTATTATGACCCCGAGAGTAATTAGTGGCAGCAAACCTAGTTTTTTTGATCGGTGATGGATTCATTAAGGGTTTCTTGAATTTCGGCGTTATTCACAGTTTTTATACCTTTCTCTTGTTTCTCAACAGCTAACCGATTTCGACACACTGCCTCAGGATGAAACCGCCTTCGATAGCCTAGATTGTTACAAATGGAGCAGGGCTTTTTGTTCTCAGTTGTTACAATTGGTTTTTTTATTTGTGTAACAATATTGTCAGATTTGTTTTGTGGAGATAGCGACGAAGGCTCTATTTTCCTCAGCTCTCCAAGTAATTCTGCAATTGAATCAATTTTGGAACGGTCGAGTTTTTCCTGTACATTGACTGGTAATCCCATAACAATAAGGTTTAGTTGGATAATGTTGTCAATTGCGTGCTCTTGTTCCCGTAGAAGATTCTGTTTTCGCAGTACATAATCATCATAATGACCTCCAATGTACCTATAGTTATAGGCTTCTCTGATTTTTCTCCATCCTTGTTCTTTAAATTCCGTTCTCATCTTGAATTCCCAATCCGCAAAGTCGTTTTCCAATCCCAATTCAATGAATGTTGAGGAGTACCAATTTTTGGCAATCCCCTCCATAAATAAACGTAAAATTAGAACCTTATTTTCCGAATCATTAACCTGGCATCGCTCGCATTCCCGAATGAAGGTATCTAACCATCGTCCAACCTCAGAATTCCTACCATCAAAATTGTCCAAAACAAAGTCCGATTTGATTTTCGTAAGATTCAGACGTTTTGAGTTTATTACTTGTTGGGGGTCCTCGGCTCTAGTGGTCAGCATTTGTAGAATATCTAATACCGCTGCACTCGGAGCGTCCGATGCTGTTTCACGAGGGGGGGACATTTCCGATCTCCAAGTCCGGTAGTCCGTCTCTTGTAAAAAATAATCCTCAAAAACGACGTTTCCATCCCCATCAAAGTATGAGGGAACAGTTTCAGCTGGTAGAGTCATTGAAACTATCCGATACGAGCCACGTTTGTTCAATGACTTTAGGGCATTCTTAACTGTGGGTACTTGAAGTAGACCCTTGTGGTTTGCATTTAGTAGTTGATATTGAGGCGGAAATTCGAATATTATTGTATCATCCTCTTGTGCCTGGATCCACTTGAGACAGGGAAGGGATGTTTTTGAATCATTTGGATTCTGCTCTACCTTAATGCAAATTCTTGCCTTCTTAGGTCCATTGTCCATTGTAGCAATTTGTTTCGATTTATAAGCTTGAAAGCCAAAGAAGACAACTGCGATGCGTTCTGAAAACGTTTATTAATTAGTCAACACGTTATTATTGTAAATAAAGTCCACTAGGTGTGAGGTTTGTTTGAATACCTGAAAACGAATCGAAACAAAGAAGCCTTCTTTCAGCGAAGTAGTCTCTTCAGTTGAAATGTAGGAAAACGATGGAAGAAAAAATGAATTCTGAGAACAATTCAAAGTAGTGACGCATATCCGTGGTGACAAAGCGATCACATGTGTTGTGTTGATAAAACCGGAGTTTTACATATATAAAATGAAATATATAAAATTATGTCATTATAACATAATTAAAGTAATATTTATCCTCTAATAAAAAATGCTTTGTTGTTTATTTGTACCTGTTATGATATCAAAGATAGCAATAACAAAAATCCGCGTTTTTTTAGGGGCGCTTTTTTTATCATTTGCCTAGGGCGCCTGTATTACTAGAGCGGTCCCTGGGTCGGCAGGGTATTTGGACGTGAAGTCCCAGCCTGAAATGGCTGTTTAAGTTTTTACTACATTTTTAGGTGAACATTGAACGTACTTCGAAAAATCCTAGCATTATCATGCTTGCTTCGTATGCTGACACTTGGTTTATTATTCTGTGAATAATACACCTAATTTATCCGATTAGCAAAAAATGTTTATAACACCCCCTCAAAATGTTTTCTTTTACGTTTCAAGGTGCGTTGATTCCAAAAATGCAATGTCCGCCCTCCGTATCAATCCGTATCCACTCTAATTTCGGTATAAAAAATTCGTTCTTTCGCACACAGGCTCCTTTTGGGCCCTAGTTGTGTCCCGAAACTTTGCAGCCCAATCGGAATATACCCAGGGGTGTTATGGGTGAAAAATGGGGCTTTTTCTATGTTTTTTTAGGACGAGGAGACCGAATATGAAGTCGATTTTGTCCAAAGAGTGGAAAATTGGGGTTCTAACGAAGTTTCGAACTAAAATTTACGTTGAAATTTGGTCTAAAATCTTCGTTTTCCCTCTCACAGTTTGGGTCCCCATTTGGGAACACATTCGGGTCCTAGTTGTGCTCCAAAGCTCGGCAGCCCGATCGGAATACACCCAGGGGTGTTATGAGGTGTAAAAATAGGGAGTTTTGATTTTGACCAAATAGTGATTATTTTTCATTAGGTACCTAATCAAAAACCTGGGAAATTGTCTGAAATCACCATCAATTTGTATAATGACAGTGGAAGTAGTATGAACAGGTTAATTAAGACAATTAAATGGCACTATCAGTCAATGATCAATGAAAATTCGTTAAAAAAAAGAAAAAAGGAGCCTAATTCGTGTTTTATAGTAACGATAAATGAACAGCCACAAATTTTAGGCACTTGCCTATTTTCATGAGCATACAGCAGGTGCCTACCTATTGGTTAACGGAACATTGAAATTCTTGTGTGAGTTGCCTACCCTCTCATGCCTTACGTATTTACGATTTCTTTCGGCTAGCAAACAGCTCGTTGTTTTACTGGCCCCAAGAGTCGTTGATACGAGTTAACTTTGTGACTATTCGACTAACAAGGAAGTGAATTGTTCTGCGTAATTTGTTGGTCAGAGGGCGTTCTGCCTCGCGTTTGAACTGATTCCAGCTCTAAGTAATTGATCGCGGACGCTCCAAATCGCATGGGTAGGTAGGTACCTAACCTACTTAGGTCACTGCGCTGTATTAGGACGCTGCTCGTGTCTCCACTCACCTATGCGTAGTTTCGTAGTTTACGTAAGTAGGTAACTGGGTAAGTGTTCCTAATCTGTAGGTAAGTAATCACAATACGCACCACCCATGTCCAAAGTAAAAAAGCCGTAGACTCGATTTTTTCCAATTTAGAGATTTTGGTATGGCTGGATTCGTATCTTAACACTTTCACCCCTGGTGGGACGTATATGTCCCATCATGTTTTGCACTCATGAACCTGCTGGGACACATTATGTCCCAGGAACTGAATAACCTACTGCTTCAGTTTTCCAATCGTTTTAGGGCCTACTGAACACTACAATCCTCATTAAGGGACACTAGAGTTAGTATGAATTCATCATGCTTCTTCCATCATGGTAGCTAGGAAAATGACTGTGGAACAGTAGGGACCCACCTCAAACGCGCTGAAAAAACGGGTGGGACTTGTGCCAACGAAAATAATCATTCCCGGTTAGGCAGTACAGTGAAGCTTGATTCTCAGCCGGGTTGAAAGGGTTAAAGACCAATTTTGGTATCTAGTTGTAAAAGTTGTGAAAATTTCCCTAAAAAAGTTATTCAAGGAAAACGTCTACGGTTTTTCGAGTTTTCGATGGTTTTCCAACGATGAAACGCAGTAGTAGTTCTCCCAGCTTTTAAAAACAGTAAATCCCAGACCTAAGATGTTAATTCATTGGAACATTGAATTTAATTTACTAGTCATCAGGACAGTACCTACTGTTTTTCTTTGTTGTATCGCTCTCATAGCTGTCTGAATTCGTCAGGCGGTACCGTTTTTCAATTTTGTGATAAACGCCAAAAGCTCTGAGCGATCGACCGTAGATGGCTTCCACATCGCGGAGTCGTATTTTACAAGGAAAAATAATAGCGATAATGTTTTTCTCTGTGGGAAAGGGGTGAAAAGACTCCAGCAGCAACAGTGGGAAACAACCGTAGCATGAGCGTCCAACGAAGAAAAGCAGTAGCAGACCGGAAGAAAAGCAGATATGGTAAATTTTTGAAGCAAAATTTACCTCATCTTCTACAACGGAGAAGAACATTTGCTTACATAAATTTATGTGTATTCTTCCAAAATTGTTGCCTTGCTGCTACAGATAGAAACTAAATTTTTATAAATCGCAAATATTGAAAAATCATTGGAAAATATTGAAGAGTGCCTAAAAACTTGACCTGCGTTTTTCTCAAAACTAGATTTCCTTGTTCTACGGCTTTCTTGCTTTGGACGGCAGTGTACTTGTATTTTATGTCGAGACTCGCGTATGGAAATGAATAATTCGTAGTATGCACCTTCAACCTACCATCAATATTCTACCTACTACAAATAATATCAATTTCTGAAGTACCTACCGACATTAATTAGTACTTATCAAATGATTTTGTGTATCCAATTCGTAGTCAAGGTTCCTATGCCTATCCAATGGCTTTTAAGCATTTGTTCGACGATGTTGATTCCACCAAGAATATACTCGTAATATTGTTGTGTAAGTAGGTAGTAGGTAGTGGCTGGTCTTGTTTTCCTTCTATATCTACCATAGTAGGGAATCTCAAAAATTCCTTCTCAAAAACAAATTTGGTTCTGTGTCAGTGCGTCTTGTGTCCACTATGGGCAATTTTGGTGGGTTAAAATTCTCTTGTTTTTTGCCAAATTTTGTTCAATAACGAAAAATAACACTTACTGACCACATAGTGGGGTTTTGGAAATTTAACTGGTTTATGCAACATGGTTTCTAGCGAATTTTCAAAGAAAGTCAAAATTTCAATGGGTCTAACATTTTCAGAAATGAATTTTTGAAATTTTTTGTAGGCAAATCCGTTTTAGAGCATCCTGAATTTATCCCTAGATTTTAACAAAAAATTATATAGATTATATTTATTTATTTATTTATTTTTCATGTGTCACTCCCGACGATATATCTCTCCTTAGGTTGATACATGATAGAAATTCCAAATTTCGCCAAAACTTTCGTATTGCCAAACAAAAGGATGAGTTCAAAGATGAGAAATTTTCTAAAATTTTAAGGGGGTCAAATCTGAGTTTTTAAGGGGGTCGAAAATCGGTAAAAACGGCTAAACTCGCGGACGATTGATGTAAAATAACTGAAAGTGGCATGGAAGGGTGAGTAAAGACGGAAAATGACCATTTCAGTTGTTTTCATACAAAATAGGGGGTTTTTTGGTATAAAAAATCAGTATTAGTTCATCTGACATTGTGCGGGATGGTGATTAACGACGGAGGAACTATTTCGATGATAAAAATATTTTCTCAAACAAGAGCGTCCAATTTTACTTTATAAGGGACAAAAATCGATGAAAATTGCGAAAATCACGAAAAATTATATAATTTTACAAAAAGTCGGTTTCTCGCTAGGTATATCGTCTTTTTACACAATAGCACGAAATTTCTTTGAAAATTCGCTCTTATAGCCATGCTGCATGACTGGAACTTTTATAATATTATTCTCTTTTGAATTATTTCAAGGGTTTATTAGGTACATTTCAATTTAAAAATCAAGTCAGTCAACTCTCAGATGCAAGAGGCCTCGGACTGGGAAGGTCCTCTGTTTCCTTTATGTAGGCAGGCTTGGTCTTGGTGCTAGACCCTATTTGGTCGGTACAATGAAGGCAGGTAATGTATTTAGGACGTCCCCGAAACTGGTTTATCAAGTGGGCGAGAAAACAAAAATACAACGTAGATGTGCTCCCAACGAACTGTCAAGAGGTTTTGTAGCCGTCGACGTTGGATCCCCAAGTCCTGAGGTGCAGGATCCACTCCCAGAAGGCTTCAAGTGCAGCAGAGTACTCGGACGGGACTATTACAGAAGAAAGTCGGAGGAAGTTGGTAGTGGTGGGATGAGGAAGGAAGGTTCGGGGGAGACCGAGGTGCTTTCCCCTCCCAGTCGTCACAAAGGATCACCAGGACAGGAGAAAGGACGAACACTTTCGAGTCGTCCGCCGCCAGAGAAACGAGTCCTGTACCACACGACACAATGACTGTCACGTTGAGGTGAGTTCCATCACTGTGCATCGCGCACACTACAACACCCTGTTCTGTGTAGGTAGGTAGGTACTTGTTTATCTAACTACTGTGTGCTATACGGGGTTGTCGAAAATCTTTCAGCAAAATATAGCGCGTGCATCAATAAATAAGTGACTTGTTTTTTTTCTCTCAAGGGAAAAATGTAATGCACCTAAGAAAAAGGAAGGTACCTTAGGTAGGTAATAGAAGCAGAACTGTTGTAACCTATATTAGTAAAATATTATAAACTAAATTGATGTACTGTTGTGAACTGCGGTTTATATTATTTTTTAAATGAACGTAGATTCCATCCTGAGAATTTTGAGAGCAACCGCACGTTCCTACGATAAGTAGTTCTTTTTCTATGATTTTTCAAAGTTTCCAGAGGTCCCTACGTCATTGCACCCCTTGCCTGGGCAGTACCTCCCATTAAATGGTATTTTTCTGTCTTTACTCGCCCTTCCATACCACTTTCAGTGATTTTATATCAATTTTTCGCAATTTTAGCCGTTTTTACCCATTTCTGATCCCTAAACTTCAAATTTGACCCCCTTAGAATTTTTGAAAATTGCTCATCTTTGAACTCATCCTTCTGTTTGGCAATACGCAAGTTTTGGCAAAATTTGGAATTGTTATCATGTATCATCCCAAGGATAGATATCGTCTGGAGTGAATTATATATATATATATATATATATATATATATATATATATATATATATATATATATCAACACCCCCTCAAAATTTTTTCTTTTCCGTTTCAAGGTGCGTAGATTCCAAAAATGCAATGTCCGTCCGCCGTACGCCGTATCACGTGTACCGGCTTCATTTTCGGTCTAAAAAAGTCGTTCTTTCGCACACATGCTCCATTTGGTCCGTAGTTGTGTCCCGAAAATTTTCAGCCCGATCGGAATATACCAAGGGGTGTTATGAGTGAAAATGTGGTTAAAAAAAGGTACTTTTTGCGTTTTAGTAACATGTTAGTAACATGAGCTTTTTAGGTACCTTTTTCCATGTTTTTGGGGACGAGAAGACCGAATATGAAGTCAATTTTGACCAAAGAGTGGAAAATTGAGGTTCTACCAAAGATTCAGCTGCCAAAATTGATTTTTTATGAGTCAAAAACCTGGAAAATCGTCTGACATCACCATCAATTTGTATAATAACACTGGAAAAAGTGTCAACACGGGGATCAGGACGATTAAATGGCACTACCAATGATCAAAGATGATTTGGTAAAAAAAAATGAGCGTACCTAATTTGTGTTTTGGGGGCCAAAATTGGTGGAAACCATCATAAATAGCTATTTCAATTATTTCACATGAAAGAAACAATAAACGAACAGCCAAAATTTCTGTACGTATGTCCAATAGAATAATAAACCCATGTGACAAGGACTTTGCAGCGTTTTGTTATTTTGAGGTTGATGTATGAAAAAATTAGGTACTGAAAAAATGAGGTACTACAGATACTTACTGAAGAATTGAACATGACCTAATTAAGCTGCGCCTATTCCTTTTTTTAAGTTGAGAAATGAAATACATTTATTGTTAGCGAATTTTTCTATTTTCTTTTTTCTGAGGTAGATAGGGGTGTGAATGCGTTGTGTAGACTATGATAACATGGTTCCATTTGATAAAAGGCCAAGTTCCTTGTCAGTATTTAATATTTACTAAACGATTAGGAGACGAACCGTCCTTGTTTCACGTGATGGGTGACGGTGAGGGCCCGGTGACGGATTCTGTCCTTAGGTAATTTATCATTGTCCTTCTTCGCTATCGCTTCTTCCTTATTTATTTACCCTCCTTATTTATGTACAATCCGATGCTTTCAGCGTTCAGCCGAAGTCTTGGACAACCGAGTTTTTGTTTATGCTCCGAACGCATATTTCACCAAACACCTCCTAATTTCTGAAAAGTATGAAAATACCATCTAAGTGAAATTCACCAGTCGCTTTACCTTTCGCACTTGTAAAAATGCAACGGCAATGCCTTTCGGTTAAAGGACTAAAAAACATGGAGAAGACATTTGAACTGGCCTACAAAAGCACTTGAAATGGAAAACAGAAGATAAATTTTCAAAATCTAAGTTAATGAGATGTAGACAATAAGTGAATTTTGGATAGGTTGCAAAACTCAAAATAAGTAAAAACTCTTTTTTTTCTTCTTCTTTTTCACTACCTATAGTGCGAATGTCTTCTCAATGTCAGTTTTTTCACGTTTTGGTTTTTAACTCTTCGACAGCTGAAGTTTCCGCATCAAAATTTTAATGATTTTAAGGAAAACTGACTTAAAAGGATATAATTCCTTCCAAAACACGGATTAAACTATTATATTTTCGGGATTTATCAACATACAGTAGGAATGTCTCGTTGCTACCTATGGGTGTACGTATCTCTTATGAAGTTTAGTAGGTAGGTACCTATCTACGAGTATATCCCGTTTCTTGGTTGACGAAAGAAAAACAATTATCAAAGAACTATTTACTCAACTCTCAAGGAGAAACTCCGTTCTTTGTTGGTTGTAGATAACCAACGACCAACTTTCCCTTCATTTTTTGATTCCGGAGTTGTTTTTTGTTTTTTTTTGTCTCGAGGTAGATGAACTGAAGAAACCTATTGAGACTTCAGCCAGGTTGATTCTTATCTTTTCTGTGAACAGGTTACTCACCCTCTTTGTCATCTTCGGCCTGGTTTACGGTGAGAAGCAATGCCCCACCCTCGAGAGACCGTCCAATTTCGACAAAACCCAGGTAAACGTTTGTTGGCTATCAGTTCCTAGGTGCTTAGGTACAGATGTTTGTGTCAGATGGCCGGCTAGGTCACCTTCAAATGTCATACCTACATCTTCATCTACATAATATACCATATATTTATATAAGTGTTACGCATAGGTTCCTCTAGCTCCTGTTAAGAACTGCAACAACCCTTGCTGTACTACAAGATATTTTCCTACCATTTTACGAGTCAAGAAGAGGTGGCAAGAAGTATATCGATGGCAAAAAATACTCAAACGTTAAAAATAGATCACAAATTTAGCTGTTCATTCGGATAAATTTGAAATAAATTCCGTAAAATCCACTAAACTTGGGGGTGGGGGGCTGGTAATTTTATATAAAAACATTATTTTGAATTTTGAAAAATTGGTGGAAAGTGTTCAAATTTGTTTGCATTTACGATTGAAACCCGTAAAAAATGTTCAATATAAAATTAAGTAGTAGGTTGTAGGTACATTAGGTTGTAGTAGTAGGTACATTAGGTAGGTACTCCTAAAATTACCATATCGCTAGGCCATGTTTTAACGTTTGAGTGTTATTTTAATGGAAATTTGTTAGGGTTTGTAACGTTTCTCATAGTCTTCAACCCTGTGCCATAAGTTGATTCCCCGGATAAGTTGATTCCCCGGATAAGTAGATTATCCGGGGAACGGCGCAACCGTCCTGCAACACCGACCTGTCGTGCGGGTTCCTCGCTAATGTTGGTCGTTTACTGAGTTGATTCTTTATAATATTGTTGTTCCCATTTTTAAGACGTCCTTATGTATTTTTGATCTGGTCAGAAGAGGACAACACTCAGCCGAAAAAGAAAAAGGATCACATTCAAATCCGTTTCAGACCATACTGAATCCAAATATGGAAAAAAATATAGGTGTGTGCGTGTGTGTCTGTGACAGAAGTTTTTGCGCACTGCCCAGGCCGCAATTCTTAACCGATTTGCGTAGTTCTTTTTTCGTTCGATTAAAAAAACTGTATAGTTGTGCACTACGTTGCCAGAATTTCGAAATTGACTTTTATTTAAGGGAAAAGAGGGGTAAATGCCGAAAAAACGGGGGTTTTCGACAAAACCTTATGCGCGCTGCCCAGGGCTTAATTCACAACCGATAATTACGTTTTTCTTTTTTTTCCGACGCAGAATTCAGTCTAGTTGTGCACTACGACCCCGGATTTTCTGAATTTTTTCTATAGAGGAGGGGGGGGGGGAGAGAAATCTTGTGTCCGTTCTCAACTTCTGAAGCTTCCATACGACATACGTATATAAGATACAATACATAGGTATACAATACAGAGGTATACATATGTATGTATAGATAGGTATATAAGATACAATACATAGGTATACAATACAGAGGTATAGGTAAAAAAACATAGGTATGCAAGAAACAACAGGAAGGTAGCAACCTAATCTTAGATCAGTGAACCAATTTATTCACAATATTCTTGGGGCATTATTCATCACATACTCTAATTATAATAGGTGGTCAAACATGTATAGTCTACTTAAGCTGTTCATTTCGCGTCACTAGTCACGAAATTAGGTAATTAAATTGCACAATGAATTCATCATCATCATAGCTCAGTTACTCATATTATATACTTCCAGACGACCTGCAGTGAGTGAGAGTGAGCTATACACCACCGTAAGGGACTTCCACTGTAATGTATGCATTACTCTACGTAATGTTTCCTTATTACTATTGAAAAACTCGGCGCTTCGCGCCTCGCCGTATGCTTACCGTTTGGAGCCTGCGGCTAAAAATCGAGAAACATGGAACATGCTTTAGCTATGTCTTCTTTCACTGTTTGTTTTTTTATTCGAAAAATGTGATCAAATACGAGGTTCTTGCACAACTATAAAGGTTTATAGCACTTATGATTACTCACTACTTCTCAACTCACTATTTCTCACTACTTCTTATAGTTGTCATGACGGCAATGGATACGATGTATGTTTTCTAATTAGCTTCCCTGGTAATGAAGCTTCGACCCTCGCACATAAGATTGTTTACTAACCATTTATAACATCGCATTGTTGGATTAATATCTCGTAGATAAATATAAAACTGCGACATAAATGCGTGATAAATCGAGAGCTTTCCAACGAATGGAGAACGATTTTTGTCCGATGAAAACTAAAGAAGTTTCATTTCCCTAGAAACGACTCGGTTGTACGTGAAAATCATTAAAAAATTTCGTCACCCATTTTTTTGTGACCATTTTTTGTGACAAATTTTTCGTGACACATTCCGCGTGACATTTTTCGGCTACTTAGTCCAAGGCTAAAGCATGTTCCATGCTAAAATCTCTGAACTTTATGTTCAACAACATTTAAGAAGGACCTACCTTTCTTGATGTCAACATCGGGTTCGGAATCATTCCTTGTCCCATGTATAGGGCAATGATGACTTGAGTTGCTTTACAAAATTTCTTATGCGCTAATGATGTTTTCCGATTGCCTATCACTAATATTTTCTGGTCTGATCAGTATTTATTCAGCCGGCACCACCGTAATTATAGTATACCTTGCTGGTCAAATTCATGATGGGAGAAGACAGCAACACGAGTGTGAATAGCACCATGAGCTACCCAACAAAATTTGAAATGCTAATGTTATTAATATTTTATTCCTAGTAAGTACAGGTGTAAATAATGCAAAATGATGGTTCAATATAGTCTCGTTAAGCTTTTCATGGGCATCTTCCATGTTTGTGACGCAGTTCATCGGGACTTGGTACGCGGTCCGCGGGATCGAGCACTCAGATAAAAGCAACACCAACACTTCTAAACAGTCGAAGAAATGCAGCGAGATCACAATCTCGTCCAAGAACGGCGGTGAGTCCTGGAAGTTCAACTGGAACTCCAAGAACAAGCCCGCTAAACAGTTCACGTTGAAGCACAACGCCAAGACCCCCGGCCTTCTCGATGGCAATGGCAAAGGTAATCGAATAGAACATTTTCACTTGCAAGTTCTCTCCCCCTGAGACGGGTGACTGAATATGGTGATTCCTATAACATTCGTCTCCTAGGACGACCTGAAAACTCTTCAAGCAAGTACCTATAATTTTGTTCACAACTGCTTATGAATAACCCGAGCGTTGCATCGATACTGTTAATTAGGGTCAGGTTTATTTATAAGCTCAAAACACCTCCTAAGAATGGGGTTGGGATGCACTTCAAGTTCCGTCGACCTCACCATTACTGTACTGGGTTTATAATAGAAATGCCAATTATCCTGTGATGTCTGTTATTATAGACATCACAAGAATATTTTCTTGGGAGGGTAAGTACATGACATTTTCATGGATCATCAGTTTAGGATTGCAGCAAATTCAACGTGTATGAGTGAACCCTATAGTCACCAGACTCAAAAGTTGATCTCAAAAGACAGGTTTCTAAAAAAGAACCGGACAGGTATCTTATTAATTTGTAAAAATTTCAAATTGAAAAGCTCCAGAAATGAAAAGGTTTTCAAAAAGTTCAAGAAGCAAAGTTCGCCCTTTGAGTACAGAAAATAAGTTTTTGACGAAATTAGGAAAATACGGATTAGAAAAAAACATAAACAAATGACCCTCATGTAGGAATTGAACCCACATCCTCTGGCGACTAGCTACTTGCATACCATCAAGAAAATTATTTTTTGGGACGCCTCGTATACGGTGGCTAAATAAAAAGTAGTACCTACAGTGTTGTTCTTAATAATATGCAGAGTTGATAAGTGGGTACAATTCCTTCCTAATGAATAGTTTTTTTTTAAGTCACCAGAGTCAAAAGTTGATCTTGAAAGGCAGGTTTCTAACACAAGAACGGGACAGGTATCTCATCAATTTATAGAAATTTCAAATTGAAATTACTCCAGAAATAAAAGGGTTTTCAGAAAGTTCAAGAAGCAAAGGTCGCCCTTTGAGTACAGCAAATTAATTTGTGAAGAAATTAGGAAAACAGGAATTAGATAATATGGTTCAGGTAGGAATCGAACCCACATCCTCTGGCGACTAGTTACTTGCATACATTCAAGAAAATTATTTTTAGGGCCGCCTCATATGCGGTGACTAAATAAAAAGTAGTACCTACAGTGTTGTTCTTAATGATATGCAGAGTTAGTAAGTAGGCCCAATTCCTTCCTAAGGAATAATTTATCTGAGTTTTTTTCATACCTGTATTTCTTAGTTACACGTACCATGGGGACTGTTTCAAACTGTACTAACTTAACTACTTACTTGGAACTACTGTACTAACTTACCTACTAACTTACTTGGAATAATTCACAACACGGTAAGGCGCTCCGCTAATCCGCTAATACGAGTATGTAGTAGGTGCTGCCTATTATAGTAACATGAAGTTGGCTACTTAAGCACTCAGGAGGGCGGGTAGTCGGCAGACTGTTGCTGACTATCAGGGTCTCATCCCTGGTGACCTGAACATTTCTGACTTTATTTATTTTTTTCAAGTATTATAGGGGGGGGGGGGAGGGGTGTACCAAACCACAACAAAGTGCTGACATAGGTAATTCCCGAAAGGCGCATTTCGTTAGGACATACCAAGCCCATTTTGTGCTCGAGTAGCTACGCAAGATGTCCACATCGATATCATTGCTTGATACCTACGAAGATAGGCAAAACGTTGGTGTCTTGCTAGTTGAATCAAATTAGTTTGCTCTTGGTAAGTAAAATATCACTTCGAGCTGTAAGCATCAACCCCTAACTGCCCAAGGAACCAATTTTTAAATTTTTTTCTCGTCATATTCCCTTTAAAACAGGTCAAATAACGTGGAAATGGAGAAAATACTATTTATTTCTTGTTGGTTAAAATTTTAAAATGTTGTTGCTCCAGAGCAACATAGGGTGGCTGTGGGACGGAAGGGAAAAGATTTTGTTGCTCGTCAGCTACACTGGGTGGATGCTGTAGAGAAAAGCTGTATTTATCTCAATTCAAGTGCAATAATATTCATTTTTTTCTCCTATCTTTGAACGTAACGCTGCAAACTGTAACTCCAGCAGATTTGAGGAAGCGGTTTAATCACCAATCTAACTCATATGTAAGACCTCACTATTTACTTTTCATATATTTTTAGTTATAATACAATGACGGGAAAAAATTTCCATTTTTTTTGGCAAAAAAATTTCGAATAGTTCAGCTAAAGTAGCATACCTACAACAAAAATACAATCCTTGATACGAAAAAATAAAAACAACGAAAAGTAATAAACTGAAAAGGAAATCACCAGTCGCAGGTCTGAATAAAATTACCGAATAAATTGTTTAAGATCTTCTTAATGGAATCCGCCGAGTCACACCAAACATCAACTGGAGGGGCGATGGAATTCATAGATTTCTGCGTCCGTGCAAGCGGTGAATTTGCACAGTAGTTAGTACGATGGAACTCCGGATGGAAAGGGAAGCTGCCTCTAGTTGACCTGGCAGACACTCTGATGCAGACTCGGGACAGTAAGTTATAGATTGGAGGCGTCATATTCGTTCCGAAGAGTCCTTGAGAGTGACAATATCGTGCTGCATTCTTTTCTGCTCCAAGCTGTCAAGCTTCAATACTTTCCTCATCATCCGAAAAATCATTCACGGCATTGCATTTGTAGAAAGCCAGCTTCAGGAATTTATGTTGAACCCTCTCAAAGCATTCAATGTAGGTTGAATAGGCGGGATCCACAGGGGAGACCCAAACTCCAGATGGCTTCTCACCAACGAGCAGTAGAGGATCTTGAGGGAGGTTATAGTCCTAAAACGACGGGTGGTTCTGTAAAGAAAGCCGAGCTGCTTGCGGGCCTTCGAAACAATATTCATTACCTATATGTTCAGAATATGAGAACCTTGAGTCAGTTAAGATCTCCAAGTCCCTCACCACATCCAACCGTTGGAGCGCTTCACCACCAGTCCTGTAAAGGTGGTCAATCTTGAGTGAGTGAGCACGGGCGAGTGATATGACACTGCACTTACTGGTATTGATTTTCAGACAATGGTCAGTACAGAAGTCATTAAAAGAGTCAATACCGCATTCACGTGCGAGAGCATCAGATTCAATACGGATTTTACGGAATATTTTAAGGTCATACGGAAGGCTGTCCATGAACAAGATGAACAAAATTGGTCCAAAGTGGGACCCTTGAGGGACCCCTGACTCTTGTACAAAGTAAAACGCTGCTCTCATGTACTGGCGCTGAGGTACCCGAAAAGTTATGGTAGGTGAGATCGTGGATGGATGGAGTGATGGTGGGTGATGTTTATTGCTTCCGAGTTTGCATGGCAGCGGAAGGTTTGCTTTCAATTTCGAAATGAAATTTTTGTGTGTGCTCCAAAATCAAAATTTCAACTTTCATTTTGCAGGGCCTCCTGAAAAAATTTGGTTTTATGTCTGCCCACATTTCTTTGCCACAGCCATAACTTCCACAATTTTGATCCGATTTCAATCAAATTTTCAGGAATTGTGTGGGTTTAGCGCTAGATGACCCCCTATCAGTTTCATCGTGATCCAATCGACGACAGCCTCTGCACAGGCGCTAACGAGATTTTCTTGTTGTGTTGTTTTCTTGTTGTTGTTTTCTTGTTGTTTTTGTTGTCAGATTTTCAGGGATGATGCGGGTAAGGCCCCATGAGGTCCCATACGACATTCATCATGATTGAATCAGCGGTGGCAGTGGCACGTGGCACTGGCACAGCGTATATTCCAAACGTCGAGCATTCCTGTCCACTATCTCTATGGCTCCGGAATTCCGTAATAGCGTTTCACTATTTTTGCCCCCGTGCTTTGTATTTCCCAAATTTTTGGTTGCCCAGCGTTCTATCGTCATGAGCATGGCAAACCGGTCATTTCTGGTTTTCTGAAAATTTAATGGTGACATACTGTGAAGGCCACGAGGAAGCTTCTGTGCCATGTCCTTGGCAGTGTACATATTTCTATGTTTATACATCGTGTGTGTTTGTTTTTGCAGGCTCGTTCAACTCCGTACAAATCACAAAGCTAACTGAAGAGCCAGCAGTGTGGGCCGCCACGTTCTGTCGCAACAACGGCGGAATTTCTTCCGTCGTCCTCTCGAAAACCGCATCGTTCAACAAAGTCCAAGTCGACAAACTGACGCAGAAGTTGGCTTCGCAGGGTCTCGACGTGTCCAACAGCTACGACAGATGCGCCGCTTGAGTTCCACCGAGTTACTGACGGTTTTGTACGATAACGATGTAAATATTATTAGTAGGTATTGCTGTAAAAAAACTACTTTCTAAGTCTTGAATAAAATGACATTGTCCCACCTATTATTCGCCGACTTTCCTCTCCTTCCTCACCTTACGTGAGTGGCATTGGCCAGGGTTAGATTCTAAGACTTCAAGACGAGCAAAACGTCTCTTAGCAATTTTTATTAGACCGCTTATTTCCCGAGTTGTTCACGATTAAAATTTTTTTCGTGTTTTCGACCTTATGTCAGTATAATGGAAATAACTTCCTTAATTTACACTGAAAAATCAAAATTGAGAACACCGTTGGAAATAACGTGCAATTTTCCATGTCTCTGATGGCGCGCAGTGGTCTGAAACTCCGGAAAACCTGACCGAAAATCGAGAGAAAAAATATCTATCTGAATTGGTAGGTACGGTTTAAAATGCATATTCAGGTCTAAATCCTTGCCACTTGGGTTTATTATTCTATTAGACTTACATACAGAAATGTTGCTGTTCATTTATTTTTCCTTTCATGCGCAATAGTTGAAATAGTAATTTTTGATGGTATCCACCAATTTTGGCCCCCAAAAACACGAATTATTCTCTGTATTTTCTTTTTTTTTCCCACAGATTATCTGTGATCATTGATAGTGTCATTTAATTGTCTTGATACACCTGATGATGTTATGAGTGTGTGCTAGTGTTATTATACAAATTTATGGTGATTTCAGACAATGTCCCAGGTTTTTGACTCATAAGAAATGAATTTTGGAAGTTAACCTCAGTTTTTGGTCAAAAGCAACTTCATATTCGGTATTCTCGCCCTAAAAAAAAACATGGAAAACGATACATCAGAAGCTCATGTTCACTAAAACCTCAAAAATCCCTCGAAAAACGCTATTTTTACACGAACGAAATTGACATTATATTCGGTCTTCTCATCCTAAATACATGGAAAACGATACATCAAAAGGTCATTTTAATAAAACACAAAAAATACCTATTTTTATACCCATTTTGGTTTATTATTCTGTGAATAATACTACTTACACCTATGTATTCGCTCAGCAAAAAAATTTTATAACACCCCCTCAAAATTTTTTCTTTTCTGTTTCAAGGTGCGTAGATTCCAAAAACGCTGCAAAGTCCTTGTCACATGGGTTTATTATTCTATTGGAGTTCTAGAGATTTTTGTTGGCTGTTAAATGTATTGTTTCTTTCATGTGGAATGATTGAAATAGCTATTTCTGATGATTTCCACCAATTTTGGCCCCCAAAACATGAAATAGGTACGCTTTTTTTAACCTGACCCTTCAGGTTTTTGCGATGGGACCCCCCGCCGAAAAGCGACAGGAAAAAGTGAGACCAAATAGTGAGACAAAAGTAGCGCGTATTTTATAAACCGAACGTTGCTAAGGAAATTCACTCTACAAAGCTGTTACTTATTAAGATCATCTTTGATCATCGGTAGTGGCATTTAATGGTCTTGATTCACCTGTTTACACTTTTTCCAATGTTATTGTACACATTGATGGTGATTTCAGACAGTTTTCCAGGTTTTTGACTCATAAAAAACCAATTTTGGGAGCTGAACATTTGGTAGAACTGAATTTTCCACTCTTTGGTCAAAATCGACTTCATATTCGGTCTTCTCGTCCCCAAAAACATGAAAAACGATACGTTCAAAGCTCATGTTACCAACATGTTGCTAAAACGCAAAAAGTACCTATTTTTACACACATTTTCACTCATAACACCCCTGGGTATATTCCGATCGGGCTGAAAAGTTTCGGGACACAACTAGGGCCCAAATGGAGCATGTGTGCGAAAGAACGACTTTTTTAGACCGAAAATGAAGCCTGTACACGTGATACGGCGTACGGCGGACGGACATTGCATTTTTGGAATCTACGCACCTTGAAACGGAAAAGAAAAAATTTTGAAGGGGTGTTATAAAAATTTTTTGCTGAGCGAATACATAGGTGTATATTATTCACAGAATAATAAACCAAAATGCAATGTCCGTCCGCCGTACGCCGTCCGCCGTCCGCCGTATCACGTGTACAGGCTTCATTTTCGGTCTAAAAAAATCGTTCTTTCGCACACATGCTCCATTTGGGGCCTAGTTGTGTCCCGAAACTTTTCAGCCCGATCGGAATATACCCAGGGGTGTTATGAGTGAAAATGTGTGTAAAAATAGGTACTTTTTGCGTTTTAGCAACATGTTGGTAACATGAGCTTTGAACGTATCGTTTTTCATGTTTTTGGGGACGAGAAGACCGAATATGAAGTCGATTTTGACCAAAGAATAGAAAATTGAGGTTCTACTAGATGTTCAGCTCCCGAAATTGATTTTTTATGAGTCATAAACATGGGAAATTGTCTGAAATCACCATCAATTTGTAGAATAACACTGGAAAAAGTGTCAACAGGTGGATCAAGACGATTAAATGGCACTATCAATGATCAGAGATAATTTATTTTAAAAAAATAAAAAAATAAATAAATAAAATAAAATAAAGACTTATGAAATAAATGAATTCTTATTCGTGTTTTGGGGGCCAAAATTGATGGAAACCACCAGAAATAGCTATTTAAATTATTTTATAGCAAAAGAAACGATAAATAAACAGCCAACATTTCTGTAGGTATGTCCAATAGAATAATAAACCCATGTGACAAGGACTTTGCAGCGTTTTTCACTCATAACTCCCCAAATGGAGCATGTGTGCGAAAGAACGACCTTTTTAGACCGAAAATGAAGTAGGGAGCTATACAAATGTTATGGTGAGCGAATGCATAGAATAATAAACAAAAATCTAGGTTTCTGGTTAAATGACCCTGAAATCAGAAGGAAGCCGCTCGATTCGCTCCGCCGTCAGAGAAAACCGACAACGGAACCAATGGAAGTGGATTGAAAGCGATTTGGGGAAGGAATTAACGCGCCGTCGATACCTCGTAAAACTCGCCCTTCGAGGATTCATTTGCAGAACCATCCGTTTTATTACGGACTTTCTCTACAACCTTTACCTACTACTACAAATGACGAAAGGTAGGTAGGCTGGCTGATTCCTATTATGCAGGTACCTATCTAATAAACTCGTTATGTTGCTACTCACACATAATTTATGTCAAAATATTATTGTGAACAATAACAACGTATACGTACCTACCTATTTATTTATAGGACGTATACATACAATGATTCCGACAGTATTATCTCAGTAATTGAGACGATAGATGATTCTAAATGCGAATTCTATGTTTTTTGTTGTTCCTTCACTTCAAACGGAATTTCGGTTCATTATTCTTATTAATGAACCTTTGGAATCGAGCATTTAAAAAATGTTTAAACCCCATAAAAATTCGATGGTTTGCGTTTCACGGTACCTACCAACCGACGTAGAACCCCAGAAAGGAATAAAAGGACCCTGCGCTAATCATATGAAATCCCCCCCCCCCCCCCCACCCGTGAAATTCGCTGTAACTCAGGGAAGTGATACGTAGTTCATGTCTTTCGTGTATTGTACTTTTCTGCGGCGCTTTTTAAAAAGAGTTGAAAACAAATTTTCAAAAAATATTTACTGAGAAAAAATTTTTACTTCGTCAATGCGAAAGAGGTAAACCCCCCCCAATCACACCCACTAACAACTATTGTACAATAACAACACAAACTGTACAGGTTTTCTTGGCGGGTAGATTTTTATATCAGTTGGTAGAGGGGTATTAGGGGTCTACGAGCCAAAACGCGAATCAAGAAAGGGCAATGGGACTTGTGTTTGGTTTATCATTTTCAATAATGAAACATTGGAATCGAGTAAGAAAAAAAAATCTAACCCCCCCCCCCCCCCCCTCAAAATTTGATGGTTTACGTTTCAAGGTATGTAGACCCCGAAAATGCAATACAAAAATTTCTGTCTGTCCGCCGTACTTCGCACTTTTCTCAGTTAAAATGAAAAAAAAAAACGCTGCAAAGTCCTTGTCACATGGGTTTATTATTCTATTGGACATACCTACAGAAACTTTGGTTGTTCATTTATTGTTTCTTTCATATAAAATAATATTGAAATAGCTATTTCTGGTGGTTTCCACCAATTTTGGCCCCCAAAACGCGAATTAGGTACGCTCCTTTTTTTTTCAAATTATCTTTGATAATTGATAGTACCATTTAATTGTCTTGATCCACCAGTTGATACTTTTTCTAGTGTTATTCTACAAATTGATGGTGATTTCAGACGGTTTCCCAGGTTTTTGACTCATAAAAAATCAATTTTGGGAGCTGAACATCTGTTACAACCTCAGTTTTCCACTCTTTGGTCAAAATCGACTTCATATTCGGTCTTCTCGTCCCCAAAAACATGAAAAACGATACCTCAAAAGCTCATTTTACTAACATGTTACTAAAACACAAAAAGTACCTATTTTTATACACATTTTCCCTCATAACACCCCTGGGTATATTCCGACCGGGCCGAAAAGTTTCGGGACACAACTAGGGCCCAAATGGAGAATGTGTGCTAAAGAACGAATTTTTTAGACCGAAAATGAAGCCTGTACACGTGATACGGCGGACGGCGTACGGACATTGCATTTTGGTTTATTATTCTGTGAATAATACACCTATGTATTCGCTCAGCAAAAAATTTTTATAGCACCCCCTCAAACTTTTTTCTTTTTCGTTTCAAGGTGCGTAGATTCCAAAAATGCAATGTCCGTCCGCCGTCCGCCGTACGCCGTCCGCCGTACGCCGTCCGCCGTACGCCGTCCGCCGTATCACGTATACAGGTTTCATTTTCGGTCTAAAAAAATCTTTCTTTCGCACACATGCTCCATTTGGGGCCTAGTTGTGTCCCGAAACTTTTCAGCCCGATCGGAATATACCCAGGGGTGTTATGAGTGAAAATGTGTGTAAAAATAGGTACTTTTTGCGTTTTAGCAACATGTTGGTAACATGAGCTTCTGAGATATCGTTTTCCATGTTTTTGGGGACGAGAAAACCGAATATGAAGTCGATTATGGCCAAAGAGTGGAAAATTGAGTTCTACCAAATGTTCAGCTCCCAACATTTTTTTTATGAGTCAAAAACCTGGAAAATTGTCTGAAAACACCATCAATGTGTATAATAACATTAGACAAAATGTAAACAGGTGAATCAAGACCATTAAATGGCACTACCAATGATCAAATATGATCTGGGAAAAAAAGCGTACCTATTTCATGTTTTGGGGGCCAAAATTGGTGGAAATCATCAAAAATAGCTATTTAAATTATTGTGAATGAAAGAAACCATAAATGAACAGCCAACGAGAATCTCTAGAACTCCAATAGAATAATAAACCCATGTGACACGGACTTTGCAGCGTTTTGGAATCTACGCACCTTGAAACGGAAAAGAAAAAATTTTGAGGGGGTGTTATAAACATTTTTTGCTGAGCGAATACATAGGAGTATTATTCAAAGAATAATAAACCAAAATTGATGAAATTCGGGTTATAGGTTCCGTTCAGGGTCTAGTTGGTCCTCGAAGCTCGGCGTTACTGTCAGTCATCTCTAAGGGGTTCAAAATAGGGGTTGAAATTTTCAGAACGCCGTATCTCGAAAACTTTCTATGGAAGGGTATGGTTTTTTTTACGTTATTACATTTGTCTGAGCTAAACAATTTTTTGAGACCACCCGGAGCATTAGAATTGAATTTTTTTTTTTCGTGTTTTAGTGGAAATAACTCCTTTCAGTAACTCCGTTTTTATTCTTTGCTTACTCAATCTTTCGCAAAATATTTCAAAGGAAACGATGAACGTCGCCAATACCTATCTCACTTCCTGCAGTTGTACTAGATTGGGTAGGTAAGTACCTATATGTCGCGGTAACCCTCTATGCCACTCAAATGTAACATACAAGATTTAACCAATAAACAAGGAGAAAGAAGAGCTGTGCAACGCCTAGGTAAAAAGCCCAGAAGGGTCTCCCTCCATCAACACCCAACGGCTGTTAATGGCCGTTGGTAGAAGGGGGAGCAGGTGGAGGCACCTTTATATAGGCGCCCGGCTCGCCCAGCTCTTCATTCTACCGATCACACGCCTACCTGCAACTTCTTTCTCCCTCACATACCTTGTGCCTCCTCTCTCGCCTACCCTTCCTTCTCCCTTGGCGTATGCTGTGGTGGTAACGGCGGGATGCTGTGGTGATAACCGCGGGATGCTGTGGTGATAACCGCGGGACGCCTCTTCCTCTAACACTGGCTGTGGTGATAACCGCGGGGTTTAGCTATCCATAAAAGACTCCCAAGGTGCACATCCTCCTCTCTCCTGCAACCTACCCAAGCCTACCCTACCTACCACTCACTGCACTGGTGAACCCTCAACTACCTCTCATCATACTATCTATTCATATAGGAGCTTTATACAGCGTTACTCAACATTAATATTTCTTGTTAGACACCTAATCTACTTGCCTTTATGAATGTTGGACTGGAGAAAAACTACAACGGGTAACTAAATGTTGGGCATTTATATTGTTCCGTTTTGTTTTTTCATACAGAGAATACAATGATATTTATTCATCGTTCCAATAATAATTCAACGACGAATAATTAGCATCTGTTCGAAAAAACAACACAGAACAATATAAACCTATTCAGAAATGGAAATGAGGTCACCCAAGAATAAGAAATGCCTTATGAAAAGAGGGGTTTTTACCATTTATTTCATCAAACAATATAATTGAACATTATAGTACTTTTTTTTTTACAATGTGTCTTAACAAAGATGGCGAAGGCAGCTTTTCTTTACCGTAAGGTAATATTTATTTTTATTTTAAATAACATTTTTTAACAACAGAAAAATATCACATTTTCATACAATCGAACGATAACAAACATGTTTTTTTCTCTATTGATTAATTTTATCAACGCCTCATAATGTAGCAGCTACAGTAAACAAGAAGACAAAATTTTTAAATATATTGACAAATTACAAACGTAGATGGAACTAGTAAACTCACTAATGGATCAAATATTTACTACATTCAGGAAATGTACCGTGGTGGTTTCTTTCCTGTACTGCACGGGATGGAGCATCATTTTTATGACGTTGTTAGCATATTTAATATTTTCATCAGCCCTAAATCTAGTAAAAAATATATACGAGCAAAATAGGTACTTTAAATGAATGTTCCAGTAACAGGAAAATGGAGATTCACTTAGTCAAAAGCTATGACTGAGGTATTTTCGACGACTAGGCTTACCGCTGGTGGGCCGAGGATCTACAGATTGATGGATTCACATGCACTTAGGTAGAAACATGGTGTAGTGGTGTAATGCGGTATTCTAAATTATTCAAAAAACACTACGATACCCCCGGCTATTGGATTGATTATTGTTCTGTGACATCATTGTATTTAAATAGGCCTTTAAAAAACTAAGTTTTTACACTACACGATGTTTTTAAGTTAGGTACGATTTCAAACATTTGAATTAAATGTCCTCTTAAATGGCGGTAAGATGTTGTTTCATAACGGAAATTCGCTTACAATAATATGAGATCAGGTCACCATCACCCATAAAATGATTAATTTAATTCATAGAAATATGTTAAATGGAACTGTGAACGACCGACCATACAGGCGAGGACATACTTTGCAAATCAAACAAAGATTGTGGGTGTATGCAAGTACCTGCTTGCGGATAAAAGTCACTCGTACAGTACCTACGAGTGAAAGACCACGTGAGAATAGCTGATTGTAGGTACAGTAACTACGGATATAAGCAGCTATCTGCAAGTACAGTACCAACATGTAAGACAGTATTTTTACTGGTTCAGGTCCTAAGGGTGAAAAGCTCGCAAGTACAGTACCTAAAGATGAAAAAGCTATACCTAGGTACAGTTCCTACTGATGAAAGCTATCTGCAAGTATCTGTACCTACAGATGAAAAAGCTATTCCCAGGTACGGTACCTACTGATGAAAAGCTCGGTATCTGCAAGTATGGTTCCTACAGACAAAAACCTATTGGCACGGACAATATCTATTGATGGAAAGCTATTCCCAGGTACATTATACCTAAGGGTGAAAATTGCAAGTAAGCATAGTAGGTACCTAGAGATTAAAAGGTATTAGAAGGTAAGTACAGTACTTACTGATGAAAAGATATTATCAGGTACAATACCTACTGATGAAAAGCTCGGTATCTGCAAGAACAGTTCTTACAGACAAAAACCTGATGTCACAGGCTATACCTATAGATGAAAAGCTATTCCTAGGTACAGTACCTACAGATGAAAAGCTATTGGTTGGTACAGTACCTACTGATGAAAAGCTCGGTATCTGCAAGAACATTTCCTACAGACAAAAACCTATAGATTAAAAGCTATTCCTAGGTACAGTACCTACTGATGAAAAGCTATTGACTGGTACAGTACCTACTGATGAAAAGCTCGGTATCTGCAAGCACAGTTCCTACAGACCAAAACCTATTGGCAGGGACAATACCTATTGATGAGATCAGTACAGTACCTATATACTGATAACGAGGTATTAGTGATAGTACCTACAGATGAAGCTTATTCCTCGGTACAGGTACTTCGGATGAACGAGCACTATCCACAGGTACAGTATACCTCAGGGTGAAAATCGCTAGTAAGCATAGTAGGTACCTAGAGATTAAAAGGTACCTATTAGAAGGTAAGTACAGTACCTACTGATGAAGGTTTATTCCCAGGTACTGTACCTACTGATGAAAAGCTATTCCCAGGTACAGTACCTACAAATGAAAAGCTATTAGCAGGTACAGTACCTACTGATGAAAAGCTCGGTATTGCAAGAACAGTTCCTACAGACAAAAAGTTATTGGCAGGGACAATACCTACTGATGAAAAGCTATTCCTAGGTACAGCACTTTTATATTGATAACGAGCTATTACGTGATAGTACCTACAGATGAAAACCTATTCCTAGGTACAGGTCCTTCAGATGAAAGAATACTATTCACAGGTACAGTATACCTAAGGGTAAAAATTGCAAGTAAGCATAGTAGGTACCTAGAGATTAAAAGCTATTCCCAGGTACAGTACCTACTGATGAAAAGCTACCTCCAAGTACAGTACCTACAGAAAAAAGGACCTATTCCTAGGTACAGACAGTACCTACTGATGAAAAGCTATCTGCAAATACATTAGTGCAAGTACCTACAAATAAAAAGCTATTGTCAGGTACAGTATCTAATTACTGATGAAAGCTGTCTGTAAGTACGGCACCTACAAATAAAAAGCTTTAGCAACAGGTGCATACAGATGAAGAGCTATTCCCAGGTACAGCAATTAACTTGTAGATATTATACAAATCCTGAACTAAACAAAACTTCAGTTTTGCATTGCACCAAAAAAATGAGATATTCCGCAACATCGCATGTGTCTTAATTTCAAGGATCATCCCTCTGAAACGAAAACCAGGTTAAGCTTAATCAATATTTTGAGTTGAATTTGAATGACATCCAAACGACTACAGCTCTAAATCCTAAAAATATAGGGTTTTTACATTTTTTCTAATTAGGTAGGTAATTCAACTTTTTTTTTTAGAATTTGTGAAGGAGCGCATTTAATGCAATATCAACATCTTAATGTCTATTAGTAAATAGCTAATGCATTTAAAAATAATAATAATCAGAACGATCGATGTTCACTTTTAAGGAACAACATGGGTGTTATATTTTATCTTAGATAACTTTCTTTCTGAGTTACTGTAAACCTGATTCCAAGAAAATAATTGTAAATATACACTAGGATTACAGCTAAGTTCAGTAAACATGAAAACAGCTGTGCATTACTATATTGCTACAAAAAAATTGAAAATTATGAATATGAACACATTGTAACAAATTAATTTATGGTACCTATTGTAGGTTCAAGGAAAACTGATAAAATATTTTATAATCGATACAACATCTGTTCTAATGAACAGCCAATTATGAGGGGCTTATGATTCCTTGGTAGCTGGGCAACACAGAGTTTGCTAGCAGCTAGTGCACTGGACAAGGACCATTCCAAGATGGCCGCACCAACTTGACTACCAAACAGCCACACAGTGAGGCTCAAAGGCCTTTCCCCCAGCCACTGGTTGAGGTATCAACTGTAGGAGACTCAAGGTGGCTTCTGATGAATGGCCGATTATGAGGGGCATGTGACTCCTTGATAGGTGGGCAACACAGAGTATGGTAGCAGCTAGTTCACTGAACAAGGATCATTCCAAGAGGGCCGCACCAACTTGACTACCCAGCAGCCACACGGTGAGGCTCAAAGGCCTTTCCCCCAGCCACTGGTTGAGGCATCTACTGTAGGAGACTGCACTTCAAGGTGGCCTCTGGGCAACATAGACTGTGGTAGCAGTTAGTACACTGAACAAGGACCATTCCAAGATGGCCGCACCAACTTGACTACCCAGCAACCACACGGTGAGGCTCAAAGGCTTTTCCCCAGCCACCGGTTGAGGCATCTACTGTAGGAGACACCGCCATCGGGGTTTTAAGCCTCTGACGTGACCACGCAGCCTAATTTTGAGCCTTTGATGTGATACAGAGCCCACGAGTAGGTAAGATCCTGATGAGACTAAATGGCCATTCTAACACAACTGCCGTCTCTGAGAGTCTATGGACACGGAAATTTGATCCGTTAGATTAACCACTAATGGTTAGCAATAGGCGAGACACACTGCACAGACTTGAAACATAACTTCGGGCTGGCTGGACACATAGTCAAGGCCCATAACAGTAGGTAGACCGGACAGGTGAAGTAGAGAAGATTATTTACAAAGGAAAAGGTTGAAAACTTATCCCATTTCGACTTGGCAGTTGACTATTTTGCCGCAAAATTTCTTCCCCCAACCTAGGAAGAATGTATCTATTCCAAATACACCAGCAAGCTAGAAAGAGTTCCGAATCAGGGATTATAAACAATATTATCTTTCATGATAGATTCCATACCACAGACGATACAACTGTTCAGATGCACCTGAGTCAGGTGCATCATCAAGTTCTGATTAGTTTTACGCATTATACTACTTAAAATTCAATTTCCTACGTTACGTGTTCTTGCATAGGTACAGCTCTGTATAATATTGAGGCCTCTGAAAATGGGTAGAAAATATTTTGTTCTTCTTTTCTTTTTGAGAAAATAAATATTCAAAAATTAATACTTCCTGTTCTCTTCGACAGAGACATCGTTTCCTAGTAACATTATACCAGTATTTTGGCTACTACTTGACGTTGGTGAATTGATACCAAATACCGTTAGTCAGCCGGCCATACAGTTGAAATTGTAGACGCGTGAAGTAGGTTGAAGACCACAGGACAACAAAAGACATTCTTGTTGATTTTTTTTCTTCATGAGCAAATATTTCGTTCACTACATCATATACCTAATGTTACCTAATGTTAGTTATCTCAGCGTTATGTCAATATAGCCTTATGTGAAATGGCAAACAAGCAAGGCATTCTAATCGCGCCTCTACGGAAACTAACGTAGGCAAGAACATGTTGCTTTCACGGTTCATCGAGTTCCCAGTAAAATTTTGGATTTTTTTAATGTTTCAAACTGGATTGTTATACTATCCATTTAGTGTGGTTACCAAATTCCGCTCAGTGAAGAATCTGTTGAACATTTACTGCTGAATTTCACAAAAAGAATCACTTCCAAAATGTTGTTATTGGCTACGATGTACATAATTCAAAATAAAAAATTTAACCTATTCGATGTTTTTACGGTTGTTATTAGTACCTAGGTACGTAATATTCCTCCACTATAACTGATATTTACCTCTTTTGGAGTGATTATTATCATTTAGCTTGAAGAAGTAATGACTTCGAAATACAAGAGGCAGAGAAGGAACCAGTTATGGAGGAGGCAGAGAAGGAACCAGTTCTGGAGGAGGCAGAGAAGGAACCAGTTCTGGAGGAGGCAGAGAAGGACCAGTTCTGGAGGAGGAAGAAAAGGGACACCGGCACTAGCAGCCGACATGAAAAGTTCGGACGAGAGGACGGGAGTTTCTCGATCATGCACAGTGAACGCCTCTCCCTGTACCTGTGACTGGAAAGCCGTGGCAGAGTGTAGCAAGAGAAAAACTCAATTCTGGGGCCTACATCCACAGCCTCGGACTGGAGGATGGGGCAGGCATTACAGTCGCAGAAGAATGCCCAAGGAAAAAAAGAAGAAATACCAACTCAGCACCTCATAGGGAAAAGGTAAATAAAAGTTGAAGTTAATAGTAAAAAATAATACGGATACTGCTTGAATACTATCAATTAGGTTCATGACTTTCATTTCGTAATTTGTAATCGTAGTAGGATAATAACTTTCATAACTGTCTTTCTGGAATTACTTTAAGAAGAGGAATGAACATTCTGACCCTAACCTCAACAAAACAGTACACAGATAGACTGGTACTAGGTACATAAAGATTATTTATTCAATCATTTGTGTCTTTAAAACGACGCCAAAACTGCTCAACTAGGTATACAAATTCATCGTGGGATGTTGAAAATATAGGTGCACCGCTATTCTGTCACAACTCCAATAATTATTATCCCTGTGCCTCCCGAATATTCAAAGAAAAATAATTATTATATAGTACCTAACAAAGATAGAATTCATTTGCAATTTTCAACCACTAAGTATCAATACGAGTATTCTTAGGAACTACGGGTGTTTAAAAGCTACTACTCTTATAATACTGCACTTTACGTTTTCTCTGCGAAATCTTTCTTTTTGAAGAGGCCTTTCGTCAAAGTCGGAAAAATTACATTTCCAAACACTAAATACTGCAACTTGAGTTAGGAGGTGCGCATGCTTGCCAAAGGAACAAAATAGACAGAACAATCAATCCCTGGTTTTCTAATTTATAGTCTAATACAAAACCTATGTTACGCTTCGGTAAAAGCTTAGTAGAATGGCACGGATCTCTCTCTTGAAAAACTCATCTTGTTTCTTCGGTTGAATGTACACTCTGTTCGTGACCGCGAATCTTCCTAGGGCTTGGTGGAAGAGTTGAGTTGGTACCTACCCTAGCGGCCTACTGAATCTGTAGGTAGATACCTGTTCGAGCCCTTAGGTGAACTGCTATTGATTAACTTCAAGTAGCTGCAAGATCAACACTCATCAATCGATCTCATCGTGTAGAAATCGTTTGTAGGACGTGATAAATGTAATTACGGTGATCTATAATTCAGTTCAGCTAACCAATGAAATGACGTATGCCCAAGCTGACACCTTGAAGGTTAGGTACACTGAGTTAGGTATGGTAGGTATTCCACTACCAAACGTCGTCTTGGTTAGTCTACTGCTATCCAACTATGCATAAATAGTCAAATTTGTGTAATCAAACCTATCTACCGAATTATATTTTGCAATGTAATAACCTTAATAATGTAGTAATTACCATGTACTCGAACCAAATTCACTTCAAATATTCAAATGGTCTACAATGGATGAAGAATCGTTGAAATATCGATTGCAATGAATTCAAACCACACTCCGATCACTTACAGGTGGTACTACATAATATTATATACATTAGTATATTATACACATCGTATGGTCATCTGTGTGTTACTAAGAGCCATTGAAACAGCCAACTAGGTTTTGCAAAAAAATAAAAAATAAAAAAATAAAAATTACGGCAAAATTAACCTGAGGAGGTAACCGAAATGTTACCAGTTCAGGAAGGAAGTATTAATATTAAGCCAATATCTTGCACACAACAACTAAATGACACTAAATTTGATAAAATCATGAAAAACTCAATTCTAAACAGAGAGACATTGCTACCAACAAAACAACTTTGCTGCAAATCATAACTCAATCAGCATGATCGTTTGGCAAGAACACAATATAATATTTGACAGAATGGTTTTCTTTTTTTTTCAATTTTTTCTTTTTGTTTAAATAAAAATAGCCTATTCTACACATTAAAACGTTGTCTTAAAAGGGTTCTAGTAGCAAAAATATTCGTTACGTCGAAAAAATAATATAATAAAAATGGTTTTTCTTTAAACTGTACATCCGAGTTACTGTTAAGATCGAGAACAATGAACGATGTTATTACGAATGTTAAATGCTATTACAACCCCATACATTTTCGTCTCGTTCATTACATCTCGTTGATTGATACTTTTTTCGGTCCTCAGATTACCTTTCGGCAGAGGACACACAATTACACAGTACGATTTGTTTCTTTCCCTTTTTCAATACATCCCTACTATTGCTAGAGGACAAAGACAGAATTGTTTCTTCAATATCTCTTGAGCAGAATATATAGTTTCAGTATGAGTTCAATAATTTATCTTCCAAAAGATAAGATGTCCTTCTTTTTCAAAATATAGGTACTAAAGATTTTCTTTCAATCATCAAAGTTTCACTTTTTATAAAGGAGTACTGGTTGGAAAGAACAAGTTTAACAAATCACAAACAATTTGAGATTCATGGAAGGAGAATTTCACAACTCGAAGATTGCTTTGGGGGTTATGATATTTTTATTCCTCTTTTCAGATGGAGGAATAAGATATGTTAAAATTTCCGTTACAATTTTTTTTAAATGGCGATTAATAAAAAATGTTACGATTCAGATATTTACTGGGTAAATTTAGTGACGGTAATGATTACATTTTAAACCAAAAAGTAGGATATGTTAACAATTTATTATTTTTGGTTGGGTTCAAGTATTTAAGCACCTAAAGAGCTAGGATTGATTGTATCATTAAGGATTCTTGATGGTTTTGTTCGTTTTTGAGGTTACAAATAATTCATTTTGAAAGAAATTCACGTACTTCCTGTGTACAAAGTGATTTTTTTGTCCTCCTTTTCTACTTTCAAAAGTTCCCCACGTTCTTGTCTGCATGATGACATCAATCCGCTTGACATTACAAGCCCAAGTAGGAACATGGTACAACCTAATACAGAACTGAATTCAGCGTGCAAATCATGGAAAGGAATTGCGTTTGAAAACTATCAATTTGAATTGATCAACGAAAAACTGGAAAACAACCAAAATTATAAACAGGCATGGACGAGTAAACTATGAGTATGAAGCCAGTCTATTTGTTGACTATCCGCTTGTCATGGGGATCGGAGTGTTATAATATGGCGACGAGAGAGATGAGCCCAAGAAATGCGATGGGGACGGTCAGCCGGTTCGACGCGTTGCAGAGGCTCCCTGTCATCAAATGCCAATTAGTATTGTGGATTCAAAAGGTGAAAAAAATTTTGATGATTACCTAATTACAAAAATTTTCATAATTTGCAGAGTTTTTTTAAATACCTAGGTATTTTGGAAATTGTTCACAAGAGATTTTTTCGGACTGTAGGTTCTGCTACCTATTCAAGTGCAATAGCCCGGGGAGTTTGATTTGCCCACTTATCCACTGAAATAATTGACATTTCCAGTTTTTGGATAATATGAAAAACACCCGAAGATAAAAATAACATCAAAATAATCACATTGATTCATACCTGTACATGAACAGTATGTTGCATACACGTTGTACGTCCCGGAACGGTAGAGACACTTTGGGGCATCCAGATATGAATCTTCCAGGTATCCGCAACCCCTCACAACGCGCACTTTCCCGTACACTGGAATAATAAAGTCATCAAGAGCTTAAGGTGGTGTTTGAAACATGATCCAACTTAAAATTTACAGAAATAATAACCACTCTTCAATAGGTGCATGGTTTTCTATTATATACAAATCCAGATTACATCGTTGTATTTTCTTTTTCTTCTCCCCCTCTCTTGAGAACATGAATATTAATCAACAAATAATGTCAATGAACAATCATGTAGAAGAACTATGATGATCATCCGACCAAATCTCAATCAATACGTGTGTCTGCCTTGTTTTTTAAGGACGTGAATGCTACTCCTAACAAGGTTCAATTACTTTGTGCCCACTAGTTTATCACTGGCCTTGATATTTGTACACCGTCGATATTACTGTTTTCTCAGACCATGGTTGAATAGACGCATAAATAATCAGCAAAGCGAATCAGTGGCCAGTGGCGCCTATAAATGAGGTCTCCTATCGATTTGAACCCAGTCCACGAAGGTCTCCCATGAAAGCACTTTCGTTTTACGGGATATATCGCTCACATTTTTGACGCTCTAGGTAACACCTGATTTTGAACTGGAAATATAAGTGATCTCAGATAAGTTGCAAATAAAGAATTGGTGGATGGGGCCTTCAAAACTACAATTTACAAGTTGCTTCAGGAGCATCAGGGCCGACTACCCACCACAGCCTTGATGTTGGGGTTGAGTATAGGTTTTAAAACATCGGTATAAAACAATCGATACTTTTGATGGTACAGTATATCATTATCTATCCACTTGAATTTTACCGGAAAAGGCATGATATGGAATGGCATGATTATTATCGTAATTTTCCAATGAAGCTAGTGCATACCTACCAACCTATTTCCTATCACATTGCTTCAAATTGTTGTGCTGTGGTTTTTAAAATTCTATTCTCAATAATCAAATTCGCATTTTACCGACCATTTATAAACAGGTTGAGATTCTTGAGAACCTCAACCTGTTTATTCTCAATAATGTTATTTTTGCTTCCTCACTACCGAAGGTAAGGGAAGCTTGGTATTCACCCGAGTCGAAAAAAATGTATAGGTATCTTTCAAAATGAAAATTTCCAATCGCATTTTACGTTTCAGACAATATAAAAACCCCAGAAATCGTCGGAAAGAGCTGAAAGTTGGAAGGTACATGCAAAATGGTGCATGGTTCCATATCGATTTCATCAAATTCAGTTGCGCATGCGCAAACACGAAATGTTTGCCAATTCCTTGTAACGTCCATAACTACCCGAAAAAATAGTCGTACAGTCGTAGTGAGTTGAAATTTAGAGGTTAGGTGGGGGTTGAGGCATGGTCCCATATCAAATTCATTGAAGAAATATTTTAACTTTCGTCTGCGAATGCGCCAACGTGAAATCTTTCTGTAGCCCACAACTATCCTAGAAATTGTCGTGAAGCGATGAGGTTTGCAGGGTAGGTGGGGGTTGGGCTACAGATAGTCCCACATTGAAGTCATTGATACAGTAGAGTAACTTTCGTCTACGCATGCGCAAACTTGAAATCCTGGTAGAGCTCATAACTCTCTAGAAAATGACTTGCATTTGGATTTAAACTTAAAACGAAATGTATCTGTGTGATGAATTTAGAATTTTGTTCATCACGGTGGCGTGAAGGAGAAAAGTCGCAGGCGGCGGTAGTCCACCGATCATCTACGACTTTGGGAGGAGATAGAGGTGAGTGAGGGAATTTACCTAGGCGGCGGTAATCCACCGATCATCTAGGTGAGGAGAGGTGCTTGTCTAGGCGGCGGTAGTCCACCGATAATCTAGACAAGAGGTAGAAGGTAAATTCTCAGGCGGCGGTAATCCACCGATCATCTGAGAGGAGGAGCAAGGTAGAGGAGAGAAGAGAGAGCTAGTTAGAGGAAGTGTCGAATGAAGCTTGAGCTCCAGGATCCAGGGTTTTATAGTACTTGGGGGCCTCTCCCTCCAACTCCCTGTCGGGAGTTGGTAGTGGGGCCCCAGGTTGAGCACCCTGGGTTCTGTCGCCCGTATCCCCACTCATGTCTTTATTTACGGAGCTTAAGTTTGGCGTTGGAATATTGGTGAGAACTAATATTAGAGGAGTGTTCCCGGGAGGGACTCACGACAGAGGTCCCCCCAGTTTGAACCAAGATTCGTGGAGCTGAAGGCGCAAGGTGACAGGAGCTGAGGGCTACGGCAAACAAAAGTGGAGCTGAAGGCGCAAGGTGACAGAGGCTGAGGGCCGATGCAAACAGATGGTGGTGCTGAAGGCAAAAAGGTGACAGAGGCTGAGGGCCGAGGCAAACAAATGGTGGTGCTGAAGGCGAAAAAGGTGACAGGGCTGACTTAATCCTAAAAATTAGTAATAGAAGTAGTAGAATGTACGAGTAGTATAAGTAGTATAAGTAGGATAAGTGTTGATAGGTAGCATTTGTACAGTACAGTTGAATAGTTGAATGTACAACAGAATTGAATTTACAATAGTTGAATTGAATAGTTGAATTTACAATAGACAGTTACAATAGTATAGTATTTACAATAGTATAGTTGAATAATATTTACAAAGTTGGATAGTATTTACATAGTTTACAAATTTACAATATATATACAGGGTCGTGGGGGTACAATGGTCGGGTGTGGCAATCCGCCGTTCCCTGGGTTTGGATAGGATGTGTTGTGTGGGTGGGTGGAAGTGTTGGTTAGGTGTGGTGTGGGGGTGTCTCGGCGATGTGGTGTTGTTGAATCGGCGGCCGCGGTGGGGCCGTGAGGGGCGGTACAGTGCGTGTGGGTATTTGAAACACAAGCACTGTCCCGCGATCTCAAGGCCCCGCCGCGATTGCTCGTAGCAGGGCGGGTCACTCGGCCGCCGGGACGTGGGGGTTTCGGGGACGCTACCTCCGTCCGTTTCGCCGCCCGGGCCGTTTTGTCCCGGCGGGAACTATTTTGGATATCCCCGGCGGTGTTGGGGGGGTAGGGGGTGTTGGGGAATTGACGATTATGGGGGGTGGTGGGGAAGACTGGGTGTCGGGGGGGTCGAAAATTGAAAATTGGGGTTTCGAAATTTGGGTTTGAAATTGGGGGGTGGGGGTTTGTTTGGGGTGGGGGGTTTGATTTGAATGGGGGGTGGGGTTTTGATTTGAATGGGGGGTGGGGTTTTTGATTTGAATGGGGGGTGGTGGGGGCATGAGTTCCGCGAGGCGGAACTCGCGTAGTATGGAGGACATCAGTGGGTCGTTTGGAATGTAGGGGGGGTGTACCCCGGTGGCTTTTGCTGCGCGAAATTCGCGCAGTATTAGCCACTGGGGGTACTTCCACCGCCGGGGCCGGGGAGGTAGTCCGGTGATCCGTGGCGGAGAAAAATAAAGCGGTGATGGGGGCCCGGGCGAAGGGGGTAGGGGGGATAGCGGGTCCGGGACGAAAACGTCCCGGAGAATCGCCGCCATTTCCGGATCCGAATCGAAGTCCGGAAACGGCGACGGAGGTGACGGGCGTTGCGGGAACAGGGGTTGTTGCATTGCGAACGGACGGCGGGAGACTGATAGAGTGTGTAGGTTGGGAGAGCACAGGTGCGGGCTTACACCTGGCTAACGGGACTGTGTGGGGTTTTCCGTCAATTAACAGGGTCGCGGTGGTTTGTGTTGAGCGGATGACTTGAAAGGGCCCGGCATAAAGGGGTTGAAAAGTTTTATGCATGCCGGGCTCTTTCAGGTACATGTGTGTGGCGGTGAAAAAGCGTTTGGGGTAAGAGGTGTCGTTTGTCGGTGTTGTTGTGTGTAGCGGTTCCCTGTTAATTGACGGCGTGTGATGTGGAGTGAAAATATCGGCTGGTAAACGGAGTGGGTCTTTGAACGCATTTTGCGCGGGACTGGTGTTGTCTGAAGGACGGGCGGAAGTGCGAAGGCTGAGCAAAATGTAGGGGAGGGTTTTAGTCCAAGAAGGGGAAGTAGCTGATGTTGAAATGGCTTGTTTAAGGACCGAGTGCCACCGCTCTATTTTCCCGTTGGATTGGGGGTAAGGGGTAGTGCGGATTTTTTGGATCCCGAGGGAACGGAGGAGATCCGAAAAGTGGGCGGACTCGAACTGCCTCCCTTGATCGACCGTGATTGTCCGCGGACAACCGTAACGGCTAACCCATTGGTTGAGGAAAGCCGCTGCGACGGTGTCCGCGGTGATGTGGGCGAGTGGAATACACTCGACCCAGTTTGTGGCACGGTCGATCATCGTGAGGCAGTATTTCTTCCCCTCGGATGGGGGAAGGGGTCCTACGAGATCGAGGTGGACGTGTTCCCACGGGAGGGAGTCGGGGATGGGTTGAGGTGGAACATGGGGGTGGGCCGAGACCTTAAATTGCTGGCACTTCTGGCACCCGAGAACCCAGTTACGGATATCTGTGTTCATGTGGGGCCAGAAGTACCGCGTTTTGATAAGGTCTCGGCTTGCCCGGATGCCGGGATGGTGGAGGGAGTGGTAGTGGAGGAACAACTGCTTCCTCAGCTCCGGTGGAACGTAAGGGCGCGGTGAATCGGCCGTTACGTCGCACCAGAGGTCGAGGGGAGGCAGTCGTTCCAATTTGGAGGCGGAAATGAGATTGGAGAGGGCGGGGTCGGAATGTGGATTTTGTTTCGATTTTAGGATTTGAGGGGAAGGGAAAGGCAGTAACTCCGCCACCGGCGCGGGGGTGGGGGTGGGGCGGGAGAGCGCGTCCGCCACGCAGTTGTCAGCCCCCGGCAAATATCGGATATCGGACGTGAATTGTCCGATAAACTCGAGTTGCCGGAGGCGACGGGGGGAGGCGGATTTGCGATTTTGGAGTAGGGCGTGCGTAAGGGGCTTATGATCAGTGATGACAGAGAACTGCCTGCCCTCCACGAAGTCACGAAAGTGTTTGATGGCTTCGTGGATGGCGAGGAGTTCTCTGTCGAAAGTTGAGTAATTCTTTTGGGTGGGGGATAGTGTTTTTGAAAAAAAACCGAGAGGTTGGGGGGTGGCGCCGGTGTGCTGGTGGAGCACTGCCCCGATGGCCCAATCGGACGCATCGGTTGTGATGGAGAGGGGAGCGTGAGGGTTGGGATGGGCTAATAGAGCGGCGTCTACTAGGTCCTGTTTGCAAATTTTGAAGGAGTTGGTAAGTTCGGGGGTCCAGGTTATGGGGCGGTTATCGTTTTTTTTAGAGGGTTGGGGGATGGCGTGTATGAGTGGTTGTTGGTGTTGTGCTGCGTGTTTTATGTGTCTACGGTAAAAGTTCAACATACCCAGGAAACGGCGGAGTTCCGTCACGGTGCGGGGTTGGGGAAAATCCATGATGGCGTGGACCTTGTCTGGGAGGGGCTTGATCCCTTCGGAAGAGACCTGGTGGCCTAGGCAGCGGACGGAGGGTTGGCCGAGAACGCATTTCTCGGTGTTGATGAGGAGGCCTTCTGTGGAGAATATGTCAAGAATTTGCTGGAGATGGTTGAGGTGCTCTTGTGGGTTTTTGGAGGCGACCAGGATGTCATCCAAAAAGCAGAAGACGAATGGGAGGCCCCGGAGGATGCTATCCATGTAGCGTTGCCACGTCTGTGCTGCGTTTCGGAGGCCGAAGCCCATCTTGATATATTCGAATAGGCCGAAAGGTGTGATTATTGCGGTTTTCGGGACGTCGGGAGGGTGTATATTGATGTGGTGGAATGCCCTGGAAATGTCGAGGGTGGAGAAGATAGTGGCGCCGTGTAAGTGGGAGGAGAAATCCCGGAGGTGGGGAACATTGTACAGATCCGGCGTCGTCTTTGAGTTGAGACGACGGTAGTCGCCGCAGGGGCGAATATCCCCATTGGGCTTCTGCACAATGTGGAGTGGAGAAGCCCAAGGGGATTTTGAGGGGCGTACGATGCCGTCGGCGATTAGTTTGTCGAAATGTTTTCGTGTTTGAGAAAGTTGTAGGGGGTGGAGGCGGCGGGCTTTGGCTGTGATGGGGGGTCCAGAGGTTTCTATGTGGTGCTGGACGGTGGATATGTGGGCGGAGGGGCGGCGCTGGGGGCGGTATTTTTGGAGGAGGCTTTCAAATTGTGATGGGGGGTGGTTGATGGCATGTATAAACCCAGGTATGGGTTTATTTGTGGCGGGGTATATCAGGCGCGCATTCCGGACGTCGACCTGGAGACCGAAATACGTTAGGAAATCGGCCCCCAGGATCACCTGCTCCACATCCGCCACGGTAAAGTCCCACTCGTACGCGAGTCCGCTCATGTAAACGGATGAGCGGTACGTCCCGTACGAGGGGATGGTGGTACCGTTGGCGGCGTAGAGAAGTTGCCGGTGGCAGCGCGCCTGACGACGGAGGATATTATTGGGGAATATGGATAGCGCCGCCCCTGTGTTGATGAGGAAGGGGATGTTCGTTTTTTTGCAGCGCAGGAACAGACGTTGGTGGGCGGGGAGGGCGTTGTGGAGGATTGCGGCGGTGGGGACGGCCTGTGACTGGTCCGATGGTGGGGGGCTTGCGTCTCCCTTGAAGGAGACGTGGAGGGGTCGGCGCCTTTTATGTGGGGAAGTGGGGGAGCCGTTCCGGGGTGGGGGAACGGGGTTGGCGGCGTCAGGGGCGCCCGGGGTTTTGGGTGCCCTGGAGGTGGGCGTGTGGAGGCCGTTCCTAGGTGGGGGAACGGTAGCGGTGGCGTGAGTGGTGGCCGGGAGGTTTGCTGCCCTGGTGACGGGCGTGGGGGGTCCGTTCCGAGGTGGGGGAACGGTGGCGGCTGTGTGAGTGGCGGCCGGGGGGTTGGCTGCCCTGGTGGCGGGCGTGGGGGCCTTGTTGGCGCTGGTAGGAGTGGATGGAAGGTTGGCAGCCGTGGCGGCGGCGTAGGAGGGGTAGCGTCTGTCAGTGGTGGTGGCGTAAATGCGGGCCGGGGGGGGTTGGTGGGGTTCCCCCCCGTGATGGCGAGGAGGGGGGCCCGCCGGATTTACCGGCGGGCGTCTGCGTTTCCCTGCTTGGAGGGGAAGGAGCAGGGGGGCTGACATTTGCGGGCCTCCCCACCGAAGTTCACGTGGTAGAAACACCGGTGGGGGGGGTCCGCGGGGAGGTAGTCAGTCTTGGTGGTGCGGCTCGCTGTAGAGGGGGGTGCGGTCGTCGGGGACTTTCCCCTACGTTGCTCACGGGGAGGGGTGGTGCGTCTTTCAGGTGAGCGCTGGCGACGGCGGTCGGCGGAGGGGTTGCGACGGCGATCCATGGAGGTGGGCCGGCGTCTGTCGAGGGAGGGGGGCCGGCTGCGTTCCCGGGATGCGGTGCGGTCACGTAGAGGTGGGGGATGACGGGGTGCGTAGACTTCGCCGACGCTGGCGGCTGCGGCTAGGTCGTGGACGGTGTCGGCGAGTCGCAGGAGGGGCTCATCCGGACCGTCTAAGTGGCTGGCGAGGGCCATCTGTATGGGGTGGGGGAGAGCGCGCAGCCAGAAGGTACGTGCGATGTCGGCCGTCATGATGCCTTGCAGCTGGTGGCGCAGCCGGCGGTAGAGGTGGGAGGGCTTCAGGTCGCCGAGGTGCTGCGGTTGTGAGAGCGCTGCGACACGTGCGATCTTCGATGGTTGGTATAGCGTGACGAGGCGGTTGCGGAGGTCGTCGTATGCGGCTGCGGCGTCGGGAGAGATGTCCGACGTCTGTAGGAGGATTTCGTACGGCAGCAGGGATATGATGCGGGAGTAGCGGGTCCGCTGGCTGCGGATGTTGGCGGCAGAAAACGCAGCGTCAACCTGGAAGAACCAGAGAGCGGGGTCGTGCGAATAAAATGGGGGAAGCGACAGCGGGAATGACGCCGAGGCCGTCGTGACGTCGGCGGCGGCGTGTGCAGCGGCCGCAGCGGCGGCGGCGGATGCGGATGAGCCGGGTGGCGAGAGGCTGGTGAAGGGGTTGTCTTCTGCGTCAGTTGTCGCAGCGGTCGGCGGCTGCAGTGTGGATGGCCGGAGGAGTGGCGGCGTCGGCGAGTTCGGGTCCATGGTTGAGGTCTGTAACTAAAATTCAAATTGAGTAATTTTTGAATTTTAAATTCGCAGTTTGCGGGAGCGGAGGTGCGTGTGGCGGAAGGTTGAGAGCTGGAGTTGAGCGGTGAGGGTGGGGCAAAAATTGCGAATTTAACACTGACTGTTTAGACTGAATCTGAATTTAAAATTTGGGACACCGAACTGAACTAGACTGGGGGCGACACATGAGGTGGGAAAAGAGGGTAGAAGGTTGAGTGAACGTCGGGTTCACCACTGTGATGAATTTAGAATTTTGTTCATCACGGTGGCGTGAAGGAGAAAAGTCGCAGGCGGCGGTAGTCCACCGATCATCTACGACTTTGGGAGGAGATAAGGTGAGTGAGGGAATTTACCTCGGCGGCGGTAATCCACCGATCATCTAGGTGAGGAGAGGTGCTTGTCTAGGCGGCGGTAGTCCACCGATCATCTAGACAAGAGGTAGAAGGTAAATTCTCAGGCGGCGGTAATCCACCGATCATCTGAGAGGAGGAGCAAGGTAGAGGAGAGAAGAGAGAGCTAGTTAGAGGAAGTGTCGAATGAAGCTTGAGCTCCAGGATCCAGGGTTTTATAGTACTTGGGGGCCTCTCCCTCCAACTCCCTGTCGGGAGTTGGTAGTGGGGCCCCAGGTTGAGCACCCTGGGTTCTGTCGCCCGTATCCCCACTCATGTCTTTATTTACGGAGCTTAAGTTTGGCGTTGGAATATTGGTGAGAACTAATATTAGAGGAGTGTTCCCGGGAGGGACTCACGACAATCTGGATTCCTCTCTCAATTTTAATTAGTTTTAGGCACTCATTTGTTACAGTATAAAATCTTGTAATGTATTGTAACATGCTTCGACACTTTTGAAATACTTATTCTTCAAATGATATGATACCACACGTATTCAAAACACTTATGCGAATGCCTATAATAATAAACCTATTACCCTTATATCATTAATCCTGTTATTACAACTCCTATTCCATACTATTTTGTAATTTTTGAACCTCTCAATTTCCAATCCACTCGCGTCAATCTATGCGCGTGGCTTTGCTAACTAAGTATATACCTAGGTAACCTACGTCCAGGTTACATAGGCGAGGAAGCTATACTGCCTACCCTAATTGGCAGAAGTTTTTAAAAAATATCGACCTACTCATGTTCCTGATACACTGGCTCAGTACCTACTACTGGACTGTAACTACCGCCTACTACTACGAATGCTACAACTATGCTCAATACAATGTGCAAGTGCATTGGCAAACGGTAGTGTTTATTTATTTACTAAAACCGGAAGGAATGCTTCTATAGACTGGATTTCGGGGGATTGAACAGGGGATTTAGCGCTAAAAAATTACTAACGGAGTAATTGAAAGGTGGTTTATTCCCACTTACGAGTATACACAAAAAATACTGTTAGTATATCGGTTTCGATAATTAAACCAAAGTCAGTAACACACAATAACTTGATTATTTGTTGTATGTTTATATATTTATTATTATTATTGTTTTTATTAACCAATAATAACAATAATGAATAATAAAGTTATTGTTTGTTACTTACGATGGTTTAATCATCGAAACCGGTACTTACACATGCAATAACAGCATCTTTTATGTTTTAGTGGAAATAGAAAACCTTTCAATAACTGAGTTTTTTAAAAATTTATTTAGGTAGGTAAGTATGCACCAATTTATTTATCTAGATATATATTTTTTATTTTTTAAAATTTCATCATGAGTGATGTAATTCGAGTTGACTTAGTACCCAAAAGACTTATCCAGTGGAAGAGAACATTAGCTTGTTTGTGCTTTACTGTGTTTTAGTAGTATTTCGAACTGTTCAGTCAAGTCGTGCGAAAAATACCGAAAAGGCCGGGCTCTGAGAGTCTTACCTTTCTGTACGTTTTTACGACATATCCTCGGCTTCATGCCCTGCAAGTGGTCCAACGGCTCGATGAGACTGCAGTTGACTGTGCCCAGCGAATAGGAATCGAATGGGTCCCCGCAACGAGGGTCATATTCGGAGTTGCACTGGTAGCAGAGCAAGGACTTCTCTTCATTCTGCCAGCTGCCTCCGATGAATCCTACGGGAACACGAATTCATAACCGATTACTCGAAATAAACTTGAAAGCTAAGGCCCTCATCTACTCACAAAAATTCTGCAGAAGTTTATCACTGATTTCTATTATTCTTATACGAACCACTCGTGATTTATCGAGATACCACATCAAAAAAAGTTTTGCATCACCCTGATTCATTGAGAAATATGCACAGGAAAAATTTCGGGTTTGGATTTTTGAAAAGTGTATCTAATTACAAAATAGAAACAACAGAAAAAACTTTATTTGGGTAATTTTCTCTACTTACAACATTTTTTCCTTAGAAAAAGGCGGAAAACTGAAAAATCACTTTTCTAAAAATTGCAACAAAAAAATAAAAAATCACTTCAGTAGTCTGTATTGCCACCTCCTGGCCATAAGTAAGGCTTGCACACGAACGGACATGCTTACAATCAAGTGGTTGATGGCATTTTGATCCAGATTCCTCCAATCTTCAACAGCAGCTTCCCGTAGCTCCTGTACAGTGGTGGGAACATTGGGTCGGCTGTGTACTGCCCTATCCCAAGCGTGCTCGATCGGATTCATGTCGGGAGACATCCTTTCAATGTTTGCCTCGTGTAGGTACTCTTCCACAATCCTTGCTCGGTGAGGGCGAGCATTGACATCAACAAGAATGAAATCTGCATCGTGATTCTGGGCTGTGGGTGTCACTAACGGCTGTAGAATGTCTCTCAAGTACACCCCTGAGCATTCATGATACCATCTATGGGCATAAGTTCAGTACGGAAGTTGTGCTTAATCCCTGCCCAATACATTACTAAGCCACCGTGTTGTTGAGCTCCCATAGTAGGGTATTGCAAACGGCACGGCCTGCCTGGAACTCTCCATACCCTAACTCGTTCACTGTCTGGCAATAGAGCAAGGCGTGTTTCATCACAGAAGAGACAATTTCTCCACTCGGTTCGTGGTTTCTTGCCCATTGTAAGCGCTGTCGCTTACGTTGATTATTCAATGGTGGGCACCTAAGGGGCCTTCTAGACCTAAGATGAGCGTCATGGATCGCTTACTCTAGTTCCTGTACTCAGCTGAAGCTCTCGGCGAACATCCCCTGCTGTTGAATTCGGCCTTCGCTTGGCACCGAGGACGAGAAAACGGTCTTCATTGGGTGTAGTTTTTCGGGGTCTCCCACTCCGAGGTCCATCATCAACAGAACCAGTAGTCCGAAATCTTTGCCAACATCTCACTACATCACTTTGCACGACATTCAATCGTTGAGCGATTTGGCGTGAGGACATCCCTTCTTCGCTCAACGCGACAATCGGTAACGCTTTCCCGGCGATAAAACGTTTCGATTCATCATAAAGGTGCAAGTGGAGAGATTTTGTTGCACTGTACGAACTTCATGCAACTAACGACGATGAGCCCAAGTCAACAGCTTATCTCGTTTTTCAGGGTTCACGATTGATCATGTCCTGGTGTATCAATCTGAATTTCTTCAACTTTTTCCTTATGGCCTGACACTCTTTACAAAGGTCAAAAGGCTCTTTCAGCAATAACAAACCTGTTGGACGAGATTCCGAGTGCTTTACAATACTTTTACAATTTTTAGAAAAGTGAATTTTTCAGTTTTTTGGTCCGTTTTCTAAGGAAAAAAAGTTTAATGGAGAAAATGATCCAACTACAGTTTTTTCTGTTTCCACAGAAGGTACGCAGACTACTGAAGTGATTTTTTATTTTGCAATTTTTAGAAAAGTGAATTTTTCAGTTTTCCGCCTTTTTCTAAGAAAAAAATTTTGAAAATAGAGAAAATTATCCAAATGAAGTTTTTTCTGTTGTTTCTATTTTGTAATTAGATACACTTTTCAAAAATCCAAACCCCAAATTTTTCCTGTGCATATTTCTCAATGAATCAGGGTGATGCAAAACTTTTTTTGATGTGTTTAGTTACCTAATACCAACATACTGCGAATATACACATCGCCACTGACTGAGGCACGTAACTCAGCTTATTATACCTACTGCATCATAACCGTACAACAAATGACGACATAAATTTGTAGTACTTCATTGAGCACAAAGAGTTGGGGTGGAAAATAGGTACTATCGGCTGCGCATGCGTTCACGTGAGATCCTTGCCAAAAAACGTTACTTCGGTCTTATAAGTAAATGATTTTGATAGAATTTGTGTGAGTCTCAAGAACGTCCCACACAATTTCACTAATATCGAACTGGTACTTTCGTATGGCATATGTGTACTCCTTGGCACAGGCATAGCTCCGGTTTCACTGAGCAGGATTTCATTGAGCTTACAGACAACGTGGTCTCCAGATGGTGGTTTATAACGCGGTGTGGATATGGATTGAACCAACAGCAGCTGAGGAATGCAATCCCTGAGATTTATCCCGCTGCACTTCCCGCAAATTAAAATAAGGTCTAGTTTTAAGCGAATTTTCAGTTAAAACCAACAAAATCTGTAAATAAAGTTGATTCTCATTACCCCCCAGAGGTCAGCACATGCTCTATCATAATAATCCGTTAACATAATATTTCCTGGGTCTATTGACCAATTATAAATAAGATAATTATAAACCAAAGGGAATTGGTTTATTCATGTTTACGTACCAAAAATTCAGGCTGCTGCAACTATTTACATAAAAGCAGATTAACTAATCAGAATCCTAACGAAGTCATCTACACAGTAACCTATATACTAGTCAGGTTCAGACTTTTTGTTTGCCAGATTTTTATTTTGTCATAAATATGCAGTTGATAAATTTATATCAAATTTTCATAAAATACCAGCTAGGTTCTTAGCCTGGTATTTATTACTGTTGATTTAGTAGCTATGCGTGGTACAGTATTATTAATAGGTTTGTTCGCACCGGCTTTTGGTTTATTATTCTGTGAATAATACACCTACCTATGTATTCACTCAGCAAAAAATTTTTATAACACCCCCTCAAAATTTTTTCTTTTCCGTTTCAAGGTGCGTAGATTCAAAAAATGCAAAGTCCGTCCGCCGTCCGCCGTATCACGTGTACAGGCTTCTTTTCGGTCTAAAAAAGTCGTTCTTTCGCACACATGCTCCATTTGGGCCCTAGTTGTGTCCCGAAACTTTTCAGCCCGATCGGAATATACCCAGGGGTGTTATGAGTGAAAATGTGTATAATAATAGGTACTTTTTGCGTTTTAACAACATGTTAGTAACATGAGCTTTTGAGGTATCTTTTTCCATGTTTTTGAGGACGAGAAGACCGAATATGAAGTCGATTTTGACCAAAGACGCGGAAATTGAGGTTTTACCAAAGGTTCAGCTCCCAAAATTGGTTTTTTATGAGTCAAAAACCTGGAAAACTGTCTGAAATCACCATCAATGTGTACAATAACATTGGAAAAAGTGTAAACAGGTGAATCAAGACCATTAAATGCCACTACCAATGATCAAAGATGATCTTTAAAAAAAGAAAAAAAAAGCGTACCTATTTCATGTTTTGGGGGCCAAAATTGGTGGAAATCATCAGAAATAGCTATTTCAATCATTCCACATGAAAGAAACAATACATTTAACAGCCAACATTTCTGTAGGTAAGTCCAATAGATTAATAAACCCATGTGACAAGGACTTTGCAGCGTTTTTTTAAATAACTTACTAAAGAAATCTAGTAAAACTGCTCACTCACTTGGCAGAAGTTCTCTAAATCTTATTAATGAAACCTCAGTCAATCCCTTAGAAAATCGGTTACCTGGACCCACGTGCTGTTGTGTAAACGAGATCATTTTAGTGAGGGCTTGAAACGTGAGGTTTATCCAAACTGGTTATAACATTTTACCTCCGAAGTTACTTCAGTGCTCATATTTTAAAATGCACAACGTCACAGACAGATCATAGCGACTCAACTCTTGGTTAGTTCGTTGATGGTTCGAGCGGACTCACGTTTAAAAACCTGGCGCATCGCTTTCGCCACCGCTCACTCTCTCTGACGGATCGACTCAATGAACCGTCTCATCTTAGCGAAAGTAGTCGCCCCCAACTGTTTTACCGTACGCGATTAAGTTTGAGTATTTTTTTCGTTTCTGTCAATTATCTGTTCTTTGACCTCACTCCATAGAAAGTGAAACGACTCTTAGGTACTGACAGTCACAGATCATGGCGACCGGCTCTTTTGATCAAATCGATCTCACTCGCAGGTAAATGGTGTGTAATTATTAAAGTTCTTTCCTCCACCATTATCTTAGAAAATGGTTTTTGAAGAAAATACGCTATCGACATACGAAATCAACATTGTAGCATGACGTGAATGTAAAGCTAATGTGAGGAGGTTGACCTCCCTCCGCCGTTTTCCGCTTTTCAAGTCTCAACGAACACAGTTTCAATACGAATTTCGGTATTTATCGTTGAAGCAACTCTCTGATAACATTTCTTATTATACTAACGAAATTATTAGATCACAAACTATATTGTAAGATGAAGGGTCGGAGGGCCACTATAAGTAATCAGTCGAAAGCGAAAGAAATTGGGTCCCCAGAAAGCTCAAAATAGTTCATGAACATTGGAATGATAAATCCTCGCTCATACCTACCACGATGGTAAAATTAAACAATTTGCCTGTTTAGTGGAAGTCTTCCTCCTAAGTTCTACTTAGGCATTTCAAAGTCACATAAAAGCACAGAGTGAAGCTCGAAGTAGGAAACTGAAAAACATTTCAACTTCAGTCGATATATTCTAAGCTGGGAACTATGCTAGGTAACTGCAGACTGTACCAGTTAGCCTTCGTAAACTGCGTAAGAGTATTAACAGTTGCCCATACACAACTGATGACAGGTCTATTACTGCAAAACACGCACGGATTTGCTACAACGAAAGATGAAGTGCTAATGTTCCTGACCACGACCTAAGCCGATGAGACTACCAGTTTTGCAACATTTTCATTACAAATAATCTATGCTTATCTCTAAGTAGGCAGGTACGCAAGTCACGGGAAGAGACCAACAAAGGCAATCGACCACCGAAAGTAAGCCTTCGTAGTAACTTCTACTATGTATTGAACTTGAGGGAAACGAAAATGAACTGGAATGAACTACTGAACTAACTCAAAAGAACTACTCCTTTCAATGAGTGAACTAACTGAACCAGAGTCCCACAAATGAACTAGCAACTAGGTACTTTTACCCACCACTAGGTACCTTGGCAAGTTGAAGTGACGTTAGCGTCCGAACTTCAACAAAGTGCACTACAGAGAAGGAATACGTGATATTTTAGTGACCAAGAAGGAATTCGGTGATTGTATGCCAGCGCCACTCTCCCAACCAGACTGAAACCGAAATACACAACAAACCCGAACCGAAGTACTTACCCATAGACACACACAGTAGAAATACACAGGAAACCTATTACTTTCATCCATCAGCCGCTTGCTTTCCCTTTTCCCTGACTCTGAACTTCTGTCCTCCAAAGTAAAGCATTACAAAAAAAAAAAAAATAATAATAATAAAAAAATGCAAACTGGGTAAAACGTACATTTTTTGTTTCATCTTTATTATCGGTATGGTATCTTTATAAAAGTATTTATTCATGTAAAAATCGACATAAGCTTTGTTCGCAATGGCTTTTTCTGATAGTTAGCTGACTTCCAGAAAACCATAAGAAACCATCCATGATCCAGCACCTACCGTCTTGATAAGCGTTTGAGTTTGATATCGCTTGGGAATCGTGCAGGCAGTTTTTCATCCGCCCTATTTTCAGTGTAGGCCTGGAATGACGTGTGGGAAACTGGCTTTGGATAGTCAGGAAAATACTGAACAGGCTGTCATGGATACCTACTATCTAGTCTGAAAAGAGTCCGAGAATCAATGCAAACGGCCAAACGCCTTTCTGACGGTCAGATAACCATCAGATAGTCACTGCGAACAAACCTATAACATCGCTGACTCACTAGCTTTGTTCGTGCAGTCTCTCACAGCTTGTTCAGAGCAAACCGGGCATGCACAGTAAGGGCGAGGCAAAGATTCACTGTTTGCGCAGACCCAGGGTGAGCTCCGAGCCGAGTGGCCCGGTGTTCTTGCTGTCCCGGGGCAGATGATTTGGTGTTCGTGCTGGCCACGGGGCTTCCTCCGAGCTGCTCTGAGCAAGCCCTCCCGTGCCCCACGAGAAGGCCAGGGGCAGCTGAGCACTGCTCTTCCGCGCATGCACCCTCGACCCGTTTGAGCTACCCGTGCTCCGAACAAGCTCCAGGCTTACCCTGATCCGAGCGAGCGAGTTCAGAGCTCACCCTACAGCAAGCCAGTTCGGTTCAAGCAAAAAGTGAACTTGCTCGGAGACCCAAGAGGACAGCACGAACAAAGCTAATGACGCTGATGGGGGAGGGTGACCAGAGGGCGAAGGGGAGGGAGTGGGGGAGCAGTGTTGGTGGGGGGGAGGGGGAGCTTTTTCACCGGGCACCTTAGGCGCCTCACAGCCAACTAGTTATATTTGTCAAATCAAAACAAGGTTTTCATATTTGCGGAGAAGGATACCTCACTCAACTAGTAAAGAAAACTCGAATATATCGTAACTTGGCCCTGAGATGCGTAAGACGCCTGCAGGGACCGTAAGTCCAGAAGAAGCTTAACATCCTAAAGTAACTTTTCCGCTTATATTACGTATTCTCTTGGGCAGGTACGACACTTCAGGTTGCTCAAACTCATACGAACTAAAACACTCGCGAAGAAATCGTGGAAACCCATTTCAAAGAAAAACGGAGTTATTGAAAAAATAGTCTATTTCCACTAATACACGAAAAAACGCGAAAAACACTGTTATACCGGTGCATCGGTATAACAGTGTTTTTCGCTTATTAGTGAAAATAGACTATTTTTTCAGTAACTCCGTTTTTCCTTGCTCAAACTCTCTATTGTGAAACCTGAAGTGCGGGATTTTCGAGGGGCAACAATTTGTCTCCGTCCAAAAGTGATCATAAGGTTCTTGGTTGACTCCAGAGGTTCACCGAATGCTCTGAAGGGATCTTCGGATGGAGAGATGAGGCAGATATGTCACGCCTGGGAGAGTGGCGAGATAGAATGAATTTTCCAGGTTCCTCAACCTCCTGGCATCACCTTCATTCCTCATCCCTTCCTCTCCCTGTGGACCCTACGTCAACACAACGTAACACCCTCCCTCGTCCTACTGTGAGTCACCCGGGAAACCGGCTCCCCCCGCATATTTCCCTAAGGCGAGCCTGGAAAATCTCCCACCTTCGAAACACTGTTTGTCTCCGACTCACTGTAGACTAAGTATTTTCCAGAATGCAAGAATTTCTCATAGCAATAATTTATTGCTTATACCTGACAACAGTAGGTTTGTTCGCGGTGACCATCTGATGGTTATCTGACAGAAAGGCGTTTGGACGTTTGCAGTGATTATCGGAGTCTTTTCACACTGTATAGTATCACCACCATGACAGGCTGTTCGCAGTGTTTTCCTATCGAGCGCCAGTTTTCTGATCGTCACTCCAGCACACAGAAGATAGGGCGGACGAGAAACTGACCATGCACTGCCTTTTCGATTTCCAACCACAATCAAACTCAAACCCTTCTCAAACGCTTATCAAAATGGTATTAGCTTATAGGAGTCAGAAAAAATCAGTGCAAACAAAGCTAATACATTTATACCAGAAAAAAATATTATCTAAATTAATTCTTTGTTCTACATGGGAATGAAAAAAATCATAAGCTTATTTATCATTCAAAAATTTAACCATTATAAAGTAAGTTGCTCGATCAAATTAATACCAAATTCTGGTGCAACCCTAAAAATGTGCTATACTGGACGGTTTAACCCTATTTTTGTTTTTTACCTGATGATTAACATTGAAACTGCTTTTTCTACTGGAGCTTCCTTTGGTGAACTGAAATCTAGCCGCAGAACTTGAATATTCAACGATCGTAGAGACCGTTGAATTACACATTCTTGTTCAAAACACGGCTCGTCGTACAGCGTCTTGTAAAAAAACAATTCAGTGCGGGAGATTGAGATTAATTTAAATACCCGAAAAAGGTAAAAACCCCTCAATAAATGTAAGAAGAAAAGGTAAGAAAGGCAAGAATGGTGGTGGTGGTGTAAAGGTAAGAATTTTTGAAAATCTCAATACCTAATATTCACCACATCCTTAAGGTTAGGGAAAGTTTTTAGGATCATCAGTGGACAAGTATCTAACGATCTAAGTAGGTACCTACCTAATTTTATAAGGTAAAAACTGTGTCCATGGCTGACACAAGGATTATTCTATTATTCGATTTGTGGATTCTACGTATCATGAAATATCATCGATAAATTTTGAAGAAATTAAGATTCCTGGTAAATTACAAAGGGATTAAATTATAATAAACCCAAACTAAATGGTGATATGACATGAAAATTTGATGGATATTAATGATTTATTTGCTGTATTATTATGAAGAACTATGGACCTGTAGCAGGTAGGTATATATATAAAAGTCTTCTGAAATGCGAAACTAACTTTTTATTATTATGCGCAATTATTTAATTATTATGCGATTTATTATGCGAAACTAAGTTTTTATTTTATCCCACCAATAAACCGATGACTAATCTAAGGTCACAATGCCTCTGGTGGCTCAATATCAATTTGAAATTAAAAATTTTATTTGGGACCTTAAAGGTATTTCACAAGGAGTGGTTTCAAACGTAACAAATAATGATGATAATGAATTACATATTTATAAGCACCGAATTCAATAACTTCATAATTTTACTCATTAAATAGGAAAATTAATCAGTAATTTTATATTTAATCTAAAATCAAATTACATATTTTTAGGTACCGAAATCAAAAACTTCATCAATTTTTCTCATTAAATACGAAGATAAATCAGACATTTTATATTTCACCTAAAATCAATCTCCTCATAAAGTTTATTTGAATATTAGTCTTAGAAATTTCAGAAAATTATTCGCAGGCAGCAAAATCCTTGTGTTAGGTAAGAAAAGTATAACTCAGATTTGGAGACAATTCCATACTTACATTGAAAAAAGAAGCATTACAATAGCCAAACAGGTATACAAATAATACAGGTATACAAGGTAGCAGAATTTACCTAAGGAAGCCCCCGTTAACAATAATTTTTCGCTGTCCAGCTGTTGTTCGGAAAAAAGCATTTAATTTTCTGTAGTCTTGGAGATTTATAATGTTCAAAATCACAGCCAGACAGACGCCCCTGAAGTAGGCACTGCACTAGGTATCCGGCTCTGTCACCCTTGAAAATATGTCAACTACATAAAAGATGGGTTTAGTGTATCTTTTTCTCTATTATTGCATATCGGACACACTGTAATCCTGATAAAATATAGTTTTAATTCCTGTCAGGTAGAAAGAAACCTTTTTATGCCCGGCCATTCTAATCCGTGCTAACAAACGTTTGTATTTTTCTACACGTTTGTATTTAGATGTGCTTTGAGATTCCGAAATCAATCCACTAAAACGTACATAATGATTAAATTTGGATTCCGGAACTTTCCCTAAGTCTTCAGAGAATGATCTCGATGACAAACCAGAAATAAATTTGTCAAAATGGGTGAAAATTACCTTGAAGTCAGTCTTTTTTAAGGCATCCGCCCCTTCTGCGCCAAACAAACTTTCATCTTGTAGAACCCAATTATATATTTTTTATGTTCAACGTTCTAATATGAATTTAATCGGCATCAAAGTCATCGTTTAGATAACATACAGTAAGTCACTATTCATATATTATTATTGCATACTGATTTATTATGATATTATATTAATTTTGTCTGTAAAGATAACAAAAATTAACAAAATTTATAGGTACCTATTGAAATTAGTTGCTGAAATAAAGGGTTGATTTTTTTATCAAGTTGATTGATGAAATAAATCAATTTAGACCAATTTGATCTGTTTTGTCCCCACCCTACCCTGTTCCTCATGCTTCCTATACAGTTGCAAAGAACTTCACTGAGATTCCAGCTTCGAAAGTGAAGGTCAGGAGTCAGGAAAAACTTCCATAGAGATATCACCCAACTTTCTCCCATGCATCATAGTACGTATAACCTATCTGTGTATCCAACCAGGATATTTATGTTACTACACCTATTACAAAACGCTGCATATTATTACACAACGGTTTATTATTTACCTGTATAGATGCCCCTCCTGCGTAGATCACTGATCTCTGTGGTCAGTACCCTCGAGCTTCCTCCAGGAAAGCCCTAAATCGAGTACTGGAGCCGGCCCGGGAATTACAGTTTCATAAAAATGCGCGGGATTCAATAATTCAGTCATTGATTATTTTTTGTTATTCGTGAAGCATAACGTTTGTTCAAGTTGAAAAAGTACCTATCAACAAAATCTAAAAGAGCCATCATTATTCAAATGAAATAATATCACATAACAATCTACTCGACGTCATACATCCGTGATTACAATCAGTTGTTCCCTAGCGATGATATCTCTGGGCGTCTGGGCCGGATTTATACCGCTTCATTCACGATCATTAGAATTAGAATTAAAATTAGAATTCATTCATTTTCATAGCTTCAGGGCTCAAGGCCCCACTTAGATACTGTACACCACAATTACATATACAAATTGTCGATGGCGCTAATAGAATTACGTTGAATACGTAAGATCATGTTGAGAAGCTTTTCGGTGCAAAAGAACCGCTCTGGGTGGTCTCAAAAAATTCTTTAGTTCAAGATCAGTTTAAAACCGCAAAAAAATAACTATACCCTTCTAAAAGTTTTCGAGCTACGGCGTTCTGAAAAATTCAACCCCTATTTTTCACCCTTTAGAGATGACTGACAGTAACGCCGAGCTTTGCGGACCAACTAGACCCAAATTTCATCAATTTCGGTTCATGGTAACTAAGAAAAGTGCGAAGTACGGCGTATGGCAGACCGACAGAAATTTTTGTATTCCATTTTCGGATTCTACGTACCTTGAATCGGAAACTATCAAATTTTGAGGAGGGGGGATTAAATGTTTAACATGTATCATGTTTTAGCCCTGGGGTAGGTACTAGCATTTTTTGCGAGTCGATTTTGCGCGTCAAATTTTTTCGCGCACAATGCATAGTGGTTTTCACGTACAACCGAGTAGTTGCTAGGGAAATGGAACTTCTTTCATTTTCATCGGACAAAAATCGTTTTCCATTCGTTGGAAAGCTCTTGATTTATCACGAATTTATTTCGTATTTGTTCTTGGTATTTATTTCCTAGTTTCATAATATAATCATATAAATGAATGTTATAAATGGATAGTAAACAATGACGCTTGTTTGGTTGTCACGTTTTAACATGTATCATCTATGGTGCTCAAGAAATGTAGACAAGACATCGTCAGAAGAAACGAGCACATACGTTTCAAGAAAGTAGTAGATTTCTACCTAGCCTTCACTTTTCGAGTTAATAACATGATAAATGGTTGCAATTTTTGGTTCTTAAACATAAATATTGTTAATTATTAACTAGATTGAAAACCTCAGTGAGCTAATTTTTAATTTATTTTTTTCGTGCTCGATTCCAAATGGTCATTATTGAAAATAATAAACCAAAACAATATTTGACGAATAAAACCTACTAAGTACTCAGGAAGAAGATACACTGCCAAGGTGATGGCACAGGAGCTTCCTCGTCACAATCAGAGTGACCCATTATAAAATAGAACGGACTCGGAAGCAAAATAACATAACATAACATTACATTACATTACATAACGTTAAATATACATATTACATAACATTACATTACATAACATAACATTACATAACATTACATGAAATATACATATTATACATAACATGACTTCCATAATACATTACGTCCATTATACATAACTAGCCTGACCGCTCGCTTCGCTCGCTATCCGAGATTCGCTGTACGCAGTATCGTGGAACCAACAAACGACGGAAAAATCCCATACCCTACCGGGTATTTGTGCCCAATTTTATCAAAATCCGTCAAGCCATTCAGGAGTTGACCATGGTCGACCATATTTCCGCTATGGTCAGGGAATTAAAAATGCGCCTACGTTTAACTTGGGAGGCTACCGGATATTGGTGCCAAATTTGGTCGATATCCGTTGAGCAATTCGGGATTCGACCATGGAGGGGCCCATGGATGCGCTATGGTCGACCGCGGGGGTAGTCCGAAGGGTCGATCGTAGATAGAATTTCACGTAGATTACGAATACGCGATAAAAAATAGGGGTTACCATTTCAATTAACGAAGTTGACCATGGTCGACCATAGTTCCGCTATGGTCAGGGAATTAAAAATGCGACGTTGCACAACTTGGGAGCCTACTGGATATTCGTGCCAAATTTGGTCGATATCCATCAAGCCATTCAGGAGTTGACCATGGTCGACCATAGTTCCGCTATGGTCAGGGAATTAAAAATGCAACGTTGCACAACTTGGGAGCCTACTGGATATTCGTGCCAAATTTGGTCGATATCCGTCAAGCCATTCAGGAGTTGACCATGGTCGACCATAGTTCCGCTATGGTCAGGGAATTGAAAATGCGACGTTGCACAACTTGGGAGCCTACTGGATATTCGTGCCAAATTTGGTCGATATCCGTCGAGCCGTTTGGCCGTGCATAGAAGGACAGACAGACAGACAGAGCGCATGCGCAGGGCGAACCGCTGGCTCTATCATGTTGAAATTTATATGGGACCTCAATGGGCCCTACCCGCTTAATCCCTGAGAATTACATTGAAATTGGGTGAAATCTTTGGTTACTACGGCTGTAACAAGGAAATTGAATCTATTTCACGCCAGCGCATGCGCAGAGCGCACCGAGGGTCCGATCATGCTGAAATTCATACTGGAACTCACTAGGCCTTGTCCAAACAACCCTTGAAAATTTGAGCGAAATTGAATCAAAATTGTGAAAGTTATGCGTGTTTGTTGAATTTAACGTTAGCGCATGCGCAGGGCGTACCGCTGGATCAATCATGTTGAAATTTGTATGGGACCTCAAGGGGCCTTATCCGCACCATCCCTCAAAATTTGAGCTGAATCAATTCAAAATCGTGGAAGTTATGGCTGTAACAAGGAAATGCGGACAGACTCACAGACTCACAGACCGACAGACACGGAACCAAATTTGTTCAGTAGGCTTTGAAACGCAAAATGCAAGTGGAAATTTTGATTTCTGAAGACAAAAATTTTTTGGCTCACGAAAGTGAACACAAGGCTTCCGCTGCTTCGCAGACTCGGAAGCAATACGAGGTCTGACTGACGTACAAAAAACTTGGCACATTTGAAGTTTCAACAAGGCCTGGTTGATAAATCATTTCCGACAGAACGAATTTCTGCAGATGCGGAATTGTGGCCGGATTTCAATTGGGTTCCAAGGGGTTATAGGGATGGTACGATCTAGCACCGCCAGCTATAACCCCGGCCATGGAGGGTACCTCTAACCTACCTACACAATCGATCCGACGCCCTACTTTCGCACGAGCGTTTCCTAGGGGGAAAAAAAGCAAAACTGTTTGATAACTATTTGATGTTTATCGCTCCAATTAGCGGGGGGAAGAAGAACACGAAAACAAAATCCGAAAAAATCCGTGTTTTTGTGGGGAAGCATCCTGAGCGTGTTTTACCGATTAAAGTTGGCAGACTTCTTCCGTGGTCTACAGAGCCACTGACGTTACCAAGTGTGCTGTCATGGTAGGTACTGCTTCATTTACGCATTGCCTTTGGTACATGTACAGAGTCAACAGCAATGCTCTGATCAATAAGCTAAGTATGTAAACTATTCCTTTAGCGTTTACTGTTCGGGTTTTAACAATGAATGGTTGGGTTTTTTAATATTTTCATTAACAAATTTATACGAGAGTGGATCAAATATAAACGGGACTTTTTTTAAAATTTTATTCGTTAGAAAATAAAAACCAGGTAGGTATATGTCACTTTTCTACATAGTCCCATGCTTTCGTGACGCATTTTTCCCAGCGAGTAGGAAGTTTTTTAATCCCAGCATCAAAAAACGATGAAGGTTCCGTCTGAAGCCAATTGCGCACGAACCCCTCATCATCCTCGAATCGTTGTCCGCCTAGCGCTTCTTTAAGCGGCCCAAACAAGTGAAAATCATCACAGGGCGATAGGTCAGGGCTGCAGGGAGGATAATCAAGTGGAGTCCAATGCATTTCTTCCAATTTTTGAGTATGAGGCCTTGCATTGTCGCGGTCGTGGAGGAGGTCACGAATTGGTTGATTCCGTCTTTTGTTGCGATATGCAGCCCTCACCTGAGTCAGCAGCTCTCAATAGTGGGCAGCATTGATTGTTCTTCGCTCATGCAGAAAATCAATGAGCAAAACGCCTCGATAGTCGAAAAAAACAGTTGCAAGGACCTTGCCAGCAGACAGTCGAGTTTTCGCTTTCACTGGGGCTGTCTCCCCCTTCCACCGCCACTTCATACTGGCTTGCTTCGATTCGGGTGTGTAATGATGGACCCATGTTTCGTCGCAGGTGACGATGCTAGCCAAAAATGCTTCCCCTTCTTCCTCAAACCTTGCAAAAAGCCTCTGACAGACCTCCAAACGTCTCAACTTCTGATCTGTAGTCAAAAGGCGAGGGACCCATCTGGCACACACTTTACGGAATCCTAGGTGCTCTGTAATAATGATCGTTTGGCAGCTCCCATAACTTATCCCCACCTGCTCAGCAATTTCGGAGACAGTCACACGTCGATCACCTTCAAGAATGTCACGAACCGCTTGAATGTTCTCATCCGCAATGCAGCTCCTGGGACGACAATCGTGTCCCTAATTCTCTACTCGTTCTCTTCCCTCCTGAAACTCTTTGTGCCAGGCAAACGCACGGGTCCTAGAGAGGGTTTGGTCCCCGAACTGGGCGGTCAACCTTTGAAAAATTTCCGAAGGTTTGGCTCTGTCAAGGGCAAGAAATTTTATAATAATTCGTTGCTCAATGGAAACGGGCACCTTTTGTTCAGACATGACGATCACTACTCATGAAAGGTCGTAAAGGGGGAGACGCCCCCCTCATCAACCTTCTAATGAACCTGTCCAAACAATCTCGAAGTGACGGCCCGCTTCTGCCAACCGTCCGCGCTCAGAGGTCAAAGTCCCGTTTATAATTGATCCACCCTCGTATTCAGGATTTATTTCGCATTCTAGGGACCGAGAGATATAGTTCTTCGCCATTTAGGTTCCTCCGTCTGTTTTATACTATTACCTAACTTGACGATCCCATTTTAGTTCAACGATGGGGAAAGTTATAGCAAGAATAGCGATCAAGAAGTAGGTTTAGGGGTCGAAGTGGAGTCGATCTAGGGAGGAGTGGAGTTGAAGGTATTGTAGATTTTGTCTACTATCAGTTCCATAATCCTTAAGCTGTCCATATTTTCAATAAATCCAAATCCAAATCAATATTAAGAAATAAATCAAGTGGTACTAAACGTGAGGAATGCATCTGAAATACATTTTTGTTCCTTCAAGAAGATGCCAAATTGAAGGATTGTCAATGGGATTACAGTTTGCGATTGTAACTTGAGATAATTTGCCTCAAGGTAGACCTCAAAGGGTAGATATAAGTAGTATAGAAGTTAGGAAAATAGGAGGAGAATGCAGACGAATTAGCCCCAGGTGGAGATCGAACTCAAGCCTTTCTGGTTATCTAGATTTAAACACCTTTACCATATTGGCCAGTGGTGACTTAGAAGGATACATAACGTTTAGAACTGATTCAACAATCACATAAGCTCTGTATTTTATTAACTTGAATAAATTCTACACATTATACGGGCTGGACAATCGGAAGGATGTGAGTTCGAATCCCTCTTCGGTATATATCTTCTAGATAGTTCTCATTCCTGTTTTCCTAAATTCTATATAAAATCGTTTGCCAGACCCGAAAAACTTATAGTAAGACAGGTGGTCAAGAACTAAGGCTTCTCCACTGCCAGAACATGATATCGACAACCTCATCTGAAGCTCGCTACCAAAGCTGACTTGGTAAGGACGACGGACTCCTTGAGGTACCTCGTTAACAAATTGGTGTTGTTTGTCTATTCTGCAGGCCATGATTCCTCAATGACGCATTGCATAAGACACTCTGACGGAGCCCAACTACGTCTAGTTAGATGATGGAGGGATTCGCATCCCATCAAAGAAAAGTGATGGGGCGGAGGGGAGAGAAGTAGCGCGTTACACCCTTCACAGCTCTACGAGCGCATTCCTTGAGGACTGCCGGCTCGACTTTTGTAAGAGTTTCATTATTTCTTACCAATTAGTGCTTGTCTTGGCAATGTCTTTGTGGCCTAATAGGAACGTGAAGATTTTATTTTTAACGTGAGCACATTTTTATCATAGCACAAACTTCTATAGTTGAGAATACGCTCAGGGCTGGAACGCTATACGGAGCACCTCACGGTTTGAAAACGCCCCAGAAGTAACTCGGGAAAATAACTAATATTATTTGAATAAAAAATAAGTTTTTAAAACGGAAGAAAAAATATAAAATAATTTCTCGTAGCCCCATACAAATTTATTAACCCCCAAATTTATTAAATTTAAATTACAGACTCCTAAACCCATACAGATTGTCACGAAAATTTGTGATTGTGAATTTTTAATAGATGTAAAAACACTTTTATGATCTAAAAAGAAAAACGTGGGGAGCATGTAATAGATGATAATCATACTATTATGGAGTTTTAAAAATTTCTTTTTTATTTAAATAATAACTATTTTCTGCTTTTTTTAGTCTTGTGTGTGTGAAATGTTGCAATAGATTGTATACGTCTTGACGAGATTATGACAAGGACATGATAATATTTCATTGCAATCCAGTTCTGAGCTACGTGAAATGGTGCAAATTTTAAATATTCACGTTTTCATAATTACAAATTTTCACCAGTTTGAAAGTATTTATTTGTGACGTAAACACTTAGAACCTTCACGTCTTACTTCTGATTGTTATGGTTGGTATAGTTACTATCCTCGATGAGTAAATGGTTTCTTTTTATCATCCGAAATGTTAGATCAGTCAATTAATGTTGCAAATGGCCACTAGTGGACCAAACAGCAACAAACGGAGACAACAAGCGAGCTTTGTGTGAGAGACATAACTCTTCTGAGCCTTGAAAAATATGAATAAATTAGTCTTTCGTCAAGATTTAGGTCTATAGAGCAGTGTTATCATTAGAACAACCCTCGAGAACCCTCAAAAGTGGTTAAGAAAACTCGAATCTGGTATTATGGGCAGGTACCTATAGTTAGAAGTTATTGGAACGAGCAGGTATAGGGACGAGTCGACTTGACCACTATAATTTTAGTTGTAGCTTGTGTTAGCCGAACGATCATAATAATTCATTGTATTACCAGTTGTATCAAAACATGACATTTCGTAGGATATATTAATTCTGATCATAAGTACTCGTAATTTGTCAAACTAGAACTAACGATAGCAAGTCCTATGGAAGTTCGGTCTTTCATCGGTTTGAGACCTGCGCGCCCCACAAAATGGATTTGATGAAGCCTTGAACCCTACGACTCGATTTTACTGAATTATACTGCGCCAGCTGAGATGGTCGCTGCATTTGCGGTAGTGATTAAGTTCATATATCGATTCAAGTCCGTTTATAATTCACGGGTAATGAAGCGGTGCCGGTGTATCCGTTACCCGGTAAGGCCAACTCTCAGGGATCTGATTTATCTCGACGACGTCTTCCACGCTCTTCGCTCAAGTTTTCAGGTTTCATTGGCATACGAGTGCCATCGAAAAGGACGGGGGAACGAGGGAGGTGGGCGTTGGACGTTTCCTGTTCCCATGATTGGGAGAGATGGCAGCATTTACGAGTCTTGATAGCGTGTTGCGGTCCCAGCCGTGTCTGGACTACGCAAATCCGTTTTGGTGGCAGACAAACCTTCTGTGACCCGGATCTCGATGTCATCCAGATCTCAAGTAAACTATCATGGGGATCGGAACACGGGGCTGTTCTCTAAACAGCGCCACAATTACCGTACTGTCCGAGATAGGTTCCAAGTAAGTTAGTAGGTACCTGTGTACATTATTTGAAGTACAAAAACTTCCAAATATTGAAGTCAATGCCTACCTAGAGGTTCTGATCTGGGTGAAAGTAAGTGGATAAGCTAAGGGCATTTTGGACTGAAATCTGAGATCAACAGAATCGTGAATATGGTGGACTTGGAAAGACGTTGTGATATATGTGAAGGTGGGAAACTGCTGAGTTGTGAAATACTTACCTTGGTGCTCCGATTTGACCTCCCCATTTTTATACTAAGACAGTTAAGGGATAGTCTGAATAAAATACACGATCGAAGTAATCCGAAAAACCACAGTCATGCAGCTTGGCTATAAGAGCGAATTTTCGAAGTTTTCGGCATCTTCCTCCTCCGCCTAAAATTTTCTGAAAATTAATTTTCGGCCAATGTTTTCCCAACTTGATACCATACAAAATTAAAACAGGAGTAGTTTTACGCAAAGTAAAATTTGGGGTGGAAGGAGGGGGAGGGGGAAATCAAAAATGTTTTGAATACCAGAAGAGTAGGTATTGGGTACGTTACAAATTTTTTGTTCCATTTTTGGCCGAGTAACACCTCGGTTTGTAGATTTTCCAACGCTGAACACGATGGTGAAGTCAGAATTGCGATATCCCATTCCGTTATCAGATTAGAGCAGACGAACCAGGAAGAACATCTCAAGAAATAACCACGTTCCTTCATCTTCAAAGTGCTCCAGTTTGAGAATGGAATGAGATATCGCAATTCTGATTTCACCATCGTGTTCAGCGTACAAAAACCTTTAAAATGAGGTGTCACTTGTCAGACTTTTTCATTTTGGGAATTTATGGGTAATTTCCCCCCCCTAAAACTCCCCAAAACTCCCCCTTAGGGTGACCCGATTCTACCCATCTTCGAACTTAGCCTGTCGATTGCCAAGACAGATTTTTCGTGCAAATTTGAACTTTTTATCTCAATTCTTTCGAGAGTTATCGTCTGGAATGACACATACATAATAAATATATATATAAATATATAAATATATATATATATATATACATATAATTTTTGGTGTCTTTCGGCAGGGAATTCAGGATGGTCTGAAACGGATTTTGGTATAAAAATCTTTTGGAAATTCGAGTTTTAAAAATTTTGGACCGAGAACAATAGCTTCCTTTTCTTCGAAAATTCGCTAAAACGAACAGCAAAATCAATGAAAAGCAAAGAGGGTCATTGTGAAACTCACATTCATCAGCCACATTACTTTCTGAGCCCACCGAATTTAGGCTATATCCTTTGGGCCCCCCCCCACCATAATGGCAATTGACTAGTTGAGTAAAATCACTCCATAGAGAAACTCACCCGTATAATGCAAAGACCTCCCTTGCATGTATCAGTATCATGTTATATTATATTATCGTATTTATTAACAAACCTGTAATATATTTTTGTAGTAGGTACATTTATCAAAATTAGAAAAAATAATGCAAAGGAGTGTGATACCTCGCTCTACCATTATCTGATTTTGGTCCTGAACTCGAGTTATACGTAGATACACTTTTCGAACATTGCCAGTGCAAACCCAAAACGCTGCAAATTCCTTGTCACATGGGTTTATTATTCTACTGGACATACCTACGGAAATGTTGGCTGTTCGTTTCTGTTTCGTTCATGTGAAATAATTGAAATAGCCGAAATATCTATCTCTGACCCACAATTTTGGCCCCCAAAACGCGAATTAGGTACGCTCCTTTTTGCTTCCGAGTCTGCGAAGCAGCGGAAGCCTTGTGTTCACTTTCGTGAGCCAAAAAATTTTTGTCTTCAGAAATCAAAATTTCCACTTGCATTTTGCGTTTCAAAGCCTACTGAACAAATTTGGTTCCGTGTCTGTCGGTCTGTGAGTCTGTCCGCATTTCCTTGTTACAGCCATAACTTCCACGATTTGGAATTGATTCAGCTCAAATTTTGAGGGATGGTGCGGATAAGGCCCCTTGAGGTCCCATACAAATTTCAACATGATTGATCCAGCGGTACGCCCTGCGCATGCGCTAACGTTAAATTCAACAAACACGCATAACTTTCACAATTTTGATTCAATTTCGCTCAAATTTTCAAGGGTTGTTTGGACAAGGCCTAGTGAGTTCCAGTATGAATTTCAGCATGATCGAACCCTCGGTGCGCTCTGCGCATGCGCTGGCGTGAAATAGATTCAATTTCCTTGTTACAGCCGTAGTAACCAAAGATTTCACCCAATTTCAATGTAATTCTCAGGGATTAAGCGGGTAGGGCCCATTGAGGTCCCATATAAATTTCAACATGATAGAGCCAGCGGTTCGCCCTGCGCATGCGCTCTGTCTGTCTGTCTGTCCTTCTATGCACGGCCAAATGGCTCGACGGATATCGACCAAATTTGGCACGAATATCCAGTAGGCTCCCAAGTTGTGCAACGTCGCATTTTTAATTCCCTGACCATAGCGGAACTATGGTCGACCATGGTCAACTTCGTTAATTGAAATGGTAACCCCTATTTTTATCGCTTATTCGTAATCTACGTGAAATTCTATCTACGATCGACCCTTCGGACTACCCCCGCGGTCGACCTTAGCGCATCCATGGGCCCCTCCATGGTCGAATCCCGAATTGCTCAACGGATATCGACCAAATTTGGCACCAATATCCGGTAGCCTCCCAAGTTGAACGTAGGCGCATTTTTAATTCCCTGACCATAGCGGAAATATGGTCGACCATGGTCAACTCCTGAATGGCTTGACGGATTTTGATAAAATTGGGCACAAATACCCGGTAGGGTATGGGATTTTTCCGTCGTTTGTTGGTTCCACGATACTGCGTACAGCGAATCTCGGATAGCGAGTGAAGCGAGCGGTCAGGCTAGTTATGTATAATGGACGTAATGTATTATGGAAGTCATGTTATGTATAATATGTATATTTCATGTAATGTTATGTAATGTAATGTTATGTAATATGTATATTTAACGTTATGTAATGTTATGTAATGTAATGTAATGTAATGTTATGTTATTTTGCTTCCGAGTCTGTTCTATTTTATAATGGGTCACTCTGATTGTGACGAGGAAGCTCCTGTGCCATCACCTTGGCAGTGTATTTTTCTCTCCCATTATATCATCTTTGATTGTTGGTAGTGTCATTTAATCGTCTTGATCCACGTGTTGACAATTTTTCTAGTGTAATCATACAAATTGATGGTGATTTCAGACGATTTTCCAGGTTTTTGACTAAAAACTCGGCGCTCCGCGCCTCGCCAGGGGGCAAGCCCCCTGGACCCCCGGTTACCTCTATTTACATACTTCGGACGAAATTATAGAAACACAGAATGTGTTTTAGCTCACGCGTTTCACATCTCTGCGTCTAATTTCACTCGTAGCCATACTGGGAAACTCTGGGTAAACGAAACCGTTACTACGTGATAATTGTGGAATCTTTTTCGACTGATATATTGACTGCTCATAGGTTACACGATCCTTAGTTCCGTATCATCGGTATCCATGTTGTCGTCCCAGATTTCGTTACGAAATGTCGTTAGCTTTTTTGGCTAGTTAGTCCATGGCTAAAACACATTCTGTGTTAAAAAAATCAATTTTGGGAGCTGAACATTTGGTAGAACCTCAATTGGTCAAGAACTCTTTGGTCAAAATCGACTTCATATTCGGTCTTCTCGTCCCCAAAAACATGGAAAACGATAACTCAAAAGCGCATGTTACTAAAACACAAAAAGTACCTACTTTTATACACATTTTCACTCATAACATCCCTGGGTATATTCCGATCGGGTTGCAATGTTTCGGGACACAACTAGGGCCCAAATGGAGCATGTGTGAGAACGAATTTTTTAGATCGAAAATGAAGCCTGTACACGTGATACGGCGGACGGCTTGCGGCGTACGGTGGAGGGAAATTGCATTTTTGGAATGTACAAACCTTGAAACGGAAAAGATAAAATTTTGAGAGGGCGTTATAAAAATGTTTTGCTGAGCGATTACATAGGTGTATTATTCACAGAATAATAAACCAAAACAGAGACATAACACACAGAACATTTGAATGCTGTTAGGTCATACAGTCATAATCAGATTTCGATAATTCTGGAGACAACCGACTATTTAAAAAAATTAAAAAACTTCCTAATAGGCTAACTTCCTAATATATTTATGTAAAATCGATTTTTTACAAATAAATTAGTAGATAATTATTAATATAAAGGAAGTGGATGGGTCTACCACTAGCTATCCAGTTTTCCCTAAGATCAGAATCATGGGGATTACGAAATGGCTACGAGTAAGCTGTGAAGTACATCTTGACAGACGTTTTGGAAATGGTCAATTTCTGTGAGGACGTTTTACTTTCACTTAACTTTAATCTAATTTATTGAATTTTGTTTCAGAACGTCATCTTTATCAACACGCACCTGTCATGTCCTACTGTCAAGGAGACTGGAGTTCCTCTGCTCAATAATCCGTTGAAAGGAAATATAAGATTTCACGGCGTTGATGACGTAATCGTATTTGAAGGACATTACGGAACGCAGTTTAAAGCAGACTGAGGAGGATCCCAAGAAGCACTAGAAATGGCGCAGGGCCTCATCAGCCCGCCTTCCTCAACATTCTCATGAAAACAATACATTTATTCTTTACCTGTCGACGTCATTCACATGGCCATTCTCGGGATTTTATCTACGAGTACCTATATTAATAAAATCGCAATTCTCTCAGGTTGCATTGATTAGGATCATGTCTGTATTTTGTTCGCTCATCACGGCTAAAGAAACCCATCGGCATTTCATAAATTGGGGAATTCGGGACAGCCCAGCGACACCGACCATACCCTACTTCCTCTCGTGCCCCTGCAGACAGAAGGGCGAATGTAGCAAAATCAAAATTGTGGGAAATTACAGTTTTCTCTTGCAAATTATAAAGTTCTACCACCCAATTTCGCATGGTTATTCTTAAGATTCATTCCAATTTACTGAATCGTTTCATATTTTTGGATTAGTTACGTGCCTATATTAGGAGTAATAAGGAGTATATAAGGAGAGTAAGTCATGCTTGAAAAACTCGATTTCATTTCAATATTCGCCCTTTCGTAGTGACTGTGCTGACTTGCGATGAGACATTCGCCCTCATTTTTCTGCCGTTGTGTGGCGAAAAATGGTGGAGGGTAGACGATTTCCATTAAAATTTACTGGTAGCGAAAGAACTAGAACTACAATATTTTAAATTAATAATGCTCATTAACACGTAGAGTGTTCCAAAATGGCTATTTTTCTAGTTTTTTTTCCTACTTCTTCTTAGTCTTCGACAGGCCTCGCAGACATAACGGATGGAGCTGAAATTTTGCACACTCATTACATATGCTCCAAGGAGGTACCTTGGTTTACCCCTGCAGGCAAAAGCCCTCGCCAAACAGCGTTTCGTAATCGTGATAACAGCGTTGAAAGAAATGTCAATGTTTGGGGGGAAGGAACAGGTTTCTATACACATATTCAACAGAGGGGAAGGAACAGGCCCAACAGCACCCAGCATGATATTTTAGCGGGCAAAATGGATGTAAAACCTGAAGAGGTTTTTTGGCGGGTAAATGTTTACAGCAGGGTTGTTCGGAGGAGGAGGGGGGGTCCCGCCATACTTTTGTTCATAGATAGGTACTAAGCTCCAATGTCCCCACGAACAGAGCTGTTAAATAATGCATAGGCAAACAGGAGAAATTTGAATGCTATATTTGCACCTATAGTATAATATTCAAATAGAAATTAAAACTTTCCAATTAAAATTCAGCACTCTCCCGATGGAATTCATCAATGCGCCAGGTTTCCAAAAAATGACATAGAAAGTTTCCGCGTAGTAAGTGGGTGAATGTGTAGGTGTGTACGTGGTAGGTGTATAGAGTTAATTCCGAGAACAATATGTCTGTATAATACTAAGGTTTGTATTTTGTAACGCCATTGTGCCAAATCATGAAAGCCCACCAGTGTTAGAGTAGGAGTTTGAAAATGTAACTACCTAATACAATACCTACATCAAAACACTCGGGAAACTGTACTACCCAACTATAGCCACCTAAACCCAAGTACAGCATTAATGGGTGGAGGAACGACAACATTCAGAAGAGATTGCCGTGATAACCATAAGTGAGGAGACAAGTCTTCTGTGACAACGCCTGTATAATCCGTCTAGAACAGATGATAAGCCCATTCAATCTCAGAGAAATAACGTTATCATTTTTATTCCCTTTCTCCGATAGTCAACAATATTTTTTAATCAACAGTTTTTGTAGGCCATAAATCGCTACAATTGCCTACTAACAATTTAAAAAATTTACCAAAAGTGATACATATATAACGAGACTAAGGTTTGCTCGCAGTGACGCTTTTCAAACGCTCATCAAGGTGGTATTGGATCATGGATGGTTCCTTAGGTTTTCTAGGATTCAGCTGTCAGAAAAAGCCAGTGGGAACAAACCTATTGACAGACAGTTTCAAATAGATACTACCTTGTGAAAAATACGATTTTCGCAAACAAACCACAAATTCGAGACTTCAGTAGTCGAAAATAGTCAAAATTAGTAAAAATTCGCCAATTTTGAACATTTGATATTTGCCATGCTGTACGACTAAAGGCTTTTTGGTTTCGAAGTGCGTTCGAACGGAAACCAACAAGTTTTGAAGTGTGGCGGAGGTGTTTAAAAATGTTTCTTTCTCGATTCAACTGTTCCTCGATTCTAATGTTAATTAGGTAGGCTCTGAAAATAACAAACCGAAACCCCTCGCGTACTGATATTTCCACCGCGTTCTGTATAAAGTGAGTGGGAAAAAATGACCCCCGCAAACGAGGCGAACAGCGGAGGGCGGTGGAAATGCGATTTTCCAACTTTCAAGGTCGACTCCCCAGCCAATGAATAGCCGACGTCAGATCAATGAAAAAACGAAAGGATTTCAAATTGTTAGTTTTTTTTCCTCACACCCAACAAGCGAATTTATGCAACTACACCAAAAATATGAAAATTTTTGACCACCAAATTTTTCCCAAATGATTGTAAAAGCAAACGGAAGGAGTTTCATCAGGTGAGCGGTTTTCGGAAGCGAAAAGTGGGTCATGTGTTTTCACCCAACAAAAAAAAGCGAATCTATTCATCACCGAGGGGGGGGGGGGGGGATTAATTGACGAAAAGTCAATACGGTAAGAAGCAACAGTATTTCCGGCATGGTTTCCCGCTACAAGAATTCAGGGGTGTCAGAACGCCGAGGTCAGTGGGTCAACAATTTTACGAGAGCCAATTTAAGGGGTTATCGTCGAATTTCTTTCCGAGAGCATTTTTGTAAAAAACATTTCGTCGAAATGACAGGTTTCTCAAAGAAGGAATTAAATTTGCTCAGGAGAAATAACGTCTTCTTTTTTTTAAATGGTGCCTAACATAAAATGCAACATAAAAACTACGCAATACCCTTTTTTTTGATACGCTGTAACAGGAAAAAAAATTATGATCTCGTAAAAGCTGCAGGGAAAAATGAGGTTTTCTGATGGAAATGACGTTTTTGACAGAACAAATGGTATTTACTAAGGAAAAATGAGGCTTTCTCGGAGATGTCCGGTTCTTTCAAAAAATTGTGACTTCATTTTTTTTTCTTGTTTTTTTTTTTTTTTATTATTGTGTATTGAAATATCGTAACAGCGTTTTTAATCTGGGACGTAGGAGTGTGATTATTATTATATTTCTTACTTCATAATATTATTATTTACTTATATATTTTTTAAATTATGAAATTCACTATAAATAAATTTAAAAATGCCAGAGAATGTTTTTGTGTCAAATAGTAGGTACTAGGAATCGATACGATGGAGGGGGTGGGTGATGCGATGTAATGGAAGGGGAAGGGGCCCCCACCGGGGGGGGGGGGGGGGGAGGCGCGGAAATTTGCGGTAGCCGGATATACGTGAGGGGCCCCGGACACAGAGGGGGCCACGAGGACCCCAAAGGGGAATTACAGGGGGGATGGTGGGGGGGGGGTTCCCGAGGGGAAGTCCGGGGGGTGCACGAGGGAGCGACCAGGTCGGGGCTAACCGGCTAGGGGTAGAGAGAACGCGATCGATCACGAGGTTCACCCCCTTCAGGGTCTTCCCCCGACCCCCCCCCCCCCATAATATGGTTTCATCTACTTTTCATTACGTCACAAAATTATTTGAACGAAAAAATTTAAAAAAAATAAAATAAATAAATACCAGAAAATTGCAATTATTCAAAGGGTTATTACGGCATATTTACCTAAAAATACGAAAACAGCAGCGAGAGCCGAGGCGAAGCTACGGGAACATCCGGCGATCCTCATGTTTTCCCGTTTATCGGAAGTCCGTTTTTTCCCCGTTTTCGACGTGGCGGACGGTGGGGAAGGGGAAAATCGAGTGAGGTCTGAACACCCGGAGTTGGGCTTCACGCTGAGCACATTAAACAACCCTGGCAGATCCACTCGGCCTCGTCGGGCGGACTATCTGCAATACCGACCCCCCCTCTTCCCCTCTCCCACCATTGCACCCTCATTTACCCCCTCCAACATCGGCCACCCCTCCCTCACACGTTCCCCTTTCCTGATGCCGGGAATTTCGAATGTTTCGAACACCTTGTGGTACTATTTTGCACACACACACACACACACACACACACACACACACACACACACACACACACACACACACACACACACACACACACACAAAACGTTGCAAAGTCCTTGTCACATGGGTTTATTATTCTATTGGACATACCTACAGAAATGTTGGCTGTTCATTTATTGTTTCTTTCATGTGAAATAATTGAAATAGCCATTTCTCATGGTGAATCAATACGAATTAATGGCACCATAACGAGATAATATAACAAATTCATGAAAACTGCAATAGAACTACAGATAGAACGTTCCAATCATGCAGCATGGCTATAACAGCGAATTTTCAAAGAAATAATCGTGCTATTGCGTTAAAAGGTGATATATCGAGAAACCATACCAATTTTCATAAAATCGTATAATGTTTTGTGTGATTTTAACCAATTTTTGACCCTTATAAAGTAAAATATTTTTATCATCGAAAAATCCGTCGTGAATCACTATCCCGCACAAAGTCAGGTGAATTAATATTATTTTTAGCCCGTAATAAGTAGGGATAATTTTTGAAATCCAGATCCAAATCAAATTTCCAAATCCAGAAATCCAAATTTGACCCCTATTCTGTATGTAAAAAACTGAAATGGTATTTTTCTGTCTTTACTCGCCCTTCCACACTACTTCTAGCTATTTTATATCAATATTCGAGATTTTAGCTGTTTTTACCGATTTTTTACCCCTAAAAACTCAAATTTGACCACTTTAGAAGTTTTTAAAATTGTTCATCTTCGAACTCATCCTTTTGTTTGGCAGTACGAACATTTTGGCAAAATTTGGCATTTTTATTGTGCACCCACGTTCAAATATCTTGCACGTAGATGATAATACTCACAGAGGTGAACTAGACCAAAAATGTAGCTGAGCGCCATCAACCGCACCTCTCTATCTCAATCGGCTCCAGAGATATGCCGTTTTAAATGCTTTATCGAGAAAAACACGTCATAGAAACCCGAATTTCTCCATTTAACCTCAATCTCAATTTTTGACCTCATTTTCAAAATCTGAGTTAAATTCATATAAGATTTCTGTACTTGCGTTTTGAAAAGTACCACTAGGAACATTAATAGCCGTTCAAAATTCAACAGTTTCTAAAAAAGTAAAATGCCTAAAAACCTATGAAGGTTTCCTAAGTTTCCAAAACATCCTGCAAAACTTAATTCTACAAAAGTCGTGAAATTATATATAGCCTTCCAGCGGTATCCTTGAAATTGCGATTATCTTTCAATTTGGTGGAGAAATTCAAGTTGGAATGCAAAAAAGTTAGTAGGAACTCACAAAAAAATATATATAGGTACGTCTATATAAATACATATTATACATTTTTGTTAAAATCTAGAGATGAATATTCAAGGATGCTCTGAAACGGATTTGCCTATAAAAAATTACAAAAATTCGTGTTCTGACAATTTTGTACCCCTTGCGATAGTTCATTTTCTTTGAAAATTCGCTAATATAGACCATTTTAACAGCTGAAATCCCCCCCCCCCCCCCCCCTGTCAACATATAAAAGCGGGCCAAGTCAAAATCTACTTAAAATCGTCGAAAATCACCAAAAACGATATATTGTCAAAGTCACCAAAAATGGTGGATATAATTATATAGGATAGTAACTGCAGAAGAAATGGACGAATACCTATGTTTTCTCCAAAAAGACAAGTAACGAATTGAGCTTAGTTTAATTACAAAGTTCCGAAATTGGGATAAATTTAGTAAAATTACAAATATGGGGAAAGATAGTAATGGTGAATTTAGTTTAATTTAGACATTTCCGAAAATAGGAATCAGATTCGAACAAATACAAGTAGAAGATGTTAATTTGACAAAATAGAGGTAATCAATTTTTAGTAATAACTACGAATGGGGTTAAAAGCGTGTTCTAATTTGTGGGCAAACCCATGGGAAATGCTCTGATAGTTAAGTAGGGGAAAAAATGTAGTAATGGTCATGCTGCATGACTTTAACTTTCTTGTGATTATTTATTACATGTTTGAATGACAAAATCCCGCATGAATATCGATGAAAAACAAAATACAATCGGATTCGGACACACGAGGACTGAGGAGATTGTGACGTGCCTGGGCCATCTACAACAGCCCTCGGGAACTCTTGATAGTTGTGCGCCAGTCCGCTCGACTGACCCTCTTCGTTCGTCCCGAGTATTTACGAGGTTTCTGACTCATTTCCGCAACGACAGATTACCACCGTCCTGTTTCTCTATAAAAGGATTTGATCCTTTTAAGCGACCTCACAGCTCCCAACCGTTCTCAGACTCTGACGGGGAAGAAGAAGTGTCCAAACAACTAAACAAAAACACTTCTTACTCGGAAGCAAAAACGTCTGCCAAACGTATATAGTGATGAATAATCAGTAGATACAGACCAAGGTGGATTCAAGAATTCTACGGATAAATTTGATCTGTTGTTATGCATGAAGCATTTAACGTGTTAAAACGAAAATTCCTCTGCGTAGTTTGAAGAAAATTTCCTGAATATTTGATCAAAATCGAACTGCAGGTTCGTGAGAAATGAGGAGTACTTCTGTTTATGTACAAATGTTAACCACGCGGCAGGGATGTACGTGGAAATCCTTAGTAGTGGAGGTCTGTATTTAAGTTACAATGAATTTAAGTTTAATATTCATTCTCGTAGTATTCTTGTATTTATCAGAAATAAACACATCTTTCTCTCTCTCTCCCCCTCTCTCTGGACGGGAAAGGTTGGGGTTATATACCACAGTGCGAGACCTTACAGAAAATAGCAGTGTAAAGTTTTGTACCTACCAGTAGCGAGCACACATACCCAGAAAATTCCCCAAATGTGAGAAATTAAAAAAAAAGGTGAAACGCCGAGCTGCCGTGAAAAGGAAATCCATCTGTTTAGCCTGGAACGCCTGTCAGAAAATTGAGTTGATTCAAGTATTTACTTATTATAGTATTGATGAAATGATTAGCGAAAATAGAGAAAAATGGCGCTTCTTACAGGTTGAAAAGAAAACACATGGAGGAAACTGTGGCGGTGAGGGGGGGTGCCTACTAGACAACTAGATTGAACGACTCAAGTACAGTTGAGAATCATCTCTGTGAGTAGATAATTATTCAATAATATTACCATACACGTAGGTGCCCTCATAATTTGAATGCATTTTTCCCTTGGTAGCTTCGGTGTTGCTCTAATCAAGGCGACAATCTCCTTTTGGTTTATCATTTTCCAGTGAAACTTTGGAATCGAGCATGAAAAAAAAATAAAATAATAAAAGATAAATTAAAAAAAAAAGTTTAACCCCCACATAGAAGTGGCCCAAACTGGACCTAAATGACCGCGACAAATCGAACAAAGTGACAGGTAACAGTAAAATGTTCCATGAATGTAAATAAAACCAACCGGGACGATCGTGTTAGTACACACAACACACCAACCAGGGGCGTTGCGTCCATAAGGCCACTGCCCTGGCACCCAGAAACGCTATGAGTAAAAAAAACTCCAACCATGTGTTCAGTTGGCATTCGAATTTCCCTCCGTATACTGTACCTAGCATTTTTCACAAAGTTCAACAGCGACTCGACAGAGTTCTCTGGCTATGGATATTCAATATGTGTTTCCGTCATGTTGGCTCCCCTGTAGCCATGGAGCATTTTATCGGAACATAGCTACAGTAATTGATGTCTTCTTTTTTTTTTTTTTTTTTTTTTTAATACAATAGAACTTTATTGCATAAGATGCATTACAGTTTTGCAAATAAGTAGTCGATGTCTTGCAATCGAAATCGAAACCTAGGCTTCTGAAAGTGGCAGGTCCTGGGACCTGGTGTCACCATGGCAACCGAGAAGTGGCCCGTCCGCGCAAGCTCAGTCGAGTAAAAATTTGGTTAGCCACGCCCCTTTTGGGCCCGGTCCCTACATTTCCATCCAAAAATCGTTTGTGTTCACAATCGATTGGATTCGTTCAATTCATCTTGTCATCTCAATAGGAGATGTTTGTCCTTCGATCTGTTGTCCCATAAAAATTGTGAATCGCTTTCGCAGTTTCGCCATTCTGTTCCTAGTTCTGCTTAGGTTTCGAATTTTGTATGTTCCCATTCGAGTTCCCGTGACTGATTTGGATTTGTGGTAATTACTTAAGTGCGTTGGATCCTGTCTGCGGTTTTGTGGATTGATCAACGTCAATATACAGAGATAAGTACCTAGGTTCTAGTACTTCATTTCACAGGCGCAATACCATTTCTGATGTTTTTGCACAACAATAATTTAGTTGATACCTATTCTGAAACTGAGAAACTACTAACATTATTGATTACAATTCCAATGATTTCTGCAGAAGCTGAGCATTATTTTTCGACCCTTAAAAGAATAAAACGTTTATTCGATCATCTATGACCCAAGAGAGAAATGCTTTGACAATGTTGTCAGTAGAGAAGGAAATGATTGCTAATTTTTCTGATTTCAATAAGAAAGTTATCGAGTAGGTACTTATCTCTAAAAGAACAAATTTAATACTGGATTTTACCTATAAATTCATGAGTTTTTTAATGGAATTCCTTTGTCAGTGTTAGTGGCTTCATTTTGCAGTTACTGTATTTATGGAGCTATTGCATTGGGCCTAAAACGTTGAAATATTTTTACTTCGTAGAATAACATTTGGTATTTGTAGTGTTATTTGAATTTTTTTTTCGTTCACTTAGTCTTTTCATTTCTTTACCTTTACTCTAGTTCTTATTTCTTTAGTCTGCCATTAATCTCATTAGTCTTTACTTAGTCATTTCTGTAGTACTTCGGTTCTAGTCATTACTCTAACCATGAATAATCTAGTCACTATACTCTTCAGTCATAATATTATGGTCATAACTCGTGATCTCTTTCTTGGTGCTCTGAAAGTAGTCGTGGTTACCTTCCTAATGACGACATTACTCATATTTTTTCACGTTGTCTTCACACATTTTTGCACATATTTTATTTTTGGAAGTGGGTGGGATTGCCCCGCAGCCACCTCCTCTTATGAAGCTATAGAACTTTTAGCTTCTGGTAATCCTGGTTACTGGCCAGAACCACTGTGAACAAAGTGCTTACATTCTGACCTGCTAAGAGCTGTGGTTGATTAAAATCCACCCATTTCTCATAAGAAGACTCCACTGTTGGAAAACATGTACAGGTATTTTTTAGAAAAAATCTGTTGATCTGGGTTACGGTTTGGTGGCCCGCCATTTTCAGAGCCCACGCATCGCTACTGACACCAACATGGACTCATGACCAAATCGGTGTGCTCTCGTTTCTGATCTGATGGGTCACACCCGGCGGACCTCAGAAATTGAAGCACCTCGAAAGTTATTGAATTTGGGCGCGATACGATGCCTTAATATCATGATTTTCGTACACTCACTTCATTAGATCCTTCTGATTGTCATAAGAAGAGATTTACTGTTCAGTTTCGGTTTAAAGAAATAACAGTTCCTTTAGAAGTTGAATTTTCTGCCAGTACAAACACTTTCAGGCCTGTTAGCCCCATAGCGATCGCATGGCGGGGCGGACAACAGAAGCAACCAATCGCAGACGTCCTTGCATGAAACACCCTCCTAACTTCTTCCTGTCCAATAAGAACATTTTGTCATTTTATGCATTTCAGTTCTTTCAAGAAATTCCTTTATGAGCGCGGGATATTTGAAACTTTACCAGACAAAAATATAAACTCAATGTGGATTGATTTTTGTACCCCTATTTTGGTTTATTATTTTCAATAATAAACCTTTGGAATCGACCATGAAAAAAAAAAAAGAAAATTTTAACCCTGCCTCCCACTCAAAATTTGATGGTTTACGTTTCAAGGGACGAATATTGAATTAAAAATTCCGTCCGTCCGCCGTAAGCGGCTTTTTCCTTAACGGCGGCTTCCCATGAACCCAAATTCATAAAATTTGGTATATGGGTCTAGTTTGGGCTCTAGTTGTACCTCGAAGCTCAGCGTTACGGTCACTCAAATCTAAGGAGTGAAAAATAGGGGTTGAAACGTCCACAGTATCCCTATCTCGGAAAACTCTATTTCGAGATGTGGGTTTTCTCGCATTTTTAAAGTTTGATTTTTTTTCTGAATTTTTGAGACCATCCGGAGCATTCTACGATGTTGCTCTAAAATTGGCTGTACGATTTACCGTAAACAGCAGGGTGAATGCAGGCATCAAGCTGTGTTAAGAGTTCACATCACTGGTCTCTCGGCTAGCTGGGATCTACAACACAGTGTCAGTCTACCTGACAAATGAGAGCCAAAGTTCCGGACATCGAAACCCTACCAGGATTGAATATTTTTTCACTCCACATCAACAATTTCCCTTCAGAACTTCATTATTTGTGTTTCTTTTAGCCATTTTAGCCACTGTTTGTCATCGACAGAATTATTTTAGCAACATTTAACACGCGATTGAGGTAGGTGTCGTGAAGCAGTGATAATTTCACCACTACCACGAATTCTTTAAACCTAACTAATACGTGGAATTCGCTTGATTTGATTGAGTGATGGATACTCCTTGTTTTGGAATGAAGGATGGGGTTTTAATTATACCTGAGGTTCCACCGATTATCGTTTTCCCAAATAAAGGAAGGTCCGACCTACTACTGATTATAAAAAATATGAAGCACTCCTCATAAAAAACGGAAAATAATTACTTTATTGGTGAAATTTGTGTAAGTACGTAACCAAAATAACGGGCCCATTTTCTCCTAATAAAACAAATACTGATAATAATGCAATCTCACAGTCCAGTGTAAAGTGAAGAGATACGATGAAAAAATTGTTGAGGGACTCGAACTCCCAAGCGATGTTAAATCAAGAGATCGAAGTCAGACGCCTTGACCACTGGACCGCCTTAGCCCTGGTAATAAAGTTTCTCTCAGTATAGTCCCCAAGTTAGCTATATAGATTTATACTTCCCAATGTCCAAGGAAGTCAGTACAAGACTGAAAGCAGTACTTACACGGACTGGGGACCACCTAATTTGCAGGTCGGCCTTACCACATAATAAAAATACGCGGTCACGGAAACTGCACATGCGGTCACGACGAAACTCGGGTGGTATTGTTTACTCATGTGACCGCACAACCCCTGAAAATTTCATCGCAATCGGTTAATCCCTACTGGTACTTTACTCAGTACCTAAAATTTAAGAAAGTTGCTGTCACAGAAACTAATAATGCGGTCACGCTGAAACTCAGGAAATAATCTTTTCTACTAATAACCAACCATCCCTGAAAATTTCATCGAAATTGGTTAACTCCTACTGGTACTTTACTCAGTACCTACCTAAAATTTAAGAAAGTTGCGGTCACAGAAACTAATAATGTGGTCACGCTGAAACTCAGGAAATAATCTTTTCTACTCGTAACAAACCATCCCTGAAAATTTCATCGAAATTGGTTAACTCCTACTGGTACTTTACTCAGTACCTAAAATTTAAGAAAGTTGCGGTCACAGAAACTAATAATGCGGTCACGCTGAAACTCAGGAAATTATCTTTTCTACTAATAACCAACCATCCCTGAAAATTTCATCGAAATTGGTTAACTCCTACTGGTACTTTACTCAGTACCTACCTACCTAAAATTTAAGAAAGTTGCGGTCACAGAAACTAATAATGCGGTCACGCTGAAACTCAGGAAATAATCTTTTCTACTCTTAACAAACCATCCCTGAAAATTTCATCGAAATTGGTTAACTCCTACTGGTACTTTACTCAGTACCTACCTAAAATTTAAGAAAGTTGCGGTCACAGAAACTAATAATGCGGTCACGCTGAAACTCAGGAAATAATCTTTTCTACTAATAACCAACCATCCCTGAAAATTTCATCGAAATTGGTTAACTCCTACTGGTACTTTACTCAGTACCTACCTAAAATTTAAGAAAGTTGCGGTCACAGAAACTAATAATGCGGTCACGCTGAAACTCAGGAAATGATCTTTTCTACTCTTAACAAACCATCCCTGAAAATTTCATCGAAATTGGTTAACTCCTACTGGTACTTTACTCAGTACCTAACATTTAAAAAAATTGCGGTCACAGAAACTAATCATGCGGTCACGCTGAAACCCAGGAAATAATCTTTTCTACTAATAACAAAACATCCCCGAAAATTTCATCGAAATTGGTTAACTCCTACTGGTACTTTACTCAGTAGGTACCTAAAATTTAAAAAAAGTTGCGGCCACAGAAACTAATAATGCGGTCACGCTGAAACTCAGGAAATATTCATTTTACTAATAACCAACCATCCCTGAAAATCTCAACAAAATTGGTTGATCCCTACTGGTCAAAAAACTTAAAAATTTTCTTCTGAAAAGTTATTATTTCCTATGTTGGCCCAGACATAAAACAAAGAAAAACACTGCAAATTATTACACAACGGTTTTTATTTTCTATATATAGATCACCCATCTGTAAAGATGCTGTTCCTTTTATAGTACCTACCGTAATTATATCGTAAGGTTCACATTTCGACGAGTACAATGAGTACCTACCTACCTGTAATTATCATTATCCGAATTATAATAACCTTCATTCATAACAAAATTCAGTAACTAAGGAAGCTTCTCAAAGTAAACAATCGGTGAAATCGAAAAAAAACACAGAAAAAGTCGCATTTGATCAGGTGATGTTTGAAAAGTTATTAGAAGGTTATTAGAAAAGGTTATTAGTTTGAAAAAAATAAAATAAAATAAAGTTTGAACGGGTATTCGGCCTTGAATTTGCGATTCACACTCGTGTTTCTTCTCTTTTTTCGCGAACGGTTGGTCCTAAAATGCTCCGCGAGGTCTCATTTGACGCAAAAAATTGCGATCTATTCGAAATCGATGGAAAAAATATACCTTCCCATTTGAAGTTTTCGAGCCAGGGCGTTTTGAAAATTGCATCCCCTATTTTGAACCCCTTAGAGATGACTGACAGTAACGTCGAGCTTCGAGGACCAACTAGACCCCAACTGGATGTCCTATACTAAATTCCATTAATTTTGGTCCATGGTAACTAAGGAAAGTGCCGCGTACGGCGGACGGACGAATTTTGGTTTATTATTTTCAATAATGAACCATTGGAATCGAGCATGAAAAAAAAAAAATTCTTACCCCCCATCAAAATTTGATGGTTTACATTTCAAGGTATGTAGAATCCAAAACTGCAATAAAAATATTTCTGTCTGTCCGCCGTACGCCGTACTGGCCACTTTTCTTAGTTACCATGAAAAAAAATTGATGAAATTCGGGTTATAGGTTCCGTTCGGGGTCTAGTTGGTCCTCGAAGCTCGACGTTACTGTCAGTCATCTCTAAGGGGTTCAAAATAGGGGTTGAAATTTTCAAAACGCCTATACCTTTTTTTTTACGTGAATCTTTTTACGGTTTTAAATAGTTCTTGAACTTGCGAGTTTTTTAAGACCACCCGAAGCACCGTACGTCCAGCCGTTCGTTCGCAGTAAGGCCCCGAAGTTTGCACCGACAGGCATTTTCGACTCCAGTGTGAATGAAATAGTTGTATACAACAGACGAAATCTCGTCACCAGGGACGCGTCGATTTTATTAGTGGGGTACCTATGAGGTCGAGTTGGTTGTTCTGTGATATGATTTCATTTGAAAAATGATGGCTCTATTGGAGTTTGTTGATAGGTAGTGAAACCGATTTTATTGGTGGGGTACCTATGAAGCATTATTGCGGCAGTTGAAGTATTATTGATGGGTAAATTATTACATAATGGCAAATTATTACACAACGACAAATTATTACACAACGGTAAATTATTAAACCACGGTAAATTATTACACAACGGCTAATCTACCAAGAAGGGGCTGGATTTTGTAGATAGGTACTTTTGCAACTTGAACAACCGATGAAGTATTACCTATTGATGGCTAAATTATTACACAATGGCACATTATTACACAACGGCTCATCTACCCAGAAGGGGCTGGATTTTGTTGATAGGTACTTTTGCAACTTGAACAACCGATGAAGTATTACCTATTGATGGCTAAATTATTACACAATGGCACATTATTACACAATGGCAAATTATTACACAACGACAAATTATTACACAACGGTAAATTATTACACCACGGTAAATTATTACACAACGGCTAATCTACCAAGAAGGGGCTGGATTTTGTTGATAGGTACTTTTGCAACTTGAACAACCGATGAAGTATTACCTATTGATGGCTAAATTATTACACAATGGCACATTATTACACAACGGCTCATCTACCCAGAAGGGGCTGGATTTTGTTGATAGGTACTTTTGCAACTTGAACAACCGATGAAGTATTACCTATTGATGGCTAAATTATTACACAATGGCACATTATTACACAATGGCAAATTATTACACAACGACAAATTATTACACAACGGTAAATTATTACACCACGGTAAATTATTACACAACGGCTAATCTACCAAGAAGGGGCTGGATTTTGTTGATAGGTACTTTTGCAACTTGAACAACCGTTGAAGTATTATTGATGGGCAAATTATTACACAGCGGGTCATTATTCTATCTCCGTAGAAGTGGAACCTATACAGGTAAATTATTACACAACGGTTTAGGGAGGTACCTAGTAACGAGTACGGGGTTAGGTACTAACCTACGGAGGTCCGCTCTAGGCATCCATTAAAAAAAGTGAAACTTGATTAATGTTACTAATTTTGCATCTAATATTCGTATTATCATCATTATACCATTTATACCTGAAACATACTCATTTTCAATAAACCAGAGTGATAAAGAAGTGTCAAATCGCCTGGAGGTCGATTTCATTGACTGGAGTGTGGTTTTTAGGGGTATGCGTAAAAAGGTACATTTGCTGAAACGGACCACGTTTTGAGATGGGAAAAGCTGAATAACATAAAATCTACAGGATGTAGCGAAAAAATCATGGAAGTAAAAGTTGAAGAAGATAACATTTTCAATAAAATGAGACCAATCTCAAGTCTCTAGGACAAATGGTTACTATGTTATGAGGAAAAGAAGAGTATTTTTATGAAACAAAGTGAGTTTTTCTGATCTTCAACCTCAATGCGGCACGGGTTAACGTTATCCGATCGACCTAAAACTTTGGGAATCTCATTTTCTAGTCAAATGGCACCATTTAGGGAGTTGCCAGAAGTGATTTTCTCAAAAAAAATTTTGCCTATTGCCTGGTGGTCACAAAAAGTCAACTTTCGAAATTCAATCGTGGCAACCCCCTAAAAGGTGCCATTTGACTAGAAAATGAGATTCCCAAAGTTTTAGGTCGATCGGATAACATTAACCCGTGCCGCATCGAGGTTGAAGTTTAGAAAAACTCACTTTTTTTCATAAAAATATTATTTATTTCCTCATAACATAGTAACCATTTGTCCTAGAGACTTGAAATTGGTCTTATGTTATTTGACATGTTATCTTCTTCAACTTTTACACCAATACTTTTTTCGCTAGATTCTATACATTTTATGTTATTCAGCTTTTCCCATCTCAAAACGTGGTCCGTTTCAGCAAATGTGCCTTTTTATGCATACCCCTAAAAACCACACTCCAGTCAATGAAATCGACCTCTAGGCATCCATTAAAAAAAGTGAAACTTGATTAATGTTACTAATTTTGCATCTAATACTCGTATTATCATCATGTAGACTAGTAGAGTAAATTTTTTCTTCTTCTTCTTCTTCTTCTTCTTCTTCTTCTTCTTTTCCTCTAACCATCTCGAACCATCTCGAACCATCTCGAGCCATCTCGAGCCACCTCGAGCCATCTCGAGCCACCTCGAGCCACCTCGTGCCACCTCGAGCCACCTCGAACCACCTCGAACCACCTCGAACCACCACGAACCACCTCGAACCACACGGGATGGGACAAATGGTTACTATGTTATGAGGAAAGAAATAATATTTATATGAAAAAGTGAGTTTTTCTAAACTTCAACCTCGATGCGGCAGGGGTAATGTTATCCGATCGACCTAAAATTTTGGGAATCTCATTTTCTAGTCAAATGGCACCTTTTAGGGGGTTGCCACGATTGAATTACGAAAGTTGACTTTTTGTGACCACAAGGCAATAGGCAAAATTTTTTTGAGAAAATCACTTCTGGCAACCCCCTAAATGGTGCCATTTGACTAGAAAATGAGATTCGCAAAGTTTTACGTCGATCGGATAACATTAACCCGTGGCGCATTGAGGTTGAAGATCAGAAAAACTCACTTTGTTTCATAAAAATACTCTTCTTTTCCTCATAACATAGTAACCATTTGTCCTAGAGACTTGAGATTGGTCTCATTTTATTGAAAATGTTATCTTCTTCAACTTTTACACCAATACTTTTTTCGCTAGATCCTATAGATTTCTATGTTATTCAGCTTTTCCCATGTCAAAACGTGGTCCGTTTCAGCAAATGTGCCTTTTTATGCATACCCCTAAAAACCACACTCCAGTCAATGAAATCGACCTCCAGGCGATTTGACACTTCTTTATCACTCTGGTTTATTGAAAATGAGTATGTTTCAGGTATAAATGTAAAGGTTGAGGCTGCAATAAGGGGGGGGGGGATCTAGGTAACTACCAGCTACCAGATATATTGAAAAATGAAAACGTAGAAAGAGTAGCGATCTTGATTAGTTGTGGTGATGAGGAACAGTTGATCGGAGTTCCTCAACTCGAAAATAGTACTGGACTCTTGCAAGCCCAGGCGGTATTTGGAGCCATTCAAGAGTGGGGTGCAGCTGACAAAATTCAAGCAATGTGCATTGACACCACAGCTGCAAATACTGGTCGGGTTAGGGGGGCTTGTGTTCTGCTGGAGCAATTATTGCAAAAAGAACTTTTGTACTTAGCATGCCGTCATCATATTTTGGAAATTATTTTGAAAGCCGTGTTTGATAGCAAGATAGGCTCGACCACTGGTCCTGAACCTAGCGTTTTCAAAAAATTTCAAGTTGGGTGTGGCCTAATTTCGACCAAACTAAATACAAAACTAGTCTACATGATGATAATACGAGTATTAGATGCAAAATTAGTAACATTAATCAAGTTTCACTTTTTTTAATGGATGCCTAGAGGTCGATTTCATTGACTGGAGTGTGGTTTTTAGGGGTATGCATAAAAAGGCACATTTGCTGAAACGGACCACGTTTTGACATGGGAAAAGCTGAATAACATAAAATCTATAGGATCTAGTGAAAAAAGTATATGTGTAAAAGTTGAAGAAGATAACATGTCAAATAAAATAAGACCAATTTCAAGTCTCTGGGACAAATGGTTACTATGTTATGAGGAAAGAAATAATATTTATATGAAAAAAGTGAGTTTTTCTAAACTTCAACCTCGATACGGCACGGGTTAATGTTATCCGATCGACCTAAAACTTTGGGAATCTCATTTTCTAGTAAAATGGCACCTTTCAGGGGGTTGCCACGATTGAATTACGAAAGTTGACTTTTTGTGACCACAAGGCAATAGGCAAAATTTTTTTTGAGAAAATCACTTCTGGCAACACCCTAAAAGGTACCATTTGACTAGAAAATGAGATTCGCAAAGTTTTAGGTCGATCGGATAACGTTAACCCGTGGCGCATTGAGGTTGAAGATCAGAAAAACTCACTTTGTTTCATAAAAATACTCTTCTTTTCCTCATAACATAGTAACCATTTGTTCTAGAGACTTGAGATTGGTCTCATTTTATTGAAAATGTTATCTTCTTCAACTTTTACTTCCATAATGTTTTCGATACATCCTGTAGATTTTATGTTATTCAGCTTTTCCCATCTCAAAACGTGGTCCGTTTCTGCAAATGTGCCTTTTTACGCATACCCCTAAAAACCACACTCCAGACAATGAAATCGACCTCCAGGCGATTTGACACTTCTTTATCACTCTGGTTTATTGAAAATGAGTATGTTTCAGGTATAAATGTAAAGGTTGAGGCTGCAATAAGGGGGGGGGGGGGATCTAGGTAACGACCAGCTACCAGATATATTGAAAAATGAAAACGTAGAAAGAGTAGCGATCTTGATTAGTTGTGGAGATGAGGAACAGTTGATCGGAGTACCTCAACTCGAAAATAGTACTGGACTCTTGCAAGCCCAGGCGGTATTTGGAGCCATTCAAGAGTGGGGTCAGCAGACAAAATTCAAGCAATGTGCTTTGACACCACAGCTGCAAATACTGGTCGGATTGTGTTTTGCTGGAGCAATTATTGCAAAAAGAACTTTTGTACTTAGCATGCCGTCATCATATTTTGGAAATTATTTTGAAAGCCGTGTTTGATAGCAAGATAGGCTCGACCACTGGTCCTGAACCTTGCGTTTTCAAAAAATTTCAAGTTGGGTGGCCTAAGTTCGACCAAACTAAATACAAAACTAGTTTACATGATGATAATACGAGTATTAGATGCAAAATTAGTAACATTAATCAAGTTTCACTTTTTTTAATGGATGCCTAGAGGTCGATTTCATTGACTGGAGTGTGGTTTTTAGGGGTATGCATAAAAAGGCACATTTGCTGAAACGGACCACGTTTTGACATGGGAAAAGCTGAATAACATAGAAATCTATAGGATCTAGCGAAAAAAGTATTGGTGTAAATGTTGAAGAAGATAACATTTTCAATAAAATGAGACCAATCTCAAGTCTCTAGGACAAATGGTTATTATGTTATGAGGAAAAGAAGAGTATTTTTATGAAACAAAGTGAGTTTTTCTGATCTTCAACCTCAATGCGCCACGGGTTAACGTTATCCGATCGACGTAAAACTTTGCGAATCTCATTTTCTAGTCAAATGGCACCTTTTAGGGGGTTGCCAGAAGTGATTTTCTCAAAAAAATTTTGCCTATTGCCTTGTGGTCACAAAAAGTCAACTTTCGTAATTCAATCGTGCTCACTTTGTTTCATAAAAATACTCTTCTTTTCCTCATAACATAGTAACCATTTGTCCTAGAGACTTGAGATTGGTCTCATTTTATTGAAAATGTTATCTTCTTCAACTTATACTCCCATAATTTTTTCGCTACATCCTGTAGATTGTATGTTATTCAGCTTTTCCCATCTCAAAACGTGGTCCGTTTCAGCAAATATGCCTTTTTACGCATACCGCTAAAAACCACACTCCAGTCAATGAAATCGACCTCCAGGCGATTTAACACTTCTTTATCACTCTGGTTTATTGAAAATGAGTATGTTTCAGGTATAAATGGTATAATGATGATAATACGAATATTAGATGCAAAATTAGTAACATTAATCAAGTTTCACTTTTTTTAATGGATGCCTAGAGCGGACCTCCGTAGGTTAGTCCCTAACCCCGTACTCGTTACTAGGTACCTCCCTAAACCGTTGTGTAATAATTTACCTGTATAGGTTCCACTTCTACGGAGATAGAATAATGAACCGCTGTGTAATAATTTGCCCATCAATAATACTTCAACGGTTGTTACGGTGGCAAAAATACCTATCAACAAAATCCAGCCCCTTCTTGGTAGATTAGCCGTTGTGTAATAATTTACCGTGGTGTAATAATTTACCGTTGTGTAATAATTTGCCATTGTGTAATAATTTGCCATTGTGTAATAATTTAGCCATCAATAGGTAATACTTCATCGGTTGTTCAAGTTGCAAAAGTACCTATCAACAAAATCCAGCCCCTTCTGGGTAGATGAGCCTTTGTGTAATAATTTGCCACTGTGTAATAATTTACCCATCAATAATACTTCATCGGTTGTTCAAGTTGCAAAAGTACCTATCAACAAAATCCAGCCCCTTCTTGGTAGATTAGCCGTTGTGTAATAATTTACCGTGGTTTAATAATTTACCGTTGTGTAATAATTTGTCGTTGTGTAATAATTTGCCATTATGTAATAATTTACCCATCAATAATACTTCAACTGCCGCAATAATGCTTCATAGGTACCCCACCAATAAAATCGGTTTCACTACCTATCAACAAACTCCAATAGAGCCATCATTTTTCAAATGAAATCATATCACAGAACAACCAACTCGACCTCATAGGTACCCCACTAATAAAATCGACGCGTCCCTGGTGACGAGATTTCGTCTGTTGTATACAATTATTTCATTCACACTGGAGTCGAAAATGCCTGTCGGTGCAAACTTCGGGGCCTTACTGCGAACGAACGGCTGGACGTACGGTGCTTCGGGTGGTCTTGAAAAACTCGCAAGTTCAAGAACTATTTAAAACCGTAAAAAGATTCACGTAAAAAAAGGTATAGGCGTTTTGAAAATTTCAACCCCTATTTTGAACCCCTTAGAGATGACTGACAGTAACGTCGAGCTTCGAGGACCAACTAGACCCCGAACGGAACCTATAACCCGAATTTCATCAATTTTTTTTCATGGTAACTAAGAAAAGTGGCCAGTACGGCGTACGGCGGACAGACAGAAATATTTTTATTGCAGTTTTGGATTCTACATACCTTGAAATGTAAACCATCAAATTTTGAGGGGGGGTAAGAATTTTGGTTTATTATTTTCAATAATGAACCATTGGAATCGAGCATGAAAAAAAAAATTCTTACCCCCCCTCAAAATTTGATGGTTTACGTTTCAAGGTATGTAGAATCCAAAACTGCAATAAAAATATTTCTGTCTGTCCGCCGTACGGGCCACTTTTCTTAGTTACCATGAAAAAAAATTGATGAAATTCGGGTTATAGGTTCCGTTCGGCGTCTAGTTGGTCCTCGAAGCTCGACGTTACTGTGAGTCATCTCTAAGGGGTTCAAAATAGGGGTTGAAATTTTCAAAACGCCTATACCATTTTTTTACGTAAATATTTTTACGGTTTTAAATAGTTCTTGAACTTGCGAGTTTTTTAAGACCATCCGGAGCATCGTACGTCCAGCCGTTCGTTCACAGTAAGGCCCCGAAGTTTGCACCGACAGGCATTTTCGACTCCAGTGTGAATGAAATTGTATACAATCCAAACCAAATCTCGTAACCAGAGACGCGCCCACAATAGGAATTTGTGAATACGGCCAATCATTGGTAGGGATCACCTGATTATATTGGCGGAGTATGAAGTCGAGTTGGTTGTTCTGTGATATTATTTAATTTGAAAAATGATGGCTCTATTGGAGTTTGTTGGTAGGTAGTGAAACTTGAACAAACGTTGAAGTATTATTGATGGGTAAATTATTACTACGGTAAATCATTACTCAACGGTAAATTATTACACAACGGTTCATTATACCATCTACGTAGAAGGGGCTGGAGTTTGTTGGTAGGTACTTTTGCAACTTTTTTCACTCCTCATCAACAATTTCTTTTCAGAACTTCATTATGTGTGTTTCTTTTTGTTAGGTACTGTTTGTCATCGGCAGAATTATTTTAGCAACATTTAACTCGTGATTTAGGTAGGTACCTAGTATTTTTGCATTCATCCATCCTTTTGTGGCTGAGGAGGTTTTTATTGGCAGGTAAGTTTTTGCAACAGGTTTGTTTGTGGGATGGGGTGGGGGGACTATCATTATCATATCCTTTTGCATTTATGATGTAAACATTTTTCCCAGTAATTAAAAATTTTCTCAGTAAGTGGGTGGCGGGGGGGGGGGGGGGGGGGGCTCGAGGGTCGGTATTTACCACCGAAAAGAGCGATCTACGCAGAAGGGGCAGCTATAAGTAAATAATAAATCGTTGTGTAACAATTTGCAGCGTTTTTTTTTCATGCTCGATTCCAATGGTTCATTATTGAAAATAATAAACCAAAATTCGTCCGTCCGCCGTACGCGGCACTTTCCTTAGTTACCATGGACCAAAATTAATGGAATTTAGTATAGGACATCCAGTTGGGGTCTAGTTGTGCCCCGCAGCTTGGCGTTACCGTCAGTCTACTCTAAGGGGTAGAAAATAGGGGATGCAATTTTCAAAACGCCCTGGCTCGAAAACTTCAAATGGGAAGGTGTATTTTTTCCATCGATTTCGAATAGATCGCAATTTTTTGCGTCAAATGAGACCTCGCGGAGCATTTTAGGACCAACCGTTCGCGAAAAAAAAGAAGAAACACGAGTGTGAATCGCAAATTCAAGGCCGAATACCCGTTCAACCTTTATTTTATTTTATTTTTTTCAAACTAATAACCTTTTCTAATAACCTTCTAATAACTTTTCAAACATCACCTGATCACCGATTGTTTACTTTGAGAAGCTTCCTTAGTTACTGAATTTTGTTATGAATGAAGGTTATTATAATTCGGATAATGATAATTACAGGTAGGTAGGTACTCATTGTACTCGTCGAAATGTGAACCTTACGATATAATTACGGTAGGTACTATAAAAGGAACAGCATCTTTTCAGATGGGTGATCTATATATAGAAAATAAAAAACCGTTGTGTAATAATTTGCAGTGTTTTTCTTTGTATTATGTCTGGGCCAACATAGGAAATAATAACTTTTCAGAAGAAAATTTTTAAGTTTTTTGACCAGTAGAGATCAACCAATTTTGTTGAGATTTTCAGGGATGGTTGGTTATTAGTAGAAATGAATATTTCCTGAGTTTCAGCGTGACCGCATTATTAGTTTCTGTGGCCGCAACTTTTTTTAAATTTTGAGTACTGAGTAAAGTACCAGTAGGAGTTAACCAATTTCGATGAAATTTTCGGGGATGTTTTGTTATTAGTAGAAAAGATTATTTCCTGGGTTTCAGCGTGACCGCCTGATTAGTTTCTGTGACCGCAATTTTTTTAAATGTTAGGTACTGAGTAAAGTACCAGTAGGAGTTAACCAATTTCGATGAAATTTTCAGGGATGGTTGGCTATTAGTAGAAAAGATTATTTCCTGAGTTTCAGCGTGACCGCATCATTAGTTAATGTGACCGCAACTTTCTTAAATTTTAGGTGCTGAGTAAAGTACCAGTAGGAGTTAACCAATTTCGATGAAATTTTCAGGGATGGTTTGTTATTAGTAGAAAAGATTATTTCCTGAGTTTCAGCGTGACCGCATTATTAGTTTCTGTGACCGCAACTTTCTTAAATTTTAGGTGCTGAGTAAAGTACCAGTAGGAGTTAACCAATTTCGATGAAATTTTCAGGGATGGTTTGTTATTAGTAGAAAAGATTATTTCCTGAGTTTCAGCGTGACCGCATTATTAGTTTCTGTGACCGCAACTTTCTCAATTTCTAGGTATTGAGTAAAGTACCAGTAGGAGTTAACCAATTTCGATGAAATTTTCAGGGATGGTTGGTTATTAGTAGAAAAGATTATTTCCTGAGTTTCAGCGTGACCGCATTATTAGTTTCTGTGACCGCAACTTTCTTAAATTTTAGGTACAAGGTAAAGTACCAGTAGGGATTAACCGATTGCGATGAAATTTCCAGGGGTTGTGCGGTCACATGAGTAAACAATACCACCCGAGTTTCGTCGTGACCGCATGTGCAGTTTCCGTGACCGCGTATTTTTATTATGTGATAAGGCTGACCTGCAAATTAGGTGGTCCCCACGGACTGAAATAATTACAGTACGTGACTGAAAAAGGGAGTAGTAGCAGTACAAGACCCAAAATTTCACTGGGGCAACAATTTCTGTATGGCTGAAGGGGCTCCACTTTGTTAGAGGGCAAGAGCTGGACTGATGATGATGGTAGGTAGGTATCACGATCATGTCGAAACTGGTAATGATGTTGTGATGAAGGTCCCTAATCGCACTGCACTCACTTCACTTCTGACATATAGAAAATAAACAATCATTTGGCTTATACAGCCCACAAAGCCTAGAACAAAAGAAAACGACGACTCTGGCTTCCTACACCTACAATTTTCATGTTCCATTTCAAACACTCCTTCTGTTGCGAGTGGACTGTTATTCATCACTTCACTTATCACAACTAGGTACACTTTCAGGGCTTGACTTGCCCGTAGCAGCCTCCACCACCCCTTACAGCAGCTCCTTTCCACAAAACTTTACTCAGTGCACTAAAATGTGCCTGTACTAAAATTAGATCTAATTCCTGTCCCAGGGAATGGCTGGAATATCCACTATGTGGCTTCAGGTGCCCACTCTTAGGCCACTCTTGTCAGAAACCTGAGAACTAGGGGCTTTTACACTGGCCTGCCATCGCCTCTACGGGGACGTCAGATCACGAACATGATCAAGTCTGAACTTCGCGCCAAGTTCATGGCAAACGGGGTTGTCCCCACAGAAAGGCACCTGGCACTCATGCGAACCAGGATTCCACCATTCCCTCCAGACTTTCTCGTCAACGACAGTCCAATCATACCTTGAGATTCATGTCCCACCCACACAGCAGTGATATCATATCTCAATTGACTATAATGAATTACTGGATAAAAGAATGTTACTCCTAGTATTTATTGCAATTGATAATAGTATACTGATACTTAGCATAAGACTGAGGAGATTGACTTGTCTGTTACCAGTTACCTCTTCTCTACGTTGATCTCATAGAATACTGATAGTAATACTAACGGTTGATCTTACTCCATTTTGTTACCTTTCTTTTCCTTGCTTTTTTCTCCAGCTATATCACCATCACCATCACCACCAAAAACAAATTCCCAACTTTGCACCCACCTCATCACTTGCCGCCATTACCTCTTTGGCTCAAGGGATGTATATCTAGAACAACTTAATACCCATATCCTTATCCTGAAGTCATATTCGAACTCGCCATTTGCGAAAGATCACTATTTTTAAAACACAAAAAGTGGGTTTTTATGGTTTAAAAATCAGGGCGAATGGTGAATCAACATTCACCTAAAACGTACATAAAAATACCATAAGTGGTGCCTCAAGAACATGAAGGGACTTGAGTATTTCAATATTCTAAAAAAGTACCAAGGACAAATTAGAGTTTTATAGAGTCATTGAGACATAGAAAATAATGGGGGGTCGCAAAATTATTTAAAAAAAAAAAACAAAAAATAACTCAAGAAATTTCTTCGAGAGAAAGAGAGAGCTATTTTTAAAATAAATTGCACTTTAGGTAGGTACCTATTCCTATTTGGTCTTCCTCCACTATAGGACGAAAATAGGAACCACCGGCAGGTTATAGGTTCTTATCAATGTACAATGTATTGTTATCACTATTCCTCTCGTTTTCAGCACTCTGTGGTTTTGCAAATTTTACGTGCCTACGTATTTAGTTTCATTTTACAGTTTGTTCTTTAGAATAGAATTTATTGCTTGAGTTCCCGACTATTCGAATGTTGTTGAAGATCACCGGTAAACGCCCTGCTGTTGTTAGTGTTACAATTATACAGTAATGAACGAACCATCATTCAGGTTTTATTGTTCTTGGTAAAATTTACCGGTGATTTAATCATCCCCGTAGTGAAAAACCAGTTACCAGTTATAATCATGTGTAAAGAATCTTAAAACATTAGTAAGTATAGCGTTAGTGTAAAACACTAAAAATGAATACCTTCGCAAGTAGACTCTTCACTAGACGGCTTGTTCCGCCCCCCATCGCATTGTCTAAATCAATTATTTATCGTAATTATTCATCATTGAAATCCGGCGAACGTCCGGATTTCCTAAGATTTAGAAGACAACATGTTGTGCTATTTCTGCGACACGAATCGAGCTTCAAAGACTCTCCCATATTCTCTTATTTGTCTGAATGTGCTCCTACGGAGGTGATGAGATCGGCGTCAGTCTACGTCCATGATTTCACTGGCCTTCCTTGGTGGGCAACTGTGATCGTCATCACAGCTACTTTGAGGATATTCATCACGTTTCCACTTGCAATTTATCAGGTAGTTTAATTAAATTATTACCTACTATAATAAGCATTTATTGCCATAGTAGGTACATTTAAATAAAAAGTTGAGCAACGTGTTCATGTTTACATGAAGGATTAATTATTGCAGAAATAGTCGAGGCTCACTATTCACTTCCGAGCCCGATGCGTCAAGCTTGTGAGAGCTTGTGTGTGAAAAAAGAGCGTAATTCGTGTTTTTTGGGGGCCAAAATTGGTGGGAACCATCAGAAATAGCTATTTCAATTATAGCAAATGAAAGAAACAATAAATGAACAGCCAACATTTCTGTAGGTATGTCCAGTAGAGCAATAAACCCAACTGAGGTTAGCATCATCTGGTCATGCCCACCCTATGCCCCACATCTTGAAACACTGAATTTTAATAACCATGTCTCTTAGGAAGTGTCTATTAACAAAAGTCAATACCACAACCACCATCAGGTTTTTGACATTTCCTCACCGATTTACATTTTCAGTCCTACATTTTGGCAAAAGTAGAAAACCTTTCGAAATTGGAAATGCCCGAGATAGCTCCTGAAGTGAAGAAACAGGTGAAATTGAGAGCTGAAGCTGAAAACTGGACGGAAAGGCGTGCTTCGTTGCAGTATAAAATTGAGGTAAACAACTGAACTTCTGCACTTGATGTATTCAGATAGATACACATATTATTTATATTGGTGCAGTAGAGAGGAAGTTGAGGTTCAGTCGTATATCAGATGAGTTTAATTTCCCGACGTTTCGACAGTTTATTCCGCCATATTAATGGGCTAAAAACAAAAATAAAACTTCTATATAATATAGGAAATGACTGGTGTTGCTAACTTGATTTGGACTAGGCAACGAAACAGATGAGACTGTGGAGATCATATTATTGTTACAACTATGAGGATTTTTATTATGTACCTCTACAGTGTTTAAGGCGATTTCACCGTGAAATTACCAAATTCTTTATCTTTGATGCTAGGCTTCTCTAACATTTTCTCCGGGATCCTCATTAAAAATGAATATTTAAAAAAATAAGAATTTTGGTATATAATATTACCCGTGGTGAGGGGTAGAATTTTTCTCCCCCGTGAAAAAAGGAACTCTCAGAAAGGTTGGAATAATCGATGGATTATTCAGATCTAATCTTTTAGATCCCTTTTGATCTAATCGATAGATTTTCATGTTTTTTGTTTTTTTCGATTTTGGAACGCTGAACTCAGATTGAATTGGAAATAATAAGAAAAATGGAAACTAGTAACAGAAACGCAGGTTTTTTTTTTCATATACATGGAAGTTTTTTCTACTTTCATGTTCAGAAACAACACCCTGATTTCGATTTATCGATACCTAGATATCGATTTTTGGTTTATTATTCTATGAATAATACACCTATGTATTCGCTCAGCAAAAAATTTTTATAACACCCCCTCAAAATTTTTTCTTTTCCGTTTCAAGGTGCGTAGATTCCAAAAATGCAATGTCCGTCCGCCGTACGCCGTATCACGTGTACAGGCTTCATTTTCGGTCTAAAAAATTCGTTCTTTCGCACAGATGCTCCATTTGGGCCCTAGTTGTGTCCCGAAACTTTTCAGCCCGATCGGAATATACCCAGGGGAGTTATGAGTGAAAATGTGTATAAAAATAGGTACTTTTTGTGTTTTAGTAACATGTTAGTAAAATGAGCTTTTGAGGTATCGTTTTTCATGTTTTTGGGGACGAGAAGACCGAATATGAAGTCGATTTTGACCAAAGAGTGGAAAACTGAGGTTGTATCAGATGTTCAGCTCCCAAAATTGATTTTTTATGAATCAAAAACCTGGGAAACCGTCTGAAATCACCATCAATTTGTAGAATAACACTAGAAAAAGTATCAACAGGTGGATCAAGACAATTAAATGGTACTATCAATGATCAAAGATAATTTGAAAAAAAAGGAGCGTACCTAATTCGCGTTTTGGGGGCCAAAATTGGTGGAAACCACCAGAAATAGCTATTTCAATTATTTATATGAAAGAAACAATAAATGAACAGCCAAAGTTTCTGTAGGTATGTCCAATAGATTAATAAACCCATGTGACAAGGACTTTGCAGCGTTTTATATTCGATACCAACATTTCATTTTAGATGAGTGAGGATAGAGAATCGGATCGGACGCCGGGTGCTCTGTCGCGTAAACCCCCCTTAATATGGACCGAGTCCAAATGGACTCGAGTGTGAGGCCCAGGGCCAAACGGATCCGTCATGTGTGCCTTTTTCACGTGTTGATTTGTCGAAAAAGTACGAAAACGCACACTTAAGACCTCTGAAACTACTTGTTTGACCCATCAGCATGTTCCCTAGATCCCAAAAGCACTAAAATTAATTGTGGGGGGGGGGGGGGGGGGGATCCAACATTTTGGGTCTATTTTGCTGTTATAAGTAATCCAGTCCAAATCAAGTTAATTTAAGAAACACCAGTCAGTTATGGTATATATAAGTCTCGTCTGATATATGACAGAACCTCAACTTTGTTTTTGAAACTGTCGATAACTTGGCAAACAACTCCACATTATACTGATACATAAATACAATCTGATACTCTGTTCTAATTAATTGTACTTTTAAGTAATGTTTATTCATACATGGAGAAGATTTGCTCGGCTTTACTTGCTTTTAAAATGTATATAACCAGTAGTTCTTGAAAATATGTAAGGCCTTATTTGGAATGCATCAATATAATATTAGCTTAGGTAAAGTTCCCATGGCTTTGTGGGAACTGGTTGCAGAAAGAAATAACTGAAGCATCGTTGTATGCACGTACAGTCAGTCCAGTCTTGATAATCCGACAGATATGGGACCGTCAAGCTGACGAATTATCGAAAATTCCGGACTACCGAAGTAAACAAGGAAATAGGTCATATAGGGCAGGAAATCTGAGTTTCATATTTATTGAATACCATAAATATCATTAATAATATATAGGCCCCATTACATAATTGTAAAATAAATATTATAACACAGTACAGTGCGTTAATGTTCTATTGTCCTGAATCACCATCCCACAAATGTGGGAGTCATTGTCCCTCATTTTTGGTTGATTAATATTTATTTTAGCCCTTAAAACCAATTTTTGACCGCCAAAAATCCCAATTTGACCCCTATTCTGTCTGAAAGACAACTGAATTGGTGTTTTTCTGTCTTTACTCACCCTCCGTACTACTTCAGTGATTTTGTGTCAGTTTTTCGCAATTTTAGCCGTTTTTACCGATTTTTGACTCCTTAAAACTCAAATTTTACCCACTTAGAATTGTTGAAAATTGCTCAACTTCGAACTCATCCTTTTGTTTGGCAATACGAACATTTTGGCGGAATTTGGCATTAGTGTACCTACTCACGGTCAGATATCGTCTGGAGTGACACATAAACAAATAAGTCTATATCATTATGTATAATAGTTGTGTGTTCTCGACTGGTGAAGAAATAAAAGTATCTTGAGGGGATCATTGACTGACTCTGAAGATCTCCGTCAACATACTTTTATACATATTAATTTATGTTAAAATCTTTGGGTGAATTCAGGATGCTGTGAAACGGATTTGCCTATAACATTTTTCAAAAATTCATGTTCTGAAAATTTGGGACCCATTGCAATAGCTTCATTTTTTTTTTTTTTTGAAAATTCGCTAAAAAGAAAAATATTCGTCCTCTTGAGGCTATTCCCCTTCCCATTCCGCGAGCGAGCTTGTCGGATTACCGAATGTGCCGGACTATCGAGATTGGACATTATCGTTGCTATTCAAATATTTATTATGTCGATACTGGAGCACTGTATCGCCTGAAAATGCTTGAAATTGATGTCCTCTTTTGTGAATTTTTTAATCCTCTGTAAAACAAGGCATACCTGTCATTAATAAATACGTTGTTATAGATGAAAAAGCGTTGGAACGATTTAGTTGTTAAAAACAACTGCCACCCATTCAAGTCCACCGTAACTCTGTGGGTGCAAATTCCCACGTGGATTTTTTTCTCTGCGGCCTTGAGAAATTTGGCTTATATGGTGCCTGCTCAAGATGTTGGTAAGTCCTTTGTTTCATCAGCTGTATTGGTGTGTAGAGAGTTGTTTACGTATTAGTTTGGTAAAGGAACGAGGAGTTTGATGTTTACAGGTGCACAGCTGGCTTATCTTCAGCTTTCTGTTGGAGGTTTCATGTGGATACCGAACTTAACTGTTCCTGACTCTACTTGGCTTCTGCCAATTATGTTAGGCTTAACAAATTTAACTATCATTGAAGTAAGGACGACTTGAGGCAATATTCACCTATTTGTTAATTTGGCCGTTCATGTTATGTACTAACAATTTTGTTTGTTCTTGTTAACTCAGTTGCAGGGGATGCGGCATACCACAAAGCCTACTCGGTTTCAGAGATATGTCCTGAATTTCTTTAGGATCTTCAGCGTGGCGTTGATCCCAATCTCTTCAACTGTACCTTCGGTAAGCCCAACTTTCGAAAAGTTACACAGCCATTCAGTTTAAGCATCTGAATAACTGGGGGTGTCTTTGTTACTGGCCGCCATTTTCAAAATTTAATTACTACGCGAAAACTTGACGAAAAAGTAAGTTTCCTGAGCGTTTTGGAATCTAGAAAATTCGTACTTTCCATTCATTTTACCACTGAGAATGCAGCAGTTACTTGATTAACGATAAAAGCGAGTTGGGAAAAAAACGGGGGCCAGTAACAAAGAATTTCCCCAGTCAAATTTTTTATACCCCCACCAAATCTGTAGTTTGCGATCTCGGGTGGTTTACCTGATGTTATTTAGTTATGAGAGACCCCATAAAAAAAACCATTTCAAAGAAAAACGGAGTTATTGAAAGTTTGTCTATTTCCTTCCACTAATACCTAAACGAAAAATACAATGTCAAATAGCAGCGTAAACCCCCCCCCCCCCCCCCCTTAATTAAATACATAACAGTGTATTTTGTGTGTATTAGTGGAAATAGACAACTTTTCAATAACTCCGTTTTTCATTGACAGCACTCAGCCGAGAACGAAAAGAACCACGTTGAAATCCGTTTCAAACCATCCTGAATCCAAATCCGCGAAAAAAACCATAAGTGTGTGTGTGTGTGTGCGTGCAAGAATCTTGTGTGCGCTGCCCAGGCCGCAATTGTCAACCGATTTGTGTTCGGTGCAGACAATTGTCTGGTTGTGCCTTCCTTCGCCGGAATTTCGGAATTTACTTCTATAAAGGGGGAATGCTGAAAAATCTTGTTTTTTTGTTGTTGCTAAATCTTGTGTGCACTGCCGAGGGTTTAATTCTCAACTGATTCACATGGTTATTTTTCTATTTGACGCAGAAACTATCTGTTTGTGCCTTAAATAGTCGGAATTTCGAAATTTACTTCTAGAGGAAGGAAAGGGGGGAGGGGGTCAATGCCGAAAAAACTTGGGTTTTCGACAAAATCTTGTGTGTGCTGCCCAGGGCTTACCAACAGCCCAACATTAGAAATGGCAAACTCTCCTGGCAACCTTCAAGAAGCTTCGCTGTGTCCTTCATTAACCTCCCACCAGTTTTGTTTTGAGGACTGCAAATTTATTTATACATTCTGTACATCGTTTAAAGTGATGCATCGTCTGTGTCTGACTTCTTCTTTCGAGAAAACGACAAAATGAAACGAGGTTTGCACAAACTGTTGCAGGGTGCACGTTGTAGAGTTCATGCAAATGTTGTGTTGCACAAACAGTTGTGAAAAACGTTTGATCGTGTATGGGGCCCTTAATTTACTTAGTACTTGACCGGCACTACTGTCCTCTGAGAACCAGCGTGGCCTAACCATCTGAGCCGAGGTCGTCTGATGAATGCCTCAAGGTCAGGCCGGCCATACAGACGTCTCAACTCTGCATTCTTTAGGATTCTCCATACTCGGCTTTCACAAATGGAGCCAGAGATTTTGCATAAAATCTTACACTTCCAACAATTTAGGAGTCTCACTTGCTCTGGTCGGAGTCCAAGACTCACAGCTTTATGTGACTACAGGGTGCATAATAGTCTTATACACTGTGAGCTTAACTCGGCGCGAGAGCCCCCAAAATTTTACAGTTTCTCTACTGCCCAGAAGCAAAACATTTTTCTGTATCAGAAATCTTCGTTCGAGAACACCAAAATGAAATGAGGTTTGCACAAACTGTTGCAAGGTTGGGTTTTGTTAAAAGAAACACCAGGAGCTTTAATAACGTTCAGACCCTCGTAATTCTTTACTAGGCTCTGGTACTCCCGTTGCTTGAATATGCCTCCCCAGTATGGTCATCCTGCTACGCCGTGCATAAATATTCGCTGGAGAGATTGCAGAACAAGTTTCTTCGCTACGTCGCCTTCACGCTCGGGATCCCCTCGGTTGACGTCGATTGCGCCTACCTGCTGCAGGTTTGTCACTTGCAGCCTCTTGAAAAAAGGCGGTTTATGGCGGATCTTACGTTTCTCCACAAACTCCTCAACGACAAAATTTCCTGGCCAGGTTAAACATTTCGATCCCCAGAATCTCGTCCCGCTCTTCTCTTCTCTTTCATGTGCCGTTCTCTGCAGCCAGCTATCACCTCAGTCTTCCTCTTCATCACCTTCCCCGATCCGCCAACCTGCTTCTAAATCTACACCCTGACTACGACTTCTTCAACGACTCTGCAACGAAATTGAAATCGATCATAGCCTCCTCACCAAGTTTGTGAAGTCGATGTATTGTAATTTCTTTTAAATTTGTTTCCTCCAATGGTGTTAAATAATATTTTTTTTTTTTCCACACTGTATTCGTGTAATTTGGCTTGCCCGTATTCAATAAATAAATAAAAATAGTAATGTGTATTTTTGGAGTTCGTGCAAACGTGGTGTTGCGCAAACGGTTGTTGCGCAAATCGTGTGATCGTGTATGGGGCCCTTTACCACAGCTTTTATTGTTGTTTTACATTCAGCGACAACGATCCTCTAGAAATTATCTGGTTTTCAGGTGCTGTGCCTCTACTGGACAACCTCAAGCGTAATAGGTCTCGCACAGAACTTGGTGCTCATGTCCAACAAGTTGAGAGTGTTCTGCCGGATACCCGAGACCCCAACAACTCTTGACCACCCGTACCGACAACTTTTGGCGGACATCAAAGATAAAACGTCGAAACTTAGAAGAAATTGAAGGACCTTATTGGTCTCATAGTACGTTGTTATTTATTCATTTTAATTGTAGGAGACCATTGGCTCGCCTATTTGTCGAATAGTAGCGGTGTATTAATAAATCTGTAAGATTGAACAAATTGGACTAGCAGCTAGGTGGGTAGGGACCTGCCTAGTTTCACAGTTTTAATTAATGCCAGGCTGGTTTGATTAATTTAATTAATTTTTCGTCTCTGACTGTCGTAAATGCAAGCTACATACCTACTGTGTAATAATGTTATTGGGTAGTGGGAGTTGGAAATGGTTGAAATTCTGATGACGTAGATCGTTTCCCTTCCATTCATGCTGCGCCATAATAAATGTGCAATTTCCGTATGTAAGAATTTTTTATTTTTGATCTCAGAATCGGATTCAACACCCTTGAAAACCCACAACTGCCAATTTTGGTCTCAATACTCTGTGTAGTTTGGGCAACAAACAAACAGAAAGAAAACAAAATGACGTCATGAGGGTTCCTCCCAGGCTGTAGTGGGGAGGGGGGGAGGGCTTTACCTGTGGCGCCATTTCGCTTTCTTTCCACTGGTTTATCACCCACTTTCGATCATCGGATACCCCTCATATAGCTAGCAATTTTTTGGAAAGCTCTCGCTGAGGTCTTCTACTTAAGAAAATAAAATAAAACCGGTGAAATTGCCCGTTGGTTCATTGAACAAGCACTCTTTTTGTAGCGGTATGTAAGGTGATTGATTTAGTAAATACCTAATTGTGAGGTATTCTTTTTTGGAATGAAGAATGTCTCCTCAATGGGAATCGACACATGGTTTGTTCGGACAGACAGTCCTGGGCCAGTCCAGGATGGAACTGCGTTCTGAAAATGAGGGGATAGAACAGTCCAGGATTGAGTACAGAACTGTGTCCATCCGAACGCACGCCGATGGTTCCGAACGGATAAGCTGAAGCATTGTCACCTGACACATAATCTGAAGGTAGAAGCATCAAATGCGCATGTGCAGGATCACCAGTCCTTGAAAAAATCCAGGACTCTTAGAACTCGTCCCGAACGGTCCTGGACTGTCTGTCCGAACAGCCAACTCTCGATCCAGGACCAGTTCTGGCAGTCCAAACGCACAAAAAGGGGCCTGGCTTGGATAGAACAGTCCAGGACTGTGTCCGAACGAACCTACCAATGGAATAGTAGGTAGGGTAATGTTGACAAAATAAAACGCAGGTTTAAGTTTGCCATTCCACGTAAAAATACTGGCAATTTAACGCTCAATAAATTAACAGGTAGGAGTTTCAATTGATTTGAAACTATTTTCTGAAAAACAGGACTTCAGTGTGGAAGAAAAGGAGAAGGTCATTTATAATTGGGGCATAGAAAATTGAATAGGCCCCATAGTTTTACTGATAGTTTTACCTACCCTATATGAGGTTTTGCGTGAATTTGGACATGTGATCGAAACTTGGTAAGTAGGTGCAATAATTATAATGTTGGTCCATGCGTCTAGAACATGGGATTTTGAGAAAAGCTCTAACTAAACTTAGTTTCCTCAAAATGAGCCTTAAAAGATGAAATTATAGTTGGTACACCAATAAAAATCAAATTTAGTACCTGTTGTTGTTCAAGGAACATGTTTACTTTGGCAATCTCTATTGTATGCGGCTCGTTGGATAATCAGGATAGGAATTATAAGAAATGCCAAGTACCAACCTAATTTTCAATTAATGGCTAATAAAGTTACCGAAAATCGGTACCTTAACCTAATAGGTACCTAAATGATGATATTACAATTCAGGTAGGGTTTCTACCTACTTAATTTGGCATTGAAAAGGGGGGGGGGGGGGGCTAGTAGGATTGTATTAAACCTGATGTTTTGACGTGTGGAGCAAAGCGATAGAAGATAAATAGGTGCCCGAGAAAATAGAACAATGTCATCACTAATCTCTTACTGTATTGCCTACTCTCTTTCATTAGGTATCATCATTGTTATTATTATTATTATTATTGTCTGACAACCTAGTAGAACAAGATCAGACAGTAGGTAAAGTGTCAGTATGAACGCGGGCGTAAAGCGTTTTGTATAATACATATGAGTATTAGGTGTGCCTCCGAGTGCTCTCGCCACCATTCCTCCTGTATGGTTGAGAATGAACGATGCCAGCTCGTCTGCTCTTTGGCAGACCTCCCGTCGATTAACCTATGTGGACCTTGTACCTTTTGATGTGGACCTTGGTGATTACGTGTAGGTAATACCATTGTGGAGAAGCGAGAGCCGAAGAACCATCATCCATTCATCGCGAACGTGAATAGAAAAATCGAGACCTTCCCATTTGAATCAGCGCGAAAAAATACCCCAAAATCATGTATCATGTAGTAATTAAATGCACCCAAAAAACATGTTTTTTTTTTTTACGTTTTTCGCGCATTTGGGCTCAAACATTTGAGGACGGGTCATTTCTTCATGAAATTTTACATACAATTCGAATTTGCAATAAAAATTAAAACCGTTAATTGAAGAATCATTAATTTGAATTAAATTAAATTAAATTTGACTTAAATTTGAATTGAATAAAATTGAATTAAATTTGAAAATTAAAATGAATTTGAATTTGAAAGATTAAACCATTAATTTGAATAATTAAAACCATAATTTGAAGAAAATGTATGCCAAAAATTCATATTTTTCGGCATTTACAGATAATGTCGATGTTGGATTTCTATAAAAATATTGCAGTTTTCCTGCTATGCACTTTCCATCAAACTATTTCTTTCCAATGTGAACGTTCGCCATCAAGCTGTTACACCCTTCCCTCCCCATATCTAAGTGTTCTAGTCGTAATTGTCTAGTAAATAATAGTTGTCTTATCGTAGTAGTATAACAAAAAATGGTTGTTATTGTTATTACTTGGTGCCTACCTCGTAAGTTTTAGAAGTGCGTGTATTTGTGATCCAGAAAAATCCTTCCAGTTATTATTTCTAGGGATAATATCTATATTGGCGTTATATCGTTATTGGCCATTAAAAAGAGTGTGACTCATGAAAGAAATGTTTGCCTTGTTTTGTCGTTAGTAAATCAGGTCAGTGGTTCAGATCTACATATATGGCTTGTCATACTGTTTGCATTGAGTTGGATTATCTCTTCGCGTCAAGATATTTGTCTCTTGACATTATTTATTCCTTAGTCTGCATTAATTGCTATAATTGATTCGTGGAGAGAATAATGGCGAAAAAGAAAAGCTGAAAGAATCCAAAGTAATGTCGGGCTCGGGGACATGTCCAAACTGGTCGGAGGGGCTGCTCACTGGGAAATGAATGAGTGACTTCCAGGGGGTCGCCATGTTGGGTCGGGCTCGGCCAGATCGCCCAGGCCATAGTTATTAGGCCTCTAATGAGAGTACTTATGACGAGTGTTAATCAGTCAATGTTTTAATATGCTTTTAAAGGTCGTTATTTAGTACGTAGTAATGTGTTGTCTACTGTTCTGTATACCATAATATTATTCTAACTTTCCAATCACATGTAAAATGACAGTTTTGGAAATAAAACATTGTTATTATTTATTATTCAATTCATTGAGATATTGCAATAGCTTCATGTTGTGGGTTATTTCTTCCTTTGTCCTGGGAAAACTAAATATTTGCCTAATTATTACGCATTAAACTTGGCTATCTGTTTGTTTCATGGTTTTAGGAAGTTTCGCATCTAGTTCCATGTAGGCGGATGGCGCTAGAAGAACGTTCGTGGAACTTCGGTAAATCCAAGTCTTATCTCAGCCTTATCGATGCTGGTAGTCAGCTTTTATGCAATGACAATACTGGACCGGTTTGTTTGACATCTCTTCTAATTTACCACGTGTTGTATTTTATTAATTTTTTGAAAAATCAACTCGCTCACTGCTACGGCCTCGAGTTTTCTCGAAGTTTATAACATCAGCCTCAGTCCATGTATAAACAACGTTATTGAAATGGAAGAACGACTAATTTTAATCGAAGAGGATTAGATAAGCTTTCCCAGGATAGGGACCCGCGCACTGGTCCAGTCATATTTTCTTGGTACACTACGTAGTGTGAACTCCACCCCAGTGACCTCTTGATAAACGAGATCCCGTTTAATAGATTATCTGCCATCGCGGATAGTTAGTCGTTCGTACTATAACAGTGGATAGGTATACGAGCTGCTTCTGTGCAATATGTGTGCTTGAACGATGGACAGAAACGTCTCTATAGAAATGTTGGTTTTGTGTTTCATGACAGTTTTTCTTCCGCTTTTGGCGGGTTCGGTGAGTGTGAACTTCTCATCACTTCAAGTTCGTTAATTAAGTGTGTAGTTACCATCTACCCCTAAAGAAAAGGAGAACTTGTCAACAATAATTATTCTTGTCATGCATTACAGCCAATGGGTTTGTTTGGACTGGCCGATTTCGCACAGTTTATTGAAAAGTCCGAACAACACGATCGATTTTCTACAATTACGCACTAAATCACTCCCAACGAAATTCTGGAAAGACATTTAGATATATCCATTTTCTTGAAAAACAAATTTTCCGAAAACGTAAATCAGATAATCTCCTTTATTAATTGGTATCATCATTAATCAGTATAGATATGTAGACGATATCATAATTCTTTGGGAAGGGACTGAGAGACAACTTGGTTCGTGTTATGCAAATCTATTCATTATCTTCACCTTGGAATTCGGATGTAATCATCTAAATTTTCCTGCTCTTTCCATTTCGTTGGATAACGGAAAACATGAGTTTTCAATATATATAGGAAAGATACTTAAATAGCGATATTACTATTCATAGTACCACATATTTCATAAATATAAATCATCCAGTAGTCCACAAACTGCTGCTTTCCATAGTATGAATAACGGAGGTTTATCTATACTGATGAATGATCAGAATTTAGCTAAAGAAAAGTTAACTATTAAAAGTACAGCGGCGAGTAATAGCTATGAGGGAGATATCTTCCTTAAAAAAAGAGCAGGGAAGAGGAGTTTCGTATCTAGTTAGGGAAGCCACGACCGATTTGGAGTATTATGGAAAAATTTCGGAAAAACTTGTGAAACATTAACTTCTAAAGGGTTCAAAGTAGGATATAAAACTAAAAATAATCTCATATCTTCATTAAATTCAGTTAAATATAAAATTAATGTTCAAGATAAAAGTGGTGTGTATAAATTAAAGTGTTCTTCTGGACTTAACTATTGTGGTCTAACTGGTAGGAAGTTTAGAGAAAGAAGGACATGAAAAAGATTTCAGGGATAATGAGGGTGATTCGGCCTTTGCACGTCACTTGAATTAATCCAGTAATAGCTTCAATTTTGGTCTTACAGACTGAAAGTTTGTTGAGTTCCTTCATTTCTGCCCGAAAGGGAGCATGTTGGATGTACTTGAAAAATTCGAAATTATTAAGAGTGATAGGTTGGGTAAATCTTTGAATGATGTAATTCGTTTTTTGGTTTATTGTTCTGTGAATAATACACCTATGTATTCCCTCAGGAAAAAAATGCATAACACCCCCTTACAGTTTTTTCTTTTACGTTTCAAGGTGCGTAGTTTCGAAAAATGCAATGTCCGTCCGCCGTATCGTGCATAACTACTTTAACTGCGGTCTAAAAAATTCGTTCTTTCGCACAGAGGCTCCTTTTGAGCCCTAGTTGTGCCGCGAAACTTTGCAGACCGATCGGAATATACCCAGGGGTGTTATGGGAGAAAAATGGGTTTTTTTTTTGGTGTCTTAGTAACATCAGCTTATTATATGAAGCCGAATATGAAGTCGATTTTGACCGAAGAGTGAATAATTGAGGTTGTAACGAATGCTCAGCTCCCAAAATTCATTTTTTATTAGTCAAAAACCTGGGAATCGTCTGAAATCACCATACTCCTGTATAATAACACTAGAATTAGTATCAACAGGTGAATAAATACAATTAAATCGCACTATCAGTGATCAGAGATAATTTGCCAAAAATAGTAGAAGCCTAATTCGTGTTTTTGGTGGCCAAAATTTGTGGAAACCATAAAAAATTGCTATTTAAATTATTACACCTGAATGATACCATAAATTTATTCCCATAATTTCTGTAGGTATGTCCAATAGAATAATAAACCCACGTGACAAGGACTTCGCCGCGTTTTTTCCATTATTGCGTTCATTTCTGTAACAGCTTGGCCCCCCACCTTTCCACCCTACCTTCTTTCACTTTTTGTCATTCACTTCCATGGCCAATCAGAATTGACCCCCTTCACTTTGCTCTCTTCTCCTTTCATCTTCACAAGTCACAACCAATCCCATTCGACCACCTTTCACTTTTTGGGACTATCTTTTTATAAGGTCTCCTCTCTCCAATGTACCTACAGTTACTATTTGTCACTGAGGATGGTTTGATCACCGAAACCAGTATAACAGTGTATTTTTCGTGTATTAGTGGCAATAGACAACCTTTTAATAACTCCGTTTTTATAATTTTCTACAAGTAGTTCAGGATCTCTCAGAATCTACTTGGTCTGGTACTTTTCAAACCGCCGTTGGTTTGCGTGGTTACAAAAGGTTCCAATCTGGTTGCTCGAACAAACCTCCTACTACAGCTCACTTATATTCTACGACTAGTTGCCTACAGCACCTCTCTATTTCTAATTAGGTCGTGTAAATAATCTTTAGCACTTGTGAAATTGTATAATTTTTGAGACGTAATTGTAAGCCTTACAACGCTACTTTCTCACAATTTAATTAAATTTTTGGATCTTGGTTTTGCGGATCGTGGTTTAACGAATTCTTTGGTTTAATGAAGTCCCGGACCCAAGGGGTTTACCACGGTATAACGAATTTTGGTTGTATGCACGTATGTATTGAGCCTTTGTTCCTCAGAAATCAAACTTGGATTGGAAAAATTAGGATGAAACAACCTTACGCAAACATACCTGGTCGAGAATCCCAAGAATGACAAGGCTGTGTCATATATGACACATCTTTGCTGGAAACGTTCTACTGAGGAACCTTGTTATTCTGAGGTTTACTAGGTAGAACGGAAAATATCTTGAAAGCAAATTAATCCGATTTCAGACTTCGGATAGTGATTCTTGGGATGGCAAAGGGTGTCCAAAAGGTGCCACTGGTCAATTTCCCTATGCTTATGACTGCAAGAGGTTCTTCAACTGTCACAAAGGACGAGGTAGCCTGACTGTCTGCGCCCCAGGAACACTTTTCAACCCCAAAACTTTGGAATGTGATTTCCCTGCCAAGGTTGAATGCTATACTGCTCCGGATAATAGAGGTAAGTTAATAATTCAACTGAATTACCAAATTTCTATGTGATATATTAATCAAGTGTTCGCCAAAACTTAGTAAACACAATGTAGAGAACAATCATTGATGAGAACAGGACCTTAGGTTAGCCACCTTCTTTCCCTACACCCTACAGTCATTCCACAACGTGGAAACTTCCTAGTTGCTCTGCGTTGCTCCATGCTCTCTCCTGGTTGATGGATACAAGCTAGGGACTTGGGTTTCGATTAGAATGCAATCCATGGCCTGGTCAGGTAGGTGTATAAGGAATGTCCTGTATGTTGATCTGATTTCCTCCATCCCCCGCCCTTTTAAGGAGATGAGGGTAATGACTGCTGTCACTGAGACCACCAGGTGGGTCTATTTTGACTAGCTCTGTCCCTATCTCTACACTATATGAGTGAGGAGGCGACTTAAGGCGCCGTCTTGCACGACGTGCAGGAGGCTACCATTCTTCAGGTCCGCAATCTCGGAGGGATCGAGGTTGCCCTTTCCAAAGTGCCAAAGTCTTTTAGATGCAACAGTGGGACATTTGCACAAAATGTGCTCCGCCTCGCCGTTGCAGAGGCGGACAGGATTGGTCTGTGTTATAAAGTGTTCACAATTCGCACAAGACGTGACATATATATTTCGTGACACGGAAAATAAAAAAGTAGTTAAATCTAAAATTACAACTCTTACTTGAAACCAAGGCCACTTTTTGGCCCTGTCAACAATAAACACCAACAGATTCACCTCCGTTCTTCATCTCCTATATTCCCATAATCTTGAGGATTTCTTCATTGCGAAATCTGAATAAAGGCTTGGTGAGGATGTCGGACACATTATCTTTAGTCGGAACAATCTATCCCAAGCTTCCCATCCTTAACGAGATCTCTCCAAAAATGGTATTTTATGTCGATATGTCGCGAATAGGCTGAAACGTTGTTTCATTTGGCGAAGTTCAGTGCCTATCGGTTATCACACAATATCAATGGCTTGCTTGGCATATTACGCTCTACTTCACGCAGAATTTGAGATAGCCACAGCATTTCAATGCTACACGAGACTATGGTGATAAATTAGGATTCCATCCTGGAGAGGGCCACCGAAGTTTGTTTGTGGAAGCAGTGGAAGCGTGTGGGCCCATAACCTGTTTTATAAAGTGTTCACAATTCGCACAAGACGTAACATATATATTTCGTGACACGGAAAATACAAAAGTAATGAAATCTAAAATTACAAGGCGTAATTGAAACCAAGGCCACTTGTTTGCCGTATCAACAATCAACACCAACAGGCTGTTCTGCACATGCCCGTGTTTTTGAGTTGGTATCTCAGAGGGCAGTGGCCAGTGATAAGGCCGGTAATGGCACGTAAATCCTTGAGGCTGAAGAAGAGCTTGAGCTCTTTTCTTGGAGAACCTAATGAACTTCTTGACTTGGATCAATCTAGGAGTGTTATGCCAGTATGCAGTTCTCTTGGTGTCTTCCCATTTCTTCATTTCACGGATGGTGAAGCTCTTTGCGATATCGAGCTGAGGCTCAGGACCAACTCGACTTGACACTGATGCCTTTTTGGTGAGGCGATCAGCCTCCTTGTTGCCCTTAATACCCTCATGTCCAGGCACCCATTGCAACAACACCTTGTTGCTCCTTGCAGCTGCCTTTAGGGAGTTAGAGCAACGCCATGTCACCATAAATTTTATAGAGTAGGAAGAGTAGAGTAGGCCTTTAAAGTTGCCTGACTGTCTGATAAAATGTAGATTCTGGCACCCTTGAGTCGTTTCCTGGCGATCTCCCGTACACAGATTTCTATTGCATAGGTTTCCGCATGACAAATGGTGGCTGACAGGCACAGGGGTTTCGCCAAACTGAAGTTTGGACCCTCCACCCGCAAGCCCTTTCCTTCCATCCATAACGGACCCAACTGTAAAACTGAGACGTCTCCCTTCCAGAACTCACGACCTCAAAGCAGAAATGATCAAATAATTACTTTAAATGGAAGGTCAAAATTCATCATTTCTGTCATTGCGTTAGAAATAGGTGTGGACACTGGGTCTAGTTACTTTGATTACGTTCAAGATGCCCAGGTGACTATTTTCCTGAAACGTGTAGCTTGAAGGACTGATCTGATTTACCTTACGTATAATGAACATTTTGTTACAAAAATAAGCAACAAATATTCCAGTTCTCAAAGAAATCATCTTTTATCTATTACCAGTCATGTCAAGTATCCAAGTAGAACTATGATAATTGTAAAACTATTCTAACATGTATTATTTGCTTTGTAGTGGGAAGAACATCGGCAAGATATGAGGAGTTTCGAGATGATCAGAATCCTCATCATCACCACTACCATCTCGCCAACGGACAATCTTCCTCGGGTGCGTAGGAACTTGTACTATTGCTTCGCTTTTATTTGCCAACCTTGGGGAATGGCTGCACTTCCTATGTAGAGAGATAATCGTTTCAATCGAGAGAATGTTTCAATTTTTCAGGACCTCCATCCAACCCTTATGGTAGCCAGTTCCAACAGGGACATAACTATCACCACCATTATCATAATCATCATTCGCACGACCATCCTCAATACCAAGGTATGTTTCGGTGTAAGTTCTATATATTTCGTCGACACCCCATTGTTTTGTGTTTAATTACAGTAAGTACCTTCCTGCCGTGATAGATCTAGAATCCGTGGCCTCATATCAAAGACGGACATCTGTAGAAAAGCAGAAATAGAGTTAGCAGTGGATTCCTATTTCTAATTGGATTTGCCGCGCTCTTTTCAATGGTGGAACCAGGTTTTATCAAAAGCGGACGTAAGTTGAACGTCAAAATCTACTTCAATATTGAAGGTTTGTTTCAAAAACGGACTTGATAAAATGAATATAGGTAATCTACTTAGATCTGGTGACTGCAAATCGAGCAGTAGCGGCCCAAAGTTGGCTGTGAAGTATGCACTGCTTAGGCACACTACAAACCTGAACAGAACAACCTAAAAAAAAACCTACCCATCGGCGTTCCACTGAACAAAAAACCACAAAAAAAAGGATGAAGAAAAATTGTTCCAAAAACAGTTTTGGGAGTACTAGAAGGAGAATACCAACTTGGAATGGAGCAAAACCTGTTGGAAACGGCGCCTCCCCTCAGGGTCCCCAGGACCCTGGTAATTGCCAGCTAAGGAACTCTACGAACAATACGAATGTGCAAAGATGGTTGTGAACCAATTTTGGTTTATTATTTTTAATAATGAACCTCTGGAATCGAGTATGAAAAAAATATGGAATGGTTTGCGTTTCAAGGTACCTAGTTAGCGAAAATTGAATAAAAACAATTTCTGTCCGGGGGGTCTGGTTGGTCTGCGAAGCTCGGAGTACTGTCAGTCGTCTCTATGGGGCGAAAAATAGGGGGGGGGGGGGGGGTGGCATTTTTAAAATACCGTAGCTCGAAAACTCAATAGGGTGTAGTTCTTATGTTGTACCTCCAGCCGTTTGTATATGTCGAGGGTCCTACGGGTATGGCGCGTAACAGAAGATGGGGTGTGTTGGAACATTGGATAATTATATTTATGTAACTGTAATTTATTGTCGAACGTTAGAGAGCATATACTTAGACTCTGGTGACATTTTGTCTTGACTGTGTGTGGGTGCGTGGGTAGGTAGTTATCCACCACGAAAAACGACCCTACTAAATCAGGGAAAATAAAAAACCGTTGTGTAATAATTTGCATAGTTTTCTACTTGAAAACTCAATCCATTTCAAGTGAACTCAATAATGACTCTATTTACCTTTGGCTGATCTGATTTTTTAACTTTCATTATTCACCATCTGATTTTTATTACAACGCCATAATTCTATCAGTAATCCAAGGTAGGTTGAAATTTTTATGAAGCCGGGAGTTTAAAAATAAAAAAAATAAAAACATGGGCCAATTTTTGTTTTAAAACCGGACATCTGCATTTTCAAAGCTTAATTTGGCAGATTTTTTAAAATTAATATTGTTATCAGAAGCATGCCGTAATCAGTATAGAATTTATAAGACGAATATGAAAACAATCATAAGGTGATCATATTCTCAACTTTCAGAATGCAACAGAAGTCCGTCTTGATGCCACTCTCATTGGTATTTAGTTATGGGCAGGGGCGTTGTGTCCATAAGGCCGCTTGGGCCACTGCCCCGCTAACCAAAACCAGTAGAGGAAAAAAGACTAACCATTGTTCAGTTGGCATCTGAATTTCCCTCCGTACGCTATACCTAGCATTTTTCACAAGTTCAACAGCCACACGCCTGAGTTCTCTGGCTATGGATATTAAATATTCTAGTAGAGCATCCATGGTGGTTCCTCATTGTTATCTCCATACACCAAGCATGTTATCGGAATAAAGCGAGTAAAGCGGAAAAGTGGCTCATCCGCGCATGCTCAGTCGAGTAAAAATGTTGTTTGCCACGCCCACTTTGGGCCTCGTCCCCATAATCTGATTTCAACCCCAAAATCCTTCATTTCACAATCGATTCGATCCCTTTGATTCAGTTTGTCATCTCGATGCAAGATGTTTCTTCTTCTGATTTGTTTTTTGTTGTCCCGAGTCACATGTCTGACATCTACAGATGACATCTAAGCTGAGAACTTCCGCTCCACTCCACTGAATCACATTCGCCTTCTCTGTCTGTCAGTTTTCAATTTTTTTGCGTCAAATTTTGCGCGTTTTGTGTTCGGTCCTGTTATGATGACAGATTTGTATACGTGGTACATACGTGCATTTTGTCCTGTTTGCTGTTTGTGGTCTTGTGGATTGAACGGCGTCCTATCACAGATAACTACCTAGCTTCAAGTCAATAGCTTCTCCATTGAAGTAGGTACCGGCCGACGGGTCATTGTTTTGTTGTATTTTAGTTTATTATATTTTTGTAACACATGAATTCGGTGACTAATTTGCAGTAGAACTTGTGGACGTTTTCGTACGATGATAGAGTGTTGATTAAAAGAGATAAGCTTTGCTGAATATCACTGTGTCAGTAAATAAGGGAAGGGTGCTTAGGGTATTTTGTAGACATATGTGTTGGTTTTGTGTTCTGGTCTGGTGCCGCACCGTTTTCAGACCCCACGCACTGCTACTGGTTATGGAAATAGTTCAATATGTTGAATAATATTAGGCCTTTACTAAAATAATATCATTGAGCCTTCATTTTTATGATTTATTCTTTTTTCCCCCAATTACTGAACAGTACAAAGTACCTCCTTTACCACGTAGTGTATGTAGCTACTCAGCTATGGACTATGTCTGATGGAGTTGTTGGTGTTACCCAAGGCTTTTAATAGTGAATATTAGATGGAGTTGGTGTTTCCCAAGGCTTGTGATAGTGAATACATGAAAATTCATTTGCTTCTTTATTTATATTCTTCATTCCCAGTTCCAACTTACACGCCGGAAGATAGGCGGCTCCGAGGGCAAAATGCCCACCAGCAATATGACGGACAGCGTGTTGAGGACGACGTGGTACGGGAGGAGTCGCCCTATCAACGACCCCCACAGCAGCCCGCTTCAAGCTATTCTCCATACAGTGTTCCTGCTCCACCTCGAGAGCTCATACCTCCACGTGATATGAGCACCCATGGAGGTGTCCAACCTCCAAACAATGACTTCAGACGAGTGTCATCTCCGGTGAGTCATGATTCACTTTTCATTTCTATCCTTTTAAATAGTAGATACAGTATTATGGTCTTAATATTAATTTGATAATTAATGTTTACAAAACTGCCTCCATTTTTAGGTCAATATGCATACTCCCCTTGGAAAAAATGATGAATACTTCAAAAGTAATGGAGGCAACCGTGTGAAATTTCCTGATACGCCTACACAAAGTTTGGGGCCCAATCAACCAGCATATTCCAGTTTCAAAAATCCATACGTGGATCCAAACCATCAGGGCTACAAAGGATATCCAGAAACATATTCTCGAGGGCAGTACCAGCCTACAAATCAACAAGTGGCATGGAATCAAAAACTGCCGTCGAACATCCAACCTGGAAGTTACGTTCAGCCATCTTCCTACAATGCATCGCTTCCTCAGTTGTTTTACCCTGAGCCATCACAAGTTCCTAATTTGTTTCATGTCCATACTCCCCAACCCGCTGGTTCATATCCTAACAGTGCTCATCCTCAGGACACACCCAATAAACCAAATCCTGGTTATTCTAGTTCTAATTATGGTGACCGTACTCCATCGTCATTTTTTCCTAATGGGCAAACCAACCCTAATAATAATCCCTCTCCACAAAGCATTCCCAGTAATTCAAATTCTGGTTATCCTAATTTCAATTATGGCGCTTCTTCAACATCGTTCAGTTCAAATGGAGGGCAACCTGCTCCAAATTTACCATACCCTTCCATGTTTAACTCCGATCGACCCGTACCAGCTGTATACCAACCTGGTCCCTCGGCCTCCACGGGTTACAATTCCTTCATTCCTCCCAACAATAGGGGAGGTTACAATCCAAGTAGCAATCCGCTCAGACCACAGTCTGCATCCAACACACCTGGAGTTGGAAGTTATGCCAGCAATACACCAGTTGCCGCTCAACCCATCAACACCAGAACTTCGGTTGGAGGGATCTCAAACACTCGGAACAAAGTTCTCATTTACACTGACTGCCCAACTGATTTCAGTGGCCTTCTACCACATTTGGACTGCTCCAAGTTCCTAAGCTGTGCCCATGGGAGGACATACGTGATGGATTGTGGCCCAGGAACAAAGTAATAATACGCTCAGATAAATTTTACTGTAGGCATGTAGGTATGAACCTATTGTCCATATCTACTCTCATAAAGTAGTCTCGCTACTGCTGGCAGTGCATCAAAAGTTCATTCGTATTACTCAAGATGGTGGCTCCAGATTGAAAGGTTTAATAGTTCATTTCACGCTGTCTGCGAATATACCATACTTTATTGGTCCCCGAATACAGTTTACCAATTTTTTTAGACAAAACCCACTTTTTTGACATCTCTTAAAGGGGTTTCGGTCAAAAAACGCCATAAAGAAATCTCAAATCGAAAGACACTACAGAAATATATCAAGGATTAATTTATTCGAACATTAAGCTCTACCTCAAATGGGACCAAAATAAGACCACGGCCGAAAACTACACCATGCTACATTTTTTTTTTCTAAATTCTGTTTAAAGTGTCAATAATATCTACCTGTTGATTATGATAATAAAAGAGACAATTATTCCATCTCAAATGATCGCTGTCATGACAGTTTCGCACAAACATAATTATATGATTGAAGCGCCTGTAATTGGTCTCCAAAATTGGATTGTCATTTCGGCATTTTCAGACTGTAATAAATTTATCATGTATCTGTATCATGTAACTTTGTTTTTGCTTCTCACTACTGAAGGTAGTCGTTTTTTGCTTCCTTGGATTCGTGATTGAGTAAAAAAAAATTTATGTCCTCCTAAATGAAAATTTCCACTACTTACCATTTTCAGTTTCAGACATCGAGGAACATTTTTGGTTCCCTGTCTGTCTGTGGTAATTCCTTGTAACGCCCATAACCTCCCGAAATAATGGTCGAAATGGGCTGAAATTTTAGAGGGTAGGTGGGGGTTGGGTCACAGATGGTCCCGTACCAAAATCATTGAAAAATTACTGTAACTTCCGTCTGTGCATGCGCGAACATGAAATGTTGACCACTTCCTTGTAACGCTTCCAACTACGCGAAAAATAGTCGTAGACAGCTGAAATTTTGAGGGTGTACGCGGGTTGGATTGCAGATAGACCCTTATCAAAATCATCTGAATCGTACGGTAACTTCCGTCTGCGCATGCGCAAACGTGAAATACTTTAAACGCCCATAACTACCTTAAATATCGTTGAAATGAGTTCAAACTTGGAGGATCGATCAGTAATGGGATTTTGATAGTTCCGCTTGAATTTCATTGGAATCGTAGTGTAACACCCGTCTGCGCATGCGCGAGCATTAAATGTTGACCATTTCCTTGTAACGCTTCTAACTAGGTGAAAAATAGTCGTAGAGTTGAGGATACACGCAGGTTGGATCGTATATGGTCCCATATCAAAATCATGCATGGATACTCCATCTGTCCACTGAATGAACCTATCGAACTATTCTGTACGTTCATGTGATTCAAACTCGAATTGGCAGACTTTTTTTTTAAATTCTATAATGCTTCCTTGTATCTTCTAGTTTCTCATGATAACTTTATATTTGGTATAAAACCGAAATTATTGCCGTAATGAACAAAACGCAGTTGCCCTGTGGTTTTTCATGGCCAGGGCAAGTGCGCTCGTCATTTTCTGGCCGGCTTTTGGTAACTTTATCAGTTGCCCCAAACGAAAATTAATGAAATTTGGTTTGTGGGTCCCATTTGAGGTCTAGTTGGTCCGTGAAGCGCTGCGTTAATGTCAGTCATCTTTAAGGGGTGAAAAACAGGTGTTGATATATTTTAAACTCTGTAGCTGGAAATTGCCAATAGAAGAGTAGGCAGAAGGTGCATCTATACCTACTGAAAATAATAAACCGCTGTGAAATACACATACTGCTTGCTCATATTGTTCACAAAATGTCTTTATGGTTTCTTGCCTTAAAAGAACCTTCTTGCCTTCTTGAATGTCCATTCAGGGACCCGCAAAACATGGTAGGTATATTCGTGATCAGCTTGAATTTCCTATAAGACCTCCAGATAATGACACCAAATCAGGAGGCGCCGTATATGTATAATATATGATTTCCATGGTTCCAGATTTCATCCTGAACTTCTTATTTGTGCCCATCCCCATCAAGTCAAGTGTGCATCCCCCGACGACGATGCATTGGTTACTTCCGAAACAAAAAACGAGGGGCAAGTCGTCATTATTCCTCAGAGTAAGCTCAATTTCTCCCCAAAATTCACATTCGCTTATTTTCTGTTATCCAAGGGATACACCACAACAAGGTAATAGGTATGGCATCGTTTATCCATCCAGAGAGGAGTAGGAGTAGGATAGAGTCTGTGAGTCGCCCTCGCCTACCCAATTCTTTTAGATCCTTTGTATCCACATCCGGTGGGCTACAGCCTCATGGGTAGGGGTCATTCATTGCCTTTTTACTCCCCAGTAGTGTAAGGGCCGATTTCAAGAATTGCGTTTTACTCCCTCTGACTGCAAGCAGACCTGATTTTTTACTCCCGTTCATACAATTGAATGTTTGCTGTCAGATGAGACAACCAGAACAACAAATGCATGCGAGTTGATGTTGTTTTCAAGAATGGGGAATTTTTGTCAAAAATTTAAAAATATGTATTCAGAACTCTTGGAAGAAAGGTAGTTTTTTTGTAGCCCATTTTCCAAAATGAGCGTTATTTTTTTAAATGAGAGCGATTAAAAGTAAAAGTATTGACATCTGAATGGCTGTTGGCCCAAGGATACGGAGCAAATCTCTGAGGTAAAGGTTCTCAATGCTACCAACAACCCAGCATTGGAAATGGCACACCTTCGTGGCAACCAAGAACCTTTGTTGTGTCCTTCTGTGAACCTCCCTAAGTTTGGTTTTTAGGACGTGTTTTTTTTAAATTTCATTTATACATTTGCGGTTCCGTACATCATTTAAAGTTATGCACTAGCACTCAAAGCGGGATTTGAGTAGAACTACTTTGTAATTTACCTGATCAGAAATTCACATGTCACACTCGTTTTCTTTAAAAAAAAATTGTAACCCACAAAAATTGCCCATTAGTAAGATTTCGAGCACCATACCCCGGAATGTTACTTACACGTCCATTCGATGATTTCAACTAAGTTCTCCTTGTTCCAGTACTCAGTGGAAACAGCGATGGGTCCTGAGCAGAATACAAAAACATACAGTGGGAGATATTTCAGCGTCTGAACATGTGATACGGCTAGTGGCGAACTACATCCCCACATGACCGACGATGTTTGATTTTAAACTAATTTAAAAGACCATTTTAAAGAAATTGACGACGTTCAACTAAATTATTATAAATAAATCATAAATTATTATCATCTGCAAACAGAGTAAAAAGATGAACTTCTAGGGGAGTAAAAAGTCGAAGCAGAGTAAAAAGGTGTACTTTCTAGGGGAGTAAAAAAAACATCAGTAAACCTTTTTTTTCTTCTGTGGGAGTAAAAAGGCGGAGCCCCGTGGGTAGAGAGATGATGCTAACATTTGTGACTGTCCTTCAACATCTCCTAATGGTTTCCCTACTTATCACGTTGTATTTGTCTTAGTATTTCAGCTACTTAACCTATTGCTTTGCTTTCAGGGTGTTCAGAAACCGAATATTCGTGTGACGAGAACAGATGTATCCCAAAGAGCAGAATGTGCGATGGAATTACTGATTGCTTCGACTTCTCTGATGAGTTGAATTGTGCAGAGGAGCCTGGTTAGTAGTTAGTTATAAATAAAATTGGGTAGAGTTGGTGCAGAATGAGGCTTAATTAATCAATGTCCGTTGAAGGTGGACGCAGCAGTATCTCGATTTATAGGCTGTGGCAGACTGCGATGGAGGGTTCTGCTCCAGTCCCACAGTCTTCATTTAGGCCAACTTATTCTGATGCAACTCTACATCACCTGTCATTCTTCATCAGCTGAACTTCAACTACCTGCTTACTACCTTAGAACAACGGTTCTCAATCTATTATGTTGGAATCTGTAGTTCTGAATTCAATTCTCCAGGTGAAGCTTCAAAAACTACTACTCGTAAACCTCAGCTATATCCGAATCGTGGATCGACCAACGTGAAAACCTATCCTGGCTCATTCCATTCCTTGTGCACGGAGTTCAAGTGTGATTCTGGAAATCTTTGTATTCATCGTTCTAGGGTTTGTGATGGCTTAGTGGATTGTGCAGACCGTACTGACGAATTGCAGTGTTATGGAGCTGGTAATTATAATCGAGCTTGTTCATTATAGTCGAGATAGCCCATTGAAAGTTATTGTTTATCTCTAAAGCTGGACATTACACAGTCATTCCATCTGTCCAAATGGTCCAGCCACTTTAATATCGAACCATGTGGGAGGGAAATAATGTATGATGTGGACAGGCTCGATTGGATATTCGAACCAGTGAAAATTCATCACTTCGTGCCATCACTCCAGTAGACCGGTCTGTGAGGAAAATGTACTTGGCGTTATTTGACTCCATCACACCAACTGACAGTGTGTGGGGAAAACTCTCCGTCAGTCTGCTGTGGTACCCTGTCCGGTGTACGTGTTCCCTAGTCGATTGTTCTAGTCTAGTTTTCTAGTCATAAACTGGATGCGACTTCGTTCTTGAGGTCGTGGATAAGTATAGGGAACTGCCTTGCTTATGGCAAGTCACTGACCAAGAGTACCACGACAAAGTGAGGAGAAATACAGTCTGAAGGCTCCAAAGCAAGCATGTCAAATAGTGGGTGAACTTATATCTGTTTAACAACGGCTGCGACCATCTTTTTCTGGACTTCCTTTTCTTCAGGTAAAATATCAGCCACCAACAGAGAAGTTCTTCATCGATCGTCCCCTCACCGTCAGGAGCACACCAAACACCACATATACGACTGTCATGGAATAATAGTGTGTGACTCTAGTTTTTCCCATTGCTTCCTTTGGACGTCATCCGTTTGGAATGACTGTGTATGCCCAGCTTAACTCATATCTTTATGCAATGCATTTTATGGTGTTTACTAGTGATGGAACATCGATGTTTGATATTATCGAAACATCAGATGCTTACGTGATGTTCGATGTTTTATCATCGATGTTGAAGGTTCGATATTTATCGAACAGCGATGTTATTCCTCCAGTATCATCGATAACGTTGATGGTAAAACGATCAACATTGATGGTATTGTGAAATAGTGAAAAAGGAAGCATCTGATGTTTCGAAAAAGGAAGGAGTGAATATTTGGAGTACCATCGATTATTGTTCAAGTACACATCAGTTTGTTCCCTGATTTGTTCATTATCGAACTTCTGACATTCTCAATTTCTCACTTCTCTTGCGGCTTACGTGATTTACAGTTTTGCATTCAATTTTTTGCCTTTTTTCTCCAGTCCCAAGTTCCATTTCGGGTTTTCGTAATAAAGTAGCGGTATTTCCTAGTGAAACATTTTTCATAATTTTGTTTATAGACCTTTTTATTACTTTAAAAAAAGAAGAAGTTTTGATGATTATATAGATAGGTATTCCAACAACGATGATGACATGATAACAGCGATGTTAGAGGCCGATAACATCAGCGTAGAAAAACATCGATGGTGGAGGTAACAATGTTGTAGATTATCGATGGTTTTCTATGTGGACATCGATGTTCCATCCCTCGTTTACTTTCTTGAGGGCTAAACCCTAATTGTCTCTAGCTCACTGACTACCACTGTGGGTGTGACACTTCAAGCTTTAAAAAAAAAACCGTATGAAGATTGAAATAGAATGAAACTACTTAACCTATAATAATGAAGTTTTTTATCTTTCAACAGACACAAACAACACTGCATCAACTATTCAGCCCACTACTACTAGTACAACTACTACCCCTCAGCCAACCAAACTTCCATGTGCAGCTGATGAGTTCACTTGTGATGCCGGGAACTGCTTCCATGTAGCAAGATTGTGTGATGGTTTTGAAGATTGCTCTGATGGTTCAGATGAGTTCAACTGCCCGGATGAACGTAAGTTAGCTGAGTAAGGCCCCAAGTATACAGTAATTTTCTATTGTGGACGTCATTTAGTTTGTGGCCTAACTTGAAGCATGAAAAAGACAACTAAAGGTTTGTTCGCTGTGGATTTTACGGGTGACTTGTGAACCACTAGCAAACTGATTTGTGAACCTCCCAGTGCGCTTGCGCAACCGAAACCCCTTGGAAACCTGTTGAATATCACGAGTACCATGTACGAGCTTAACTGGAACTATACAGAACGACACTCAAACAACATGAACATCTGCAAACTAGCCAACTGAACAACTGAACAACTGAAAACTGCATGACATCTAGCCAAAGCTAGAAGTCAAACGATTTGATTTGACTTTTTTTTGGAGATAGTAGGGTCAGAAAACAGTTAGCCAAAAAAATTCTCTGACCGATCTGGTGACTAGAAAACGTCCGCAGCTGGTCAGAACACAGCAAATAGAACGACATGGCTACTGTACAGTTAGAGAAAAGTAAGAAAATCCAATGGAAACGCCCACGTGGCTTTCAAGTTTTGCAAGTGCTTTTTCACCACAGCAAACTAACCTTACGTGGGTCAGTTTAGAGTTGATTACACTTTTAGGAGTATACATTCAAGGTAGAGGTCAACAATAAATTACCAAAGAACATTAAGAATTTATTCATAATTTGATTATTAGAATACTTGATTATTAGAATAATCATTAAAAATATAATTTTTGTTGTTGTCTAGCAAATATACCCAACCCAGAATTAGATGTAAGGTTTGGACAAACTATAGAAGAAGATGTTGAAGAATTTACTACTACGCCTAGACCTGTGTACAGGCCACATCCAGCTAATGCATCTGCCAGGGGTTTCTTTATACGACCCACACAAGTCACTGTTGTGAAGAGCACTTCTTCTGTTGCTAGTAGTCAAACAAAAGTAAATTTCCTGCATTTTTTTATTGGTTGTGTCATTGCGCTATCTTATGTGTTGAGTCACTGAATGAATGGCTGAAAGTCATTCTTCATCTCTCAATCATTCTTTCCAGCCACAAGTGATTACCACCACGACTCTACAGCCTCCTGACGCTGTAGGAACTGAAACACTGGCCTCGACCTTTAAACTTGCTCAGCAGAGCAAGTATGACAGGCAGGTCGTAAGGCTGAGAGGGGGGCCAACACAGATGGAAGGCTACGTCGAAATGAGGTTTACCAAAAGTGCGTGGGGGGCTGTCTGCGATCAGAAGGGTCAATGGACTTTGGAAGAAGCTAATTTAGTCTGTCAGAACTTGGGCTATGCGAGGTACGTACAAATTCAACTTCACCCACACATATTTCGGCATTTGGTCACTCGAATTTAGTAATAAATGGCTGATTATAATATATGATATATGATATATGATATATTATATCATTTCTGTATAATTTTCTAGGGGAGCAGAAATATCGTGGCAAGGAAAACCAGTAGCTGCAAACATTTCTCTTACCAAGTCAGATATCCTAATTGACACAGTTAAATGTTCTGGTTCAGAAGATTCAATTGCTGAATGCTTCTTAGCAAAAGGTTTTAATTTTATTTTAATCGCATTAATTCAAAAATTTTCTCAACTACCAGATATTGTCTTCCTTGTACTAGTCTTCAACGCCTACAAAGAAATTGTTTGCAGGATCGAATTGTGATGTTGAACGGGATATTGCTTGGGTCAGATGCATGAGCAATGCCAAGTCGCTGTGCCATCCTGGTGAAATCTCTCTCAGTGACAAATGCTACCGTTTGGTGATCCCGACTGAAGACAATCCCACAGAGCTGGCCGGCTTCAGTCAAGGAGAAGCACTTTCGCATTGTCAAAAATTGGGCGGACATTTAATTGGTATTCAGTCTCAGGTAAATTCACCGATACAGTCTGATGCTGGTAGATACAGTCGTAAACAAATTGGGTCATTTTGTTTATTCAAATGGGGTTTATTGTTTATTGCAGATTGAAAATGACTATGTGTCGGAATGGCTGATGAGAATGGAAGAAGTTGACGTGGTCATGACGTCTGGTGTTGGCGTATCAGTAATGGGAATGCCTATTTGGATATGGGAAGGAAGTGAGGAACCATTCAGCTATCAAAATTGGTGGCCAGGTTAGTATTTCTTTGGGTTGAGACGAACTAGATCACTCGCTATGAAATCCCCATTTCAAATAAAAATTGAAACGTTTTCCATTTCCACTGAGAACAAAATGCACTGTTACATAGTCCATCTCGAGAGGATTCATCTCAAATAGGATAGTTACGATCTCTATTGAGTAGCCTTGTTACTTCTATTCCAGGATGGAAAAGCCGGAAGTCGGTAACTCCAAAAACAGCTGCTGGAAGAGCTTCTTGCATCGTGCTCAGACGTTTCTTCCCTTGTGCCGATGACGTTGGGTCTGAAGATCGACTCTGCGACGCGCAGTACTTCTACTGGGACACAGAAGATTGTGGCACCATGTCCAGTAAATTGCCCTACGTCTGCAAAAGGCCTGCAAACAAAATTGGTGAGCTCCTTCATTCGGACAGTGTTGATTACCTGCTTGCAGGACAAAGGCATTTACTGCTTGACTATTTGCAGGCTGCATAATGGGGACCGGTGTCAACTATCGAGGTGGAGCTAATGTGACTGCCCAAGGAAACCTTTGTCTTCCCTGGGATTCGCCTGGTGTCACTTCCTACTTGAAGTATAAAATATCTGATGACGATCAAAAGTGAGGTCAACTTATTTGTCGTATCGGTTAGGCTAGCGTGAGGTCGTGAGACATACTGTGACAAGTTTAGTGGATCATGAGGTTTCCCGAAGTCGGTCATACCTAGTTAATCAATGCCTCCCTAACCCCGTTATATTTACTTTCTCTGTTTTCAGGTTGACTTTATCTGGTCATAATTACTGCAGGAATGTTGGAGGTTCCGATACTGAGCCTTGGTGTTTTGTTGATTCCTCTCAAGGCCTTCAAAAAGAATACTGCGACATTCCGCACTGTTCAAAGGGTTAGTCTGAATGTAGTTTGCCACTATTGCCTGATGTTCATTAAATTAGATGAGCTACCTGTTTCCAAATTCAGCCCAGGGTGAGGCATTTTTATGCATGTGAATCCCAATGGATTTGTGATATAAGCAATCGTAAATTTTCTTACTCTTGATTTTCAATTCTGCTTCCGAGCCTACCAAGGTAGCGGAAGCTTTGTTTTCACTTTTGAGAAGGAAAAATGTTTTTCTCTTCAGAATCAATTTCCACCAGTGTTTTACGTTTTAGAGCTTTCTGACAAATTGGTTTGGTGCAACACCCGTAACATCCTCAGTTCGAATCCGATTTTGCAATGTCAAGGATCATGCAGGTTGGCCCGTTGATGGTTCTCTACTAATTTCAGAGCGAGCAGATCATTTGTGTGGCCACTATGCATAAGTATGCAAACGCGAAATCTGAGGTCCTCAGTTTCTTACCAACCAATGGTCCAATTTTGCTGAAATTTAGTGGGTGGTTAGGGTGTAGCACTTAGATGGTCCTCTCTGAATTTGAGAACGATCGGATCATTTTCATGGCCAATGCGGGTGCACAACTGCGAAATCCGAGGGCCTCAATTTCTCACAAACCAATGAAATTTTCAAGAACTTTTCCTCAAATTACGTGAAGGAATGGCGAAATGGAAACTACGCATTATGCTTCATGTATAATAACGTTTCAAGTATTTTAAGTTTGCGCATGCGCAGACGGAACGATTTCCATGATTTTGAAATGGGACCATCGGCGATCCAACCTGTGTATACCCTAAAAATGTCAGCTGTCTACGACTGTTTTTCGCGTAGTTACAAGCGTTACAAGGAAATGGTCAACATTTCATGTTTGTGCATGCACAGACGAAAGTTAAGTTATGATTCCAATGAAATTCATTTAGAACTATCAAATGAACTCGATCGTCCCTCTAATTTTAAACTGTTTTCAACGATATTTAGGGTAGTTATGGGGTTTTCAAGTATTTCACGTTTGCGCATGCGCAGACGAAGGTTACAGTACTTTTTCAATAATTTTGGTATGCGATATCTGTGGCCCAACCCACACCTACCCTCTAAATTTCAGCTCATTTCAACCATTATTTCGGGTAGTTGTGGGCGTTACAAGGAATTACCACAGACAGATGGACAGACAGACAGACGGAACCAAGATGTTCCTTGATGTCTGAAACGCGAAATGGCAGTGGAAGTTTTTTGGATGACATATTTTTTTTTTACCACTCACGAATCCAAGGCTTCCTTACCCTTGGTAGTAAGGGAGCAAAAAAATGGAATATCTATTAGATCCCTCCAACTCTCCAAAAACGAACCAATTTAAAAAAAAAATGGAATGTCAATGACACATCTCCATTTTCTGTGTACGTGCAGTAATGAGACGATCCATGGATAAAATAGAGATATTAACAACATGGATAGCTTTATCCATGCTAGGACTAATCTTTTCTTCTTCTGTGCCATGGATCCTGAAAGTGCGGAAGGAGGGTAATTTTTACTGCTGTATTTCCTTTTGGTTCCTCACTTCCGACGGTAGGGAAGCCTCGGATTCGTGATTGAGTAAAAAAAATGTATTTCCTCTAAAATGAAAATCTCCGCTACCATTTTGCGTTTCAGACATCGAGGAACATTTTTGGTTCCGTGTCTGTCTGTCTGTGGTCAGTTCCTTGTAACGCCCATATCTACCCAAAATTATGGTCGAAGTGGGCTGAAATTTGAAGGGTAGGTGGGGGTTGGGTCACAGATGATCCATACCAAAATCATTTAAAAAGTACAATAACTTCCGTCTGCGCCTGCTCAAACGTGAAATACTTGAAACAGCCATAACTACGAGTACCTTGAAAACCGTTGAAATGAGTTCAAACTTGGTGGGTCGATCGGGGATAATACTTTGATAGTTCCTTATGAATTTCATGGGAATCGAGTAACTTGTCTGCGTACGCACGAACATGAAATGTTGACCATTTCCTTGTAACACATCTAACTACGCGAAAAATAGTCATAGAGAGCTGGAATTTTGAGGGTACACGAGGGTTGGCTCGAGATTGTCCCGTACATCAAAATCACTGAAATCGTACAGTAACCTTCGTCTGCGCCTGCGCAAACGTGAAATACTTGAAACGCCCATGATTACCTTAACTATCATTGAAATGAGTTCAAACTTGAAGGTTCGATCAGGAATAATACTTTGATAGTTCCGTATGAATTTAATTGGAATCATACTGTAACATCCGCCTGCGCATGCCCGAACGGAAATGTTGAAAAAATGCTGAAATATTTTATCCTATTACACATATTAGGTACCTAATCTATTACTACTCTATTTATTGCTATTCAATCATTTTGACTCACCCTTTTTATACCAACTGATTCTATACGCCCATGTTACAATAAGTGAGGAAGCTATAATTTCCATCCAACTTGGCAGACTTTTTTAAAATGATTGATTGGCTCGGGATTGGGAATTAGGTATTCGATTTCAAAACTAGTTTATTTTTTACTCAAATTATACCTGGGTGGTAAGGAGATACAAGATTTTGGTTGAATGTTGGGTTCTGATTTAAACAGAATTTAAAAAATCGAGGATTTTACAGCAGATTTTGTTGATATTTCACGGTTCTACTCATACTTGTTTAAAATTGAAATCTTCAAAAATCGATTTAAGCTACTGTACCGATGCTGCCATCAATCGATTGTAAGATTTTGCATTCTTTTTTTAATTTACAATGATTCCTTGTCCCCAGGAGTGGAAAGGTCAGCTAAGTACATGGAGTACAAATGTAGTTCTAAGATGTTCTCATGCGAATTCGATAAAGAGTGCATTCCAAAAGACTGGGTGTGTGACGGGAAGTCTGTAAGTATCAATATGAAGTACAACCGACCTTTTAAGTAATTGTACCTGGTTAAATCTCCGTTTAGTTGAAGTAGGTATGTGATATTTATACCAGAATTTGTTCATTACCTACCTAATCAAATCTCGCTTCCCCTCTGATTAGGATTGCTCCAATGGAAGGGACGAGAGCAGCTGTGAAGGGACGCTTCAGCAGTTCACTCATTTCCCTCAGTCGAAACTTTCTGGGTTCGATATATCAAAATGGGTCAATACCACTCTCTCAACTTGTGCCCAAATGTGCACAGAAGATGAGAACTGTCGTTCGTTCTCCTATTAGTGAGTGATTATGTCATAGCTTTATGTCATACCTATTTAGAACTTTGTTCTCTAGTTTTTATGATTTATTTATTGATTTTGTGACTGATTGATTATTTTATTTTTTTATATTTTAGTGAGTGATTATGTCATAGCTTTATGTCATACCTATTTAAAACCTTGTTCTCTAGGTCTTATGATTTATTTATTGATTTTTGGTTTTTTTTTTTATTTTTTTTATTTATTTATTTTTTTTAATTTTTTTGATGGGATTAGTTTTTATATTAGTTTAAAAAATAGTAATGTTTTTGTTAATTGCATTTTCTTGTCACAAATTCATAATCATAAAAAAGGAAGAGGGGGGGCTGAATGAAGGGTTTTACAATTAGCAAAATTTTCAAAAATAGGTCTTGAAATGGAGGATACCCACATATATGTTATGTAGGCATGTAATTCTATTTATTTATTTGAAAGTGGCCACTGAGATGAGGTGATACCTACCTACATCTTTCTCATTTGAATGAGACACAAGTATCATTGCCGTGTTTCTATGGATACAGTTTTTAAAATAATAATCCACGACATTGAGCACATCCATGTTGACCCACCAAGACTTCATCCATGTTGGTGATATGAATAAGATCAAGAGTGCATAGCAAACCCGGAAGTTTGCAGTACATTGTCTTCCACACTCTTGTTTGATAAAGTTCGTGGTGCACAATTGTTCTATGCTTAAACTCCCGTTCAACAATCTTTTGTAGAATCTTTCATTTTTTTAAATTTGCCAACCAAAATGAACAAAAGACCGGAGGAGACAGGTACCTACGTATCCCGTTATCAGTTTTAGGGAGGTGAAACCCGTTGAGCATCAAAACTGCAACCTGCCAATAGAGTGCAGCATAGTAAAAGTCAGCTTGAGCAGCTAGTACTGCGTGACAAGTCGCAGTGTCTGGTCTGCTATACTGTAGCATGGAGGAAGAAGTAGCGGCAATGACGTCATTTCCACTTTCGACATACTCTTGGAAACCAATCAAATATATAGGCTATTCTGGCGATCTGATTCGCTTTTTCTCATTAAAAAACAGAAAGGATTTAGGAAAAAATCAGCAATTCCAGAACCATGGATCCTGCTGAGCCAGCTTGGGACCTTCTAGGGCGCTAGGCGCTTTTCACAGCTTACGTAGTCACATATTTATGTGTTCTAAAAGTGGGAAATCTAGTGCGCTGTTCAAAAAGTGTGACATGCATGTTGTTTAGGTTTCCCACTCCCCTTAGCTTGGCCAATCTGCTCATATCATGTGTTCGGTCTTGTGCCAAATGCTCTTTTCAGTGACCGAAGCCAAGAGTGTTACTTGAGTGAAAGCAACGTCGGACTGTCAGGGAGCCTGGTATCTGGAGTTTCTGAGTGGAACTACTTCGAAAGAAATTCTAAAACATTGAGATGTAACGGTCTCTTTGTTTGTGACAACGGGAAATGTTTGAGCAGCTCCAGTGTAAGTGACATTCATAAATTGTATTGCAAGAAAACATAGCAGAAAACATACCTACCTGTCAGAGTATCAAGTTGTCGGAACCACTTTCCGATGAACTCAACTCAAAATGTTACTCTGTTTCTAGGTGGACAAACTCGGATGCTAACTACCAAGTTCTGTGAGAAAATTATGTGTTCATATAACTCCAGACATATTGTTGAAGTGACGTTAATTAATAATGATGCATAATTTGTCTGTCAAGTTGACTTATTTTTTTCTCATACTAGCTCATAAAATAATTATTCAGTAATGGTAATTATTCCATTTTGATGGTTTTCCGTGAGTTTTGAACAATTTCTAGAAGAACAATCCTGCCCTTTTCGTGCACAACTGTACACACGGCACGGTGAGACCTTGGGTGTTTTATATAATTTTAAATACCCACAATACTTGTGTAAGGCAAATCACTCATGGCTCAGTGCTCCTGGCTTTCGGATCGCGATGCTCATGATGAATAGTTACATGAACCAAATGAAGTTCAGGCTTCTAAATAAATATACCTAAAGTGAACACAACATGAAGGTAACACAAACCTTCCGAGGCTGGCTCCTAATGTCCTACAAAACTCGAGGTGAAGCAATAGCATATCCATGGAGATTGAATTTGGTTATCCAGGAGGAAGTTTACTTATCGGGTTATGTAGTGCGTAGCATTGAGATGCGAGACACACATCTTTCCAATAGTAGAGAGTTCGGCGCAACCAAAAATTGACAATCGGGAGAGAGAACGTAAACGGAAGTGTTACGTTCAAGACATAAGTTTTAGCATTTTCAAGACTTGAGTTGTCCAGCACCACGTAACTATTGGACAGATGAGTGTCACGCATCTCAGTGCTACATACTACGTAACATGATAAGTAAACTTCTTCGCGGATACCGAATTCGATCTCCATGGCTACGCTACCGCATCAACCTGAATTTTATTCTCTTTATTTTGTGTTCTCTTTAGGTATTTGGAAGCTTGAACTTCATGTGGTTCGTGTAAGTACCTATTCATCTTGAGCATTGCCATCCGAAAGCCATAAGCGCAGTAAGTTAGTGTCTTATCTTTCGCAAGTATTGTGGGAATTTAAAATTATACAAAGGACCTAAGGTCTGTCCATGCCGTGTGTACGGTTGTAAAGTAAAAGGGCACGATTGCTCTTCTAGTCTAGAAATCATTCAAAACTCATAGAAAAGTCAAAATGGAATAATTACTATTACCGAATAATTATGTTACGAGTTAGTATGAGGAAAAAGAGGTTAACTTAACAGAGAAATTATATATCACTGACAAATTATTATGTTAACGTTACTTCAACATATGTCCGGAGTTACGTGAACACGTAACTTTCTTACGGAACTTGGATAGTTAGCTCCGAGTTTGTCACCCTAGAACAGAGTTATGTCTTAAGCTAGCTTCACATGGAGACACAATTCCGGACGGCAATCCGGCACAGCAACGCATTTGCCGGAATTTTTGCCGCAATCACATGGCAGCGGAATCATAACAAAACGCAATCGCAAAAAACAAACAATTGCTCGAACTCGAAACCGAAAAATCAACCACATGTCCAATTTCAATATGGCTGAACAACCAAACAAGAGAGGTGTGTGCAGGAACCTCTGCGCGGATACGGGAACGGATCCGACAGCGGAAAATATCTGGAGATTTTGATATAGTATCCAAGGCACCGCGTTGCAATAATCCATTTTGCGTTGGCCAATAGAATTGCAGAACGCATAGCCGTGCGGGACTGCCGTCCAGAATTGCGTCTCCATGTGAACCTAGCTTGAGAGTTGCGTTTTTTGGAAAAATGGTTGTGAAAACTCCCTATTTACGTGTTGCTGGACAACGCAAGTCTTTAAAACGCTGAAACTTATGTCTTGATGTCTTGAACGTAACACTTTCGTTTACATATTCTATCCCAATCGTCTATTTTTGGTTGCGACAACTCTCTAATAATAATCATTGCATACCTGTGCAACTTATTACAACTAGCTCTTTATACTTCTGCCTTTCATTAGAATGATGGTTATTATTTTTATTAGCTTTGCAATGGACGGGATGAGTGTGGAGACAAAAGTGACGAGAAAAATTGCTCCTGGCTTGAACAAGGGATCCAACTGAAACTCATTGCTGGTGCCTCTAAAAGAGAAGGAGTTATTCAGGTTAAAGGTAAGGGGAAGCACTAATTCGTTTGTTTCATTGACATAATTATGCTTAGCTTAGATAGTCAGTTGTCTTCGAGTAAACATCAAACAATTAGGCAGTTTTTCCTCGCAAAGAGCGCGTTGCCTGATCTCTCTGTCTCTCCGCAGAGAGGTTATGTCAGTGTGATGCTCGAGCCGTTTTCTCTCCCGGACGCTCGTGCAGAGTCACGGACAAAAGAGGAAACCCCGCAATAATGATAATAATAATAATAATAATGGGGTTTTGGGAAAGTTCATATATTATATAAGAATATAAAAAAACCCCATGACTGATTGCCCGCTGATTGCCTGGTTGACATTCAAACCTTTCCTGACAAGAATATGGGAACGAACGAACATTTTCAAGTAATCACATTAGACCCTGCAATCCGACCAGTACTAAGAATTGAATAGAAAACTACATTAAAACTATATTTAAGAAAATGTAGATATATTGACGAGGAAGCAACCCCACCCAATAAACTTGGTTATGAACTATTCAGCTATCAGTACCGACATTATAAGTCATATATCGCTGGTGTCCTTGAGGTGAAAGAACTTGGACAGACAATAATAATCATATGAGATGAGGAACAAACCGTTATACACCCCTAAACCGGATTCACTGAGCGGCAATTGCCAATACAGTATAAACCAAAATTGGTTCACAACAATCTTTTTGATTTGCACATTCTTATTGTTCATCGATATCATCTGGCAACCACCAGGGTCCTGAGGACGAGAAGGCGTCGTTTCCAACAGGTTTTGCTCCATTCCAAATTGGTATTCTCCTTCCAGTACTCCCCAAAATGTTTTTAGAGCAATTTTTCCTCGTCCTTCATAATTGTTTTAATTTTGTTTATTCATTTATTTAAACTAATCCACTTTCTCACCACCTTAAGCACTGGAACTCGAATCAAGTTGTTCATTATCCATGTCCTCAACATCAATCATTCATCAAACGATGGCTTATATTATCCACCAAAAGACTAATATTGCCGAATCCTTAGGTTGTCTATTGTCTGGGTCCCGAAGTTCGCGATCAATTCAAAAACAACCATGAAAGCCCCTAGGTACCAACCATTCTATTGAGTTCGAGCTGTTTGAAATTTCAACCCCTGTTTTTCACCCCTTAGAGATGACTGATAATAACGCCGAGCTTTGCGGACCAACTAGACTCCAAATGGGACCCACAAATGAAATTTCATCAATTTTGGTTCTTGGTAACCAAGGAGAGTGCGGCGCGGCGTACGTTTTTTCATGCTCGATTCCAAAGGTTGAAAATAATGAACCAAAATTAGTCCTTACTTTTGTTCGAACATTTTTTGAAAATTGGCATGTGAGCTGTTTACTAAATCATTATAATGTAGAGCAGCAATAAAACCTGACTCTTGCTGAATGATTGCTTAGAATCATATTTGTATGTAATTTGACAGCTGGCTATCTAATGACACAGCCTACCATTAGCTAAGACACACATTGAGCTGTATCACACAGCCTGGGCAGCAGGGGAAAAAACACTGCGTTGCATAGTTGCACTTGTGTATTGGGAAGCAGTTTTGTTGAAAAGTTAAGTTGAAAACAACGGGTTCGGTACAAATATAATAAAAAACTGACTCTTGCGAATTGCGCGACACAGTTTTTGTGCTGCATCCACAAGTGTGGCCCATTTGACGCGTGGAGCAATAAGTACTGCCCTGCTCCTCAATATACACACTCGTACTCTGAACTAGTGCCCACATTGAGCTGTGTGGCGCAGTCAGAGCAGCATGGAGGGATAAATTGTGTGACACAGTTACCTGTGCACATTAGATAGCAGTTTCGTGAGCAAAGTGAGAACCCTGCTCTGCGCTGCATCTCAATTCGCCCGGTTTCACTTAATCGTGTGATTCACAGAAAACTGCCCAGCCCTGAACTGCGTGAACATATCCCCTGCCCCTCAGTGTGTGGCCGGCCTAACACGTGTTTGACAAAACTGTCCCACCCTGCCCTGCAGTGCTTCGGCTGTGCTCAATGTGCGCCTAGCCTTAGGCGATGTAGTGACTTGTACAATGACCTTGTAAACTATGCATATACCTGAGTATTATCCATCTGATTGTAAGTGAATTATTTGAGAATAAACTTACCCTATTCTATTCTTAGTTCTCTACAGAGAGTGGGTAGGTGATAGATAGCACACTCAATCAATGATAATACAGTTGAATCCGCTTAATGGGGCCACTGGTTAGTGTGGGCATCCGCCTATTGTGGGCAAACGCTCAGTTCCCGATCCCAATGTATGTAAACAAGTGTTGAAAACCCCGGCTAATGGGGACAGCAGGTCGGTTTATGTGGTCAGTTCGGAGGACAAATATGATTGTCCTTACAGTAACAGCAAGAGAGGCACATAATGTCCCGACGTTCCCACACTAAGCGGATTCGACTGTACAGCTCTAGGTACATACCTATATGTAGAAAAGTGAAGCGTAACATCATTCTATTTACTGAAGCGATTAGAAGCAGTGACTGATCCTACATGAATCCTTCACTATTATTGGGGAGAATTCCCCGCCATTTTTGAAATTCTGCTTTTTCAATTGCAGCATTGGGTGAGTGGGGTCTCGTTTGTGATGATCAGTTTGACATGAACGATGCTCACGTTGTCTGCCGCCACCTTGGTTTCCCACTGGGAGCCAAAGATCTGAAAAAGGATTTCGGATCACCGACGACAAAAGTCACCAAGTTCCTAATAGATGACTTGAACTGTACCGGCACTGAGTCGACTATTGCGGACTGCTCTCACAATGGATGGGGAGTTCACGACTGTAATCAGGAAGAAGTAAGAAACGTCATATTTCAAACTCAGTAAGGGCATACAGACCCATACACTCACCGACCCAACACTGTTTTGCTCTTAACCGTACTGTGAAAAGATTACTGTGATTTCAATTCCTGTATAATGAAACATGAACCCTCAGTGGCAACTCAAAAAACCGTTCATTTTCGTATTCCAGGCGGCCGGTGTAGTGTGCAAAACTGTGGATGTTGAGTGTTCGAACAACTACTGGCAATGTAGAGGCGCTGCAGAGTGCATCCCTCTCGGGTTCCTGTGCGACAACGTTACAGATTGTCAAGACAAAAGTGACGAGGATCCAGCATATTGTAATGTATGGGATTTCATAGTTAAATCTCTATTTATATTTTGAGCTGTTTCTTACGTCTATTTTACTCTTAATACTTGTTCTCTTTTTTTTAATTTTCTGATTGACATTGGCATCCGGTTCCCTCATTTAAGCCACGATTACACGAGGCCAGTAGGCAGTCCAGCTGGCTGGTGCCAGCTGACTGGCGCGAATTGGAAGCCAGCTGATTGGCGCCAGTAACTGTTCAGACGTAGCCATCTGACTGGCGCTAGTTGGGCAAAAACCATGGAGGCGAGCGCGTCGTCATGGCAGTCCCGCGTTCAGTTAATAACATTTTTCGCAATTTGTGTCATGCGACATTCATTTGTGCCGTCACATTCGTTGTAGGCTTCGACGAGCTTCAGATTCAATTCGTTGCCCCACTTTTTGGGTGGCACATTGCGCGGTCAATCTGCACTACTGTAGAGCTACTATCAATCTGTGGTGGATGGCCCACTGGGCTGGAACGCGGCTTACCGGCGACTTCTGGTATGTCATGCCACCTCAGGTTTTTGGTGGTGGGGGGAACTGGACTTGCCTGAAACCTGCAGCTCAAGCCAGTCAACTGGCACGGAATTTTTTTGACTCGACTGGCCCACCATTGGTCTCAGTGGTGTTTACACGGAGCCAGCTACTGGCGCCAGTGAACTGCCTTCCAGCGACTGGCCTCGTGTAATAGCGGCTTTAGTACAATGATCATATTATTTTTGGAAAAAAGATGTTTCAACCATTTTAACCAACTAAAACAACTCAAGCACCATGAATACTATTTTTACATAGTTGAAGGGAGTGGGAACAGGAGAACATTGTATCATATTTTGGAAGAGGCCTTTTTTTCTCGCTACTGCCGCATGCCGATTGATTGTTTTTGATCTACCACGGACTCACTATCACAAGCTGATACACACACACCACTCGTTTTGTAGGAACAATCCTTTTTTTTATGAACTTTGGCAGTTTAACTACCAATTTTTACGCAAAATTTGTAGTTTCCGTACATCCACGGTCGTGTGCAGGGCATGGAAATATTCGATAAATTGAGGGCTTTCCAACGAGTGGTGAACGATTTTCATGGGTTGGAAATTGAGGAAGTTCCTTTTCCTTAACAACGGATTCGTTGAAAGCGATAATGATCAGAACACAACTGGGACAATTTTCGTGGACAACTTTCGTCAACAGTTTTTGTGACGATTTTTTTTGTTTATGTGCCATAGCAAAGACATAAAATGTCAAAATGTCAGCTCGCTAAATGAAGACACACATGATACATAAGTACATATGAAGTAAACATTATGATCCCTGCAAGCTGATAATAATTGGTTTGTTCACTGTGGGTTTTACGGGTGACTAGCTAACCGTTGTGTGAACCACCCTGTGTCTTGTGTGACTGACACTAACTCAAACCATTTGAACGTCTCGATCACAGATACAGGTTTGGCCGGAACTGTACAGAACGAGGAAGGGGAAGCTCAAACAACGCGACACATGAATCCAAAGCTGGGAATCAAATGATTTGATTGGCTATTGTTGACGAGTGATGGTGGGGGTACTTGCCAGAAAGCGGTAGCTAAGCAGAAAAGTCCTCTGACCGATCTGGCTATCAAAAAACCGTCCGCGAGTGGTGGACACGGCGAACAGGTGGAAACAGTCAGAAAGGAGATAGGAAATCCACTCTGAACGCTCAAGTGACTTTCTGGTGGTTTGCAAATGTCTTTTTCGCCACAGCAAACAAACCTCATAATCTGATAACATTGTCATGGATAGTTTTATATTATCCACGACAGGAGGGAGAGGTAGTTGTAGTGGAGAGGTGGTGTACATTTTTCTACAATCAATGTACCTTTTCTCGAGAACCAGTCAACTTTCTGTCACAATTCTTTTATAATCGTATTCACAAATCTTAGTCACTTTTGAACATCAGCATTGAATATCAATAAACAGTAATCGTCCGATTAACGAGATCGAGTTGAAGTTAGAAAGAAAAAATTCTGTTCGGTGAATTGGTTGCCGAGAAAAGGAACATGAAAAATCTTAATATACAGGTAATTACTACTACAGGCCCTTAAGGTATTGGCGTGAAGAATTTTTTCGCTATTAATTTGTATTTGGATTACTCTTAGATACTTGTATGTTGGTCGTTCTCAAGTTCTGTCAAATCGTACAGCACTCTCCCTCAACATGAGATAATATAAGTTACTGGTTTAGGATATCTAGGTACTCAAAGCCATCTGCATACATTACCAGGACCACCTTTAGCGATTTCGGATAAGGCGTTTCATAGGTATTTAATTTTTTCAGGAACAATTTTCGGTGAGGTTGGTTGGCAACGGTGGAGAAAGCCGGAGCGCCAAAGTAACGGAAGGGCGTGTCGAGGTTAAACGCTTCGGTGTTTGGGGCACTGTCTGCGATGACGATTTTGGCCACAAAGAAGCCGAAGTTGTCTGTAATTCCCTGGGCTTCAAAGGTCCTGCTAAGGTGATTATAGAAGTACCAGATGCATGAGTAATTAGTATAAATGAGTAATTGGTATATTTGGATAAGCTAACTCAGTGGCCACAGCTGTATCAGTTTCCATTACTCTTTAGCCGATTTCAAGATCAGCTATTGCCTAACAGCTATTTTATGGGCTGGTTTGTTCCCTTCGGCTTTGGTTGTAGAAATTGAATCTTTCATATTTCAGTCGTACAAAGAAGCAGCATTTGGAGCTGGGACGGGAATCATCTGGTTGGATCAAGTCCACTGCTTTGGTAACGAGACCAACTTGTCCGAGTGCATGCATGACAGCTGGGGTCAGACCAACTGTAAACACGATGAAGATGTTGCTGTCGCCTGTTCCCCTCAAAACTTCAACATGGAACCTGTACGTGAATTATTTGTTGGAATGTGACATAACTACCTTCACATTGATATCATCCTGAAAGAACCATCATGGCCTATCTAAAAAATTTCAAGTTTTCAGGAATTTAAAAAAACCGCTTTACTGCTCCAATAATTATAGTAGTTTACTGCTTTCAATTAAACGTCGCCTCAGTATAACAACTAGGTAGGTACCTACCTAACTCAAAATTTGACCGTTTTGAGATAAGTGGTCCAGGTCGCTATGGTCGCAGTGGTCGCTGTGTTGTGTTAAAACTATACAACTCAATCTGAACCGTTATGGTCTTATTTTTAGAAATTTTCGAAGTGGATAACTTGAATATCGTATTTTTCAACCTGTCGTTGTTGTACAAATTTGTTGTACAGGTTTTTAGAATCAAGTGCTATAACTTCACAACTTGAATTATCCAATTGAAGGCAAAGGTCACTTGGCATTCGCTTAAGCCTTACAAGAATTATTTGAAAGCAACTAGATAACTTGCAATTCTTTGGGTTAAGCCCCAGTTTCGAAACTGGAAATCACAACAGGGTTTCTGCCGAATGTTAACCAAAAACTCAAGTGTGACATCAAAATGTTGAAAAAACTTCAAACTCATTTTTTGAAACTGCTGATTCAGAGTTGTCAAGTTGTACTATTGAGGCGAAAATTTGTTGTCACTAAAATATTCCCTCTAGGTAGCTATTCTCATTCTTTTTTTTTTCCTCTCACAAATTGTTATTCTGTAAAAAATTGTTGTTAAACCGGCCGAGATAACGTTTGTTTGTGCCTGGAGGTAGGCCGTGTTAACATAATCAGGGGCCAACTCAGCGGGCTAATTGAAAACTATCCAAAAATACGTAAATTGTTTCGGTAACAAAACCTTACCATGTGGGATAATTCTCGTACCATGGTCAAAAATGAATGAAATATAGTGTTTTCGAAGCATTTTAACAGGTACCTAGGTGAGTAACTCTAGAAATGATTAGCAAAATTCTTAATTATCATAATCACAATTGAGGATGAAGAGCTGGATGAATGGGCGAAAGAAGTAATTGGAAAAGCACTTGGTTGCATAGGGCTCGCGGTCAGTGGAAATAGTTGCCGAGTTTTCACTCACACAGGGACATTCATATAAATTCTCGAGACAAGTCTTCACATCCCTTGTCAAAGTGGTAAGAATTAAGATAATCAGCGTCAAGTTGTTCATTACTGATCAATGGAAAATACAGTAGAATCTGACACAAGAACTTGACGATCATTGCTCACAACACCGTTAGCCACTCGTACAGAATTGTCACCATATGTCTTTAGGTTCACATGGAGATGCCATTCCAGACAGCAAGTCGTTCTGCAATGCTAATGGCCAACGCAAAATGGATTATTGCAACGCAGTGTAGTGAATACTATATCAAGATCTCCAGATATTTTCCGCTGTCGGAACCTTTGCTGTACCTGGGCAGAGGTTACTGTGCACACCTCTCCTGTTTGGTTGATCAGCCATATTGGAATTCGACATCCCTGGTTGATTTTGCCGGTTAGATTTCCGGTTATGATTCCCCTGCCATGTGAACGCCTCTGTGGCAGAAATTATGGCGAACGCGTTGTCGTACCAAATTGCTGTCCGGAATTGCATCTCCATGTGAACCTAGATTTGTACGGCATCTGTTACAGCATCCTTCGATAATAGTAATTCGTCGCCACTTATTTTTTCATCCATTTCTGACATATTTTTATCACAGTGTCACACAATCACCAAAAAGTAAGGGCGCAACTGGAAACAGGAAGGTTATGAGAAAGACCATAACCTGTAAAATTCAAACAATGGGCTGTTTAATAAAATTAAAAATGGTTAATTCGTGTGTAGCGAGGTGTCACGGTACCTAACAAAAAGAGAGGTCATGCGGCCTAAAAAAAATTTCTTGAGTAGAAAACAGGGCTTTAAAACCGAAGCATTCAAAAAGTGGGGCTGAGCTTGTGACGTCTTCACTGAAGGAGGCTGTAGCTCTAGGCAGTAAGCGCGCTCAGACTTTGTGCATGATCACCCACTTTTTGTTTTTTTGTTTTCATGTTTTATTTGGTTTACAGTAAATCGAATAGTTAGTGATTGTTTTAATTTCATGTTTCTTTAGCAATGTACTTTCAGTTAAAAAAAAAAACATCATGCTCCCAATAGAATAAGACCATTAGCGGTTTTTTCCTTTTTCCCCCTTCATCGAAAATAGTGGCAATAGCTCCAAACGAATGATAAAAGCACAGGAGGAATGAAAAAATACAAACATTGACGCTAACTTTTAATTCAAAATCCGATTTAATTGAGATATAGGCCATGATAGTTCTTGAGCGACGATAATGCAATTCTTACTAATAGTAGGTAACCGTCAATATGCGAAGTGTAAATGTTCATTCTAAATGTACCTATTGATAATATTTCTTTTTCATGGAAACCTAGGATCAAAATTTGGACGAGAATGAAGAGGATTTCGAAGTAGTAGTTCCTAATCTTGATCAAATCCTTCCCAAACAATGCGGCAAAGTGGATGAAGATGCCTTTGTTTTGAGTGTGCCATCCATCGTGATGCAACGAGTGGTGTCAGGCTTTGAGACGACTAAAGGAGCATACCCGTGGCAGGTGGGCAGCGTCTTCAGTCATCGTACCAACTTACCCATAAAACTATGGGAAAAACTCATATTTATGTAGTGTTCAAATCCTTTAGGGGCATAGGTGGAATGACTACCCGTATTAACAATTAACTACGCATTATTTTAAATCATTATTGATTTCAACTAACACGTAAGCAACCCTCGAAGCTTATTTGTGAACAGAATCGTCAATAAATGCCTAGCTACGTACTACTACTGTTATTTAAAAATTTTTAATTGAAGAAGATTTGGCTTTTAGGCCAGTATACGAGTGAGAAGTATATACGGAAAGAATACACACTGGTGTGGCGCCATTGTGATTACCACAAAACACGTGTTAACTGCTGGGCATTGTCTAAGGGATTACGTGAAGGCTGCATATACAGTAAGAGCTGGAGACTTTGATTCAGAGGTAAGACCATGCACGTTACTGATTTCCCCAACACTATTCAGGATGTGCAAAATCATGGGCACACTGGTCTTCATGTTCTGAGTTGTTCGGTTTTGTGTTTCAAGGACAATGAAGGGACGGAACAAGATCTAGAAGTTGATCAAATTTGGATTCACCCCGACTTGGACAAAGGGACGAGACTGAATAATGACATCGGAGTCGTCAAAGTCAAAGATCCTGGATTTAAAGTCAACAAGTACGTCAAGCCGGCTTGTTTGCCTGAGAAAAGTGCTGCTTACACAGCTGGAAGGAACTGCACAATATCTGGATGGGGAAGCAGCACTGCTGGTGCAGGTAAATCGTTTACAAGCTCGCAACCTCCTCTCAAACCACTTGCCTATTGAAAATTATGCGAATGGCCGCCTCTTTATAGGAGTAGTCACTTAAACTCTCTCGTTGAAAAATCGTTTGAAGAGCGTTTTTAGAAACATCGATCAGTTAGACCTCTATGGCGGTTTTCTGTCGAATCTATCATCAAACTCACTCTGAATATAACTGGGGAAAAAAATCTGCAAATTATTACACAATTGTTTATTATTTTCCTATAGGCAGGTGTAGATACCCCTTCTATGTAGATCACGGTTTCTTGTGGTTCACATGGACAACAATAGTTACAGACAAAGCGCGTAATAATCAAGATATAGCCTGTGTTCCAGCCTCTGGTTGCACAGAACCCCACACGCAGATCCATAAAGCATGTACATTATCTTATAATGTTGTACACTTATTCAAAAGTCGTTGCACGTTGAGAGCGTAAACCTGGGGGCCTATTCACTAAGCCAAAGAGGCATCTCTTTTCCATCCTCTCTTTTGGCAAAAGAGATTTTTATAGCATCCATGACAGGGTTATTCAGTAACTTCTAAAAGAGAGAGTTGGCAGCCATCTTGACATTTTCGATCTCTTTCAGAGACTCCTAATTAGGTGTCTTTTCTTGAAAGAGAGACTCTTTCTGATTTGTTTGATATTGATATCATTTATCATCCTTCTTCATCCACTACCATATAGGACATTTTGATTTATGTTTTTTAATATCTTAAAGGTAAGTCGATTGTTCTTTAAAAATATATACATATTATCGATTCATGATTAAAAACGTCTAAGTATGGGTTGAGAGCTACTCAGTAAAATAGACGAACCCGGGAGACACTGGAAGAGACTCTCTCTCCCAGCAGGTTTTCAAAATAGGTAATCTCTTTTCACTATCTCTTTTAGTGAATAGGCCAGTCAAATTCAATTACGCGTTTGCGTTTTAAGTCGATTACGCGTCAATATGAATCCGCCGTGAAGCCGAGCTTTGTGGACCAACTAACCAAATGGGACCTACAAACAAATTTCTTTAAATTATGGTTCTTGGTAACTCAGGAACGTACCACAGACGGACAGAAATTTCTTTATTCCATTTTAGAATTTTATGTGCCTTGCACTTTCTACATAGGTACGTTTGCAAACCATCATTTTTGAGCGGGTGTTAACATTTTTTTCCTCATGCTCGGTTCTAATCGTTAATACTTCATAACTATTGATAACTCCAATAGAAACCCAACTTTCTTCATTTCAATTTCTAGCCTTTGTCCGGACTTTGCACGCTACGTGGCTGTCCATACTACCAGTTGATGACTGCAAGGCCAATAAGGTCTATGGAAGCAAGGCAATCTCTGCCGGGATGTTCTGCGCTGGCAGCCTTCGGGGTGGAGCTGATTCCTGCCAGGGTGATTCCGGTGGCCCTTTCTTATGCCCTGAGGATGGTAAGTTTCCTCAGTCTGCTATACAACTCGCTGGTTTTTATTAAGTCTCCCTTACGTTTCAAAGAGCATAATCTACAGATGTTCACTATCGATGCTGTTTTATAGTGTAGGTATTTGGCAAGCTGTGCAACTAACTGGTCCCTTTTCTTATCCCTGATTCAATGTGTTATTGGCTGTAACTCCTATTCACTTCTCCTACCAGGGAACATCATGACAGTTTATGGAATCACCAGCTGGGGTTTGGGTTGTGGACGCTCAAACAGTCCGGGCGTTTACACAAACATACGTCACTACCTTGAATGGATCCACAACACTATCATGAAGTAAAGTCCTTTAGTGAACAATGAAGAACTCGAAACATCAAGTCCTTGTTGCCCTGCCTGTGATCTCTCCTCTACAGCTTATGAAGTGATATTCCAACCAATCTGAGGTAGCTCATAGGTTTTGTGGTAGGTATTTCAGTTAAAGTTTAGAGTACTTACTGAACTTGAATTGGCAGGCTCCTCATTCCTCCTCCTCCTTCTTCTTGTAAATATTTCAGTTCAATTCATCTTGTACTTACTGGTCGCATGTTAGATAACGTCTGTCATATGATAAGGTTTATGCTGTTCTAAATCACTGAATGATTTCACACTATTAAGATAACTGTTTTTACTTAGCTTTTTCTTACATTTTCATAAACTCTGTGAGAGCATAAATATATTATATAGTAGGTACATACGCATCCTTACTTGAATTTACAAACCAAATGAACTTACGGTTACAAACCTGTTTGTTGATTAATGCATCTTTAGCAGTGGTGAATACAAATGGGTCTGAAATTGGCTGGATTTTTTTTTCTCTTTAATAATTCTATTTTGCATTGATAATTGATGGGAAAAATCGAATGAGTTTGTTGAAATAGCCATTTCACGTTTGAGAAGTGCCTAACTCCTCAAACCAGTGACGACAGCCTACGAACAAGCTATCAGGGTATCCATGGTGATGAAATGCCTAGAAGCGGATGGATATTCACCAACGATTTATCTGACCCACTCGGATTGTACCAACGCCACTGCGCTCTTACAGTATTTTGTGTCATTAGAGAGTTTTTGCAACACCCTCGCACCGAAACGAAACGGAAAACGACACCGAAACGGAAATGGCGGATAGGGCGACCGAAGTCAGATGCTAACCTTTTTCGGTTCAGTTTTCGTTCAGCTTTGGCATCTACCGGCTGGTGGAGTCACGCTAACGTTATGTCAACCTCTCTTTCATCCATTTTACTCCGTGGTTAATACAAATCTATGTCCACACATGGCGTCAAGTCTGCCAAGACGCCAAGAAGCAGCTGTGAATACGACGCTCGACATTTTTATTTTCCAAGGAAAACAGATGAAGGTAGGTAGCGTTATACAAATGTAAGGTTAAATTACGTTTCGTCATCTCAACACGACGAAAGCTGACACCGTGAGATCCCGGTATTTTTCGTCGCCACGGTTCGTCAAACTTTTTGGTGTCTTAAGTGCGCATGCGCAGCACTGCTTTCGTTTCGTCGTGAGTGTGTTGCAAAAACTCTCTATTAATTTTCAAACTGTTTTACAACACCCTGCCCACCAGCCACTGATAGGTATCAAGTGATGAAGCTTGAAAACACAGTCCATGGACTTGAGCGATGCCAGCAGGGTGGGGGAAGCCATTGCGAGGTTCATTCAGTAGATGTACCCATTAGGGGTCTACCGCATAGCTCACTGTTTCCCTACAGCTAGAACTACCATGTGGCTGGCCACTGCTGTGTAGCAAAGCTCTGGTAATCCTCTGGTATGGTAAACTGCTACTAGTCTCCACACTAGCCTGTGTTGTTGTAAGCACTAGTCTGTGCTTACAACAACTCGCTGGTTTGGTGAGTAGGAACAAGTAGAGGGCAAGAACTGAAAAAACATATTCGGTTGGGTACAATAATTTAGGTTCCTCGTTGATTTGGATCGCTACTACTGGAAGGAGTCAGGGGAAAATCAGTATGATTGAGAGGAAAATCAGTATGATTGAAACGGCACGAATTAGAAAATACCAAAGTGTATAATGAGAAAATTAAAGATTCCTTTCAGAAAATATGTGGGCAAATTTATGAAGTATCAAGTAAACCTGAAGGAGCTCCTGTTTAAATGGAATGTACAATGTGAAAACAAGTGGCGACTAAAACAGTGTCCTTTTCTTGGCGGATGAACAGATGGTATATAAACGAAACGATATTTCTGACCTTCTGACGGCAGTATGGCGTTTTGGCAAAGCCACTCACAAATACGTTAGGGGGCTGACCCGATCTGGTGATGTCCTGAGTAGATAGGTACCGCAAAAGAGAGATGGCTTCAGGTGTGGATACCCTAGAGTGTGGCACGCCAGTCCAGCAAACTGGGCGAGTTCGTTGTCTAAGGGGATGCTGCGACCCGTTCAGCTGAAGAAAAAGGGTTCACAGCTTCGGAGGATACTGTTAACCTCTCGAAAGCCACGAGAACAACGTTGGTGAATACTTGTTAATATATTGCTTGGCCAAGCACAAGGATTGAGCTGAGTCGTAGGAAAATCGGCGAAGAACTGAGCCACAGTGGGGATTGTTGTGGTCGCAGAGGATTACCCGTGATGAGGAGCCACCAACTCGAGCCATGATCGACGGATAGTGATCTAACTTAAATCACTCTATAACTTAAATCACTCGCGGCGGAATAGTGGAAATCCATAGCAAAAAACTACAGGATAAAAATAAAATAGTATATTTCCACGTACAATAGCAAAACATGTATGTATGTTTTGCTATTGTACGTGGAAATAGACTATTTTATTTTTATCCTGTAGGATAGTGATCTCTTCACGATTCGTGGACTATGCCGAAAAATTATGCCCAACAAGCCTACAAACAAAGGGGAGTAAGGATGCCCAAACAGGGTCACCTGGCCAACTACCTGATGTGATGGCCAAAGCTGGAGGTAGGTACGTCCAGCTCATCTCATCCTCATGCTCTTTTATGCAGAATGTGAACTTTCACAGATGTAAATATCAATGTTTCAAAGAAGTCAAGGATGCCGCTAGAGTTCTTGGAAAACCCTTTTCTTCAAACATTCAGTCTGAAAGTGTTGTTCAGCCTAGGAATACTCATTTTACAGGGTTTAAAGTACACATATAACAGGCCACGTGATAGGGTTCAGTTATCTCAGGTTAGTTATCTCTGATCCACTCCAATATCACTACCACTGAGAGATGAACCACAATAATGTAAAAAAGAATTTTATTAGGTAGGTAGGCACTTCGAACTGTACAGCTGCCGTAAAAAATCATGGGGGGATGTGGCGTTCCCATGGACTGCCCGATCCTCAACTTTTTCTTTTGTTCTGCTGCTCTCTTCTTTTTCTCTGCCCCTGCGAAAGAGAAACACTTGATGAACTATTGATGAATTGAATGGAATTGATTACCTATCATTTTTCATAATTCTGTTTAACACTTAATGACACAAAGAGATCACTATGTTGAATGAATAGATGGTAAGTGTTGACACACAAATTGTTTAACTTCACTTGTGCAAGGGTTTGAAGCGGTGGTGGCTGTGGTAGGTCAGGAGCAGGTAAGCAACACTATGACACCTACGCTGTACCTTGTACACGCATCTATCTGGAGCCATCCATGACTTCACCTCGGAGCCAACAGCCCTTGGGCCAACAGCAAATCAGTTGTCAATAGCCCGCAATTTGCCGCATTTTTACTTTTATCCCCCTCTTTTAGTCAAATAACGCTTATTTTTGAAAACGGGCTTCAAACTACCATTTTTCCAAGAGTTCTAAACATGTTTTTTGAAAGAAAAAAAAAGAAAAATATTCTTCATTAGAAATTTTACTAAATAATTATCCAAAGAGACAAATACAACACTTTGCTGAATAAACATAATATGGTAAATGTCGACACTCACATTTTTTACTACACTTGTGCAAGGGTTTGAAGCGATTCTACTTGAGCAGGCTCTATTAGTCCAGAGGCAGGTAGGCAACAGGCAACCGAAAATATGACAGCGCTAATAAAGCTACTGACTGTCCCAAATTTTCAAGGTATGACAATAAACCACTGATAAACTTTTCAGTAAAGGGCCATTTGTGTATGAGTTTCTATCGAATGCTTGGCATCTTGTTTATCATGTCTGCTAAAATTGCAGTAAAGGTTTGTGGTGCCTGCTTTTTGGTCCTTGTTCTTTCATCCTTGATGATGGAAGGTCCTCGACCTCCAAAAATGGGGACACGAGAAACGTGACGCCCGTTCTCGGAAGCTGGTCACACCAGACACAAAAATGAAAAATAAGAACCAACTATCCACCTCTGTTAGCTTTGAACATGAATGGGGGGGGGGATGAGGTAACTGAAGGGGCGTGGAGGAGGAGCTGGCTGGCTCGAGTGCAGGAGGAGGTGTAGCTAACGTAATGAAAATCGCCAAAACGTAAATCCAGAGCTCAGGTCCACTGGACACCAGGCGACACTCACCAGCGCCAACTTGGTTATGGTATTTCTAGAGGGGGAGCTAAACGAAATGAATGAAGTGGTTCATAGTGAAGCAATACGACCGTTTTCACGAATGGGAGATCAGAGGCGATGGGCAATGTCTTGGAGAGGATCCCAACCAAGCCTGACTCAAAGGGAATTGTAATAACGGTAATGACAGATAGGTATGTCATTTCTTCCAAAACATTAGTTTATATTACCAGTTAGGCGGCACGTACCTTGCCTGCCTCCAGCATCTGCCTCTAGTTGATGAGCTAGGAGTAGTGATTATTTTCGTCGTGAAGATGTGACATCAAACTACTAATTGATAGAAAATACAGTTTTTAACAAAAAACGAAAAAATGATTTGAGTAGTAGGGTGCGTTGGTGATTAGGCCCGAATTTAGTGTACAATGACGAGGAAGTGTCATATTTTTCTTACTGCCTCTTCTATTCCACTTATTTTATGCGTTTTCATCTGTTCCTTTTCGTCTGTCCTCGCTGCACAATATGACAAAAATGTTGTTACCAAATTATAGCCAGTTCTGCATGGGAGAAGGGGTGAAGTAGGTAATGGTACACCCGACGATGCCGTTCTGCCATTAGTTTTGGTATCCAGCATACCCATATCGCAACGAAATGGGGTATTCCAATCATTTAAACGAAAATGTCGAAATCAATTTCTTTTTTCTTTTTTTTGCGAAGTTTACCCATTGCTTGGGGTTAACGAAAATCGAGTCTGTTCATAAAGAAAATGTTAACGTTAAATTACAGAAGGAAATAGAAATTGGGCGTTTGAAAAACAAAGGCGGGCCTGACGTAGACTGCCTCCTCAAGCTGACCCAAAACGCACTGAGTATCGGGGACAAATTAAAACGGAATAAACATAAACAGAAGATCGAGATGGAAATAATACAGTCGCTGAAGTTTCCTCTAACGTAACTGGACCACTTCTGAACGATAAAGTAGGTAACATTATGCTGAATGAGCGGAGACCTTGATCGCCAAAACCCTATGGATACCTTACCCCTTTTACGCACGCGCGCGCGCACACCCACACACAGCCTGGCCATGACGAAGACGTAGGAGCCGTGCTTTTTCAATATCTGGTATCTTCATTTCTCATTTCCTTTCCTATATTACACCTCCTTCACCTTTTGACAGTTATTTGAACTAAAATATTCCGAAAATCATCTTATTTTTTAGACTCACTGGAATAGGTACCCCATGGTGGAAACCCATTTCAAATACAATGTGAGTTATTGACTCATAAATTGGCAAGTAACTAGTTATGTATTGTCATTTTAATCATCAGGATATTTTGTTAATTTTCTATGTCAAACTAAATCAGCTGAAGAAAAACTTCCTGTTTTTCCTGATGTGATGTGGGATGTTAACAGAACTTCACTAGGTGCAGTAAGTGATTGTCATGGATATAGACGACAATTGACCATTGGTACCGTGTTGATGAAACTACCCCAGTAGTTTTAACAAATCATCTACGTGCACATGAACGCGCATTAACAAGAAAAAGTTCAAATGGGGAATCACTTGTAATGTCAAAGGGAAAATGTTCACAAAACGCAAACTACAAGGAACAGCAAAAATGTAAATATTGTTCACAAACATGTCATTGAGTATAAATATGCCCTAAATGGAAAGCTGATGGGAAACCTCCAAAACCATCAGAAGGGAGCAACTAACCGGATCGAAAATCAAACATGACATTTTTGTCTTTGTATCAGAAACCGTAGCCAAAACCTTGAAACGTAAACCATCAAATTTTGAGGGGGGTTAGAATTTATTTTTTTTCATGCTCGATTCCAATGGTTCATTATTGAAAATAATAAACCAAAATGATAATTGGTTTGTCGGCAACAGCTCAACAAATCATAATTTCCAACAAAGGCGTATTTTCTAGCTTCACACAATTTTGCCCACGAAAAACCGTACCTACTGCGAACAGGGAGGCCTTAGTGGCTACAGGAATGGGAGATGTCGAAGTTGAAGCTAAAGTAAATGGGCCATGAAAGAGAATCACCTTGTCAAACGCCTGGCATGTGTACCAGGAATTCAGAAAAACCTATTTTCTGTCCTCGCAACGCGACATCGCAACAGCGAATTTGTGTCAAAATCAAACGGGTGTCATCTCTCGATAGGTGGACAGATTCAAGTGGTAGGGAGGAGACTGATCAAGGGCGGACTTTACAAGCTGGAAGTAAGAACTTTCAGGCCTCAAGTAAAGGCTATATCTGCGAGCTAGTTCAGTTCACTGGTGTAGAAGAGGAAACAGGGGGCTATACACAGTCAAAGAGCTACTGAGTGATAATGGCGGGGAATTCGACTGTGGGTCACTGAAGGAAATTCTTAGTAAACAAGGAGTGAAACAGAGGCTCACAGTGCCTTACACCCACGAGGAGGCAGGATGTGTTGAACGAGAGTACCGAAATGTGATGGAAATGGCTAGAGAGCATTGACGTGTGCACGTGAAGGGAGATTTCCTCAAGCCTTGTGTGCTGAATTGATAAACTCTGCGGCCTATATCCTCAACATTGGTGAACCTTCGTCAGTTGAGGGTCCGTCACCATTCGAGCTCTGGGCAGGGAAGAAGCCAGTCTTCGCATAATTGGGAAGTAAGTGTGTTGCACACATTCTGAGCGAAAAGCGAAGGAAAATGGAAAAAAGCAGATAAAAGCCAACTGGTAGGGTACAATGGTTGGGATGGATATCGAATTTGGAATCCAGCAAACATCCATATTACCAGGTCAAGGGATGTTGTATATATGATGAACAGGTGCTGGAAAATCCAGCAGGCATTGAGCTTAAAGCTTAATTTAAAGCCGAAGCTACTCACGGACCCTGAACAATCACATTTACACTCCACTCCCACTGAACCTGAAGCTGAAATATCAAATCCAGAAAATTCTTATGAGAACGAAGAACCGAATGAATTTGTGAGTCAGCCTTAAGAAGGGATGCAATTAGCGATAGGTCGCAGATCAAACCACCTTCCATACTTTCAGATTTTGTATGTGACTCCATCATGGCTCTAGTAAGTGAGGCAGAACAAGCAGAAACGCCTACAACTTACAAGGATGCTATGAAGAGCGACAAACGAGAAGAATGAATAAGTAAAAGCTATGGAATCCGAGTTAAAGTCGTTAGCTCGCAACGGTACTTGGGTTTTAGAAGACTCACCAGCAGTAAAGAAGGCAATGGGTTTTTCGAATCATGACCAATTCTTATGGCTCATTCAAAAAATACAAGGCACGAACTTGCGGGAGAAGGGGAGATTTCATTGGAAAAGATAGAGACTGAAACCCAAGTTGCTGACGTGTTGACAGCATCACTCAAACAAGGGCATCAATTTCTATGTGAAAAATTGGGGTTGAGAGAATAATAATAATCAGTGAAGAGGGAAGATGTTGAGATTCTTCAACAAATTATTATTGTACCAACCTATCTCCAAGACTCAACATGTGTATTTTTCTTCTGAAATTTTATAAGTTTCCTAAAATCCTTCGAACTTACTTGCTATTAGTTTTCCTAGAACGATAGAAAACGTATTAGTAGGTACATACCTGTTGAGGATTGGCCCCATATCAACGAATGTAACATTCTTGTGAAGGCCGATGCGGTGAAGGCGAGAATGAGAGTCGTGGCTGCAAATCCGAACCTCACTGGCCAGTTCATTACATCCATGAAAGGGTAGAGCCAAATACCTGTTTGGAAGTAGGTCCCAAACAAGCTGTAAAACAGAATTTGGAATTATCTTGGAAATGACAGGAATATTTTGAACAATTGAAGCACAGGGTGTTCATGCTTTAGAGCGAGGACCGTAGAAATCGATGCTACTACTAATTTACAACAAAAAGATCCTCCGCAATTTTTGTAGCCTCTCGTTTTCTTGAGTTTTTTCACCTTTAAGATTTTTTCGTGTTTCCGACCTTATACCACTAAAATGTCCATGACTTTCTTATATTACATGTACAATTAAGAATAAGGAGAAGGTTGGAAAGAGCGTTAAATTTCCTACCAGAATATGGTCATAACATAAATTATGGAATACACTCAGCAGGCAAAAAATTTAACTCAAAAGGAAATTTTCTCAAATTTTCTGTTTTCTCAAAAATGGGAGATTGAACGTGCATGTGACGGGAAAAACTTCCTCAGAATCTCAGCTTTCCAGTTTTACTGCACTAATTAGGGGAGAAAACAGGGGTTTCGAACTACTGGTAGGTGCTAAAAAGGACGTGCAAAATAGCCTCATGACTGGCTTCTCAACACGTTTGTTTATGTTTTGTCAATAATATCTTGTCTATTATCTGTAAAAGCTCCTTGTGTAATAGTCCAAAACCCCTGTCCTTTTCAGGTTTCCGAAACCGGTGTGTAATAGTGGGAAACTACTTGTGTAATACATAGTTCGAAACCCCTGGTTCGTGTAGGAGAGGTTCGGGAATGTCACCATTCGATTCAGTGTGGAGAATTACTTACGTAGAAGACGACACCTAACTCCTATAGTCATGGCCAGGTCGAGTCATAAATCCTAACCTAAAACACTCGAATGTACCTACTCAAAAAGTTATGTGTGGGCCATATTCTGATAGGAAACTTAAGGCTCTTTCCAACGGTGTCCTTATTTTGGTTTATTATTTTCAATAATGAACCATTGGAATCGAGCATGAAAAAAAAAATTCTTACCCCCCCTCAAAATTTGATGGTTTACGTTTCAAGGTTTTAATTTTACAGTGTTATGGCAGAGGCACCTATGAGTCACAAGTGGGGACTCCGGACCACTGAAACCAAAACCGGATTGAACCGTAGGACTTATGAGTGTGGCAAGGATTTCACGTTAACGCATGCACAGATCTCTCCAACTCTGATGAAATTCTGAATTGACCATCCAATGACCTCATCACCTTTGATTGATGAAATGCATTAGAAACGAAGTTTGATACGTGGGGGAAGCAAGTCACGTCTGCACAAGGGCAGGTGAAGATTGCTGTCAGGTTTTGATGAAATCCTTCTACATTGTTGCACTGCCTTTTTTGGATTGCTGTCAGATTTTGAAGAAATTATCTTGCATTGCTACACTGTTACTGCTACTCTGTTGCATTGGCACACGGAAGCAATGATGTAACTATGATTCGCTATTTCACTATTCAGTTACCACTGACTGCGCAGCCATCACAACCAAGATGGCGCATGTAGGTACGCCCATCTTATTCCTCCTCTATTACCTCGATAAGTTAGGTACGCCTGATTAGGTATTGTTGAAGAATCCACAGAATAATCTGTCAACTAGGTAGGCAGAGATCCGCAAATCCACATATTTTTCACTTTAACATTGTATTCAGCGCCTTTGAAAATTCCTTACTACCAATTTTCAGCCCAAAATGCCGTTCAGGTTTGACAAGGGGTGGGGAAAAAACGGAGGTGGTGCTGTGACATTAAGAAAGTAAACCAGTCAGATTTCTAGGTCGATTTCAGTCGTTTCGTTCAATCAGAAAGTGAACCCTCACGTTTGTAAGCTCTCGCATCATGATCCGTCTGATGAAATGATATTTAAAAGAAATAATAATAACTAAGTACCTCTGTAGCGTCATTATACCTACCTACGTACGTTCTCGAACGGAACTAGTCTTCTGCCTTGATTTTCTATTGGGGAAACTAATTAATGATAATCTACACACAGAGACTTATATTATAATCCAGTGCAAATAAAACCAAGAACTTACCAAACTGTGTATGCGAGAAGATAGGTGAGGAGTCCAATTGCAGATGAAGTCCAGGATGGCACCTTATGATTGATAATCAGAATGTCAACAATGGCGCCTAGTGAGTTCAATGTATGAATCACATGATTCATCCAAACCGGTATGACCAGATCCAAAACTTTGGGCAACACTAGTTCTCTATCTATGGCGTATACTACCCAAAAAATTGTGCTTACGACCTGGAAAAAAGATAAACAACACATCGTAATGAAATTGTAAACGCCTAGAATTCCAAACAAGGACCAAAACCAAACTGCATACCTCTACATCTGCAGGATGATGCACTTCGCACATGCGAGTAAAATACACCTAAGCACTGCCGGTGGGATTTTGATGGAGCTCACCAAGAAGATCCATATCATACCATTACAGTATAATATTGTACAATATATCAATAAAAAATAACATTATGCGTATTATAATAAGTGGAAATATATTATATAAATATTCATTGATGCACGATGAGAGAATCTATGCGTTCTAAACTTCAGGATTTAAGCCCAGGTCTGCACTTCCCCCTACTTTTATGCATGCTTGGGGCAAGTGCGGATGCAACAGGTGGGGCTTGTGCAGACTACTCTGCCGTCAGTCAAATGACTACTAGTCAGTCAAATTGAGTTTTTTTCACATTTTGAAAATATTTTTACAACAAAAATGACTTTGTCACGTTGACTTTTGGTTTATTATTTTCAATAATGAACCATTGGAATCGAGCATGAAAAAAAAAATTCTTACCCCCCCTCAAAATTTGATGGTTTACGTTTCAAGGTATGTAGAATCCAAAACTGCAATAAAAATATTTCTGTCTGTCCGCCGTACGCCGTACGCCGTACGGGCCACTTTTCTTAGTTACCATGAAAAAAAATTGATGAAATTCGGGTTATAGGTTCCGTTCGGCGTCTAGTTGGTCCTCGAAGCTCGACGTTCTGTGAGTCATCTCTGAGGGGTTCAAAATAGGGGTTGAAATTTTCAAAACGCCTATACCATTTTTTTACGTAAATATTTTTACGGTTTTAAATAGTTCTTGAACTTGCGAGTTTTTTAAGACCATCCGGAGCATCGTACGTCCAGCCGTTCGTTCACAGTAAGGCCCCGAAGTTTGCACCGACAGGCATTTTCGACTCCAGTGTGAATGAAATTGTATACAATCCAAACCAAATCTCGTAACCAGAGACGCGCCCACAATAGGAATTTGTGAGTGAATACGGCCAATCATTGGTAGGGATCACCTGATTATATTGGCGGAGTATGAAGTCGAGTTGGTTGTTCTGTGATATTATTTAATTTGAAAAATGATGGCTCTTTTGGAGTTTGTTGGTAGGTAGTGAAACTTGAACAAACGTTGAAGTATTATTGATGGGTAAATTATTATTACGGTAAATCATTACTCAACGGTAAATTATTACACAACGGTTCATTATACCATCTACGTAGAAGGGGCTGGAGTTTGTTGGTAGGTACTTTTGCAACTTTTTTCACTCCTCATCAACAATTCCTTTTCAGAACTTCATTATGTGTGTTTCTTTTTGTTAGGTACTGTTTGTCATCGGCAGAATTATTTTAGCAACATTTAACTCGTGATTTAGGTAGGTACCTAGTAACGTGTACGGGGTTAGGTACTAACCTACGGAGGGTCTGCGATCTACATAATTATGCATAGAATAGTACATATTATATTAATATTATATAGACGGGTTATCTATACATAGAGCTGTGATCTGTAACAGAAGGGTATTCTATACAAAATAATAAACCGTTGTGCAGGGATTTGCAGCGTTTTTTTAAATATTTTTCTAGCCCACAAGGTTTCGGGGGTTAAAAAGTCTATAAATCGGTAAATTCTGGACCAAATTTAAATTTTTAAATAGCTACGGATTCTGCAGAACCAGGAGCTTCACGCACTTGCCCCTAAACGACCATTTCGTCCACTATGTCAAGATGGGAGGCGAGGTACGCACTTGCCATTCCACCGGGGCAAGTGCGTAAGTGAGACTTCGAAAAGTTTCATGTTTCTGAGAAATCGGGTTTCAAGTTTTAGTGATTTTTTAATATACACTGTGAGAGAGGAAGGTTATAGTCAACGATTGCAAAAATCGTACATTTTTATCATCAAGTGGTGAATTTCTAGAGCCACCCAAAGTCAAACTTTCAATTTTTTGGTGTGCACTTGCTCCGACTCACCTTACCAAAAAATCAACAGCGGAGACCGCCAGGGGCCGGTAGCTACCTAATCTAACTTCGCTGATCTCACGGGAACCGGTTTATTCCACCAGATAAAGCCGTTGGGCTCAATTTAAATACATAAATAGGTATGTGTATAAAATACGGTGTGTGTACAGAGGGACTTACCAGAGCCATTGGTGTGGATACCGATATGAACAGGTAATCAGATGCATTGTGAATTCTGGTTTTCGGTATGCTACCTCCTACAGCTCCTAAAAGGTGACCCAAGATGCTAAGTACGAAATAGAACAACTGTAGAAGCTGAAATAAATTAAATCAAAATTAATAATAAAAAAATTCCAATTGTGTGACTTAATGAGCGAATACTGTCAAAGTAACACACTCCATCTTGAGGGCCTGGGTAGTTCGTAATTACTGGACCTATTGACGACAGTTTTGTACGTATAGTTTTATTTTTATTTTATTTTTTAATTTAATAAGGAAAATTGATTTTTTACCGGGAGGGTCTTGGTCTCGATCAAACCGGTTGAGAGGGGTTCTACTTACTGTAAACGTAAATTAACTAGATAATAATATATAAATAAGGAATAAAAATAGATGGTATTTCTGTCTGCAATTACTGTGAACAGTAAAGTTCAGCATGACAAAATGAGCTAATTCCCGAAGTACCACCCTATTACAACTAATACACTTGTAATTTCGACGGCGCCTAGTGACCACAAAATCCATTGAGCAAACTTAGAAGGACCAACGAGTTAACGAGTAGGTAGGTAGGTACCTATACCCTCAGTATTCCAAGGCATCAGACCCATTTGGAGGGTATTTTCTTCAGGATTTGTTGATGGTGATTTTGAATTGAACAACGATGACAGTACGACACTCGTCCGTTTGTAATGTATGAAAACCTGATCTTAAGGAAAACCTATAAAAGACCTTTAAAAAAAACTTTCTCCTTCGACTTTCTTGTTACCAGGTTTTAATAATAATAATCATAATAATAAACGGCTTTATTTGTGTTGGAGGCCACGAGGGCCCATGGTACACAGCGAATGACATTAATAATTTGCCGTTGTATTTAATCCTACCTACTCCAGAAATTGGTTTAGGTAGCTACACGGCAACATGAAATCTTTGTTTCGATAGAACTAAATTCCTAACATTGGTGACACAAAGTCAGAAGTTCCTATAAAACGGAATACAAATGCCGCCAGTCCAAGCATTATTATAGTATTATATATACGTAGGTACGCAGAGGTATTATCCGACATTTTAGTTTTATCTTGTTTGTCTTGTAATTGTTACTTACGAAGGTCCAGTTGGTTAAATATCTGAACGAGTACATTTTTAAAATGTCTACGAGTTTATGCTCCTCGTTGTGCGGGTGGTCCTTGTTGGTGAAGTGCATCAGAAACGATACGTAGGCGTACACTGCCAGAAGGGAAACGTGGAAAACTATGCCTGCGGATTCCATTTTTCAGACTCTGAAGTTCACCAACGTTGGATCAGACGCTAAAACATAACACAAGACCTGCAACTAGAATGAGGCCAATGATTAGCTCCTCGGATCTTGAGCGATTGTCCTACATTTTATGCGTATTAGGTCTCGATTGTATGGTACCGGTAATATCGGTAGATTATGCAAGTTGGGCAACGACAGCGTAGGTTGAAACATAGGTGGGTAAATCCTACAACGGCGCACGCGCTGACCAAAATTATTACAGCTCGATTTTCATTAAAATTCATGAATACGCGGATAATCTCTGTAAATTTTATATCAGTCGTAATAAAAAAGAAAATTTGAACCGGAGTAAGTGAAACCTTGTACTAAGAGAATCACGTGAGTGCCTGCGCAGAGGAAAGTTTGTGTTCGATTTGGATGGTATTCAGTCGAAGAAATTTAAGGCACAACAAGCAAAAACTTTCTAAATTTCAGCTCACAACGACCATTCTGGCTTCTGTCGTTATAGTTATCGGCCTTGCAATGATTTAAAGTTTCCGCAAGCGCAGAGAAAATTGTCTTGCCTCTACATTAAATTGCCTACTACCTACTCTCCAACAAGTAGCATATAGTGGCATCCCTTGAATTACTTGATGCTATAAACACTAATGGGGCCATTGATTCATTCAAAAATATATACAGATGCCATGGGTAACTCTTCATTCTCATTAGCCGCAATGCTCAGAAGACGGTGGATGTGAGTGGTGCACAGAGTTTGTAAAATTTCACTTTTGTTATTTGAAGAAACGTAGGAAATCAGTGAGAACCATTAGGACTTCCGCCTTTAATTTTAATTACATTCGCCTGATCACCGTTACCGGCACTGTTTTGTGTGGCGAGGTCGGCAAGTTTTGTTGAATAATGATAATTTATAACCAGAGAACACTGCAAATTATTACACAACGGTTTATTATTTACATTATATAGATGCCCCTTCTGCGTAGATCACTGTTTTATGTGGCCAATACCCTCGAGCTCCCTCCATATACAAATTCTGTCTTGCCCTTACAAAGGCATCGCCTTCAAGGGTTCAGAAAGATAGTTACCTACATATTCTTTTTTACTTAGAAATATTGTTGTCTACCTAAATAAAAAAACCTACCTATCTTTACAATATTTTTGTATTTACTTATTTTTCTGAATAAATAATCTCTCTCTCTCTCGCTCCAGGAAAGCCCTAAATCGTGGAGCCAAGGGAATTATAGTTTCATAAAAATGCGCGGGATTCAATAATTCAATCGTCAATTATTTGTTGTTATTCATGAAGATAACCATAATAATATTAATGAAATTCGGTTTGTTAATGAGATAACGTTTGTTACTTCCAAAAGTACCTATCAACAGAATCCAAAAGAACCATCATTTTTCAAATAAAATAATATCACGGAACAACCAACTCGACTTCATACAGCCATCCGCGATTATAATCAGGTGATCCTAGCAATGTCTGGGCTGGATTCATAGGTAGGTACAGTTTCATTCACAATCATGTTGACGAAGCTTTTCGGTGCAAACGAACGGCTGGTCTTACAATGCTCCAGGTGGTCTCAAAAAAATTCTTTAGTTCAAGAGCAATTTAAAAACGCAAAAAAAACCATACCCTTCTACTGAAAGTTTTCGAGCTACGGCGTTCTGAAAACGACAGCCCCTGTTTTTCAAGAGATGACTGACAGTAACGCCAAGCTTCGCAGACCAACTAGACCCCAAACGGGACCTACGAACCAAATTTCATTAATTTTGGTTCGTTGTAACTAAGAAAAGTGCGAAGCACGACGTACGGCGGACGGACAGAAATTTTTTTATTTCATTTTCGGAATCTACGTAACTTGAAACGGAAACCATCAAATTATGGAGGGGGGGGGGGGGGGTTAATTTTTTTTTTTTTTTTTTCATGCTCGATTCCGAAGTTTTGAAAATAATAAACCAAAAGGCATCATAGTTCACATTTTTTGTTGGCCATTTGATACCAAAAATAATTAAAAACGCTCCAAATGTTTCTCCCCAATAGACTGACTGTAATACCCTCAGGATCCGGAAAGTCTTGTAAATCTTAGAAAGAATGGTGTGGAGTAAGAAATACACCAAGAAGGAATATTTGACTTATAGTGCCTGAGGAAGCAAGAGAGGACCGAAATTGAAGAAAGTATTCAGTATTCAGTTTCCCATTTCGACTGCCCACTACCTACCTGCCTCCTTTCCCTTATGTTGATTTTTCGTTAATAACGTATTTATCTAACGTAGTGGTAGTTACGTACCTGTAGGTATGTAGGTAGTTGCTGAGTCTTTCAGCAGCGAGAGGTGATGTACACGAGTTTGCCAGCACAATACAACTGTTACACAAGCCAATCCCAGGAGTCCACTTAGTAAAATCGATTCCGTCAAATCATTATTCTATTAGCCAATTTGAATATCTAACGGGGAGATGAGATGGTTGGTGCGTGAAACATATACTTAGTTATGATTTGCACGACATTGGTAGTTGACCAAAATACGGTGGTAACGATCTGTCGCCACTTACGATTGAGCTGCAGTCGTCAAAACGCTCCTATTAGAGAGATCAGCTGTCATTCACAGTCTGGAGTGACACATAAATACATAAATAGGTAGGTCGCTATATATAATATAAATGTTTGTTAATATCTAGGGATGAATTCAGATGCCCTGAAACGGATTTGCCTGTAAAAAAATTTCAGAAATTTATGTTCCGAAAATTTTGGACCCATTGCAATAGCTTCATTTTCTTTGAAAATTCGTTGCCACATTTTTTATCAGTTTATCTTACCTAACGTCACCTGTGACTTGTGCATTGACATTACAAAAAAAAGCTTACATTACAAAAAAAAGCTTACATTACAAAAAAAAGCTTACATTACAAAAAAAAGCTTACATTACAAAAAAAAGCTTACATTACAAAAAAAGCTTACATTACAAAAAAAAGCTTACATTCAGCTTTTTGCTGAATGTAAGCTTACATTACAAAAACTTACATTACAAATGCTGAATGTAAGCTTACATTACAAAAAGCTTACATTACAAAAAAAAGCTTACATTACAAAAAAAGCTTACATCCAGCTTTTTTTTTGTAATGTCAAACTTCACATTTTATATTTCCGATAACCCCCCCAGTCGACAATCCACTGCCAGCACACACTCCACTGCTACGCCACTGTCCATATCCGACTTAACCGGAAAGCAATTTATTTTCATGACACCTACTGAGGCCTGAATGATGTGGGTCCATCAGGGAACCTCTACGATGAGATATTTATGCGCCTGACATGACACAAGTTGTTTTTCACAAGTTGCCCTGCGCAGACAAAACTAGCACATGAGACCATGAGGGCATAATCCAAAATGTTCAACATAGGTTTTTTCGAAGTAAATCACACAAAAAACTATGTATTTTAGTGTAAATATAATTATGTCAACAGCCTTTCAATGACTCCTTTTTGTATTAATTAATTAATTAATTTTTATTTTTATTATTATTTTATTCTTATATTATTATTATTTATTATTATAAATCCAAATATGTTCGTTCTCCCAATCTAAAAACCATTCTCGATCGAGAACTGTTTCAATTTCTGAACTTGGAGAAAAAATGAGAGCTTGCAGATTTACTATGATTTGTTTTCTCTCTATTCAAAAATCCCTATCCGAAAAATCCCTACCAGTTGCTTCATAATTTCTATGTTCGATATGTTGTTGTTTCCCGATTATTTGAGCATGGGTAGTACGGACGGGAGCATGTTGTGGCTGATCTAATTTGTTATGTTTCTTAAACCGAACTTTTATCGATCAAAACATTAATACAACTTTTATGGATCAAAACGAGTATAAAATTACGAAAAGGTAGCTGCTTAAATAATGGAAATTTATTATGTTTTTTTTCCCTCTATTTTCAAAAATACCTACTCAAAGTGCTGGGAACCAGTTGCTTCATGATTTTTTTCCTATGTTCGATATCTTGGGAACTATGTATTTACTTATTTGTAACCTTGTTTCTCAAATGCGAATATAGGTACATGAATATTCAGGTAAAAATTATAAGGTACTTACAGGTGAACCTGAAACATTAAGATTTCTCACAGTTCTCAGGATACGGTACTAGTTCCTGAAACTCGTGTCCCGATATGTGGCGCTCAGTACACGCGTGCAGGTTCTTTGTACTTACTTGGAACATTGTAGGTACATTAGCTTCGTCGAGGGGCCCAATTTAACCACCAGAGGCCTCGATCGAGTCAGCACTTCCACGTCGGGTTTTGAGGTGAAAGTGGAATAATGGAATCTTCTTCGCTCCCTTCTACCAGGAACACACCATTTGTAATAAACACGCAACAAAGGACCTTAACGAGAAACGGGCTCTGACGTATTAATTGTACAATACCTACCTACTTGGTACAACCAGTAGCCATGTCGCGATAACAAGAAATGTCGAGTACATCTTTGATTCTGCTGTCAATATTACCTGTGTATAAGAACCGTGTGATTGTAGCCAAAATGCAACCTGTTGTAAATTGACGTTAGTTTTGAATAAACTAAAACCCGAGTTTTCCTCATTAATAAGTTCTCCTACTTGCTAGAATTAGGAAACATACAATTTACCACAGTCAGAGCCCACTAGGAAATAGACCGAAGAGTTTGTTCGGGTGTGAATAAAAACCGTCCATGAGCCGGTTTTATTAGTATCTACTGAATTCTTCCCAAAATAAGAAACAGGTATGGCATTTTTTTCTTTTTCTTTTTAGAAAACTTCACATAATCTGATCGTCTCAGTGGCACTGTAGGTAGGCACCTTACCTACTTATTTCAACTCCAGGAAAAGTTGAATTTCACCAACCAACAAACACCTGCAAATGTGAATTCCTTAGACGAACAAGTGATTTCCAAACGTAGCAATTTTTTTAAAAACGAAACAGAAAATGTATTTCAAAATGCGCTTTGAGGGCCCAAATTGGTTTTATTTGAGACATAATTCAATTTTCTGCAACTTTCATTTCAAAGAGCTTTCCGATTTGAGTGCTGTTTTTTACCCAAAATTTAGGAGGGTGGTTTCTGCCTGAAAAATGCGTTAACTCCGTTCGGAGACCCATAACCGTGCTCTTAAGCAGCGTCGTGATACATGAATATGGAACCACACACCACGCAAGCACACACCGATACATCACTATTTTCAATGATGGTACGGAAAGTGATTTGCATTCGGATTGCTGACTCCCGACAAGTAGTTGATTTCAACATGATTCGTAGTATTTTGTTCATTTTTGTTTTTCTGCAACATTGCTACTAGTAGGTAGGAGGTACAGCTGAGACACTTTGAATGGAAATGTTAGGTGATTGTAGGGAAACACCTACCTACACCCTCTGGAGTGTCAAGCCAACGGCGGTTTGACTCATTCAAAAACTTGGTTCTAATAATGAATGAACAGCATGGGCATGTAGATTAAGTATGTGGAGGTCAGACATTTCCACCAGTCGTGAGGCAAATAAATGGACCTCGGCCATAAATAAGTACATAGGTAAATAAATATACATGCCTCGTAGGCCTTCTCAATGGCTGAAGGATCTTACAGTACCTAACTCAACGCCCTTCTTGAAAATGGGACCGACGTTTCTTCTGTCAGCATTTCACACGCCAAAAAATTGACTGACAGCTGCAGCTTTCAAGTGTGGAAGCGTTATTTAGGACATGAAACAATATGTCATGTCCTAAATAACGCTATTATATCGTACTCATTGTTCGCAAAAATTCATAACTGAGCCTAACTGAGCGTTGATTTCCTGCAGAAAATCGGTCATTCCGTCAGACATGCATGGAGCGTGAACATTTTTATATTAACGTCTAACCTTACGGTCAGCCGGTGAACTGTACCCAAGACCTTACGTTGATTCCACAAGTTTCGATATTTGAAACCGTTAAAAGAGGGTTTTTAAACCGCCGCAACGAGTAACAAAAGATAAGATTAGATAAATATAAAAACCTAAACAGCGGAAACAAACGTATGTGACTGGTTGCGTTTGCCTGTGGCTGAACTCGAGTTGTTTACTTGAGGAAGAGCAAATATTGGACGTCGCTATGGCTACACCTTGTCTCGGCTCCTTCAGCTGTGGTTTGCAGACAACTCATTACAATTCCCTGTGTACTAATTCCCTGTACACACAACCTTGCTAGGTATGTATTTGTAAGTACAGAGTATAAATTAATACCCTCTCATGACAATAAAGAATTCATCCATCATAGTGGCAATCACTGGTGTTTCCGAAGTCGAATAATATGTGAATGAGAGTAGAGGACTACCTACACCCACCTATTTGATGTACGGTCCAGCGCCTCGTTTGATGAAAATTTCTCATGAAACGCTTGACCACATTAAAAACTCTAGTAAAAGTTCAGTTTCTCTTAAACTTGGCTCTGGAATTGAATAAATTGAAATTGACATTCGGAGGGCTTCAGAACTAGGTTCATGACCCATATGTACCACGGAAAATTTTCATCGTTATACAGTGCGAATGAGGGTTCAATAACGGGTTAACAAATTTCTGAATGGGTACCAACGAATTAGTAAGAGAATCGGTAGTGTAATAATAATACCCACCTAAGAAACTCGTGGATATGTTTGTGAACTTCCTCAGACAATAACGCAGGAATAGGCGGTAGGTACCTACTACCACTGATATTTCGGAGTTTCGGGGGCTAGGTTTTGAACGCGCTGATATTTAAATACGTACCTGATCTATATCGCTGCCTCTGTGTGCTTTGCCCACCTTGGGTCGTTTCTTGGCAGCCGTACGCAAGCATCTTCTTAAGTGATGCGTAATTATTAGTTACCTACCTACTCCAAAAGCACATACCCCCCTTCCTTTCCTTTCTTTATTTATTTATTTATTTTTTGCTTGGCAGTTCCTTTAATTCGATTTAAGTAGGTACCTACTTTTATTTGCGTGTAAAGCTGCCTTTTGAATTATTGCTGTACCTATTTATTTTCATGTTATTCATGTGTGCTTCATACAGACCGTAAAGTGTGCACAATAAACATTTATTTTTATTATAAGTGCCTGCCTAATCTATATCGGTGCCTACAAGTGAAGGCCAACGTCGTGATAGAAACTAAACCTGGAAAAAAATAGCCGTTTCATGGTATGAAATTTGAAGACCGACAGTACACAAAGGTTGTCAAACTGATAGGTTCCTGCGTATTAAATAATGAATGCATACAAAACGTATGTACCTTATTGCTTCTGGAAGATCCAAGAACGTAGAAGGTGCTAACGTAGATCAAAACGAACGGCGAGTGCCTACCTATTTGAAATAGGATCAACTGTCTCATTTGACAAGCATTTCTCATGAAACACTTGATCAGATTAGAACCTCTAGTAAAAGTTGAATTTCTCCTTAAACTAGGCTCTCAAATCAAATGAACTGAAATCAAACTTCGGAAGGCTTCAGAACTAGGTTCGTGATCCGTAAGTTGCTATTACTATTAATACTAGACGGAAACTTGTTGTATCATGTGGTGCAAATGGGGGTGGGAGGTTCAATAGTGGATTGAATTAGTAAGAAAATCGGTGAAATAATACCTACCTGAGTAAACTCGTGATGCGAACTTCCTCAGATAATAACATAGGAATGTGCGGTTACCTACAACCACTGATATAACTACCTGATCTATATCGCTGCCATGATCGCTGCCTACAACTGAAGGCGGATGCTAAACTAGACCTTGCGAAAAATAATCATTTCATCTTGCAATCATGCAAGTGTTGGAATTCTGATACGCACAGGTTGTCCAACTGCTTAGTAATTCTGCTTGTTAAACAATAACGAATCGTGATTCATTCAACTGGAAGATCTAGGAACACAGAAAGTGCTAATGTAGAAGAAAAATCTCAGTCAACTGTCGATCAATGCACTCGCTTCATTGCTTTTTTTTTTTTTTTTTTTTTTTTTTTTTTCATCAACTGACTCCACTGTCCCACGACTACCCTTTCAAGTTAACCTGCTGCAAATAACTGAAAGTGCTAGCAACACTAATGGAGAAGGGGGAATGGGTCATTCCGTCTGGAACCGCTCTGGGTTCTGCAGAACCCGTTCCAAGGATGGAATAGTTCGAAACTGCCTGAGATTGCTCTTGAAACTTTTTTCAATTTTGAACTGCTGATTTATGAGTAATCAATTAAATTATTGAAACAAATTTTGAAGTTAGTGGAACTGAAATAAACCTATACCACAGACGAAGCCTTGGAGTAACTGAAGTGAGTAACCGAACTCCTTTAGGAGCTCAGAAGTAATGACCGGTTCCCAGCAGCTCCATTCTCGTTCCAGAGAGCCAACTCTGGCATCTCCATTTGCACTTCCATATCTGATACATGTACCGAAATTTGGTACCTAAATGATGATTCTAGTTAGGAGGTTCCACTCCAACACCACTAACACAGAGATGAACCACGGTAAAAAAGAATTTTATTCGATAGGTACATCCAACAGCTAACAGTAAATCCTCACTGACTTCGCGATTCTTTACTTTTTCTTTTGTTTTGCTGCTTTCTTCTTTTTCTCCGCTCCTCCTGCGGAAGAGAAACACTTGATGAACTCTTTGTGAATGCAACTAAGTTGCATAGATAGGTACAAAGGATATCTACTACGTAACTAGGAGTTTTACTAAATAATTATCCAAACAAGCAAATACAAAACTATGCTGAATAAGTAGATGGTCGACGTTTAGTCGACAGACAAATTATTTAACTTGACTTGTGCAAGGTTTGAAGCGGTGGCGGCTCTGGTAGGTCAGGGGCAGGCAGGCAACCAAAAATATGACAGTACTAATAAAGCACTGACTCCCAAATACTCAATGTATAACAATATTGTGACTGTGATGAATTGACATTACCTATGAACTTACTCGTTTTAATTAAACCGCTGATCAACTTTTCAGTGAAAGGGCCATTTGCGTATAAGTTACTATCATTACTTTGCATCTTGTTGTTGTGTGTAATGGTTTGAGGTGCCTGCTTTTTGTTCCTTGTCCTTCCGTCAAATGGGAGGTCGACATGAATACCATGACAGTAACGAGAGATAAGTGCCAACTATTCACCACTGTTAACTTTTAAGGAGGTGCGGATGGGGGCGGAAAAGTGACTACCCCCAAGCCCAAACCAACGCTGGCTGGAGTGCAGGAGGAGGTGTAGCTAACATAATGAAAATCGCCAAAACGGAGATTCAGAGCCCAAATCCACTGTCAAACAATTCATAGTCAAACAATAAGACCGTTTTCACAAATGGGAGATCAGAGGCGATGGGCAATATCTTGGAGAGGATCCCAACCAAGCCTGACTCAATGGGGATTGCAGTAATGGTAATGATAGGTAGTTATGTCATTTCTTCCAAAACATTAGTTTATATTACCATTTAGGCGGCGCCTACCTTATCTGCCCCCAGCAGCCGCCTTTAGTTTCTACACCTACCTGTAGTAATTATTTTAGTGTTGAAGGTGTAACGTCGAACTACTAATTGATACAAAATGCATTTTTTAACAAACAATGAAAAAAACGCTGCAAATTATTACACAAAGGTTTATTATTTACATATATAGATGCCCCTTCTGCGTAGATCACTGTTTTCTGTGGTCAATACCCTCGAGCTCCCCCCCAGGAAAGCCCTAAATCGAGTACGGAGCCGGCCCCGGAATTAAAGCTTCATACAACTGCGCTGGATTCAATAATTCAATCATTAATTATTTGTAGTTTTTCATGGAGCATAAGGCAAATAATAAACGTTTGTGTAATAATTTAACCTGTATTATAGGTACCCCTTCTGCGTAGATAGCATTATAAACAGTTGTTTTAATTTACCATTGTGTAATAATTTACCCATCAAAAATACTTCAACGTTTGTTCAAGTTGCAAAAGTAACTACCAACAAAATCCAAAAGATCCATCATTTCTAAAACGAAATATCACAGAACAACCAATTTGACTTCAGACAGCCATCCGTGATTATAATCAGGTGCTCCCTAAAATTATATCTGGGTCGGATTTATACCGTTTGATTCACGGTATGGTGACGAAGCTTTTCGGTGCAAACGAACGGCTGGACGTGCAATGCTCCGGGTGTTCTCAAAAAACCATACTCTTCTACTGAAAGTTTTCGAACTACGGCGTTTTGAAAATTTCAACCCCTGCTTTTCACCCCTTAGACAGTAACGCCGAGCTTCGAGGACCAACTAGACCCCAAACGGGACCTACAAACCAAATTTCATTAATTTTGGTTCATTGTAACTAAGGCGCGAACAGACAGCAATTTTTTATTGCATTTTTTGATTCTACATAGGTACCTTGAAACGTAAACCATCAAATTTTGAGGGGGGTTAACTTTTTTTTTCACGCTCGATTCCAAAGTTTCATTATGGAAAATAATAAACCGAAATGATTTGCATGGTACGATGCTTTGGTGATTAGGTCTGAATTTAGTGTACAACGAAGAGCAGGTGTCATATTTTTTCTTACTTCCTCTTCTATTCCACTTATTACATTTGTTTTTCCATTTGTTTTCCAATCCTTTCCATCTGCCCTCGCAGCACAATATGACAAAAATGTTGAGAAATTATAATCAATTCTGCATGGGAGAAAGGGTGAAGTACCTAATAATGCTCATAGTACTCCCGACGATGTTGTTCAGTCATTTGATTGACGTTGAAACCATTTCATATAATAACTGAGTTATTGACTCATAAATCGGTAGGAACCTAGTTATTTATTGTCATTTCAATCATCAGGGTAATAGGAAGTATTGTAATCACCCTGGAAAAATAGTTTCTGGAATTCATCTAGATACGTTACAGCAAATGAATTGTGTATGCGTGTTCACGTGCGTGCGTGTGTGTGTAATCCGTGTGCAAGATTCCGATCTATACCAACATTGTAAAAAATTAATTTCTGGTTCTGAGGCTGGAATTCTGTTCAAAGAAACGGCTTTCAAGGCCCCATATCAGTCAAGTAACTACCAAATATGCAGGCTAAAAAATCGCCTTTTTAGTATTTTTCGTCTTAAGTATTCATGGTCTTGTCCACTACCTACTCCTACTCTTATTACACGAATTTCAACAAACGGCGTCGAGCGAATGGCACTAAACTCACTTGCGAGGGTAAAACAGTCAAATTTCTCTTGCCTACCCTAAATGCGCGCGTATGGATAGACGAAAATAGGCAATTTTGTGGGTTACAAAGTCTCCTTTTTTGGCCAAATCTTTGTGGGTTACAAATCCTCATTTTTTTGCAAAATTCTCCTTTTTTGGCCAAATTCTCCTGGGTTACCAATTCTCCTTTTTTGACCAAATTCTGTTAACTGAAACTAACACTTATTGGCCAATAATTAGCTGTTCAGGTCGGAAAGTCTAGGCAGAAAACGACTGTGAAATTTGAATTTCTGAGTCCCCGCTAGAAATGACGTATCAGGTAAATTACAAAGTAGTTCTACTCAAATCCTACTAAATGCGCTAGTGCATCACTTTAAATGACGTACAGAACTGCAATGGATGGGTGGAACCCAAAATTTATAAATACAATTAAAAACACGTCCTCAAAATCAAACTGAGGGGAAGGACACCGCAACGGTTCTTGAATATTGCCACAAAGGTTCGCCATTTCTAATGTTGGGCTGTTGGCATGAGACTTCGCTCCGCCTTCTTGGGCCAGCGGCGAACCGGATGTCAATTATAGACCTCATACAGTCAATTTTGCAGCAGAATTTTTACTTTTAATCGCCCACGTTTAAGCAATAAAGTTCATTTTTGAAAATGGGCTTCAAACTACTATTTTCCAACAGTTCTGAATACTACAAAAAATAAAATAAAAAATTGAAGAAAATTTCCCACTGACCGTAGTAACGGTATAAGTAATGTTGAAGAAAATAAAGTAAAACCGTGAGGCTGGTAGGTAGGTACATACCTGTTGAGGATTTGCTCCATATCATCGACTGTAACGTTCTTGTGAAGGCCAACGTGGTGAGGGACAGCATGAGAGTCGAAACTACAAAACCAAACTTCATTGGCCAGTTCAACTCATTCAGGACTGGGTAGAGCCAAATACCCGTTTGGAAGTAGGTCCCAAACAAACTGCAAAGCAGAATTGGAAATTATTCCCCAAGAAAAGACGTGGAATATTTGGGACACTTTGGTATATCTATAAAACCTGCCAGGGCTGCACATACCCTCTTTTGGGTCTTGCAACGCACACAGCTTATTTTTTGGGCAAACTGCAGTGTTAGTAGACGTACCTACCTACCTAACGAATCAGATTTGATGGATGATAGCGATGTTTAACGTAGCATTAGGTTTGTTCGCTGTGGCGAAAAAGCCACCTTCAAACCACCTGGAAGCCTATGGGCGTTTGCAATGGATTTCCTGATTCTTCCCTGACTGTACAGTATCCATGTCGTTCTGTTTGCGGTGTTCTTCTGACCACTTAATTGAGGGCGGTTTTCAAGTCGCCAGAGGGATATTCTGGCTAACTGTTTTATGAAAAGATTTCCCGCCTCCCATCACGTCACCATCTCTTGTCAGCAATAGCCCATCAAATCATTTGATTTCTAGCTTTGGATTCATGCGTTTGAGCTTGGATGCTTGTTTGAGCTTCCTTTTCCTCGTTCTGTAACGTGCTGGCCAAACCCGTTCGCGGTACTTGTGACGTTCAAGTGAACTGGTTTCCAAGATCGTGTCGGTCGCTCAAGTCCACTGGGCGGTTTCACGGATCGGTTTGCAAGTGGTTTGCAAGTCACCCGTAAAACCCACAGCGAACAAACCTTTTGGCACGCCCAGAAGCAAACGGATAATCCAGTGCTAATAAAACCTAGAACTCACCAAACTGTATATGCGAGAAGATAGGCGATGAGGCCCGTTGCGGATGAAGACCAGGAAGGCACCTTATGATTGATGATCAGAATGTCCACAATGGCGCACACTGAGTTCACTGTATGAATCATTTGATTCATCCAAAAAGGTATGACTAGATCCAAAAGTTTGGGAAAAACTAGTTCTCTATCTATGGCGTATAATGCCCAAAAAACTATGCTTACTACCTGGAAAAAAGATAAACAACATCGTAATGAAATTGCCATCGCCTTGAATTCCAAACAAGAACAAACCCAAAGAAACTACAGAGCCATGTTTCAAGGACCAAACTGCATAACTACAGGAACTTGATGATTTAGCTGTGATGGATGAATAATGAAGCCCAGGTTGAGGATAAAACGTAGGTATGCGGATGCGCAGTCTAAAGTGGGTATTTATGTAGGTATACCTACAGAAAAGTCCATGAAAATGTAGCGAACACCGACTGAATTGTAAAAACTGAACGTTGTAAGAATTTAGATTTTGCAAATGCGTGTAAAAATCACCTAAGCACTGCCGATGAGACTTCGATGGAAACTATCAAGAGCATCCATATCATACCTACATTTTCAATATGATACTCTATAACAGGTATCAATCAATACCTATGTAGGTTTATAGTATAATAAATAGGAATACTTCATAAATTCATTGAGGTATGATGACAGAATCCATGCACATTAAAAAATACACATTTTACAAACGATATTCGAACATAGTTAGGTATTTAATTTATTACCCCATTATAATAAGATAAGTGAAGGAACTCCGGTCTGCTAGGTATCACCTAAATCCGTCGCCATTTTGGAGAGGGATAACGTGTTATGAAAAAGTACCTAATCTACATGATAAATTAACAAATAATTTTAATAATAATGAAGATGTGAGTACACAGGGACTTACCAGAGCCACTGGTGTGGCTACCGACATGAACAGGTAATCAGATGTATTATGAATTTTGGTTTTCAGTCTACTGGCTCCTACAGCTCCTACGAGGTGACCCAAGACGCTAGTTACGAAATAGAACAACTGTAGACCCTGAAATAAAATAGAACAAAATTAATATGAATAAAAAATTTCGAAATTGAGCGAACTGTCGAAGTAACACAATCCACCTGGAGGGCCTGAATATTTTAATTACCTTTTTTCTACAGTTTTGTCAATAGATCTAAGGTAACTAAAAGAACTTAAAGCGCCTAAGAGAATTAAGAGGCCTAAGGTAATTAAAAGAACTTAAAGCTTCTAAAATAACTTAATGGGCTGGTAATTAAAAGAATTCAAAGAACGTAAAGCAAATTTTGATGGTCTAATGATCACCTACTCAGATTTCAAGTCGTAAGGCCCATAATTTATTCACTGCCTTCGACTCTGAGGGCGTCTAGTGTCGCGAAAATCCATTGAGTAACATTGGAAGGTCCAGTGAGCATTCAGGTCATGAGACTCATTCGGAGGGTCGTTTATCAAGGAAGAAATAGTCCGGTGACAAAAAATGTAGCCCGGGTCCAAGTATTCATGGAGCCACATCTGCAATGGATCGATTCCTTGGACCCTTAAAAATTAGAAAAGGTCTCTTGGAAATTTTTCTTTAAACGCTTAGTTTTCGAGTTATACCTTGCCATTTTACGCCACTTTTTGCTACTTACGCATTTAGTAGGTTGTTTATAAATTATAAAACTGGAGTGTGGGGAGGGGCCCGATTTGAATTTATCCCCGGGGCCCTTACCAGCTCTGGGCGGCCCTGCTTATACGTCCGTTAATATTCGTCCTACAGCGGGTATCGTTGAAAAGAGCGGAACAAATCTAAAAGTCGAATCCAATAAAGGTTACATCACTCGAGTTTACAGCGGCTAAAATCACGGCCTAAGTAAGGGGACAAAAGGGGAATTTGAGTTCTGTGTTCTCTTCATACGCCCATTTCAACCTCAAATAGGCCACATAAAGCCGCACAATGTCAGGAAAGCCTTCTCAAGAATCAAACCTCTCAAGAGCTTTCCGATGGTATATAATTTCTCATGATTAGGCCATGACTCGGCTCACAAGAAGTTACAGACCAATCTGAAGAATAGGGGAAATACCACGATTGCCCGGCAAGGTTGGGTAAACATGAAACTACGATTTTGTTGTTACTTCATGTCTTTTGGGGTGATGAACACGAATCCGAGGTTTTCGAACTGAAATTTTCGGTTCAACATTGGTTTTTCGAAAAAATAATTGTTTCCATTTTTTTAAGACATTGCCTTTTTCAGAAATAAAAATTGTCTGTTAAGAACTTGATTTTCTTGTTCATTGTTGTTCCCTTGAGTACTGAATTCAAATCTGAGGTTCGCTGTTCATAATAGTTCATAATAGAGTAGAAGGGTAGAAGGGGTAGAACATTTATACTATATATTTATATATATAATAGGTATATATAATTAGAAAGAAACAAAAAGCCGAACGCAGTAGAAAAGAAAAGAAATTATATATAGAAGGTGGAATGAGAAAGATGGGGTGGGGGGGGATCAAATAAATAAATAATAAAAATAAGTAAATGAATTTAAAAAAATGTAGGAGGGGGCAAGAAATTTAAAATAGAGAGAAAGTGGTGAAGTAGGAGGTGTAGGTAGACATAAAGAAAGGAAGGAGGATCGGTGCTTCAATCATTTAGAGCCAGGTAAGATCTAACCGCACTCCTGAATTGGGTGACGGAGGAGAGGGAAGGAACACGAATAGGGAGTGAGTTCCACACCCTTTAAGTCGTACAAAATGGAGAAAAATTATTATTTTTCTCGAAAAACTAATTTTGCCAATAATATCAACACCCTTTAATGTCGTACAAAAAAGGAGAATTTTTTTTTCTCGAAAAACCAATTTTGCCAATAATGTCAACACCCTTTAATGTCGTACAAAATGGGGGAAAAATTATTATTTTTTCTAAAAACCAATTTTGCACCCATAATTTCTATTGGAAAACCTCAGATTCGTGTTTAGCACCCCCAAAAAACATAAAGTACCTAAAACGAAATCTTAACCTCGAAGGAAGGAAATTTCAACTCCCATTTTTCATCCCTTAGAGGTGACATACAGTAGCACCGAGCTTCACGGACCAATTACATTTCATATGGGACCTACCATACACACCAAATTTCATTAATTTTGGTTAGTGGTAACTAAGGGAAGTGCGGAGTACCGGATGGACAGAAATATTTTTATTGAATTTTCGGATTTTTCGTAGCTTGAAACGGAACCCATAAAATTTTGTGGGGGTGTTAAAATTGTTCTTATTTTCTTGCACGATTCCAAAGGTTCATTATTAAATATAATAAACCAAAAAATATATACGGGACCTTTTTTGTTCGAAAGGGTCCAAGGAATCGATCCCTGGACAACTTACCACGTGACATCCAGTAATACTATGTATAGGTAGGTAGGCATAAGTATACAATATACGTTTTATCCATTAGTTCTATCAAGGCTCTATACTCATAGACAGATAATGCTGAAGTATTGTTACTTACGAAGGTCCAGTTGGTTAAATATCTGAACGAGTATTTTCCTAAAACTTCTAAGGATTTGTGCTTTCGATTGAGCGGGTTGTCCTTGTTGGCGAAGTGCATCAGATACGTTACGTAGGCGTACGCTGCCAGAAGGGAGACGTGGAGAACCAAACCTGCGGATCCCATTTTTCAGACTCTGAAACTCACCAACGCTGGATCAGACGATAACATAGCACGACGCCTACAACAAGAATGAGGCCATTGATAAACTCGTCGGCTCTTGAACGAATGACCTAAAAATATATTTTGTGCGCGTCGGGTCTAGATTATGGTAATACCCATCGGTGGATTTATGCATGTCAGGAAACGACGGCTTGTATAATAACGTTCAAATGCTCCTGGGCAGACCTGGATTTTAGCTATGTGCGGTGGCACAGCTTCCTCGCAATCATTCCATAACTCCATAGAAGATTCTACGATGGCGCACACGCTTACTAAAATTACAGCTCGATTGTTATAATATCCATGAACAGGTTCCTACCTAAGCGGATAACCTCCGTGTATTTCAGCTCATTCGGTAAAATCAGACCTGAATTAGTGAAGCCTTGTACCTATCACTCAAGTGCACGTGCAGACGAAAGTTTGTGTTCGGTTTGGATGAAATTCAATGGTGGGGGGGGGGGGAATAATTAGGGCACAATCAGCACAAACCTCTAAATTACAGCTCTCAAAGACCATTCTATCGTAAGTATAGTAAGTTATGAACATTGCAATGATTTCACGTTTACGCAAGCGCAGACGAAATTTACTTGCATCTACACTACATTGCCTACTACCCTCCAACCAGTAGGTAGCATAGTCACCTATCTAACTGAAAAGTGGGAATGAGTTTGATAAAATTGATCCCTGTTTTTTTCAGATACGAACCACCTTTTTATGGTTTTGAAGTAGGTTCAGCAGCAAATTTGTGTAACAGCCGATCCTAACAGTTTTGTTAAGGTGACATATATTAATACATCAACAATCATGAACTTTTTACTCAACTATGGGAAATATAAATAATTGCTTTTTTGTAACTGGTTTCACTAAACTAATAGTGTTTCATAAACTAATAGTGAAAGGCAGATGAACTGAAACGACCCTCCGTTAATCTAAAGTAGAACAAAACTGTACTACTAATACTGTAAAAACTACAACGCGTCTCCGTAACGCGCAAAAAGTGATCAACAGAATAGTAATTATTTTCAACAAAGGTTTAGGTATAAGTGCACTGCTCTTTTCTCAACATGTCCAAATTTTAGGCTTCAAAAGCTCAAAAAATGAGTACAGCTACGTAACCGCTTTAAATAAAACCTGAAATAACCATTCAAATAACAAACGATTCAAACTCCTTCGAAGTATAAATATTCAAAATACCCATGCAATGTTTCTTGAATTTTCCTTCTAAACTAAATGGAGAAGTCAGAAGTAAGATTAAGAGAAATACGAATGTTACTAGCGTAAAATTCAACTTTTGTTATTATATGTGACGAAACATAGGAAATGTCACTGGCCAGATCACCGTTACCAACACGGTTTCTGCGATGAGGTCGGCAAGTTTTGTTGAATGATTATTTTATAACCAGAAAAATGCATCATGGTTCACATTATTTTTGGCCATTTGGTTAAAAACACGTAGGCATGGAACCAAAATATTCTCCTCCAAGAATATGTCCCCTCGGGCTCTTCAAAATCTGAGAATGGCGTGGAGTAAGAAATAAGAAATCCGTCGAAGGTATGTTAGATTGATAAGCATCGTGCATGGCCTGAGGAAGCATCGTGAAGAGATACGGTAGAAGTTATTAAGAAACCTTCCGAATGGCCTTTCCAGTTTCACACTTTCCACTCCCAAGGGTACTCTTCCCTTTTGTTGATTTTTCGAAAATAAAATGGGTTTTCTCTATATGTAGGTAGCTAGGTACCAATAGGTAGTTGCTGATTCTTCCAAAAAACGAGAAGTGATGTACACGACCTCCCCAGCTCACTACAGCCAATCCCAGGAGTCCACACGTGGCAATATCGATTCCGCCAAATCATTATTTTACTAGCCAATGTGAATCTCTAATGGAGAAATGCTTGCTGCTTGAAAAGAAAAGTTATGATCAAAGAACGAAATACGGCGGTACGAGGACTGTAAACGACCTGACGTCACTTACGATTGAGCAGCAGTCGTCAAAACGCTCCAATTAGAGAGTTCGCCATTGACGACTCTGAAGCGTGAGGTTACCTTAATGCTTCCTATCGTTATATATTCTGGAGGGATGTAACGGTTTCACTATTACAAAAGATTCTACCTATCTATTAGAGCGCCTCCTTCGCTAACAAATATTCTATGAAGACTGACAGATGCAGGATGACCGCTGGCATGAGCGGAGTGGCGAAGCGACACATTTTGGGAGCGGGGTTCATTATTATATTTACTATTGCGATTTAAAATATAGAAGTTTCTCGTGTTCACAAATTCTGTTTGTAGATACCATTTCTAATTCACAGTACGTAAACGAGAATCTTTACAGGAAATGGACAACCCGAAACTGAGAAAAAGGAGGTCTACAATGCAGCAGCACATCACTTCCATCAACCATAACCAAACACCACAGACCAAAGTGAAATGGGCCATAGAAATGATACCCACAGGATAGGTACCATAGCCTCATCTTTATTTGCTGAAAAGATCAGTTTATAGTTCCTACGCTTCCTCACTCAATCATAGAAATGGATCAATAGGGATAAAGATACAGGTTACAGGATTAGAGACAAAGAGATGCCTAGGGGGATAGAGAGGTAGACGTATTGGAACCTATTAAATACCATAAGACATACCTATCCACGATCTTACTCCCAAAAGAGAAAAATTTAAATTTCTAGTGGTTTTGAGATGCGAGTGTTCGCGAGCATCCAGATCATTAATCAGAACATTTTTCTTGAGGATCAGACCTTTATTTATTTCATATAACCAATCTTTATCAGTTATTCTTCTCGGAAACAATTGTTTTTCAAAAACTATTGAGTACCGACCAAAACAACATATATATTTTTTTAAACAAGCTGACCTGGCACAGGCCTCCTTCGATTCTTGATGCTGCAGGTATGCACCTGCAACTTTCCCCATTCAAAACCGAAGCTGTTCTATAGGGTGGGGTAGTTCCGAAATTACATGCCATAAATCGTCAGATTCTACCTACCCATTACTTTGAGGAAAACAATTTATTTTCATGACGCCAACTGAGGACTGAATGATACGGGACCATCACGGAACCGCCACGATGCATTAGATATTTTTTGAGCGTTAAATGAATTTTACGAGTTGTCCAGAGTAGACGGAAGTAGAGATTTTCATTATATTCCTATGGGACCATGAGGGCATAACCCAAAATGTTAAAACATACCGTGCTTCCCGATTATTTGAGCATGGGTAGGAGGGAACGGAGCATGTTGCCGGCTGATCCAATGGGTTATTTTTCTTAAACCAAACTGTTATCGATCAAAACATTATACAATTTTATGGATCAAAACGAGTATAAAATTACGAAAAGCTAGCTGATTAAAAAATGGAAATTTCATGATTTTTTTTCTCTTTTCAAAAATACCTAACCATAGTTTTGGGAACCAATTGCTTCATGATTTTGCTTCCTCACTACCGAAGGTGGGGAAGCCTTGGATTCGTGAATGAGTAAAAAAAAAGATGTCCTCTAAAATGAAAATTTCCACAACCATTTTGGGTTTCAGACATCGAGGAACGTTTTTGGTTCCGTGCCTGTCTGTCTGTGATAATTCCTTGTAACGCCCATAACTACCCGAAATATGGTCGAAATGGGTTGAAATTTGGAGGGTAGGTGGGGGATGGGTCACAGATGGTCCCACACAAAAATCATTGAAAAAGTACTGTAACTTTCGTCTGCGCATGCGCAAACGTGAAATAATTGAAACGCCCATAACAACCCTAAATATAGTGGAAATGAGTTCAAACTTGAAGAGTCGATAAGAAATAATACTTTGTTGGTTCAAAATGAATTTCATTGGAATCGTTATGTAACTTTCGTCTGCGCATGCGCGAACATGAAATGTTGACAGTTTCCTTGGAACGCTTCCAACTACGCGAAAAATAGTCGTAGAGTACTAAAATTTTGAGGGTACACGCGGGTTTGATCGCAGATGGTCCCACTTTAAAATAATAGAAATCGTCCCGTCTGCGCATGCGCAAACGTGAAATTCTAGGAGCACCCATAACTACCTTAAATATCGTTGAAATGAGTTCAGATCTGGAGGGACGATCAGGAATAAGACTTTGACAATTGCATATGACTTTCATTCGTCTGCGCATGCGCGAACATGAAATGTTGACCGTTTCTTTGTAACGCTTCCAACTAAGCGAAAAATAGTCGAGAGAACTGAAATTTTGAGGGTACACGCGGGTTGGATCGCGGATGGTTCCGTATCAAAATGAACCTACCCAACTACTTTATACGTTCAAGTGATTCAAGTGAGGAAGCTATACTGCAGTCTACTCGAATTGGCAGATTTTTTTCTATGTTCGATATCTTGGGAACTATGTATTTATTAGACATTTGTCAGTCAGTTTCTCAAATACGGAATGCAAGCATTTGCTGTAGAAATTAAAAGGTCATTACTTACTCAGAAACCTGAAACGGAATATTTCTCACACAGCTCCCAGGATATGGGAGAATATTCGTATCCCGATACGTGGGTGGTCAATACCGGCGCGCCAATTCTTTGTACATGGAAAAGTTCTTTGGAGATCAAACAGGATACTCGCACTATTCACAGTAGGTAGCTGCACTGTTTCACTGTGTTTTGTACAAAGTTTGAGGGCAGACTGCGGCTGCTTGCCTTCCACATGCAGGGAGCGTAGTGATTATATGGGACGACCCGTTGGTTGGCTTCGTCGAGGGGCCCAATTAAACCACCAGAGGCCTCGATCGAGTCAGCACTTCCACGTCGGGTTTTGAGGTGAAAGTGGAATAATGGAATCTTCTTCGCTCCCTTCTACCAGCAACACTCCATTTGTAATAAACTGGCCAAAAAGGACCTTGACTTGGCTACCTAGTTGGTAAGGCGAGTTGTTCACATAGCTACAACCAGCAGCCATGTCGCGATAACAAGAAATATTGAGTACACCTATGATTCTGCTGTCAATATTAGGTACCTACCTATGTATAAGAACCTTGTGATTGCAGCCAATATGCAACCTGTAATAAATGGAAGTAGGGTTTAATAAACTAAAACCCGAGTTTTCCTCATTAATAAGTTCTCCTACCTCCCCGAATTAGGAAACATACAATGGAAATTTACCACAGTCAAAGCCCACTAGGAAATAGACCGAAGAATTTGATCGGGTGTGAATAAAAACCGTCCATGAGCCAATTCATAAAGGCCGGTTTTATTAGTATCTACTAAATTCTTCCCAAAATAAGAAATTTTTCTTGCTTAGGAAACTTCACATAATCTGATTTTCTCACTGTAGGTAGGCACCTTACCTACTTATTTCACCTCCAGGAAAAGTATAATTTCATCAACCATCAAATGATGTGAAAATGCCACGATAGAACAAAAATGAACAGTAGCAACTTTTTTTTTTTTTAAATGAAACTTAGAAAATGCATTTGAAGGTGATACTAGGTTCTCGCTTTGAGGGCCCGAATTGGTTTTATTTGACAAAGAATATCATTTCCATTTCGAAGTGCTTTCCGGTTTGGGTGATGCTTTCCCCCTAAAGACTTCCAAAAATCGTCGAAAAAAGTGGGTTTTGCCTGAAAACGGGTTCACTCCATTCCGTGGCCCCTAAAACATCAGCTCTTGATGCATGAATAATAATGAATATAGGTATAACTGAATAAGATACATCGTAATTTTCTACGATGGCAAGAAAAGTGATTTGCAGCCGGATTGCTGACTCTCGACAACTAGTTGATTTCAACATGATTCCGACTACTCAGTTAATTTTCGTTTTGTCTGTCACATTAGGTATAATACCAGAGGCAGATGCAGCTGAGACCCTTTGAACAGAAATGTTAGGTAGGTAATTACTCGGAAACACCCTATGAAGTGTCAATCCCATGATGGTTTGATTCAAATGAATGAAAGGCCTATAATATACCTATGTGGAGGTCAGACAGAATGGTAAAAAGGTCCAGCTAGTCCGGTGAATAATTATTAGGTTGAATAATAATTATTAAGTAGGTATCCTTTCTGAATAGGTCGAATTTGGCGTTTGGAAGGGCAACCAATAATTTATCCCGTGTCATCGAGCGTATCGTACCAAAAACGCTGCAAATGATTACACAGCGGTTTATTATTTACCTGTATAGATGCCCCTTCTGCGCAGATTACTGTTTCCTTGGTCAGTACCTACCCTCGTGCTTCCCCCACGAAAGCCCTAAATCGAGTACTGGAGCCAGCCCGGGAATTGCAGTTTCATAAAAATGCGCGGGATTCAATCATTCAATCATTAATAATTTTTTGTTGCTATACATGAAGCATAACGTTTGCTCTAATTGCAAAAGTACTTATCAACATAATCGAAAAGAGCCATCATTTTTCAAATGAAATAATATCACAGAACAACCAACTCGACTTCATACAGCCATCCTTGATTATAATCAGGTGCTCCCTAGTGATGATATCCCGGCCGGATTTATGCAGTTCGATTCACGATCATGTTGAGAAAGCTTTTCGGTGCAAACGAACGGCTGTGCCTAAAATGCTCCGGGTGGCCTCAAAAAATTCTTTAGTTCAAGATCACTTTAAAAACGTTAAAAAACCATACCCTTCTACTGAAAGTTTTCGAGCGACGGCGTTCTGAAAATTTCAACCCCTATTTTTCACCCCTGAGAGATGACTGACAGTAACGCCGAGCCCCGCGGACCAACTAGACCCCAATCGGGACCTACAAACCAAATTGCATTAATTTTGGTTCATGGTAACTAAGAAAAGTACGAAGTACGGCATACGGCGTACCGCGGTAATTTTTTTGCGTTTTCGGATTCTACGTACCTAGAAACGTAACCCATCAAATTTTGAGGGAGGAGGGGGGTTCACAATTCTTAACATGAATATGTTTAATGGTTGGACCTCTGCCACGTCCAACACCTTCTCGTTTCCGTGGTGTTGGTCCTTCGACCTCTTGAAGGTTGTCGGTCATCTGAAATACACCTCTCACAGTAATTCCACCTCAACAAGACATTGTCAATTGTATTCCGGGCTTCACTCACCAACCTACCCGAATCCCGTTGGTGGCAATTTACAACGTAGGTAACTGCTAAACCTGGCTGAGTGGATAACACGCTACACTTCTACGCTGAAAGACCCGCGTTTCTTTAGCGACCAAACGAGTGCTCCTTGACAGGTACGATGAAAATAAAAAATGATCTCCTCAGACACGGTTAAACATAGGTATTCATGATTTATATGTCCTTCCTTGAAGAGGAGTACATTTTTTGGTTTATTATTTTCAATAATGAACCTTTGTAATCGAGCATGAAAAAACTTTTTTTTTTTATACCGCCCGGAGCATTGTACGTTTGTTCAAAGGCCCCGAAGTTTGCACAAACAGGCTTCATCAACAGTAGGGTGAATCAAACTGTATACATTCAGCCCAGATATCATTGCTAGGGAGCACCTGATTAAAGTCACGGATGGCTGTATGAAGTTGAGTTGGTGGTTCCTTACCCAAGTCCCTACCTTGATTCCACAAGATTCCACAATACCATTCAAAATACCGTTAAATTTGATCTAAATACCAAATATCATTAAAAATAGGTACCGGTAAACCTTTAGCTTACCACCAATTTATTCAATACTCTTTGCTCAACTTCTGATTATCATCAGGTATCACATAAACACAGATAAAAGTGAAACCTACCACAAGGTTTGTGGTAGGTTTCACTTTTATCTGTTTCTAAAATTAGTGAAACCTACCACAAACCTTGTGGTAGGTTTCACTTTTATCTGTGTTTATGTGAGTACCTACCTGATGATGCTCAGAAGTTGAGCAAAAAGCTTTGGTATTGAATAAATTGTTGGTAAGCTAAAGGTTTATTTATTGTTTATTCCACATCGAACGAATTAAGCACCAACCTACCTACACAACGGATACGACTAACGAGTACCTGCCTATGAGTTGTTTACTTGGGGAAGAGCAAATATCGGACGTCGCTACGACTACCTACATATTGTTCTTGTCTCGGCTCCTTCAGTTGTTGTGGTTTGCAGACAAATAGATAAACAAATCATTCAAATTCCTAATATATAAAGAAAATCAAAACTATGTCTTTGTAAGTTATACAAAAATATCCATTCTTGGCAATAAAGACTTCGTCCGTCAGAGTGGCAATCATTGAAATAGGATCAAGTGCCTCATTAGATGAGAATTTCTCATGAAAAGCTTGATCAGACATATGTTGGCTTATCCTAAGCTTGGTTGCCAAATCGATAAATTGAAATTCAACTTCGGAAGGCTTCAGAACTAGGTTCACGACCCATATGTAAAAGGTAAGTCATTGTAGTATAGACCAAGGAAAATTGTCATAATTATACGGTGGATGGCGGCGGGGAGTTAATAACTGAATCGGTGAAAAATAATCGCGAAAGCGTCCCACCCGCCAAGACACAAAAACTGGAAGCGACCATAATACCTCTAGGTATATAGGTACATATGTAGCTAACGAAAACTCTTGGAGATGAGTCACTCCTATTCATGTCTCCTTCCTCTTAACAACTCATAACACAGGAATAAACGGTGAGTACCTACCGACAACCATTGATAAAACGCTGCAAAGTCCTTGTCACATGGGTTTATTATTCTATTGGACATACCTACAGAAACGATGGCTGTTTATTTATTGTTTCTTTCATATAAAATAATTGAAATAGCTATTTCTGGTAGTTTCCACCAATTTTGGCCCCCAAAACACGAATTAGGTAGGTACGCTCCTTTTTTTCAAATTATCATTGGTAGTACCATTTAATCGTCTTGACCCACCTGCTGATACTTTTTCTAGTGTTATTCTACAAATTGATGGTGATTTCAGACTGTTTCCCAGGTTTTTGACTCATAAAAAAATCAATTATTTTGGGAGCTGAACATCTGATACAACCTCAATTTTCCACTCTTTGGTCAAAATCGACTTCATATTCGGTCTTTTCGTCCCCAAAAACATGAAAAACGATACCTCAAAAGCTCATTTTACTAACATGTTGCTAAAACACAAAAACGCTGCAAAGTCCTTGTCACATGGGTTTATTATTCTATTGGAGTTCTAGAGATTCTCGTTGGCTGTTTATTTATTGTTTCTTTCATATAAAATAATTTAAATAGCTATTTTTGATGATTTCCACCAATTTTGGTCCCCAAAACATGAAATAGGTACGCTTTTTTTAAATTTTTTTCCAGATCATATTTGATCAATGGTAGTGCCATTTAATGGTCTTGATTCACCTGTTTACATTTTTTCTAATGTTATTATACACATTCACGGTGATTTCAGACAATTTTCCAGGTTTTTGACTCATGAAAAATCAATTTTGGGAGCTGAACCTTTGGTAAAACCTCAATTTCCGCGTCTTTGGTCAAAATCGACTTCATATTCGGTCGTCTCGTCCCCAAAACATGGAAAACGATACCTCAGAAGCTCTTGTTACCAACATGTTGCTAAGACGCAAAAAGTACCTATTTTTACACACATTTTCAATCATATCACCCCTGGGTATATTCCGATCGGGCTGAAAAGTTTCGGGACACAACTAGGGCCCAAATGGAGCATGTGTGCGAAAGAACGAATTTTTTATGCCGAAAATGAAGCCTGTACACGTGATACGGCGGGCGGCGTATGGCGGACGGACATTGCATTTTGGTTCATTATTCTGCGAATAATACACCTACATATGTATTCGCTCAGCAAAAATTTTTTATAACACCCCCTCAAACTTTTTTCTTTTGCGTTTCAAGGTGCGTAGATTCCAAAATGCAATGTCCGTCCGCCGTATCACGTGTACCGGCTTCATTTTCGGGCTAAAAAAGTCGTTCTTTCGCACACATGTTCCATTTGGGCCCTAGTTGTGTCCCGAAACTTTTCAGCCCGATCGGAATATACCCAGGGGTGTTATGAGTGAAAATGTTTGCAAAACTAGGTACTTTTTGCGTTTTAGCAACATGTTGGTAACATGAGCTTCTGAGATATCGTTTTCCATGTTTTTGGGGACGAGAAGACTGAATATGAAGTCGGTTTTGACCAAAGAGTGGAAAATTGAGTTCTACCAAATGTTCAGCTCCCAAAATTGATTTTTTATGAGTGAAAAACCTGGGAAATCGTCTGAAATCACCATCAGTTTGTATAATAACACTGGAAAAAGTGGCAACACGTGGATCAAGACGATTAAGTGGCACTACCAATGATCAAAGATAATTTGAAAAAAAAAAGGAGCGTACCTACCTAATTTGTGTTTTAGGGGCCAAAATTAATGGAAACCATCAGAAACAGCTATTTCGATTATTACGCATGAAAGAAACAATAAATGAAGAGCCAGCATTTCTGTAGTTATGTCCAATAGAATAATAAACCCATGTGACAAGGACTTTGCAGCGTTTTTGGAATCTACGCACCTTGAAACGGAAAAGAAAAAATTTTTTGCTGAGCGAATACATAGGTGTATTATTCACAGAATAATAAACCAATATACTATCTATTTCGGTATTTGGTGCCTACCAAGGCGAGTTGTAGAGAGGTATGCTCACGCTACCTGGAATATGGAAGCGTGACGTCAGAAGAGTCCCGCCCCAGCTGGCTCTATCGTCTATCTTAGTTTCGCCTATCATTATTTCTCCGTTTTCTGTTGTTTAAGACTGGTTTTATGCGTGGAAAACGTATTCTCCGCGTGCCTACTTAAGATACCAAGTTGTAGGTGTGCCGTGGCAGTATGATTTCTTTGGGGCGAGAAAAGTTGGAACTAAGATGTCATTCTTCCCGTAAATGTGAAGAATGAAAGCTTATTCTACACCTGTTAAACTTGTTATAGACCTGAGCCTGAAAATTTCCAGACTCAGGTTTATAACAAGTTTACTTTACTGTCCTGTCCCTTGTGTGTATTATGAGTTCCTACACAGTTTTATGAGTTCCTACACATATTGGCATGGCTCAATGAAATGCAGCAATGCTTGTAACGCAGTACGAGTAATTTGTTGTTGTGTAGATTCCGGTAGAGGTACGTCTATCACTAATATTAGAGTTGACGTGTACTGACAACCTAACCAACTGTATATTTTTCCTTACTTACTGGTATTGCTTGTCTACTACTTGCTTTACTACTGCTTGCTTTTCTTTACTATTACTTCAGAAATGTTTGGATCAATGCATGCAATTCGAATGATTTTCCTCTTCCAATATCCTTCATTTTCGTATTATTCTAATGAATGCGCCAGTAGAAAACCTACAGACCTACGTAATTTGTTTATGATTCTAATAAACCTTGTTATGCTATTTAAATGAGCACTTAAGGTATGCAGTTGTCAATTCCTTTCCTGGATAATAGGTATGTATTTATGTTAATTGTTTGCGTAGGTACCCATTTGAGATTTCAGTTTCCGGGTGGCTGGTCGAAATAGTGGAATGGATCATATTTCGTAAATAACTTATAGGTAGGTATCTTCAGAAATCCTAAAACCGAATAGTTTTACGTGGATTTCTTTACAATTTCATCGCAAACCACCCGTTAATAATAAATAATATTCAAGCGAATAGTGGCGTTCATAAGCTGCCAGCAGTGAGCTGCTCTAACATATTCTTCTTTTTCAGTTGTTCGTAGATTCCTTATTATCAAAATCGTCAGAACTGGTCCATAGAGGGCGCGGGACGGGAAGGCCAGTAGCACCCCAACCACGAGAGTGCGCGAGAGTCGAATATGAAATATTCGAGCGGATAAGCGCATCCATAAGAAAGCAGTGGTGGCCGATGTTGTGGTGGAAACTCGTGACGTCACACCCCTTCCCATTCCACCCAGTGTGAGCACACCTCTCTCTACACGCCTTGGATGCCAACAACTGAAGGCTGACGTCGTGATGCAACTTGCAAGCTTGCAAAAAACTATGTATTTCATGGTATGGTGAAGTGCTCAGATTCTAGCTATGTACAGGTTGTCCAACTAGTAAGTAGGTACCTGCTTATTAAATAATAAAATATAATAAATGTACCTACATTATTGCTTCTGGAAGATCCAAGAACATCTCTAGAAGGTGCTCTTGTTGACCAAAACACTAAAAATAAACACATTTCTAAGACCAACACGGATCGGTCCATGCATTCGCGCTTTGTTCGATTGCCCTTATCACTTCATGGAATTAATCGGCCGTTTAATTATAGAGATGATACGAGAAAAAAATACACAGTGAAACTCACTTGAAGGTGACCGTATTCATCTTGAGTTCATTTCATTTGCTGAGATGAATTTTTGAAAATTATCAAAAAGTATTGTATCGATATTTTTGAAAAGTATCGATACTTCTTTCAGAAGCAAACCGATGCAATTTTTTTCTCGAAAATTGCATTATTTGGGGGAAATACTATATTTTGGAGCCTACTAACAGATCCTAAGCCTTGAAATTCTGAGAATTAGTCAATAAACTTGAAATTTTGACAGATAATAGTCATGGTACCCTCTCAATATACCATTCCTGCAAATAGTTTAGATTTATAATAAAGCATCGGAGAAGGCGAGCCGTGGGATCCAATAGTTGAGGGCCAGGTGTCTCTCCCTCCTACGGCTCCGAACGGTTTCCAATGACCATTGGTGGACTGGGGGAAAGGTAGAGCCTTTATAAGGCGCCCAGCCTAGCCCAGCTAACCTTTCATCCTAATTCTCTCTTACCAGCGCCTTCTCTCTCTCACCTAACCTCAACCTCATCTACTCACCCTTCTCCACAACCCTACATTCACCTTGTGGTGACAAACCGGACGAGAATTTCCTTCCCAGCATTCAACGCGGTGATAAACCAGGCGGGTGCTCTTCCAAATATCCAACGTGGTGACAAACTGGAAGGATATTATCCCATCCTACAGACGCATCCAAGGAGGTGATAAACTGCGCTGATACGCTCTCACACTCCTTTCTTACCTCCTCACTCAACCTCACCTCTTTGAACTTGCCTACCTCAAACCACGCCATCACCACAATTCCACAATAATAATTTTTACGTCACCATGTTGACCTAGGCAGGTTTCAATAAAATTCAATAGAATTCAATAAAAAGCAGGATAAAAAAAAATGTAACACAAGTTAGTAATAACAGGTTTCTCGACGCTGATGGGTGGAAGTAAGATCCTACTTCCATGTTTGTATGCCCTGGTCATGGAAGTAGGAACAGAATGGAATCGCTACTTCTATTCCTACTTCCATGGACATGGCCAAGTTTATTAGTAAGTATAATATTCATGTGGCAGCACTCAGCATACTTTTTTAGGAAAAAAATTTGTTTCCGATCCTAGTCAAAATGCAGTAGATATACTTCGATACATAGTTTTATATTTTAAATAATCGGAAAATATCGATACTTTTTCACCATTCCTGACTGGATCCATCAAAGCTTCTGGGTTTTAACTGGAACGTCCCAACCCCTGATTATTAGGTAGGTACCTGGAATTGGTTGCTGGGCCTCCAAATTATGAAAGAGGCTTCCAACACATCGCCACTTCAAGTCTTCCAAGGACCTTCAAGTCTACCAGAATCCAGTAGAGCAACCCGTCATCATGGTTTTTAGTTATAATATTCTGCCTCCATCTTCTCAGCTTTCTGTATTGCTATTGCACGAATATTTTGATGAACACTGACTCCGACATTTGCTTCCTCGCTATCAAAGATGGGGGGGGGGGGGGGGGGCTGATGCCAAAATCAAATTTGTAGGTACTAGCATTTTGTGTTTCAGACGCCCAGGAACAAATGTGGTTTAGTGACCCTGTACTAAACCTCATAAGCCACGACAATAATAGTCTTATCGGAACAACAATCCCAACAAGTTGAAATAAGGAGGGTATGTGCAAGTCGGTCCACAGATGATCCCCCATAAATATAAACAACATCAAACAGTAACTTTCGCAAATGTGAAATTATTTCTGATCCTTTGATCTCGAATAAATTTTCATGAAATGTGCAGATGGAGTCCCAGTGAGTCCCTAACAATTACAAATGGATCTGCGCGAACAAAAACCTTGTAGCCTGCGCGAACAAAAATCTTGTAGCGCTCGGATTCTGTTCAACAGATTTCAACGAAATTTTGGGGTCCCCAATGACTTTTAAATCAATCGAAATTATAGCAGCGCTTGAGCGAACAACGAAAACCTTCTCAAGCTTTTACCTATTCTCCCTATTCGAATGAAATGTTCAGGGATCATAATTATACCTACAGATAGAGGCCATCAGATTGTCTCATGTGAGTTCACAGTTTATGAGACCAGTTCATCCCATTCATCTCAACTAATTCGCTCGAGTGCGACAGCCACCTGGTTAGTGATTTATCTACTTATGTGGTGGTAGGTTATAAGGCCTATATGTTCGTCCTGCTGTGGTAAAAAATGTTGATATAACTATCTACACCAGCATAATACATGATACAATATGACGTACCTACACCACCTAGTCACACGAATGCCGAACGACACCTATGAGGAAACTGGTGGTGGCCCACCCATTTGGTAGACGTAGAAACACAGGCAATCAAAACGATCAAATCAGGTGATTGGGACAATAAGAGCCTAGTGCTGTCAACACTAAGTAGGCACCAATCGAAGTTGAGAAAGAAGATTAAGTGTTGAGTGTTTGCCGATAGTGCAGAGGAACGATCTAATCGAAAATAGAGAGTGACGAATTCTCTGCTGATTTATATTCTTTGATTCTTTTTTTTTTTATCATTTTTAGCATTTAAATCAGCAGAGGATTCGTCACTCTCTATTCCCGGTTGAGAAAGAACTTCCGAAGATCCGAACAATTCCTATAACGTAGGTATTCATTATGCATGACAACTAAAAACTTCCAGAGTATTTGATGACTAATCACTTTGTTATTTCACATTCTTGGTATTGGGTGATTTTGCAACTCATTCTATTCAACTAACAAGGTAGGAGATATGTGAGGCTCATCGTTTCAACTCTGTAAAATTTCAAAGTAACTCCTCTTAAATTCAAGTCTGTCTTTTTTGCTTCCTCACTACCGAAGGTAGGGAAGCCTTGGATTCGTGATTGAGTAAAAAAATTTATGTCCTCCAAAATGAATATTTCCACTACCACCATTTTGCGTTTCAGACATCGAGGAACGTTTTGGGTTCCGTGTCTGTCTGTTTGTGGTAATTCCTTGTAACGCCCATAACTACCCGAAATAATGGTTGAAATTTGGAGGGTATGTGCGGGTTGGGTCACAGACGGTCCCGTACCAAAATCATTGAAAAAATACGGTAACTTTCGTCTGCGCATGCGCAAACGTGAATACTTGAAATGCCCATAACTACCCTAAATATCGTTGAAATGAGTTGAAACTTAGAGGGTCTATCAGGAATAATACTTTAATAGTTCCAAATGAATTTCATTGGAATCGTAACGTAACTTTTGTCTGCGCATGCGCGAACATGAAATGTTGGATGTTTCGTCTGCGCATACGCGAACATGAAATGCTGGCCGTTTTCTTGTAAAGCGTACGCGTGGATTGGATCGTAGATGGTCCCGTATCAAAATGAACTACCCAACTATTCTATACGTTCATGTAATTCAAGTGAGGAAGCTATACTGCCTGATCGAATTGGTAGATTTTTTCCATGAAACGCGGGCAATTTGTGGGTAAATGTCTGGTTCAGAGAAGGTGGGCTCAATTTCTATCCAAGGCTCATGTTTTCTGCAAGGCTCATGTTTTCTATGCAAGGCTCATGCATTCATTTCCAGGTTCCCCTCTTTCGACCTCTCAAATGAAATTCTTCGTATAACCAAAACAGTATAAAATGTCTTATGTATAAAATTCCAGTCATGCAGCATGACCTACTGAGCGAATTTTCCACGTAACCTACGTATCAACATAAGGTAATACCCCTTCAATTCACATGATTAAAAGTACCTGCGTTAGGGTAGTCCTAGTTAAGTACCTAGTTAATTTGTATATTTATGCAATCGTAATTTGAAGGCAGGCAACATTATGGAAGAGGTCGAAACAATAATCCGTGATTTGATATTTTCCCGAGAAGCGGTGAAACAATTTCCCCACTCCTGGCCACGTACCTACTTCATCTGTGCCCAGGGGTTTTCGTTCTTTGATGAAAATTCGAGTGTTTGAATAATTTATTGCCCTCCAAACGTTTTTGTGATTGAACTAATATTCTTATTATCTATCCCCAAATCACATTGTCCTGGTTTGTAAGAAAAAAGAAGAAAAAAAGATAAATAAAGTACCTTGTATTCCAGTCCACTTCACGGAATGTATTCCAATTTTGGGTAATTTACGTTAAATAAGGTAATGAACGATTTGTTTATCGAACACAAGAGGTTGGCCCTAGAATGACAAGATCGTGACATAATATATATTATGTCACCTACTACCTTGTTAAACCCGCGTGTGCGTCAGTTTTTCTATACGGCTCTTCCCCTCTATTACCTTCTTACGTTTATCCTAAATTGAAATTGTCGGTTTTGGCTAGTTTTAGCGCTTCCATGTCGTATATGAAACTGCCTTGTGGTTAAAGTTATAATTTTTGGCGGTCTTCCAAAGATGAACTCGGCTTTCGTAGATGGAGAAAGTATCATCATCATCAGAAACGAACTCAAGACAGTCGGAAGATGGAGTGACTTTGGGAGTGAAGCTGACGATGCTATTCTAGCAGATCATGATTTTGCGATCTATCTGTTTCTGCCGAAGTTCCAGCTACGTAAGCTACCTACAATGTAGGTAGGTACGTACCTACTTATCTAGGTAGTCGTATTGTTTTTCATAATACCATCTGTTTCTGTATAATTTTGCTTTGCCAGGGAGATTGATTGAATATTTATTTATTAATCTGTACATAAATAGGACCTTAGGGTCCTCTCTTACTTTATGACAGAATACAAAAATCATCGAGAGAGAGAGTTATAGACATTTATCCATTTTTATTATAGGTACCTAGACCTACCCAGATGAAATAGGTAGGTACCTAAGTAGGTAACCAAGATATAGGTAGGTAGTCACGTTTCCTACAAGCACTGCAATACAGGTAGGTACTTACTCTACCAAAGTATTGTTTGTATTTTATTTGATCAACTGCATTATTATATAATATCTACATACCACTTCACTTCTATCGACAGATATAAATATCCTTCCTACATGCGAATAAACACAAAAATGAAGTGGAGTGTGTTCAAATAAAGAAAAAATCAGTACCTACCTACCTATCAGTACCTGTGTCATATTACATACGACACAGCCCTGTGAAAATCGTCCCTCCAAGAAGCCTTGAATTAGACGTTAAAATAGGTCTTCCTTTCTATCCTATCATCGTCTTGTACAGTTTTTGGTAGGTAATTACCGATGTATTTTACCTGATGTTTGGTGATTTTTGATCCTCAAAACACTCAAATTTGACCGATTTGGAACACCGGAGTCCTGAAATTGCTCATATTCTTATTCATAATATTTTCTTCCTTAATTACTTAGATACCAACATATCGAGATTTATAATTTTGCTTCCTCACTGCCGAAGGTAGGGAAGCCTTGGATTCGTGATTGAGTAAAAAATACGGCGTACGGCGGACAGACAGAAAATTTTTATTGCATTTTCGGATTCTACATACCTTGAAACGTAAACCATCAAATTTTGAGGGGGGGGGGGGGGGTTAGAATTTTTTTTTCATGCTCGATTCCAATGGTTCATTATTGAAAATAATAAACCAAAATTTATGTCCTACAAAATGAAAATTTCCACTAACATTTCGCGTTTCAGATATCGAGGAACATTTTTGGTTCCGTGTGTCTGTGTGTGGTAATTCCTTGTAACGCCCGTTACTACCCGAAATAATGGTCAAAATGAACTGAAATTTGGAGAGTAGGTGAATGAATGAATGAAAGAGATTTTATTCCGAAAAACATACAGCAATGCACTTCAGTACCTATGTTATTAAAATTATGGAATATACCCTTAACCATAGGGCAAGCCCTGTGCGGATAAGGGGAGATGACTGAGCTAAATATAACTAATAAGTAAGCATCTTAGCACATCGAGAGGTTAAAGAAGTTTTCGGTAAATACAAAAAAACACATTTAGAAACAATAGTTACATACATTTAGAAAACACTATTGTTTACATCATTTAAAAGGAAAAGAACCCCAGTTGTTGGTTACAGTGGTTATTTCTTTTATAGAGGAAGAAAGGAGAAAAATACATTATTCAAACAAGAGAGAAAAGAGAAAAGAAAGAAAAAGAATTATGTAAAAAAGTTTCATTTCATTTCAGACCACATATATATGCTTGTAAGTAGAGTTCGGCAGTTTTCCATCCCATTTGAGATTAGCCATGAGAAAATTTTCTTTTTATAATCAGATCGAGTAAAATTTGAGGGTGATCTTAATTTGTCTGGCAAGGAGCGAATCAAGAATGGCATACTATAGTAAATATGTTTAGAAGTACTCCATAGTCGTGTTTTTGGTGCAGGTACAACAGCTTGTGAAGTGAGTCGGAAGGCGTGTGGAGTGTTTTCAAAAAAGTTGAAAAAGTTGAAAATATGTTTGTGAAAAAAAGCTACTGACGACTTGATATACAACTGATCAACTGAGAATACGCTAACGTAGTTATACAAATCGACTGACGGAAATTTTCGTGGTTTCTTTCATACTACCTTGAGAATGGATTTCTGCATGATATTCAGTGGATTCAGAACCGTTGAGGTAGCTCCTCCCCACGCAATAATACCAAAACCAATGATGCTCTGAACAAGTGCTTTGTATATGATAATCAAGCTTTCCTTCACAAGGCATCCTCGGAGGTTATAAAATAAATGCGTAAATTTCCGAAGTTAATGAATCAGCGCAGAAACATGGCATTCCCATCTTAGATCCTCGTCAATTATTATTACTCCTAAGTACTGCACAGAGTCAACACGCTCCAACGCAGGACAGGTGCACACGCAGGAATCGTACATTCCATCGGCACCACATATATGCAGCTTTATTGAGGCAGCGATGGATTTTTTTGTAGGAGATTTAGAAAAAACAATGTACTTGGTTTTCTTTACATTTAGGCTCAACGAATTATTGCAAAGCCATTTGAAAGTACGATTCATGTCACTGTTAGCAATTTCAAACACCTCTTCCCACGAATCGCCCTCACATAAAATTGCCGTGTCATCAGCGAATAAGTATTAGGTACCCTGGAGGTTCAAATTTCCAAGTTGGTTGATAAAAATCAGAAAGAAAATTGACGCCAAGGTTCCACCCTGAATTACACCGAACTCTACAGGTCTTTCAGTACTATCAATACCTTCTATTGTCACTACTTGCTTCCGTCCGTTGAAGTAACTTATGATCCATTCCAACTCTAACCCTTCAACACCATAGGCAGGCATAGGTGTGAGTTAGGTCACAGATGGCCCCATATCAGTTACTGAAAAAGTACTGCAACTTTCGTCTGCGCATGCGCAAACGTGAAATACTTGAAACGCCCATAACTACCCTAAATATCGTTGAAATGAGTTCAAATTTGGAGGGTCGATCAGGAATAATACATTGATAGTTCCAAATGAATTTCATTGGAATCGTACAGTAACTTTCGTCTGCGCATGCGCGAACATGAAATGTTGACAATTTCCTTGTAGCGCGAAAAATAGTCGTAGAGAGCTGAAATTTTGAGAGTATACGCGGGTTGGGTCACAGATAGTCCCATACCAAAATCATTGAAAAAGTACTGTATCTTTCGTCTGCGCATGCGCAAACGTTAAATACTTGAAACGCCAATAACTACCTTAAATATCGTTGAAATGAGTTCAAACTTTGAGGGTCGATCAGGAATAATACTTAGATAGTTCTACATGAATTCCATTGGAATCGTAATGTAACATTCGTCTGCGCATCCGCGAACATGAAATGTTGAAATGTTTGATCCTATTACGCATGTAAGGTAATTTATTACTACTCTTTTTATTGCTATTCTGATTCGACACGTCCGTGTTACAATAAGTGAGGAAGCTGTACTGCCCACCCAACTTGGCAGACTTTTATGTTTGAATACTTGAATTCCTCGCGGTCTGAATTTTTTACCATGTTTTCGGAAGGAGAAGGAAGACACATAATATAGGCACGTGTAGAACTATGTTAAAATCTAGAAAGGATTAAGAATGCTCTGAAGAGGATTCATACCGAAGACAATGTCAAAAAATTCATTTATGTAGGTACCACCTGCCTACTAACATTGTTTGACCCATTGCGAAAACCTACCTTTACTTAGGTAAGTACAGACCGGACATAACATTATAGCTCCTGAAAAGATCTGCGTATCTTTAACTTCGCTGAAATGTTGCTCACGGTTTCTCAACTCGCAATTCATATTGAACTTGGTGGATTCCACAGAACATGGGCATATCTAGTCCCTCCACCAAAGTCATTTGAAATTGGTACAATATAAACACTGGCTTGCTAGCACGAATGAGGAACCAAATTTGTTTTGGAAACAAAACAGAATGGCGGACCAAAAAAAAAATTGACTAGCCCTCAAAACTGTCAGTAGACAAAAGATAGGAGGGAAAAGCTGTAACCCTATAGAATACTGTAACCTTATAGAAACATTCCCCCAAATACGATCCCGTCTTACATTACAAACCTTTGGTTACAGAAGACATCAATAAGCTCCTAGGCAGTGATGATCCTATCTCAAGGCCACCGCTTCTGCTAATCATTTGATTAACGACTCCACACGCCGCTTTATCATTAGGCTATAATGACCAGAAAATTCCTTATATAATGAAAATAATACAATATATGGAATTATTTGTCTGGGATAATAGCTAGATGTTTTCGCATCTAAGAGTTGGGTATAGCGATTAGACGATGATAGTGTGAAACTTCCTGAGTTGAGTCCTTCATTCATCAAACTGTAAAAATGAATTTCGGCAACATTTTGTTCTGCAAACTCATTGTTTTTATTTAATACTTGAGACGAAGATGATAAATATTTGAATACTAGGTGTCAATAAGAGTTCTATTATGAAGTTCAACAATGATTATATAACATTTTGATCGAGCACTCTGAGTGAATTGGTATCGCTAAAAAGGCTAGGTGTATTATAACAGTCGACTGTAGAGGTAGGTGCCTAATTTAATGCCAAAATGCCTGTTTTTCCACACTGATCATAGGAAGCTCCTTTCCTATTAGTAGGTATGAAAATTCTCATCTCCATGGAGATTTAAGTTTACCAAGCACAACAGGATTTTTCAACTGTATTAACTTCGTAGATCGATGATGATCATAATATTATTGTATAAGTCATTAATAGTTCTAATTAAACCAAAATTTAGTCGGATTTTTTGTCCTAAATTTGTAACAAAACATTAACCTACCTGAAACCATGTAGGCAATGAAAAGGACGGTGTGCCTACTCCAGTATTACCCCCCCACTATTATTATTATTATTATTAGTATTATTAAATAAACTCACCTTTGTAATAATTGATGAGCGGATTGAAAAGGCACTAGATGCGGAGGCGATCAACAGTCAACTACATGCGGCCGAGTTGTTCCTCTACGAGCTGAACAGCACTTGAGTGGTATCATCTGATATACCTACTCTGTGGCAATCATTGGCTCTGAGCACCGCACATCACTTCGCCATGCAGTAACTCGAGTGTCAATTCGAACTGAGGGAGCGGGTCGCTCCACGTAGTTCTTCGTACGAGTATTTCCTCCAGAGTATTTCTCCCACCCATAGTATTTCACTCCGATCGATTTTTTCTTCTCCCTTCCTTAGCTGCAACGTCACGCTTGCTCCGTGAGGTTCGGCTTCCAACAGGGGATAGTGTTAGACTTGAGTAGGAGTATCTCCTCGTCGTTTCGAGGTAGCGACATCGACAGCCCGTGTACCTAACTGCTGCTCGTGAGAGACGGCCTTGGCCTTCGCTGCACATAATTACGTTAATACCGGGAACGTTGGGAATACCGCGAGGGGATCGACTCACTACGAACTAAATCACTCGCGAAGAAATCGTGGAAACCCATTTCAAAGAAAAACGGAGTTATTGAAAAAATAGTCTATTTCCACTAAAATACACGAAAACGCTGCAAAGTCCTTGTCACATGGGTTTATTATTCTATTGGGCATACCTACAGAAATGTTGGCTGTTCACTTATTGTTTCTTTCATGCGTAATAATCGAAATAGCTATTTCTGATGGTTTCCATTAATTTTGGCCCCTAAAACACGAATTAGGTACCTACGCTTTTTTTTTTTTTTTTAAAACTATCTTTGATCATAGGTAGTGCCATTTAATCGTCTTCAAACTGATGGTGATTTCAGACGATTTCCCAGGTTTTTGACTCATAAAAAATCAATTTTGGGAGCTGAACATTTGGTAGAACTCAATTTTCCACTCTTTGGTCAAAATCGACTTCATATTCGGTCTTTCGTCCCCAAAAATATGGAAAAAGATAACTCAAAAGCTCATGTTACTAACATGTTATTAAAACACAAACAGTAACTATTTTTGTACACATTTTCACTCACAACACTCCTGGGTATATTCCGATCGGGCTGCAAGTTTCGGGACACAACTAGGGCCCAAATGGAGCATGTGTGCGAAAGAACGACTTTTTTAGACCTAAAATGAAGCCGGTACACATATATATTTACACGACATTCGTTTGAATAATGCACATATTCCTATCATATTCACATGCAATTCGGGTGAATACCATTTTATTTATACCATATTTACATAAAATTCCCTACAATATTTAGATGAAATTCGAGGGAATACCATTATATTTTTACCATATTTACACGAAATCCGTGTGAATATGAACATATTCCTACCACAGTCACATGATTTTCGAGGGAATACGGGTATATTTCTACCATATTTACTTACATGAAATTCGTGCGAATATGAACATTCCTACCATATTCACATGAAATTCGAGTGAACACATTTCTACCATATTTATACGAAATTCGTGTGAATATGAACATATTCCTATCATATCCACTTGAAATTCGACTAATTACCATCATAAGTCTACCATATTCACATTAAATTCGAGTTAATACCATCACATATCTACCATATTCACACGAAATTCGTGTGAATAAGAATATATTCCTATTCACATGGAATTTGTGTGAATACGAATATTATTCATATTTACGCGCGTAAATATGAATATATTCGTATTCGTATTCATAGGAAATACGCCGTGTGAATATATTATTCATATTAGTATTTATGAATATGAATATGCCCATCTCTGCATGCCACGGCACGATGGAACTTCGGACCCGATGACTGTTGGTCAAAGGCCCCGATTCCCATCTTTCTATGGCTTTTATCACTTCTATTGTTGGTGGGGATAATTTAGGTGGATTTGGGTAAAGGCGTGTGGATTCAAGGTCCACACCGGCGTTTTCCTGGCAGGAAATTCCGTCAACGGGAAATGTTTCTTGTGGAGTTTCTCTCGCTGGGTTCTTTTATTCAACTGAAATGGATAGACTGTAAAAAATATTGCTGAGACCACGCACCACGAGTCAGATTTCAAACCTAACTATGGCTAGTGGGCTGACCATAAACCTAATGCGGAATTCGGAATATCACTTTCGTCCAACTTGCTCTATACGACAGGTAAAAAGAAATAAGTTCCGGTGCAGAGATTGCCACACAATACTTCCATGTTCTTCATAACAGTATGGATACAAGTTTGGCGGGAGGCAAGAGTAGTACCTACGGAAGACAAGACTGGCCGCCCATTTCGGCCTGACTGGATGCTCATGTTGGCCTGACCAGCGGATCATGGGAATATACTTAATAATATACTGAGCATGAAAATATACTTGCATAGCAACTTCACTTTCTGACACCACAACAACGTCATTTACCTAGTAAACCTAGAAAATGTCGGACCCATTAACGTATTTTTTGCTGTAAATTAGCCAAACCGAATGCGATCGACCTCAAAATCAATAGGCATGATTCTAGATCATCTAATATTCTAACGGACATTTTGGCAACAGTCGCACCAGTTTTGGTCCATTTTAACGGCAGTTATCGTTTGAAATCGAAAAAATGAGAAAACCCGTCAAAACTCCCTTATTTTTCAACCTAGAATGCTCGTTCTCATCTCAAACTGAAGAGTTTAACGAGCCTGGACAAGCCAACTGAAAACCTGCAACAAGCCAACGAGCTGAACAAAATCCAAAGAGGAAACCAGAAAAAAGTATTTTGAGGAAGTTATGACCATATGAAATTCCAACATACGCACGTACATACATACGGATCGACATCATGCGGAAAACCGTCTCGAAATTCGTTCCTAGCGCTTCTGAACAAGATACCACGGTTTTCTCGAACACACATTTTTGACGGTATCACCCTACCTCCTTCCATTCCCATATAATAGGAACATGGAAGTAAAAATGCCAAGCAGTAAGACCCAGCAACGTGTTTTAGGGACCATTCAACGAGACTTCGCTCATTTCTAAGGTGTAAAACTTGACAACTTTGTCCACTGTTTCAGCGCCATCAAAAACAACGAAACACATTTCGATGGTCCAACGAGTTGTCCCATGTTTCAAGTCTAATTACTCACTCAGAAGGTCGTTTCAAACAATAAATTAACGCATAGGTAGTGTGACAAATGCTGTCTTAATCTAAGTGCTCTTTTACGCTTTCTTTTTAGGGACATCCCATGAACTACATGAGCGAAATCCGTCACTCACAGTTCACAGCTGCAAGTTTGTACAGAAGGTAGTTACGGTAAATTAGCAACAACTACGGTAGCTAACTATGGTTTCAACTAGGTACGTCGGTACAAAGTAAATATTTTCTCTTCTAAAATTCGCTAATGGTAATCATCGGTTGTATCTAACTACTACAACTGTACGATGAAGACTGTCAATGTTCTGTTCAGCGATGGTCTAACTACAACTTGTTCTTGGCGCACCTACCTGAGAAGAAAACGTTAGACCACTCCTGCTCCTGATCACCAGCAACCGTAGATCTGAAATTTATATTTCTCCCTCTTCGAAGCCCGGCATACCAACGTTCAAGACACCTCAGACCCAGAGCCCTGTTCAATGTCTCCGCATTCGCTGTTGAACCTCAGTCATTAGGATTTCTCTCAATCTATTCACGTCGACCTCCAGGAATGGGTACCTACATATTCTATCTCATCAAATTTCTAATCTTGACACATCATTCGGCTATCTCGTCACTGAAGCCCAGCTATGAGCAACTCCTATATACCTATATAATACAGAAAAACGCCATTGAATGTCTTGGTTATCTTCGGGGGACACTGTCAAGAAGTCACTAACTTACTGGGTGAAAGTCAAGGGTGATTTCCGAAAGCCAAGTTAGCCAAAAACAAGATCGTTGAATTTCTAAAGTTAAAAGGTTTCTTTAGAGGCTTAAAACTCGGCAATTTTTTCGACTTGGTGAGCGCCGAGGATCTCTTCAGTTACCTGCTTGAAATATAAACGAGGAATGTACATGGGTCGGAATTTGCTGTTTTTGACCTCAGAATCTGAATCAGCATCCTCGAAAATCCCTATATTCAAACGTACAGCTCCGAAATCCGAGTAGTAATGTACAGCTCCAAAATCCAGATGTCCAGCTCCCTGTAGTAATGTACAGCTCAGAGTAGTAATGTACTGCTCCAAAATCCCAATGCACAGCTCCCTGTATTCAAATGTACAGCTCCGAAATCCGGTGGCAATAAACTAAAGAAAAAACGCGTGACGTTATCTGGCATGTATCTCCCCCCCTCTCACTCGGTTCCCACGAGCGGGAGCGAGAAGGCAAGGCAATACATACCAGATGGCGTCACACGCATTTTCCTTCCCCTTTTCACCCACTTCCATTTATTTCCTACCCATGATACAGCACCTTTTTGGAAAGCTCTCTGTTAGACCTGCAATATGAAAGAATAAAAGAAACGGATGTCAGTCCATTCCTCATGTTTTTCACAAAGTTTAGGCGGAAAAACTGTCATGATTCGACTCTGCATGTAATTATACGAACAATTTAAATCGCACATTGGATTCGCTGCGCTCCTCCCTAGAAGCGCCACAACTCCTCGAAGTCATACTGCTCCCTCTTGAACTCTTCTCCCCCCCCCCCCTTCTTCTGTCTCTCTTCCTTTCAATATTGTCCAATTATTCTTCATCCTTTGGTCCTTCTTATACCCTTCGAGCAGGATCTCTATCCCGTATGCTCTTCTGGTTTTTTGTGTGACTATTTTTTAATATACCAACCTACCGAGTTCTATATTGCAGTGGCAAGTTGCAATTGGGGACAACGCTAAGCGCTGCCTTCCACTGGATGCCACATCGCGTGAAAAATGGTCATGCCGAGCGGACGGCTGGCCTAAGGAAATGTTCAATGAACACACAGGATTTTCTCACCGATGTATATAACAGAAGCTCGGAACTTATGTGACGCTTTGCAATTCCCAAATTTTTGATGTTACTATGCGCATTCTCCTTCTTCGCATGTTGTGTCCTACCAGGACGTTAGCGACCATCTGCACGATTTGTTGCTTGTCCTCGGCAGTCCGAAATAGGTGTGTGGAGAGCTCAAACGACAGTCGAAAGCGCTAATTTAATAAATTGCCCCACTCTATTCGAGGAACTGTAATAAACCTACACAACAGGCTTACAGCAATAAAATAATAAAGGAGACAAACAAATAATTAATTTCATTAGTAAGAAACATAGTTTAATGCCTGTAGCAAGTTAAAAAGAATATTAATATACAGAAAACGTGGAAAGCTGAAGAGAGAACTACTGCCATTATACTTTTGTCAATGACGATCAATATCAAACGGCTAACAGTGAAAAATTATATTGAATAAAATTGAATTCGAGTTAACAAACTCAAGCTTTTAAGTAACCAGGTAACTCCAAAATTGTTGTTTTCTTTTTCCCCAGTGTTTCAGCTTTCAATGGAAATGTACACATAAGAACAAGCAGGGGAAGAGCAACTAACGATTGAGTCACCCAAGTATTGACTGATGGAAGATTCCTCATCGAACCGTAGAAGAGATTTACATGCAGTCAAGTAAACAAAATCACAACAGGGATCAGTTTTGATCGATAAGGTCGGAGGGACCAAAAAGATGTACTTTGCCCGAACTGTTCCCACCAGCGAGCAGAGGGAGAGCAGGGTGCATAGATATGGCGGAGCAGATTGTGTTTAATCCTTCGTCGATGACATCCATCAATAGGCCCTCAGAGTTGGCACAGTAGAATCTTATCTAAAAACAATTGCATGGGAATATTGGTTATTTGGGAGTAAGAGTGGTATGTGTGGTGTTCAGTCCATTGTAGGAAGGATTTTGGAGCAGCAAAGCTGGAGGGGACCAGTTGAAATACTTATGCTTATCAAAATTATTTGCTGAGGTTTCTCTACTTTCATTTAGTAGAGAAATTAAATAGACATGGAGGCCCATCAGCTGTCCTGCCTTTCTGTTATTGTCCTCAGTTGAACCATTAAGAATTTAAAAGAAAACTAATTTGTATTGGAGTGGTACTCAATTAAAAAAAAAAAAAAAAAATTGTATTCATCCAGGCCCGAGCCTGCTCAATCAGCTGTCCTGCCTTTCTGGGACAAGAGCAGAAGTATGATTCCATTCACCTTCCCACACTGGACTATGGGGCAGATAAATAAATGGAACTACGACATGGAAACAAAACTGCAAATCATTACACAACGGTTACCTATCAACAAATAGGTGAAAAGGTGCCAAGAATATCCAAAATAACCATCCTTCTTCAAATGAAACAATAGCAATGAAGGAAAATCCAAGTTCATAAAGCCCCGAGTTCATCAGCTATACCCTTGTGCAGCTGTACCCTAGTACCTCGGCTGGATGTATTCCACATGATTCACACTCATGTTGACGAAGTGTTTTGGTTCAAACTTCAAGGTCATACGGTGAACGAACAGCTGGACGTACGATGCCCAGGTGGTCTCAAAAAATCCTGAAGTTTGAAATTAATTTACAAGCGTCATAAAAACTTACCCTTCGGATGAAAGTGTTTTTTTGCATGGCGTTTTGAAGATTCAACTCCTAGAGATGACTGACGTAACACCGAGCTTTGCGGACCAACTAGACCCCAGATGGCCTTACACCAAATTGCATTCATTTTTGTTCATGGATTTGGTCCACTGTATGCTGCACTTACGGTGGACAGACACAAATTTTTTTATTCCATCTTCGGATTCCTACGTACCTTGAAAGGTAAACCATCAAATTTCAAGGTCGGGGGTTGGAGGGGGGGGGGGGGGTAAACAAGTTTCCGAAGGTTCATTACTGGAATTAATATAACAAAAGTTACAGAACTGACTGTTACAGGTAAAGGATAGCGTTGTGGACAACCTGATATCTTGTATCACAGGAGCCTTACTTCCATGCTACTTCCAATTTTTAGAGTTCACGGTTGCAAGAACATGAGCGATCAGAAGTGAGTGGCAACTGTTATTCAAGAGCGACAAATATGCGAGCTGATGGAACTCACCATCCATAGCTTGCAAGGCACCCACATCAGCCATCCTTTTAAGGACCAGCAACTTTTCAAGCACCCTGGGGTGGCAAAAGGCCGGCATGTGACGCACCCTCTGGACTCCTCCAAAGTGGTCTACATGAGAAGGCGACATCGGGTAAAAGGCCGGCGTAAAGGGCATCTGCAAGAAGGCTTGCTTAGATATCTTCCAACGGATAGTTGGGAAATCCTCTGGTAGAGCCCAGCACACATAACCTCTTCATCACGACCCAATATGGCGTCCCCAAACCCCTTAAATATGGTGGCAATCTTGGCCTCCTGTTCTACCCAGTCAAGCCTGAACTCACTGGAAGTAGTGTTGGCGACACGAACCAAAATATATGTACCTACTACATGTCTTGAAGCGCCTCCAGGAAAAGTATGGTCGGTTACTGAAAACATCTGGATATCAGTTGAGAGAAAAAGACAATCGACCGAGGTGAAAAGTTGAGATGTTTCAAGGAAATGGGGAGTTCGTTCGTTGAATGCAATCTGAGTGGTAGTGCATTGACTTGTGAGGAAAGTGACTCATACCGATTTTGACAATATAGTAGTTCCCATTGCGTTCCAAAAGGTTTAGTTTTCTTTCATTAGTGTTGTATTCATCTTATTAGCCGTTGTAGATTTGGGAGTGCTTAAGTTGCTGTTTGTTGTGACAAGTAGTATATTATTTTTGTATTGTTCCCGAACGTAGTGAAACCTGTCAGTCATGTTATATGTGTCATGCATGACAAGAAGTTGAAACTAACCTTGCAAGTGCAGCGTTAGTAATGGATCTCCAACAACTGTGAGTGAAAACTCAAGAGTCATGAAACTGAGAATTTTCCCCCTTCATTATCTGTCAAACTTCCCTGCCTATGGCTTTGTTCTATTGAACACCACTCAACACCACTCACGAATCTGTACCACTCTGGTATTCCTCGTAGCATTAGACCCTAGGTTCAACTGAACCCTCTAACAGTGTTAGTGTAAACCTGTCCACCCACCCTCCCACCGCCACCACTTACTTCTTTGCAATAACTCACACGAGCCACTTGCGTGTGGTGAATAGCATTCATTCGTCTTTAAATCCCATCTCAAATTCTGTGGGGTTGTTGGTTAGCTGTTCACTTCATCCCTCACAAGAACACAATGCATCATGCTTCCTGTTTCCCTTATGGCCGCAACAAAGTGCACAAAGGCCACCTGTGAATGGTGTGTTGTCCCCCTCCCTTGTCATCACAACGTCTTAAACGTATTCTCAAAAGCATAGGATTGAGTTACCACCTAGCCACGTGCGTATGGTGTGTGGTAATTAGCATTCGCACGTCTAAAGCCACCTCAAGCTGTAGATAGAAGTTAGCTATTCATTTCATCCCCCATGGCATTATGTTACTTTGTGTCCCCTGTAACTTCCACAACGCTCCGCAACTATTGCAACCCCCACAATCGCAGGTAGCGAGTGGTGTTCCTTACTCTTACACCTTAATAATTCGTCGCCTCTTCCAAGTCAAGAATCTCCCCACCTTGTAACTGTATCCCCATTATATCATGACGAAGGTCATGGAGATACACCAGTGCTAAATTCCCTAGTTACTTTCTTCCAGTGGCATAGCCAGGATTGTTGAATGGGGTGGGGTACGGGGGTTGTCGGAAACAGAAAAAGTTCCTGTCGCGCAGCATGGTTATAAGAGCGAATTTTCAAAGAAATATTCCTGGTATTGTGTAAAAAGATGGTATAGCGAGAAACCATACCACTTTTCTTAAAATTACATAATTTTTTCGTGATTTTAGCCATTTTTACTGATGTTTGACCCTAATGAAGTCAAATTTGACCCGCTTGTTTTTGAGAAAAATAGTTTTATCATCGAGATAGTCCCTCCATCGAGATTAACCATCCCACATAACGTCAGGTGAATTAATATTCATTTTAGCCATTAATATCAGTTTTTTTACTTCCCAAAAATCAAAATTTGACCCCTATTCTGTAAGAAAAACAACTGAAATGGTATTTTTCTGTCACATTTCCATACAACTTCCAGTTATTTTATGTCAACTGTTGGCAGTTTTAGCCGTTTTTACCGACTTTTCACCCCTAAAAACTTTAATTTGACCCCCTTGGAATTTTTAAAAATTGCTCATCTTCGAACTCATCCTTTTGCTTGGCAATAAAAACGTTTTGGAGAAATTTGGAATTTTTATCATGTACCCAAGGACAGACATCATCTCGAGTGGCACATGAATATATTATACATATACATTTTTCTTAAAATCTAGGGTTCTGAAACGGGTTTGCCTATAAAAATATTTCAAAAATTCATGTTCTGCAAATTTTACCCATTGCAACAGCTTCATGTTCTTTGAAAATACGCTAATAAGGTTTGACATTACAAACAAAGCTGAATTTAAATTAAATTTAACAGAGCACTAAATGTTACAGGTAACATTAGGCGAGATAAACAGACGAAATAAAACATTTGGCAACAATATATGCGGAGTTTCATGGAAAATGAAGCTATTGCAATGGGTTCAAAATTTTCAGAACATAAGTTTTTGAAATTGTTCTATAGGCAAATCCATTTCAAGGCATCCTGATTTCATCCCTAGATTTTAACAATAATGTATATTACATACATTGACTTATGTGTCACTCCAGACGATACCTGACCTTGGGTACATGATAAAAAAACCATAAATTCATGATTATTTTTAAATTAAATTTCTCCCTTGAGAGGGAAAAACATTAAATCATGTTTAATGTTTTTCCCTCGCAAGGGAGAAATTAGATATAGTTTTTTAATGTCAAGAAAAAATGAAAGCCACAATTTCACTGAACTCTACAAGTATAATGTTGCATTTACTGTACTTATTATAGAACTCGCCATCAACATATGGTTGCTACAACAGAAGGTAGTAACTGTGTAGTAACCAATGAAAAACGTAGCTATTGACTCTTGTTTCTTTCGAGTGCGATATTCTTTATGGTTGCTACAACAGAAGGTAGTAACTGTGTAGTAACCAATGAAAAACGTTGCATATTTGCGTGTCGGAATTCACAGAATGACCCCCAGCCCTAAAACATTAAACATGTTAAAATTCCAAATTTCGCCAAAATTTTCTTATTGCCGAACAAAAGGATGAACAATATTCAAAAATTCGAAGGGGGTCAAATTTTAGTTTTTAGGGGACAAAAATTGGCAAAAACGGCTACAACTGATATATAAAATCACTGGTATCTTTCTGATACCATTTCAGTTGTTTTTCACACAGAATAGGGGTTTAATTAGGATTTTTGGGGGTCAACAATTGGTACTAACGGCTAAAATCAATATTAATTCACCTGAAGTGTGGGATGGTGACGGTGAGGGACTATTTCGATAAGCAATTTTGTCAAACAGTGTGGGTCAATTTTTTGGGACATTCGTTTGTAATCAAATAAACGTAATATTATTTAACTGTTTAATCATGTTTGATTAACCAAGATTGACAATCCTCGTTTTTGTGGGATAAGTCGTCAAAAAAGTTTGAAAACCAAATGTGCATCCAATTTTCTTTCTTCCCACAAAGTAATTAGCAACGGCAAAAACAGATGCCAACAGCACGCGGTGTTCCCAGGCGGTCACCCATCCAAGTACTAACCAAGTTCATAACTTCGCAGTCTTCCCCTGGCCTTGGGGAATTTTCAATATGAACAAGAGGCACCACGATCAGTCATTAATACGAGAGGAAGCTGACTGCTGTTTTACAAGAAATAACAGGATACCAAGATTGACTATCCTCGTTTTTGTGGGATAAGTCGTCAAAAAAGTTTGAAAACCAAATGTGCATCCAATTTTCTTTCTTCCCACAAAGTAATTAGCAATGGCAAAAACAGATGCCAACAGCACGCGGTGTTCCCAGGCGGTCACCCATCCAAGTACTAACCAAGTTCATAACTTCACGGTCTTCCCCTGGCCTTGGGGAATTTTCAATATGAACAAGAGGCACCACGATCAGTCATTAATACGAGAGGAAGCTGACTGCTATTTTACAAGAAATAACAGGATACCAAGATTGACAATCCTCGTTTTTGTGGGATAAGTCGTCAAAAAAGTTTGAAAACCAAATGTGCATCCAATTTTCTTTCTTCCCACAAAGTAATTAGCAATGGCAAAAACAGATGCCAACAGCACGCGGTGTTCCCAGGCGGTCACCCATCCAAGTACTAACCAAGTTCATAACTTCACGGTCTTCCCCTGGCCTTGGGGAATTTTCAATATGAACAAGAGGCACCACGATCAGTCATTAATACGAGAGGAAGCTGACTGCTGTTTTACAAGAAATAACAGGATACCAAGATTGACTATCCTCGTTTTTGTGGGATAAGTCGTCAAAAAAGTTTGAAAACCAAATGTGCATCCAATTTCCTTTCTTCCCAAAAAAGTAATTAGCAACGGCAAAAAAAAGATGCCAACAGCACGCGGTGTTCCCAGGCGGTCACCCATCCAAGTACTAACCACGCCCGGTGTTGCTTAACTTCGGTGATCGGACGAGAACCGGTGTGTTCAACGCGGTATGGCCGTTGGCGAGCAGGAGGGCGTTGAGAACTGTACTAGATTTATACATTATTTTCATGTCACAAACACACCTCCACTGGAAACCATCCCTCATCCTTGTGGGACGGTTTTGTTTTAGTATTCTACGAATAATACACCTATGTATTCGCCCAGCAATTTCTATAAAACCCCATCAAAAAATTTTCTTTTAGGTTTCAAGATAGACCTAGTTTCCAAAAACGCTGCAAAGTCCTTGTCACATGGGTTTATTATTCTACTGGACATACCTACAGAAATGATGGCTGTTGATTTACTGTTTCATTGATGTGCAACAATTGAAATGGCTATTTTTGATGGGTTCCACAAATTTTGGCCCCCCAAAACACGAATTAGGCTCGGTTTTTTTATTTTTATTTTTTGTCAGATTATCTTTGATCATTGATAGCTCCTTTTAATTGTATTGATTCCCCTGTTGATACTACTTCTAGTGTTATTATACGAATTTATGGTGATTTCAGACTATTTCCCAGGTTTCTGACTCATAAAAAATGAATTTTAGGAGAGTAACAATTCGGTCAAAATCAACTTAATATTAGGTCTTCTCGCCCTAAAAAACCTGGAAAACGATACTCACAAGCTCATGTTACTAAAAACTCAAAAATCCCTCAAAAGCCCCTGTTTTTACACCCATTTTTCTCCCATAACACCCCTGGGCGTATGCCGATCAGGCTGCCCAGCTTAGGAGCACAACTAGGACCGACATGTGCTCCCAAATGGGGTTTCCAAACTGTGTGCCGAAGAAGGGCGATCTAAATATATCAAAATTTAACGTAAATTTAAGGCTGAAAATTTGTTAGAACCTCAATTTTCCACTCTTTGGTCAAAATCGACTTCATATTTGGTCTTCTCGTCCCAAAAAACATGGAAAACGATACCTCAAAAGCTCTGGTTACAAAAACACAATAAATACCTATATTTATACCCATTTTCACTCATAACACTCCTGGGTATTTTGCGATCAGGCTGCAAAGTTTCGGGACACAACTAGGGCCCAAATGGAGCATGTGTGCGAAAGAACGAATTTTTTAGATCTACTTTATTTTCAGTCTAAACATTCGTTCTTTCCCACACAGGCTCCATTTGGGCCCTAGTTGTGTCCCGAAACTTTGCAGCCCGATCGGAATATACCCAAGGATGTTATGATTGAAAAATGGGTGTAAAAATAGGGTTTTTTGGTAACACATGCTTTTGAGGTATCTTACAAATACTCTAAAAATACTTACAAATACTTGAGGTAATCTTACAAATACTCACCCTACGTGGATTATTCAGCATACTGCCAATATGGAAGACATCACTTCTTTGTGGAACCCAGACAGCCTTGAAGGGTGTCAGCCAACGGCCAGTGAAATTGTTGTGCAAGTAACTTGCTGTTTCTAGAAGAAAAAATTAAAAGTGGATAAACGCAAGCAAACTATGTTTAATTCAGCCAAGCTCATTCGTGAAATGTTTTTTAAAAACAGCTACAGTATTCTCCAAACCAAATATAATAGTGATTCATCCATTTGTTCAGCACAAGTCAACTTTACAATTCACAACCTCCCACTTTTGAGACTGAAAGCTGTGATATCGTTATTTCTATGAACGTAGTATAAGTGAAACTTGTTGATTATTTTTTCTATTTTCCTTTCGACTGTTACTCCGATTTGAAAAGATGAAATCTAGTCATGCAGGTCTAACATTTGAATAAAATCCTGAGTGTTGTAACTAAGCATATTCATTACAAGTCTATTCCGACTTGAACATGAAGACCAACGGAAAGATCTATTCAATGGATCTACAATATACCAGATTCCTTCCCGTATTGCACATTCAACTGGGAAAATGCATATCGAGAATTTTATACGACTCACTTTTCATTGTGGGAGATAAGACGGAAGAATCAAAAACTCTGATGCGATCATCACTGCAGTTGGTAAGAACGAATTTTCCGTTAGGGGAGAAAAATGCAGACGACACGGACTTCGGATGTTTTTCCTCGAAGATACACTCAGCAGGATTTCTCAGATCGAAAATCTTAACATTCCTAAAACGAATAAATCAAAGGCCTTCAGTCACTGTACATCCAATGTTTTGTCTGCAATAACATTCTGGCTAATTTTAAGACTCATTTTTCTGGTTAATTTCAAGAACCCAGGAATCGAGCATGAAATTAACGTAAAGGGCCCCATACACTATACGATTAACTGCAGATATTGGACTGCCAGTCCGTAGAAGATCGCCCACACACACATCAGTTAACCTGAACATCGTGGACTGCAGTTTGCGCGGACTGAAGGTGTGTGTCCGTTGGGGAGGCGAGGATCGGACGAGAGATCAAGTGGCAGTCGCAGGACTGTCCGATCTTGATCTGATGCCCGGCGCCACACACTGTCAGTCGGCCTGCAGGCTCATGACCGGTCGTCTTGGAATTCTATAGTTTACGGCAGTCGGACTGCAGGCCATTTCTTCATTTGTATTGCTGGTAGGTTTGCGGACTGAAGCGCGGACTGATGTGAAAATGGACAACAAACCTCAGTTTATTTCCGGATTTATAGGAAGTTATAGGAATCAACCGTGTCAATGGAAGATTAAAGATGAAAATTATTCTAATAAAAGAATGAAGGACGAGGCCTACGGTATACTATTGGACTTCCACAAAAAAAGAGAGAGACTGACTCCCAACTCTGTCCTCTCCCTCTCCGCTGCAGAAGTTTATTATTCATCTCTAATTTTTGGCGGAAACTGATAATGAAAATCAGTTGTCAGAGTTCTTAATTTAAAGCAGTTTCATTGCTCTGTTTTCTGTTAGGTATCTGTAATAGTCTAATAGTTATTATGCTACGTGTTTGGCCCGTTACTTAGTCACCACTAATTATCTTCTTTCCTGAAATTCTTATTTCATACCAATTTTGTACGTAGGAGTTTTTCGCTGATTAAAGCCTATTATTTCCAACGGCTTTATCATTTCAATTTAATCAGCGAAATTTAATTTGCCTACCCCATGGATAAATACTTACGTCCAGAACGCCTAGCCGTTGACCCCAGTTCAACTACGGCTGAAGAGGACTATACGCACTGGAAGCAAACTTTCATCAATTTCATTACGGCCCTAGAGACGAATGAAGAATCAGGACTCGCAGATGCGGCTAAAGTGAGCATTTTAACGAATTTCCTTTCACCCTCTGTCTACAGAATAGTAAGGGACAGGCAAGATTATACGTCCTCTATTCAACTACTCGATGACATGTATATCAAACCCAAGAACAAAATTTACGCTCGTCATTGCCTTGCAACCCGCCGATAAAATCCTGGTGAGACTGTTGATCAGTACCTACAGGCTTTGGTCATTTTAGGGAAAGAATGCTCCTTCGAGGCTGTATCTGCTGTGCAGAATATGGAAGACTACATACGCGACTCTTTTATCGCGGGTTTGTCTTCAAGCGCGATCCGACAGCGTCTCCTAGAGAACATTACACTCTCCTTGTCCCAAGCTACGGAACAAGCGAGAGCCTTAGAATTAGCACAAATTAACGCACAAAAATACTCTCGATCTCTTTCAGTGGCCACTGAGGCCGAGACGGAACCAGATGAGGGACCGACAATGGCTGCTATTCCAGCTAAGTGGCTCTGCTTTTTCTGTGGTGGCAAGAAACGTCATCCTCGTAGCCAATGTCCTGCTAGCGGGGAGGAATGCGGAAAATGCGGTAAAATCGGTCATCTAACCTCAGTTTGTAAGTCCAAATACACTGCCAAGGTGATGGCACAGGAGCTTCCTCGTCACAATCAGAGTGACCCATTATAAAATAGAACAGACTCGGAAGCAAAATAACATAACATTACATTACATTACATAACATTACATAACGTTAAATATACATATTACATAACATTACATTACATAACATAACATTACATGAAATATACATATTATACATAACATGACTTCCATAATACATTACGTCCATTATACATAACTAGCCTGACCGCTCGCTTCGCTCGCTATCCGAGATTCGCTGTACGCAGTATCGTGGAACCAACAAACGACGGAAAAATCCCATACCCTACCGGGTATTTGTGCCCAATTTTATCAAAATCCGTCAAGCCATTCAGGAGTTGACCATGGTCGACCATATTTCCGCTATGGTCAGGGAATTAAAAATGCGCCTACGTTCAACTTGGGAGGCTACCGGATATTGGTGCCAAATTTGGTCGATATCCGTTGAGCAATTCGGGATTCGACCATGGAGGGGGCCCATGGATGCGCTAAGGTCGACCGCGGGGGTAGTCCGAAGGGTCGATCGTAGATAGAATTTCACGTAGATTACGAATACGCGATAAAAAATAGGGGTTACCTTTTCAATTAACGAAGTTGACCATGGTCGACCATAGTTCCGCTATGGTCAGGGAATTAAAAATGCGACGTTGCACAACTTGGGAGCCTACTGGATATTCGTGCCAAATTTGGTCGATATCCGTCAAGCCATTCAGGAGTTGACCATGGTCGACCATAGTTCCGCTATGGTCAGGGAATTAAAAATGCGACGTTGCACAACTTGGGAGCCTACTGGATATTCGTGCCAAATTTGGTCGATATCCGTTGAGCAATTCGGGATTCGACCATGGAGGGGCCCATGGATGCGCTATGGTCGACCGCGGGGGTAGTCCGAAGGGTCGATCGTAGATAGAATTTCACGTAGATTACGAATACGCGATAAAAAATAGGGGTTACCATTTCAATTAACGAAGTTGACCATGGTCGACCATAGTTCCGCTATGGTCAGGGAATTAAAAATGCGACGTTGCACAACTTGGGAGCCTACTGGATATTCGTGCCAAATTTGGTCGATATCCATCAAGCCATTCAGGAGTTGACCATGGTCGACCATAGTTCCGCTATGGTCAGGGAATTGAAAATGCGACGTTGCACAACTTGGGAGCCTACTGGATATTCGTGCCAAATTTGGTCGATATCCGTCGAGCCGTTTGGCCGTGCATAGAAGGACAGACAGACAGACAGAGCGCATGCGCAGGGCGAACCGCTGGCTCTATCATGTTGAAATTTATATGGGACCTCAATGGGCCCTACCCGCTTAATCCCTGAGAATTACATCGAAATTGGGTGAAATCTTTGGTTACTACGGCTGTAACAAGGAAATTGAATCTATTTCACGCCAGCGCATGCGCAGAGCGCACCGAGGGTCCGATCATGCTGAAATTCATACTGGAACTCACTAGGCCTCGTCCAAACAACCCTTGAAAATTTGAGCGAAATTGAATCAAAATTGTGAAAGTTATGCGTGTTTGTTGAATTTAACGTTAGCGCATGCGCAGGGCGTACCGCTGGATCAATCATGTTGAAATTTGTATGGGACCTCAAGGGGCCTTATCCGCACCATCCCTAAAAATTTGAGCTGAATCAATTCAAAATCGTGGAAGTTATGGCTGTAACAAGGAAATGCGGACAGACTCACAGACTCACAGACTCACAGATTCACAGATTCACAGACTCACAGACTCACAGACCGACAGACACGGAACCAAATTTGTTCAGTAGGCTTTGAAACGCAAAATGCAAGTGGAAATTTTGATTTCTGAAGACAAAAATTTTTTGGCTCACGAAAGTGAACACAAGGCTTCCGCTGCTTCGCAGACTCGGAAGCAAAATAAACGAGACTCCAAGAAGGTTGCTTTGACTAGCTCTCTAGGGGCTATATCTGCTGCCTCGGCAACTCTACAGAGAGCCATTGTTCCCGTCAGGATTAACAATATCCACTGTTCTGCGCTAGCTGATACTGGCAGTACTACTAGCTTCATTGACTATGCCCTAGTAGACAAGTGCAACGCTCGTATTTCACCGTCAAAAGAGCGAATCACTATGGCAAGTTCGGCCCTGTATTCAACAGTTGAAGGCAGTTGCAAAGTTATGGTGGAAATGCTAGGGCATATTTACAAAGACGCTACATTATTGATAATGAAAAATCTATGTGCTGACGTAATCATGGGTCACGATTTGTTAGCGGCTCATGTTTCTCTCGAGATGAAATTGGGAGGCTCCAAAGCTCCACTTCAGATTTGTGTTCTGGAAGCGGCCAACGTACCACCTGTCTCATTGTTCACAAATCTCACCAAAGAGTGTAAGCCCATCGCAATCAGGTCCCGTTCCTACTCGACAGAAGATGCCAAGTTCATCAGGACCGAAATAGAGAAGCTGATAGAGGATGGGGTGATTGAAGAGAGCACATCACCGTGGAGAGCTCAGGTACTTGTCGTAAAGAGTGATGTACGTAAGAAACGTATGTGTATCGACTATTCACAAACCATCAATAGGTACACTCTACTAGACGCCTACCCAATTCCAAAAATTGAGACAATAATCGCACAAGTTTCCCAAAATAACTATTTTAGCACAATAGATTTAAAATCAGCCTACCATTTAGTCCCAATCCTCGAGTCAGAGAAGATTTACACTGCCTTTGAGGCTGATGGAGTGCTCTATCAGTTCAAAAGGATCCCGTTTGGCGTAACAAATGGAGTCCCGGCCTTTCAAAAATTCATAAATTCCATCATCAAGCAAGAAAAATTGAAACAAACATACGCGTACCTTGACGACGTTACAGTGTGTGGCAAAACCAAAGATGAACATGATGCTAATCTCAGTGCTTTCTTGGAAGCTGCAAAGAAGTACAACCTCACGCTTAACGAACAAAAATCTAAATTTTCACAGACAAACATCAATCTTTTAGGCTACAATATCGTCGATAATCAGATAAAACAAGACGAAGATAGACTTAGAACTTTGACGCAAATGCCACATCCCGAAAATCAAAAAGATCTGAAACGAGTCCTGGGAATGTTCTCACATTTTGCTAAATGGATTCCCAAGTTCTCTGACAAAATCCGCCCTCTCGTGCTCGCCAAAACATTTCCATTATCCTCACAGCAGAAACAGATAATAGAAACGATAAAATCTGATATTTCTAAAGCTGTATTGATGTCCATTGACGAAAAACTGCCTTTCACCGTAGAAACAGACGCTTCTGAATATGCTATTGCTGCTACCTTGTCGCAAGCTGGCCGTCCTGTGGCGTTTTTCTCGAGAACGCTCACGGGCTCAGAACTCGGGCACCCACCAGTGGAGAAGGAAGCAGCAGCAATAGTAGAATCACTAAGAAAATGGCGTCATTATCTCATCGGAAGACCATTCAAGATAGTAACTGATCAAGAAGCGGTTTCATTCATGTTTGACTCAAGAAGGCGGAGCAAAATTAAAAACGAGAAAATCATGAGATGGCGCCTTGAGCTGGCATGTTTCAAATACGAAATCAGCTATCGAGCGGGATCGGAAAATATTGTAGCAGACACCTTATCGCGCGTGTGCGCATCCACTTCACTTACCAATCTCGTTGAATTGCACAAAATAATGTGTCACCCTGGAGTTACCCGGATGGTCCATTTCGTCAGCTGTAAAAACCTCCCTTTTTCAGTCGAGGACGTGAAGAGGGTAACATCCAATTTTAGAGACTGTGCTGAACTCAAGCCGAGATTTTTCAAGCACTCTGGAATTCTAATCAAAGCAACCTCGCCGTTCGAGAGATTGAATCTCGATTTCAAGGGCCCTCTCCCGTCAACTTCTCGAAATCGTTACATTTTAACGGTGGTTGACGAATTTTCTAGATTCCCATTCGCTTTTCCTTGCTCTGATTTGTCGGCTTCTACTGTAATCAACCATCTCACGAAATTGTTTTCTATTTTCGGTATGCCTTCCTACGTCCACTCGGATCGGGGACCAGCTTTCATGTCCTCGGAACTCAAGGAATTTTTGACCTCCCAAGGTGTTGCCACGAGTAGGACTACGGCATACAACCCACGTGGAAATGGGCAAGTCGAGAGATACAATGGAATAATATGGAAATCCATCCAGTTAGCGCTACGTTCGGCAGGTCTCAAAATAGAGCATTGGGAGCAAACTATTACTCAAGCACTTCATTCGATCCGATCCTTACTTTGTACTGCGACCAATGTAACTCCGCATGAGAGGATGGATGTTCAATCACCCTCGAAGATCCATCAATGGACATTCTCTTCCCACTTGGCTTACATCTCCGGGTCCTCTACTCATGAAATGCCCTCCCTCTAACAGCAAGTACGATCCGAGAGTGATGGAGGTGGAGTTATTGGAAGCAAATCCAGAGTATTCGCACGTACGATTACCAGACGGAAGAGAAACAACCGTGACAAATCGGCACTTAGCCCCAATAGGAGACTCCGTCGAAGGGATCTCAAACTTGCCAAATTGTCCAGAATCTGCGGATCCAGGAAATTCAAATGTTTCTCTCGACCCGGAACTTCTGCGACCATCTCCCAGTCAAAAACCCGAAGACCAGTCTCAACTCCCGCAGCTTCCTACTAAGGAAGAAACCTCCGACACCCAAACCGAAGAAACAATTCCAACGTCACCTGTCCAAGATTTGAGGAGATCCCAGAGGAACAGACGACCTCCCAAATATTTGAAGGATTATGTTTGAAAAACTAGACGGGGAGAATGTAATAGTCTAATAGTTATTATGCTACGTGTTTGGCCCGTTACTTAGTCACCACTAATTATCTTCTTTCCTGAAATTCTTATTTCATACCAATTTTGTACGTAGGAGTTTTTCGCTGATTAAAGCCTATTATTTCCAACGGCTTTATCATTTCAGTATCTATTTTTTAGTTCTATTTCATTCTGTTCTATTTAATATTGTTATTCGATTTTATAAACTCATTATAACATTTCGAAATTAGTTAATTTAGATTTTTCATTCTATTTCACAATTCTTCAATGTTACATGAAAATAAAAATAAGATTGCACCAAATCAGCTGATAATAGCAATTATTTGACCGGTTTTCAATTCAGTGAAACGTGGCTGGCCTGCAGTCCCAGTTTGCCGACTGAAGGCTGCCTGCAGGCAGTTGTCGCACAGTGTGTGGTGTTTTCAGGCACACATTACAGTTCAGTTCGGTCGCCTGCAGTTGGTCGACTGGTAGTGTGTGTCGGCCGTAGGACATTGATCTTACGTTCATCTGTTGAGGCAACCGCCTGCAGGCCATCGTACATAGTGTATGGGGCGCGTAGTATGTAGAATCCGAAAATGGAATACAAAAATTCCTGTCCATCCACCGTACGTGGCAAACCAATTGACTGTCAGTCATCTCTAAGTGGTGAAAAACGCTGCAAAGTCCTTGTCACATGGGTTTATTATTCTATAGGCTGTACATACCCTACAGAAATGTTTGAAATACATTTATTGTTTCATTCATGTGCAATAATTTTAATATGTAGCTATTTTTTATGGTTCCCACCAATTTTGGCCCCCAAAAACACGATATAAGCTCCTATTTTAGACAAATCCTATCTTCGATCATTGATAGTGTCATTTAATTGACTTGATTCAACTGTTGAAACTACTTCTAGTGTTTTATACAAGTTTATGGCGATTTCAGACAATTTTCCAGGTTTTTGGCTCATACAAAATTAATTTTGGGAGCTGAACCTTCGTTAGAACCTCAATTCTTCACCCTTCGCTCAAAATCAACTTCATATTCGGTCTTCTAGCCCTAGAAAACATGGAAAACAATACCTCGCAAGCTCATGTTCACTAAAACCTTTAAAAAACCCTGTTTTTACACCCATTTTTCACCCGTAACACCCCTGGGTGTATTTTGATCGGGCTGCCGAGCTTCTGAGCACAACTAGGAGCCAAATGTGTCCCCATATGGGGACCCAAACTGTGTACAGAAGAACGACGACTTTAGACATAATTTTAACATAAATTTAAGGCTGAAACTTCGTTAGAACCTAAATTTTCCATTCTTTGGTCCAAATCGACTTCATATTTGGTCTCCCCGTTCTAAAAAACATGGAAAACAACACCTCACAAGCTCATGTTACTAAAACACCAAAACCCCATTTTTCACCCATAACACTCCTGGGTAGGTATATTCCAATCGGGCTGCAAAGTTTCGGGACACAACTAGGCCCCAAATGGAGCCTCTGTGCGGAAGAACGAATTTTTTAGACCGAAATTAAAGTAGATATGGATGATAAGGAATCACACCTTGAAACGTAAAAGAAAACATATTGAGGGGGTGTTATAAAAATAATTCACAGCAAGTCCCTGAAGTTTGAACCGGAAAGCTTCGTCAACATGAGTGTGAATCATACGGTGTATATAACGCCATCACAGATATCATTGCTAGGAAAAGACGATTATCATGACCCATAGCTTTATGAAATCGAGTTAGTTGTTCCGTGATTTGTAGAAGGATTGTTATTTTGCATATTGTTGGTAGGTACTTTTTTCACATATGTTGATAGGTACATAGTTACAAGTTTGATGTTCACAGCCAAATGAATCATCCAAATTAGGTGAAATTTTAGGGACCTCAAGGGTTCTACTTAGGTTCAGTAACCACCAAAATTAAAAAAAAAAAAAATGGCCGGGTGGGGAGTTCGTGCGGACGTAATGGCGCATTACAGGAAATGGGTACATGTTAGGTAACTAATTGCCCAACTTTAGAGAGCTTAACAACAGGACCATCAGGTACTGACTACAGAAAACAGTGATTTAATAACTGGGTAATAAGTTGCAGCGTTTTGCTAATAATCTAACCAGATTTGGGTATCCACATAGTTCTTTCAATAGGTAGTGAAAATAAAGTATCCTCCACTTATAAAAGAATATACAATGTTCAAGTGAATCATTTGATTTTCTATCACCACTACTTTACCTTTATCATTGAAAAGTAGAAGTTATACAGCAGATAGGTGGTCATTACTATAAAAAGTGTACGACGGATGAAGGATTTCATAACAGCATAAGTGATGGCGTCATAAAGAAGCTGGAACCAGTGAAACAGTCCTGTGGCACCCAACCAGAATGATACAGGGACCACCCAGGGGAGCGAAGTAGTGTTCTCGGCATCTTTGGAATAGTTCGCACTTGTCACAAAACTGACTGTTAGTAGTATGATGGAGACCATAGGCACCCATAGCAATGGTGAGTGACTTCTGTACCTTCGATAATTCTGGTCTCGGAACTCTTTATATTTCATCACCATGGATTGAATGAGCTCAGTTTTGTAGTTGTTGGTGATCGAAAAATCGAACTCTCGCTTCTCCTCGAAAAATCTCATCGCATAAAAAATGGCCTTTTCATGCCAGGTCTCCAGTACAAGAGGATCAACATAATCATCGTTCCCACATCCCGAGTCTCCCATTCTTGAAACGTACAGCTCCAAGGCTTCCTTCTCAATTAGTGAATAGTCAGCTTGCAAGGAAGGCCGATATAATGTTGAAACATCAGGAAGATCAGGTCCGTTGAGTTTGTCGACCCAGGTTTCTATTAAATCAAATAACTTTTCTGCAGTAATTAACGCTCCGTTGACACGTTTGAGAATCAGACTGTCCGGGTCCAACAAAGACGGGATGAGACTTATCACCTGTTCCCTGAACAAATGCTCAGCTCCCGCCAATGCGCTTTCCTTGACTGGGACATCTAGAGTGTTGTCAGTCATCAAAAAACAGGACATTTCATCGAAATTCGACAAAATGTTCTGACGGGTTTTCAAGCGTTTAGGTGCCAACCAAGGATTGAAGAAGACAGATTCCGTCAGGTAGCGCTGACCACCTTCTGACCCATACTTGTGCTGTACAGGCAAATCCCAACCTCTTACCAAATACAAAAGTTTCTGGAAAGGCTTAGAATGATCTGTGCCTTCCTGCAAATACTTGCTGAACGCACTGAACATTTCGATTTGCTGGAGATCCTCTTCTGAAATCCTTCTCATGAAATGTAATATTTGGAGAGAACTACTGAGCACATTAATGGCGAAGGTGCTTGCGAGCTCTTGAAGATTTAAATTACGTTCAGCAGTGATGAACAAAATTCCAACTTTTTCCCCTGTTCGAGTGGAGCAAATGAATACCTCAGGATACAAGTTTATGGCCTTCGCTTCACTGTTTGACGATTCACTGCGGCATAATTCACTATCACTTGCCCAATCATATCCAGCAATGTTTCCGTCCTTATAACGGAAGATGGCGTATTTCAATAATAAATCATAGATTAATGAACTTCCCTTGCCAAAAACGGAGATGACAGCTACATACAAGTTTTTCACATCGGCTGGCTCCAAGCATTTCCTAATCAACTCAACGTTTAATCTGTAATACGCTTTTTTGCCAAACATGGCGTCTGAAATGTAAACCAATGCTGATGAGGCTTTATCCATTGTGAATCCCATCAACGTCAATACGAAATATAAGATTACACCAGCAATTTGTTAGATAATGAAATCATACTTGCTATATAATACGGCGAAGATTTCAACATTGTAACCAGATCAACATGTTGATGGGTGTGTGGCAATAAAATGGAAAATACCTAGTAACAATAGGGAGAGAATAGTCTGAGGATAATTATGTATCTTGGGTGAATGTGAGATATAGGTACATGAAGCAAACACTGACACACACTTTCAGCCAAGTCAAAAATAACTTCTTTTTTTAAGTAAAGTTAAGTACCCAACAGCCATTTCAGGCTGGGGCTTTTCGTCGCAGGGACTGCCCTGCCAGCGTCTTGGACGTGACCATCTGTCCTCCAATGAGAGGATCAGAATTCCATCAGATCACTTTCGCTCTTGGCTACTCATTACCTCATCTTGAGAGGACAGGAGTTCGCCCAACAGCTGCATAGGTCATACTTGGGTATGTGACCACGTGTCACAGCAGTCACTCACTCATACAAGTTCTAGGTAACCACGCTCGAGGTATCATAACTTCGGTCATCTCACAGGAACCGGCTTTTTCCGTCTGATAAGACCATGGGGCCACAAAGAAACTATTTTGGAATCATTTCAAACTGAAAGGGAATCTTAATGTAACAATTAACGGCTTTGACTTTTTTGATATCAGTAAGCCCAGAAAATCGCATTAGCTACCGAACCATTCATTACATCAGTCCTACACACATTTATATTTTGAGAATCTACATTGCTTTCCATCTCACCAAACAATGAATTTCGTAAGGATGAACCAACATTTTTGACGAACTCCAATCCAATACAGCTGTGGCCTAAATCACCTGCCAAAGTCTTGTTTGCAAAGGGGATGTGCCATGCATTGAGTGCACTTGTGGTTATGAGACAAGAAACTGCCTTCTTCGTAGTAGCCACCCAATCCACTGGATAAAATCCCACAAATTCTCCAATTCTGTTGCTCAGCATGTGACAACATCTGATCTTGTTATTCGAAAGCAAAATCGTAAACAGAATAAGGGAAACGCATCCCGCCCTGTGTTCCACCAACAACAAAACTCAATATATACAGACGTAGGGCGGTCACCAGCGAGGTCTTCAGTGGCTACTAAATTTAGGGATTCTAGTAGATGCATTTTGGCCGGATTTATTTAATAGCCGGATTTTGAGAAGAAAATCGGTGTTTCGGCATTACTAAAAAGCGAAATATAATGGCTTCGATTGATTTATTGGGCCATAGCACAGATGCCATCTCTGCTAGGTGGTCCCAATGCAGGCTCTAGCAGCTTCGTTTTTAGACCCACTGGACTGTCGCGATTATGGTCCTGGGCAGACAGACACGGATTTTAGTGGTTGTGAACATGAGGCCATAAGCAAACAGCCATGTCAAACCTTTCAAACCTATTGGAATCTTAGTCAACCTAATTGGTGGGAAATTTTAGGAACGCTAAGAACTAGGGTTTTATTATTACAGTTTGTATTGGACCAACCAGAAGCAGTAGGGTTTTTCTTGCATATGGTCGAACAATTACATAGATACAACCATGGCTTACACACTTATGTAACGATACACTACATAATTTCATGAAACCACTGACGCATACGTTGATACAAACTTAGAAAAATATACTTCTTGGAATTGGGACTGAGGAGACCAAGAAGTATACAGCTTTTGTTACCGTTTGGGCATTTTGAGTTCTAAAAACTACCATTTGGTTGGAAAAACTCTCCCTCTGTGTTTCAACGTTGCATGACCAGTAGGAAATCTCCTCGATGATCCATTAATTTGGGTCTTATTGATGACATCATCATTGGAGGTTAGTTACAACAGGGGAAAAATGTGCCTCTAAAACTTTCACAGTGGTTGGCCGATTAGCGGAAGAGCATTTACAACTTAACAGTGAGAAAAGTTTGTTCTGTCTTCCAAAGGCGACTTTCTTGGAAAGACAGCTTGATGGTATCTCAATAACTACACAAGAGGAATCAGTGGAAGAAGTTCGGACAATGCAATGGACGACCAAATAACATTCCAACCCTTAGAGTATTTACTAGCCTTACACACGGCACTTCCTGGCTTTTACACCCGATTATGCAAGCATTGTGAAGCCTCTGGATCGTCTGAAGGAGAAGGATGTTGAATTTGTGTGGAATGGAGAAAGTGAAAAGGCGTTCCAAACTATTGTTTCCAAAATTACCACTAACCCTGTGCTTCAAGTGCCTGACCGGCGATTGAAGTTCCAACTATGCACTGATTCATCTAACTATGGGTGTGGAGCTAGCCTCTACCAACGTGATGAACTGAAGCATAGGAAGCTCCAATTGTGAGTGGCTGGGTGTTTTTCATATTCGTTGTTGAAGGCAGAGTTAAATTGTTCATTGACAGAAAAAAAATGCCTAGCTGTTATAAAAGCTGTTAAATATTTTTGCTCATATCTAGATGGGAGGGAATTCAAACTACATTCAGATCATCAAGCATTGCAGTAGGTACCTGAAAACTCCGAAGGAAGCAAAAGGTCGACTTGCTAGATGGCAGGTTTTTCTCGTGGGCCCTGACAAGGAGAAACACCATCGCAAAGGTGTTGATCTTGAGGAAGCGGATGCCCTTTCACGTCTTTGCGTGGATCAGAAATTTGAGGGGGAAGAAGGATTGAGTGTTCAACTTCTTTCCAAGGATGAGGACGCAAGAATTATGGGGGGTCCGGGCAGGAGAGAAATGCTGCGTGCATACCATGATGAACCACACTCAGGCGGCCACAACGGCTTTCTTAGAACCTCCTTGAAGATGAAACGGAGATTTTTTTGGCCAGGAATGAAGCAAGACATCTCAGAATACGTCTGCAGTTGCCATGAATGTCAGGTCTTTAAATTCAAGTTTAGACCCAAAGCTAGTTCAATGGTAATCCCTACATCAACGGCTCCAGAGTCCTTCCACACCCTTCATTTGGATTCGGGGAACTCTCAAAGAGGTCTGAGGGGCAAAGCATGACAAGATCTTTCCTAGTTATGGTTGACGAGTATTCAAAATTCACATTCGCCAAAAGCACAAGAGAAACGTCTGGAGCAATTATCAATTATCTCCATCAATTCCCTTTCCTAGAGAACGTAAAAAAATTGGTTACTGATAACGGCCCCCAGTTCGTCTACAGAGCCTTGGGAGATTTTGTGGAAGAAAAAGGCGTAAGTCTGGTTCACACAACGCCCTATCATCCTGTTGGAAACGGGTTGGCAGAGAGGAAGGTCAGTGACTTGAAACAATTCCTGAACATGTACCCAATTCAGAGGGGGCTGGAAAGTGTGCTTAGAGGCAGCAGTGAACCATCAAAACAGGGGTACCTATCATCCTGCTGGAAACGGGTTGGCAGAGAGGAAGGTCAGGGACTTGAAACAATTCCTGAGCATGCACCCACAATTCAGAGGGGGCTGGAAAGTGTGCTTAGAGGCAGCAGTGAACCATCAAAACAGGGGTCCCATTCAGCCAGAATCGGGTGTTCCCCCTATTTCATGGCGTTTGGTAAAGTACCCATTTTCCCAGCCGATAAAGCCTATGGGGTGTCTGAGAATGTGCTAAAGGAGTCACCGCATTCGGAAGAAGCTAGGCTGGAGTAACAGAAAAGAATGAAGATGTATTTTAACAAGTGACATCCTTCCCAGATACCTCAGCTACAAGAAGGGGATCCCCTTCTTGTTCTGGTTCAGGCTGGGTTCATTGGAAAGAAACAAGCCGTTAATGGCCCCTATCAAGTGAAGAGGGTCAGAAGTTTCGATGGCTACCCCAAAACAGTGATCTATAAAGACGATAAAAAGAAGGATCAGTTGTGGCCATAAAAAATGTTCTCCAGTACCATCATCGGGACAATGGATTGATTACCTCAAGCTGGGGGGAATGTAACGATAAACTACGTTATTTCATGAAACCACTGGCACATATGTTGATACGAACTTGGAAAAATATACTTCTTGGAATTGTGCTTCATCAAGACTTACAAACAATATCTATTTGGATATTACAACTTACCCAGTTCCAGATGCTGCGATGAAGTAGTGACTTTGGGTGGGGTGATGCTGAACGGTTTTCACTGATCTGGGGAAACAATCAATCCATTGCTGCACGGTTTTTCCAGCTACTGAGTCCAGAATGCCAACATCCCCACGCCCTGAAAATGACAACAGTCAGATAAATGATGAGGGTGAACATGAGATGAGATGATGCAGTGGAGAAGTGTTGTATACCATGCAACAAGCAGTGTGCACATCTATGCATATTAAGCCCTAACTTCTTTTGGACAGTAATGGTGGTTTTTATGAAGGGACACCACCAACCTACCTTGGCCACATTCACAGCTAAGACCCACCAAAATGCTATTGACTCCCCTGATTTTGACCAACGTTATAATTTCCAATGGTTCACTGAGAGGCAGTTGCGAGAATTTTCAGAACAAACAGCTCGCCTATATGAGACCCAAATATACTTAATATCACGAAGCTTCTAAAAATTACAATTACCATGTGCAATGAGGAACTTTCTACTTTCGACTTCGTCATGCCAGGTTATATGAGAAATTCTGTCATTGAAGTCAGTGGCGAAAATCCCTTTGGCCCTTTGACTACCAGTTTTGAGAAAAAAGAATTTGCGAAGATTTTCTTGATGAAATCGATATAAATGAGCTTTGAGGTGCCACCGACCAAATTTGGAATCATTGGGATCATTTGGGTGAATTTTACAGGGCGGGACAAAACATGTCCCGGTGATGGAGTATGGCACCAAATTTTGTCCCAGTTGTTTACCATTGATGTCCCAGTTCTGTCCCATTGGTTTGAATATGCTCTCCCACACGTATCCCAATTGCAGATTTGTATGATGGGGTGGGACAAAGTAATCCCAGTTGTGGTGCATGGCTCCTAATTCTGTCCCAGTTGAATACCAATTATTTCCCAAATCTGTCCAATTTGTTAGACTGCTCTCATCTATCCAACCCAATTGAGGGTCTAAGGAGTATTTTGTTCTATAGGTTATAATACATAAGCAGTTGTATAAATTCAGAAATAATGTAATACATTTTTGAAAGTAAAAATTAGTTTTATTTCCATTTGTTTTGTTTATTCCATTTATATTGTTTAGTTATTCCACACCGCCTTAGCAGTTCACTCCTATTATTGAATCCTGTAGATACATGATGCATGAACACAACACATAGATACGCCGAAAAAGGCCGAACACCACAGTACTGATCCGAATGCGACGAAATTCCAGTTGGACCATCTAAGACCTAACCCCGAAATACCATAAACGTTTGAGCCAATTTGGACCATTGGGTAATGAGTTATGGCAGTTCACATAAATTCGTACACACACATACTCAACTGCCTGAAGGAGCAGAAATTTCAACTTTTTCTGACAGATTCGTGTAATAAGTACAAAAATGAAAACATAAGGCCTTGGCCGAGCCTCCGACGGCCGAGCCTAAAAACAGCCACCATGCAACCTACCCACTGGTGTACTCTGGTATACAACTGGGACAAAACTTGTCCCAGGAGCTATAAATAACCATTTCATGGTAACTACGTAGTTATGTATGGTAGTATGTCGTGGCGGTACTTAGTACAACATTATTAGCAAGAACAAAACTACACTGAATGGTACTGTTGCCTAAATTGGTGGAATATAACGTTGGTTGAACATAAATCATGCAACAGCCCACACTGATAACAGGTAAAAAGAAATAAGCAATATCAGTACCCAGAACACCTGGGACAGCAACTTTTTATAGTTTTCCTAGTTAGTAGGGTAGATTTACTAACAGGTCAAACAGGTTTCGATGCAAAAACACGAAAATTCAGCCCGAGGTCCTTCCGAAACTGGCGCAATTCACTACCACCAATCTGAAGAGAAAACCACGCCTCAATTGATAAGAATGGGTCCTGGTCCACTTGGGGTGAACTCTTGGGCAGTTTGAGGTATCTTCGCGTTGGTGGGATCCTACCGAACAACTGGGACGTTGAATGATTGGAATCTATGCAATTTTCGTATCGCTAGGATTTTTTAAGTGAGAAATGTCCCGATTTGTCCCATTGGGAGTCAAAGGGTTAATATCACGAAGCTCCTTAAAATTACAATTACCATGTGCAATGAGGAACTTTCTACTTTCGACTTCGTCATGCCAGGTTATATGAGAAATTCTGTCATTGAAGTCAGTGGCGAAAATCTGAAAGGAGAAACCAAATTAATAAGTTCAATACTTGCCGTCGAAGCAAACAAAGCTGTCAGCGGTTTACCCGCAATAAACTTACATTTGTAAACTGGCCTTTGTTCAAATCTGTTTGGACAATTGTGCCATCAAAACTAGTCGTGTACAGAACAGATTTGTCTGCTACAGATGTTGAAATACAGTTGAGACCTGCTCGATGAGGCTTGTGCAAGATCACCTGCTCTTCATCTCCATCTTTATTTTGATTAGGTCTCCATATACCTGGATGCATCGTAAGAAGATATGAAACGCAAGAAAGATTGAAAGAGGGGTTTATGAACGAGCAACCAAAAGAACTCACAAAAATGTCCATATTTGTCGCCCGAAAAAACCAAGGGATGTGGTGCTGACGAGTGGACATGCAAACACTGAATTCTTCCTGGATTCATCTTAACACATTTCAGCAACTTCATAGCAGCAAGCTGGTCTTTATACCTGAAAGCAAAAAGGAAGACAGGTATGGAGAAAAGAAGCGGATCAAGAGTTGATCAAACTATGAGTAAGGACCCAACTCACTGATCGATATCGCACTTCGAAAGGTCCAAGTCGGGATTGTAGGTAACATCACAGTTTACTTCTACTTTTAGGCCCGCTTCCATCTCCATAGTATCTGGGGGCGAAATGCGTTCACTCATCAGCCCAACACACAAGACGTCAATCAGATATATATGCGGGTTGGGCCCAAATCACCTGTATAACTCTCATGTGGGCAGTTTCACGCTGATCATGCATTACCATTTTTATGGTCATCCCATTTTTTCCCCCAGCCGAAACCCCAATCTTGACGTTTTTGAGTGATTTTGGGCAAAAATCCCCAAAAGATGAAAAGATGTCCTCCTACTGTCATCCCTCTTTCTTTATATCTTCTCCTCTTCTACTGTACAACTCTATTCATTCGTTATCTTTTTTCTTTAAGGTGCTCCTATTGTTTCTTATCACTCCAGTTGGGATTTCTTAATAAAATATTTCATGATTTCTATACAATATTATCCAGGCTCAGTGGGAACATGTTCCTATTTGGATAATAAAAGATTATTATTACCATAACTAAATCCCAAAAGCCTCGAAATAAACTTTGTGGGTAATCGAATTCTACGTCGAATTTGACACGAGAACGAGCAATTCATAGTTTTCATATAATAAAATCTAAAATCTACATAATCTATCAGTTCTAATGGTCTCAGATATCTTTCCTAAATGGTTCAATTTCAGCATCCACAGGGAAACTTCAGATGTAGTTCCCTGTCTCAGATATCTTTCCTAAATGGTTCAATTTCATCATCCATAGGGAAACTTCAGATGTACTTAGTTCCCTATCTTGAAAAATTAGTCCCGACTACCAAGAATCTTAATTTCATGTTCAGCTTTAAAAATTCATTAAAAATTGAAAGAGTACCTTGACCGGTGAATCAGGTTGTATTCAACGCAGAATTCCATTTTATAAAATGATAATTTTGGAACGTTCTTTGATTTGATGTCCTATAACACCTAAATGTTGAACGGATGATTTGGGTACCCTGTACGTTCAATATGAGTGATATAATTCGACAAACATTAAAATATCTTCTAATTTTGGTGCGAAAAAAATTAGGTACTCAGTTAAGTTTGCTCACCTAACAGCCTGTCATCTTCTTGTGCTGCCATATTTTCCTTTTCTATTTCCTCTTCAACTTCAGCTTTGATGCGTTGAGAGTTAGCTGCAGCCATATTCCTTAATCTTCTTGATGGCTCGCGAAGAGGCAAGATTTCCTTGGGTGCACTCGGTCTAGGCCTAAATAAATAATTATGATACATATCAACAACAATGATGAACGCAATGGGCTATACTCACGTATTTTTTAATTATTTATTTGAAAGTAGAGAATGAAATGAGATCATACATATTCCTCTTTGGTTCAAGACAAGTTTAGTAATTTAAAAATAAAAGACGATGCAAATCACTACACAACGATTTGTTATTTTCCTGTAAGATGCCCCTTCAGCACAGATCACTGTTTTCCCTAGTCAATACTTATCCCAGCAAAGCCCTAAATCGAGTACACAGGGAGTACTCAAATTATTATTTATCCAATGCACAGTTCAGCCCACGATCCCCCCCCACCGGGCCATTTTTGAAATTGTGATGGCGCTGAACCTATGTAGGACCCTCGACATAGTCCCAAAATTTCACCAAAACTGGATCATTCGTTTGGCCGTGAACAACATACTTGCACCTATCAACAAAACCCAAAACCACAACTAGGTAACAGTGATTATAATCAGCTGTTCCTTAGCGATGATACATGGGATGGACTAATGTATACCGTATGATTCACACTCATGTCGACGAAGCTTTTCGGTTCAAACTTCAGGGCCTTACTGTGAACTAACAGCTGGACGAAAAATGCTCCGGGTGGACTCAAACAATTCGGGATCGATTTACAAACGTCACAAAAACATACCAAACATACCTACCCTTTTATTGAAAGTTTTCTAGCTACGGCGTTTTGAAAATTTCAACCACTACTTTTCAATAGGGATGCCGTGTCGATGTTTCGATGTTTGAAACATCAATGTTTCGCAGGTTATGCAGGTAGGTCCTACACAACTTATCATGGTTAATTAGTCCAGTGATTGACTAGTTGATATACAATGGATATCGTTATCAGAGGCATGGGGCTGAAAAGCATTTTGAGAACCAAAAGAAAAAATGCCCGAAAAACCAGCAGCATAGGCCTGGGACAGTCGCATACAGCTGCATGAATCTTTGGTGAGATCGGCTTACAACATAGCTCTATTCATAATACACCATATACCTACTCAAATCAACAGACTTGCCAAAGACTCCACCGTCTTTCCCTGGCCTGGGGGAATTTTCAATGTGAACAAGAGGTATCACGATCAGTGATTAATACGAGTAGACGCTGACTGCTGCTATTTTACAAGAAATGACGGGGTACCAAGATTGACAATCCTCGTTTTTGTGGGATAAGTCGTCAAAAAAGTTTCAAAACCAAATGTGCACCCAATTTGCTTTCTTCCCACAAAGTAATTAGCAACGGCAAAAAAAGATGCCAACAGCACGCGGTGTTCCCAGGCGGTCACCCATCCAAGTACTAACCACGCCCGGTGTTGCTTAACTTCGGTGATCGGACGAGAACCGGTGTGTTCAACGCGGTATGGCCGTTGGCGAGCAACAGGCCGTTGAGAACTGTACTAGACTTATATTTTATTTCATGTCAAACACCTCCACTGGAAACCATCCCACATCCTTGTAGGACGGTTTTGGTTTATTATTCTGTGAATAATACACCTATGTATTCGCTCAGCAAACAATTTCTGTAATACCCCCTCAAACATTTTTCTTTTACGCTTCAAGGTGCGTAGATTCTAAAAACGCTGTGAAGTTTTTGTCACATGGGTTTATTATTCTACTGGACAAACCTACAGAAATGATGGCTGTTCACTTATACTGTTTCATTGATGTGCAATAATTGTAATGGCTATTTTTGATGGTTTCCACCAATTTTGGACCCCAAAAACACGAATTCGGCTCGTCTTTTTTTTTTTTTTTTTTTTTACAGATTATCTTTGATCATTGATAGTACCATTTAACTGTACTGATTCACCTGTTGATAATACTTCTAGTGTTATTATATGAATTTATGGTGATTTCAGACTATTTCCCAGGTTTTTGACTCATAAAAATGAATTTTCCGAGCAACCTTTGTGAGAACCTCAATTCTTCACTCTTCGGTCAAAATCAACCTAATACTAGGTCTTCTCACCCTAAAAATAAAAATAAATGGAAAACGATAGCTCATCAGCTAATGTTCATTAAACCCTCAAAAATCCCTCGAAAACCCCTGTTTTTACACCAATTTTTCTCCCGTAACACCCCTGGGTGTATGCCGATCGGGCTGCCGTGTTTCGGAGCACAACTAGGACCCAAATGTGTTCCCAAATGGGGACCCAAGGTGTATGCGGAAGAACGACGATTTTAGACCAAAATTCCGCCCGCCGTATCACGCATAACTACTTCATTTTCGGTCTAAAAAATTCGCTCTTTCGCACACATGCTCCATTTGGGCCCTAGTTGTGTCCCGAAACTTTGCAGCCCGATCGGAATACACCCGGGGGTGTTATGAGTAAAAATGGGTATAAAAATAGGTATTTTTTGTGTTATAGTAACATGATGTTGTTTGAGGTATCGTTTTCCATGTTTTTTGGGGATGAGAAGACCGAATATGAAGTCGATTTTGACCAAAGAATGGAAAAGTGAGGTTCTGCCAAAGGTTCAACTCTCAAAATGGGTTTTTTATCAGTCAAAAACCTTGAAAATCGTCTGAAATCACCGTCAATTTGTATAATAACACTAGAAAAACTGTCAACACGTGAATCAAGACGACTAGATGGAACTACCAATGATCAAAGATAATTTGAAAAAAAGGAGAGTAACTAATTCGTGTTTTGGGGGCCAATATTGGTGGAAACCATCCTATTTCAGTTATTTCACATGAAAGAAACAGTAAATGAACAGCAACATTTCTGTAGGTTTGTTCAACAGAATAATAAACCCATGTGACAAGGACTTTGCAGCGTTTTTTATTATTTCCTTGCAACTGCCGTATTTTAGAGGACTTTTGGTGAACTGCCGATGAAGATGAACCAGGCCATACGGCAGGTGACTGAATCGACGAAGGAGCACTGTGTCCCTGGCCATCCACCAAACGGAAATTGTTGAAGAAAAAAAAATGCACTTTGAGCCAGCAGTGCCAAAGCTGAACAACAAAGGTAAATACTTCAGGAGCAATCAGATATCTGAGAGTAATATTTGAAAGCAAACGTAAGCGTATCTACACTTCCTGCACAGTTGTGAACCAGCCTGCAAGCAAAACCTGTTGTGACAGCTACGATACATGTAGCAGAAATATGGGCTGACTCCATCAGATTTAAGAAATGTAACTTGAGAACTCTGGCCTCCCAAAGGAGCCCTGTGCATAATAAATGTATTCAACTGTGTATGAGCGGGCAGCTTTAGTATGTGGTAATATACCGAGTTTCTGGAATTAGTGCAAAAAAGTAACTACAGGAGGAAGAACGAAAAGCCAGTCGAAGTGTAAATAATGCCGCATGACCATATCAGCGAATTTTCGGAACACCACCTATAAGACTACTGCTGTTTTAATATACATTCATCAACGCTTATCAATTATAAGCAATTTCTGTAACATGGATAAATAGCCACACTTTTCAGGAAAAAGAGAGAAAATGAAGTGCGAGGTCGTTGGATAGCCACGTTGATATAAGCGACTGATCTGTGGTTATAAAGCTTTTAAATTACAACATACCTCTTAATTTTCGGTTTATCCTTCGGAGAATCCTTCACAGGTAAACATGACGTCAAATCTTTGATAGCTTCAGGGAAACCCATGGCGCTGAAATGGAAATTTAAATTTGATGATATGGCACCTTCAATTCTATTCCTCACACTCACAGGCAACTGTAACCATAGGTAGGTTTTTTTCCTTCAAATTTAACTCAACTCACACCATGAACTTGTTCCTTTCTTCTATGTTCTTCATAATGGTCTTCTCGTAATCGGATAACTCATTGCCAGGGGTCATTGTTTCGATATTGAATTTTCCTTTTCGGTTCGCCCCCATTTCCTCCTCTTCCGACTCAGGTTCAATGGTGATGTCCTGATAGCTGTCATCATATTTCAGCTTCATTTTCTTCTTGGTTGATGGGGTGGATTGAGAATCTTGTTCAGAAATATCATCTTCTGGACTCAGCAGGTGTGTGTAGGAAACGACCTAAAATAAAATAACACTAATTATTCAAAACTTCAAAATAAATCCACTCGAAAACTCTCTCCCAAACGAGGGTAGGAATTTCAATTTTCATGTATCCCACAGTTGACACCTTAGCATTACGAAAATTCGTGATAATTTTTCTCCAATTAAGGCTAATGGTGGAGGGGGGGGATTGTAGAAGCCATCCTATTTACTTACTGCTCATCAACAATTTTCAGCCTTTTTGAACAGTACGAAAAACATAGATTATACTACGATTAGAACTTTCTAAGCTGCTTGAAATGAAGTACGTCTAAGTACATGAAGAAGCTTAGTGCACAAATTATACAATAACCAAAATCTCATTCAACTGAAAAATTTGCTCGATAAATGGTGCAAAATGAATGGGTATATAGCATTTCCACACGATCACATCCCATGATTCTATTATTAGTTTTTCGTTAATTAGGTGCCTACTTGAGTTGACGTAGGCGAAAGATGTTAGAATAATACGGTTTCGGCAACAAAAAATCCCGCTTCCGCTTCTTCCTGAAACACTTTCTATACGAATGGAAGCAGTAAGTTGCTATGATTTCCTAATTCAATATAAGTCACTGGCATTTTACTAGTCATGAATGTGCTCATCACATTAGGTAGGTACCTAGTTAAATAAGTACCTGCATACATAAACCTATAAATTGCGCAGTACTTCTCGTGAATGTGCATGGAGTCAGTATTCCTTTAGGGTAAGTCGCTATTATGATAAATGGTTCAAAATGAACAGGTATCATCCCCAATACCTACCTACGTCTAGTGGATGTAGGTAAACAATGCTAGAATAGTACGGTTTCGGCAACGAAAAAATCCCGGTTCCACTTCTTCCTGGAACACTTTTGCAATAGGAATGGATAGAGAAACTTGCGTTGATCTCCTACGTCGATATAATAGCCACTGACACTGGCATTATACTAGTCAACATGATGTAATCACATTAGGTACCTAGGTAGTAAAAAAGTACCCGTACGTGCATACATAAACCTATATATTGCGCAGTACTTCTCGTGAATGTGCATGGATGGTTAGTATTCCTTTAGAGTAAGTTTAATAATAAATTGCTACATGTTTGGTAAGTGCCTAGTTTATTCAGTAATTGATTTTTCATTATGAAAATAAAGTTGAGTGTATTACAAACCTTCCTTGACCTTCTTGGGCTTCTTCGAACGGAGGTTGACATGACTTGGAGACAGACTGAAATCCACCACCCAGAATCAGCATACATACAACATAGGCACTCAATATAATCTTGTAAACCGTAAGACAATAAAACATTTAAATAATTCGAATCGCAAAAAGCGGAATCCCTGAAGGACAAACTAAAAGGAAGAACAACAGAACAACGAGAAAAACCTTGAGCCCCGCACTGGCTTTGGCGGCATTCTGATTATGATTCCATGCATTCGATATGGATGTAGTATCCATGCTCATTTTTACTTTCTTTGACGCAACCTCAATCAGTATTCGCAACCACCAGTTGATGTTGCTGTGTTCGTGTTGAGTGTTGAAGTTACATGAATGTGATGTTAGGAGAGTGTCGTACTCAGTTGAAGAATTTTGAACAAAAATATTTCTTTTTCACATGTGAATATTGAATTTCACTGTGAAATTCATATGTGAATTTCACGTATGAAAAATATTAAATGAAAGTGAATTTTTTGATTTTTTTGTGGCCAGACAATGCGGGTTAGGAGGCTTTGGAGATGGAGTTCACTGGAGAATCTGTGTAATGCAAACTGTTGACCTGTATCACAATTCCCTTCATTCAAAAAATAGCCAACCTTTCTGATAGTTTCATTCAAATTTTGTGAGGAAGACATGGGTAAAGGATTCCAGTGTCTAGTGAAGACGCGAGTCAGTGCTGCCAACAGGTGGAAAATTTCCCGAATAGCAGGAAATTCACAGCCCATCGAGAAAAAATCGGAACATTTTCGGGAAATGTTGGGTGGCTCCTTTTTTTTTTGTTTTTCCCTTTGATTTCGCGTGAAATCATTCTTCAATGAGAGGAGATCCCCTCCCACAACCGACACCTATAGGAAAGAAGTGCTTGTCACAAGGGTTTATTATCCTCAACTAACATCGGTGGCCCTGTCTGTATCCCCCACCCACGCCATATTGCACAAAATTATGCTTTATTTTGTATAGGAAGTAGGTAGGCACCTACTTAGGTAGGTATTCTATGATTTCGCATTTGCCTCCACCTCGTTCGCTCGTTTCAAACGAATTGTTTGTGTTTCTCCTTTGCAGTTTAGTAGTAGTATGTAGCATTTCAGCGTCAATTCTCCAGTGTAGCTACACTGTACAATAGGTCATACTCAGGTGGGCGATGCCAGCACGCCCTAACAATTTTGGGGGGGGTTACTAAGTATGAAAGAAAATATCGATATCAATGTCGATGTCGATATTTTGTAGACAGCATCGATAACGATGTTTTACCAAGCCAAAACATCGATATTTTTGATATCGATATCGATATCCCTCTACTGCGCGTTTCTACGAGTGTACCTTCAGAACGTTTGTTTTCTGAAACTGGCAACATTTTGACGCCCAAGCGCAATAGGCTGAAAGCAGAAAATCTGAAGAAACTTGTTTTCCTCCAGTCACTTGACGAAGAGTTATTTTTCTAATCAAGTACATATATATTTCAGATTTGGAATGTTTTTTATTTTTAGTTTGTAAATGACTGAATTCGGAATAAAATGTTTCTGTTTCTTTTTTTACTCAAATTTTTCTGAAAATGAAAATAAAGTCATTGATGAAGTGAGCACTTTTGAGTATTTTATGACCTGTAAGAAGGAGTAACATGTGGATCAAGCAAGAGTGGGGAGGGGATCCAAGAGCAAGAGCTGGTTGAAAGGTGTTTTCTGCCGATATTATGGGACCATAACATCGATATATCGTTGTTATCGAATGTGAGGCATCGATGGCGAAAAATCGGAATATCGAATATCCACAAATTCATACATCTTTTTTAGAGTCACCCATGCTGTTCCAGATGCCTAAGGTCACTGCGATATCAACAATGTAGGTAAGTACTTCATCTGCCTAGTCCTAGACTAACGTTTCTGTTCAGGACGTGTCAAGTGACTTAAACCAGATGACAGCACTGATGACTGTGTGGGTACGTGTTCACCAGGCAGGGCCTAATTTACTTGCACGAGTCGTGTATTTGTGGGAGCTGTTCAACAGTTTCGTTCTTTTCTTTGGACTGAAATTATATCAATCAATCAATCAATCAAATATTTATTATAGAATGTAAAAGGACCTAGGTCCCACCTAGAACATTCCACATAGTATCATATTACAGGAACATGCACTTGAGTAATAACATTAGTAATAATTATAATAGTTATAACATTATATACCTGGTACCTGAACAAAAAAGATAGGGGAAATATATGGCAGTAGTTGCTTCATTTATCTGAACACCATCAGACTCATCATGGCATAGATGGTAGGACAGAATAGACTGACGTCATGATCAGCCGGCAAGAGGTTAGTATCAGCTGAAACTGGGACATCCACCATCAAGTTACCATATAAGGTTTGTTGTTCAGCCTTTTCTGAATTAGTTCCTATTAGGAAACGAACGAAATTCACTCAAATCTTGCCAATTTGTGAAGTACAAACACGATGCTCATAATGTGCAATCTATAATTGTTCGAGCGAATGGCAACTGGAAGGGAGTTGTTTGGCCTGCCGTCATCATAAATCATTTGAGTGATAGCACAAAAACCTTCAGAAACGCTGCAAATTATTACACAAAGTTTTATCATTTAGGTAAGTACCTGTATAGATGCCCCTTCTGCGTACATCACTGTTTTCTGTGGTCAATACCCTCAAGCCCCCCCCCCCCCCCCCCACCCACCACACCCCCTAGGAAAGCCCTAAATCGAGTACTGGAGCCAACCCCGGAATTAAAGTTTCCTACCAATGGGCGGGATTCAATAATTCAATCATCAATTATTTTGTAGTTATTCATGAAGCATATTTAAGGCAAATAATAAACCATTGTGTAATAATTTACCTGTATAGTTCAAGTTGCAAAAGTACCTACCAACAAACTCCAGCCCCTTCTACGTAGATGGTATTAGTACCGTCATGTAATAATTTACCCATCAATTATACTTCAACGTTTGTTTAAGTTTCACTACCATCAACAAACTCCAAAAGAGCCATCATTTTTCAAATGAAATAATATCACAGAACAACCAACTCTACTTCATACTCCGTGAATATAATCATGTGCTACCTAGCAATGATGATCTCGGGCCAGTTCCTGGTTGTTAGCACGTCCCTGGTGATGATATTTGGGCTGAATGTATCCAATTTCATTCACCCTGCTGTCGAAAATGCCTGTCGGTGTAAACTTCTGGGCCTTACTGTGAATGAACGGCTGGACGTACAATGATCCGGGTGGTCTTAAAAAACTCCCAAATTCGAGAACTATTTAAAACCGTTAAGAAATTGAGATAACGGCGTCCTGGAGATTTCAACCCCTATTTGACCCCTACTTGAGGACCAACTAGACCCCAAACGGGACCTATAAACCGAATTTCGTCAATTTTGGCTCATGGTAACTAAGAAAAGGGCTCCGTACGGCGTACGGCCAAAAATGTTTGTATTGAATTTTCGGAATCTATATACTAACCTTGAAACGTAAACCATCAAATTTTGAGGGGGGTGTTGTGTAAGGATCGAATCACAAGTCACCGTCGGTTTGTGTAAAATATAATTACTAAAATGAACGTTTTCGTACAATCAAACACAGTTTACATGAGGTCTGAACAAATCTCAATCGTGAAACATGAATCTCGAATGTTCTCTTTTGTTATCAAGAGTACTGATAAAAATGATCGCGAAACAAAAGGCGGCAACACATAGTAGGAATACTTCACATCCTCCCACCTGCAATTTTCATTAAATATTAGAATTGCACAACAACACTTTCACAGGTCAAGCCTAGGAGGTGATTGAACGTGACGTCCACGCCTTGTTGTCATTGCTTGAATGGGTTCATTCGCCTGTTGGTCCTCTTCCTCTGGAGATTCTACCACCGGCTGCGAAGGGTCTAGAGCATCCTCTTGCGCAGCATCCCCGTAGGACGATCCGGCAGCAGCTTGTAGTGCCCGAGATTCTGCCGAGGCTATCTCCAATAGGTATAGTCTCTGTAGTGGCCGAACAAGCTCACCATGGGCAGTTTTCAATAGAGCAACTCGTTCCTTGCCATCTCTTCCAGGAAACAACTTCATGATTCTTGCCATTGGCCAGTAGATCCTCTTCTTGTCATCTGATCCAACGTTGCATCTATCTTCCTTCTTCTCCTTTCCCTTGTGTACTAACATGGCCAATTATTCCTTTCTGAACCGTTCGCACAGGTTCTTTCTGAGTTGATGTAGGTATTTTATTCTTCTATTAATTGATCTCGAATCTACCATGTCCAAATCCGTTACATCATGTGAAACAATGTCTTTCAAAAATAAAGATGGACTAAGAGGCACAAGATCTTCATTTTCGTTGGAAACATACGTCAAAGGTCTTGCATTTATCACTGCCTCGCAGTCCACAATCACAGTGTACAGCTCCTCGTAACTCAGAATTGAATTACCGAGATTTCTCCTCAATAGGTCTTTGAGTACCCCAATCAGCCGCTCCCACCAACCGCCCCACCACGGTGCTGCAGGAGGATTGAACTTCCAAACGATTTTCTGAAGTGAAGAGTCAGCTACAATAGTATCCCAATTGAGTAACTTGAAGGCGTTGTGAGCTCCAACAAAATTAGTACCTACCATTATCAGCAAAAATTGTCTTCATTCTTCCTCGTCGTGCAATAAACCTGCGAAGTCCGTTCAAGAAAGCTTCAGTGCTGAGGGATGCCAAAAGTTCAAAATGAACTGCTCGGTAAGTAGCGCATGTTACTATCATGACCCACGACTTTTGTCCTCCTTTCAGGTTCAGTGGTCCAGCGAGATCCACTCCTGATGACTCAAATATGGGTCCACAATGGATCCGTTCGTCAGGTAATGGCGCTATAGGTGCTTCAGCTCGTGCAGCTCGAAATCGCTTACATTTCACACACTTGGAAATGACAGAGTCCTCGCAATAACCACATAGTTTCTCTAATCATGCACAGAACAGTTTGAGTTCCAGCATGTCGATTGTTCACATGCATTTGGAAAATCATCCGCTTCACAATTTCATCTTCAGCCGGAATCAATATAGGAGCCCTGAAGTTTAGAGGAAAACCTCCAGCCAATAGTTTAGTCTCCACACGAATAATTCCCGAATCATCAGTCATGTGCTTCAATTTGGCGATTTGTTGCTGTCCCTCCTTGCTGTAAAACCTTTCCCTTTGTATAATAAACATCAATTTTCTCTCAGCCACCTCTACTTCTGAGCCAGACAATTCAGGAATTTGAACAGTTTTGAAAAACTTGTTTCCTTGTCTATCAGTAGAAATCAAAATTTGCATGCCAAATGAAACGTCCGAATAGGGATGTTTATCCCTCCGTCGAATTCGAAAAATCCTCATCATCCAAGCTAAACAACGAACAATTTTAGAATACTTTGAAAAATACAATAATTCTGAGACAAATTTAGGTGACTCACAAGTAGTTAGGTGTGTAGTTGTAGTCCTTCGTCTTTCAGCGTCAGCAACTTCATTAGGTGTGATAAAATCTGAGTAGGGCCAATTTTCTTCTGAAAGTCGTAGCCAGTCTGGGCCCTCCCACCATTGACTCTCCATTAACTCTTGAGGGCTACATCCTCGAGATGGAAGATCAGCAGCATTGTAAATACCAGGTATGTGGGACCAGTCACTTGGATTTGTATTTTTACGAATTTCTTCGCATCTGTTTGTAACAAAGACTGTCCAGTTTCCATTTCTCTGGATCCATGATATTACAGCCGAGGCGTCACTCCACAAATATTCCTTGCAATTGGGAATACGTAAGGTATCTCTCACCTCCTTACATAGACGTGATGCAATCAAAGCTGCAAGGAGTTCTAAATGAGGAATTGTGATTTTTAGGGGCGCAATACGAGCCTTAGCTTGTACTAAATTCACTGAAATACTCTCACCCTGTTCAATTCTCAGGAACACACAAGCTGCGTAAGCTGATTTACTGGCATCCGCAAAAACATGTAATGAACAATGTTGACCAGAAGCTGCAGAGTACCCCAGATGTCTAGAGATGGAACAGTTCTTGAGGTATACGATTTCTTTGAGCCAGGACGAGAATTTCCCAATACTATCCGCCGGTAACTCCGCATCCCATTCCATGTCGTTCTTCCATGTCTCTTGTAGAAGAAGTTTCGGCATCAATCCTACAGGGCAAGTAAATCCAATAGGATCGAACAATCGTTGAGCTGCCAACAATAATCCTCTCTTAGTCAATGGTGTGGGCTGATTCTCAATAGAACTCAAATCACAAGACAGTTGGTCTGAAGTATAAGTCCATTTTACTCCCAGAACCGAAACTGATTCTGTGATCACTGATGGCATTCCCAAATGAATCCATCCTTTTAATTCAAATTTAGCTAGTTCCATGATTTTTATCGATTCGCCAATAAATTTTTCCAGTTGGAACTGATTTTCCAGACTGACCACACAATTGTCCACATACCATGTTTCAGCAAGTAGATCCGCGGTTTCCCTGTACTCCTCGGGAACCCGTCTCAGATTATGTAGTAGAACTGCCCCTAACAAGTAAGGACTGGCTGTTACTCCAAACACCACACGTCGATGGCGATAGGTTTTGACAACCTCAGAATCAGTCGACGACCACAACAAAAATCGTAGGTAATCCCTATCCTCACAATGTACTCCTATCTGCAGGAAAGCCTTGGTGATATCAGCAGTGACACCAATTTTATGGAGCCGAAATTTTGTGACTAGTGCTGGAATGAAATTTACTAAATTTGGCCCCTTTTCCAGACAATTATTCAAGGAATTACCACGTCGATCCTTGACAGATGCGTCAAACACCGGTCTTACTTTCGTTGTATGACTGGATTCCTTAAAAACTGGGTGATGTGGTAAGTAGAAAGAATTTTCCTTTGTCTCGTCTGTCACTTGTTCAATAATTTCTTGTGTTTCCCAATCTTGAAATATCTTTATATAATCCTCATATTTACTTTGGGATTTGAGTCTCCTTGTTAAACTTGCCAAACGACGAAGCGCATCCTCAACACAGTTTCTGTTCTCTTGTCCGGAACTTGACCCATGACAGTCCAGCCGAACTTTGTGTTGACTGCCATTAGCCCCTCATCAATTTTGTGAATGTCAGAAGTTAAAATTTCTGTCAAAATATCTGCACCCAACAGCAACTTTATTTCCAGGTCATCATAATGTGTGTCGGTTAGACGGATATTACTATCCAACAGTCTTTTAGTATAATCACAGTTTTCAAATCGAGGAACATAAGTGCAGATCTTTGTTTGGTTCAATACATTAACGTCAATTTTGAAATTGTTCCATCGTCCTTGTAGAGATATTTTGTAGATGTTGTGAGAAATCTTTCCTGTTTCTACTCCTCCAAACAAACCATGAGTCAATAATTCTCTGCCTACAATAGGTGGATCAATGGTCTTAAGCAATTCAGTCGTCATATAGGAACGTTGTGATCCATTATCTTAAATTGCTCTGACAAGATATTGTCGATTTCCCACTCCTACTTTTAGGACTACAGTTTGTAGGAATGTCGTACATCTAAAACTAGACAAGAGAGACTCAGTCTTCTGTGGAGTAAAACTATTCTGAGAGTCTCCAGCATTGTTCCTTTGTTGCAATTGTCCACCATGATCAGTTGAAGGACATTCCAGTTTGGAGCACATCGCAACCACATGTCGTTTCTTACAAAGTAAACATTTAATAAACGCCTTACAGTTTTTAGAGCCATGTCCATGCCTCAAGCAGATGAAACATGCTCCACTCTTCTTTAGTTGCTCCCTCTTCCTGTCCAGGCTCCAGTCAACGATGAGTGTACAGCTGGCGGTGTCATGCCCCAGTTTCATACAGAACAGACAGGGTTTATTAGCAAAGTTATTCATAGATAATAATGAAGAAGCAGTGGGTTCATCTGTGACATACACTTTGGATTTAGGTTGTTTTTCTGGTTTTTGCTCAATTTGAAAACCAGGTCGTGCCAGGTTCAACCTTTCCTCACTTTCAACCTCAAATTTTAAAAACGCTAGCAAAAGACTGAGGTTGTCTTCCTTTGGACCACTGTTGTCAGCGTTGTCCATTCTAAATCTAGAACGAGATCGTTCCCAAGCAATCAGCGTACTGTCTGGAATAACTGACTCTACTAATGGATAAAGCATAGCCGCATATTTTTCTGATGTCATACCTAAAGATTCAAGGGCACGGAGCTGTGTGACAAGCTTATCATACAGCGATGACAAAGGAGGGGGGGGGGGGGGGGGTCTTGGAGTTTTTAGTCTGGTCAAGTACTAGCTGTAATAGGTCTCGTACGTACACATCAACCAACATTTCGTCCCGAGCGAATCTAGCCTTAAGTTGCTCGACTGCCTTGCAATAATTGTCTCCTGAGGGGCGGGTAGCTGTTAACTAAATCCCATGCAGCTGAATTCGGTGCCATTAGTTGTAGCAGAAACTGGAATTTATCCGTAAGTTCTATAGACTTGTCATTGTGAACCTTGGAAAACATCCCCCAGAAGCCAATCCAGTTTTTGGCATTGCCATCAAGGTAAAAATCAAGGCCTTCAAATCAGTTGAAATTTGATCATTGCCGAGGTTCTTAATTTGGTTGTACGTCTTGGTAGGCTCTTCTTACCTGCATTCGCATCATTATGTCGGGTCTTTGCGTCATGTTAATTTCGTCCTGTCACGGTCGCCAGATGTTGTGTAAGGATCGAATCACAAGTCACCGTCGGTTTGTGTAAAATATAATTACTAAAATGAACGTTTTCGTACAATCAAACACAGTTTACATGAGGTCTGAACAAATCTCAATCGTGAAACATGAATCTCGAATGTTCTCTTTTATTATCAAGAGTACTGATAAAAATGACCGCGAAACAAAAGGCGGCAACACATAGGTAGTAGGAATACTTCACAGGGGGATTAAACTTTTTTTTCATGCTCGATTCCAAAGGTTCATTATTGAAATAATGAACCAAAAAACTGAGCAAAGCAGAAGCTCTCACACCCCCCCCCCCCCCCGAACTTGAAAACGATAAACAAGTCGGCAGATAGCCGTAGTCAAAGAATAAATACCTAACTACACGAGAAAAGGAAGTGGGTTGATTGATGAGAGGTCGGGTTGTGGGATTCCTCCCTGTGGATACTATTTTCCAACTGAGGATTCTGTACATAATACCATAGATTCAGTAATTTCCTATGCATTCTTAGTAGATTCTACTATTTGTCAGTTCTAAATCAAAAAACAAATGTGATCTAAGGATTTCTCCAATCTTACGAGTAGGCATTTGAGTTTCTACTAACCTTTCCAAAGGCCAAAAATTGATGTGGCGATCTTCTCGGTGACCTTCTTTATAAGCCTTGATGTAAAAACAAATACGCTCTTTAAGAGCTTTTTAGTTGATTTGCTGTGAAGAAATGGCACCCGAGCAACTAGATAATTCACTGAGCACTAGATAATTCACTATGTAAATCTTCTCTCGCCACATTTGAGATGTTCGTATGGGTCCCACCCAGGCTCGAGCACGTAAGGGTCGACTTCTTCATAAATACGAATTTTCGTTTCATAGCGCAGGAGGTCGGTATCAGATAGCGTTTTAATGTAATAAGGAATCTGTTTTATCCTGTGTAACACAGGATAAAACCTGGTCCTGTGATCCTAGTAGGTATTGAAGATGTCGAACCATCCATCGCCTTCAGAGAAAAACAAATCGTTTTATCTGACGTAATGAAAACCATATAGTTTTATCTAATGTCAATTTGTATATTTATGTCATAAAATAAATGAATTTTACCGTTAAATTGTCTTTGTATCATTACAAATACCTACCTTATCACATCATTTCAACAATCATGTATGACTCATTGCTACCACCACGAAACGGAAAAACCATATGGTCCGAAGAGTTCCAGACGAGTCCTTGTTGGTCACCTCCGGTGACAGTGGAACCAATGGATGCAGACGTGACTCGCATACTGATGAGGTGGTATGACGTCACACTCAATACTACGATTGGTGCATCCAAATGGTGATTCAATGGATGTGTTAGGTCTGCTTAGGTCTGCACCACTGTGGTCGGAGGCGCTTACCTGTTCAGTGATATCCATCCCCCAACCATCCCTAAGGTATCCATCGAACCACCACTTGGATGGAAGTTTAACGTAGTGAATTATCTAGTGCTTGGGTACGATTTCTTCACACTGGAGCAACTAAAAAAAAAATCTTTTACAAAATACTGAACCGACTCAAAAAATCTGCCAATTCGAGTAGGCAGTATAGCTTCCTCACTTGAATCACATTAACATATAGAATGGTTGGGTAGGTTCATTCAGGGGACAGGTGGAGTATCCATGCATGGGTTACATAACATTTGAGACCATCCAACACCTCACCTCCATCTATCTTCCAGATTTCACCGATTTATGATGATTTGCAGGGTATTAATTCGTTTTTTCCCACATAGGCTCCGTTTGGGCCTGACCCGAAACTTTGCAGCCCGATTGCAATATATTCTAGGGTGTTATGGGTGAAAAATGGGCGTAAAAGTACGGTTTTTGGTGTTATAGTAACATGAGCTTGTGATGAATAGTTTCCCATGTTTTTTAGGGCAATGCGAAGTCGTTTTTACCAAAGAGTGGAAAGTTGAGGCTCTAACAAAGTTTCAGCCTTTAATTTACACGTTACATTTTGGTGTACAATCGTCGTCCGTACACAGTTTGGGTCCCTATTTGGGAACATATTCGGGTCCTAGCTTTGTGCTCCGAAGCTCGACAGACCGATCGGAATACAACCAGGGTTGTTATGTGGTGGGGGGGGGGGGGGATGGGTGTAAAATAGGAAATTTCGAGGGCTTTTTTAAGGTTTTTGCTGAACATGAGCTTGTGAGGTACAATGGTTTTCCATGTTTTATAAGGCGAGAAGACCGAATAAGAAGTCGATTTTGGCCAGAGTGAAGAATAATTGAGGTTGTAAAGAAGGTTCAGCCCCCCAAAGTTCATGAATTTTGTATGAATCAAAACGTGGGAAATTGTCTAAAATCACCATAAATTTGTACAGTAACACTAGTATCAGCTGGTGAGTCAATACAGTTAAATTGACTAAATAATCAAAGATAATTTTTTAAAATAATTTTAAAAAATAGGAGCTCAAATTCGTGTTTTTGGGGGCCAAAATTGTCGGAAACCATCAAAAATAGCTATTTCAATTATTGCACACGGAAGAAACAATAAATGAACAGCCATCATTTCTGTAGGTATGTCCAGTAGAATAATAAACCCATGTGACAAGGACTTGCAGCGTTTTTGGAATCTACTCATCTTGAAACGTAAAAGAAAAATGTTTGAGGGGGTTTTATAGAAATTGCTGGGCGAATACATAGGTGTATTATTCGCAGAATAATAAACCAAAACCGTCCCACAAGAATGTGGGATGGTTTCCAGTGGAGGTGTGTTTGTGACATGAAAATAATATATAAATCTAGTACAGTTCTCAACGCCTTATTGCTCGTCAACGGCCATACCGCGTTGAACACACCGGTTCTCGTCCGATCACCGAAGTTAAGCAACACCGGGCGTGGTTAGTACTTGGATGGGTGACCGCCTGGGAACACCGCGTGCTGTTGGCATATTTTTTTGCCGTTGCTAATTACTTTTTTGGGAAGAAAGGAAATTGGATGCACATTTGGTTTTCAAACTTTTTTGACGACTTATCCCACAAAAACGAGGATTGTCAATCTTGGTATCCTGTTATTTCTTGTAAAATAGCAGTCAGCGTCCTCTCGTATTAATGACTGATCGTGGTGCCTCTTGTTCATATTGAAAATTCCCCAAGGCCCGGGAAAGACCGTGGAGTCTTTGGCAAGTCTGTTGATTTGAGGAGGTACGTGGTAATTATGAACAGAGCTATGTTGTATCATTTCTGTAGGTATGACCAATCTAGCAGCGGTGATTCGCAGAGGGACGTCCCTAGAGCTGGGAAACCATTTGGCAACTTAAGGGGCAGCTAAGAAGGAGGCAGTGAAAAAGGGCAGCGCTGAACTTGCACAGAAGCTCGAAGGATGCCTGCTCTTGGACGGATAGAAAGGAGGAGATTTACGTTTGTGCACACGCTCCGGTCTGCATTGTATGGCCCCAAGTTGCGAATAAATCTGTTTATAAACTGAAAAAAAAAAATTGAATAATAAACTTTGCAGCGTTTTTCCGTTAGATATTTATTGTTTTTTGTTCTGCCGACTTAAAGTTTATTGTTTTCAAGGTTTGGAGGTTCTAAGGCAGTGGTTTTCCAATTGGGGGGCGCTTTCAGATGAAGTTTATTGAGACTCGAATTTAAACACATATCTAGTGTTTTCAGTAGTCTGTGTATATGACAGACCTTCGATCGATGTTTGACGGTCGATGTTTGATGTTGGCGGTCATCAAGACAAAAATCAGAAATCGTCTGGACGTCGAACTTGATGTAAGATGTTCACTCTCAACATTGCAGCCCAATATCAAGAACCTGATGAGCCGATACCATCCATCACACTAGTTTTCGTATGCCCGTCGTTCTTATTGAAGGTTGATCACTGATTTTGATTAAGACCTTCTGTCACTAGGCTTACCTATATTATTCCATACTGATTATTGAATCACTTACACTGTTAATTTTCCAAGGAGTTGAGTAGTCTTTTATATTAGAAATACGCACTGAATTACTGGCTGGGAAATTCCAAATAAAAGAAAACTGTATCAGAACTTTAAGAACTCTTGTAATGGCGGAGGAAAAAGTAACAAAAGCAATCTCGTAGAGCCAAGCATTGGAGAAAATAGTTCATTTGCGACGAATAGGCTGCAGCACCTCCTGAGGAGATGAGTCTTTAGCTCCGGTAGCGACTCTAGTGGCGTATGTGGCAGTGCTTCACTCTTGTTGGCGGTTAATTTCAAATAGGGCAATGGAGGTCGTTAAGGTTCCATTTCTCCAGCACTCCCTCCACCTTGACGACCCTCTTTATGATACTTGTTAGACTCTGCCATACAGCACTTGTCGGTTGTCACTTGACTCTGGTTCAGGCATTCAATTCCACAGCTCCGCTTAAACAGAGTCGTAATAGAAATGTGATGAGTTTAGGTAATCACGGTGAATATAATAAATTTAAATTTTCAGTATTCAGGTATATTGCTAACTAGCAGGGACCTAAAGGTTTGAAACAACTCCCCAGCTAATGGTTTTGTTAGCATGTCTGCAAGTTGGTCTTGCGACCGTACCCATTCAATAGAGACGTTTCCAAGCTGGAATTCATCCCGCACAAAGTGATAACAAAGTTTCACAATATGTTTCAGCGTCCTAGATTCATCTGTCTTTGAGATAGATATATAGCGGGCTTACAATCTCCAAAAATTGTAGGTACTGTGTTCATATTGATCAAGTACTTACACATACTTCTAATACTAGCCAATTCCTTACAAGTTAAGGACATAGCCAGATACTCAGCCTCACACGAAGATTGAGCTACGTGTGACTGTTTCTTGGAGCGCCACATTACTAGATCTCCAAACACCTGTACTGTGTATCCAGTTGTGGAGCGACCATTTAATGCATTTAGCCCCAAAGAAGCATCTGAATACCCTACAATATCATCTGATGATCCAGTATAGAGAAGACCCATGTCAATTGTTCCCTTTAGATATCTAAGTACTTGTATTACACAATCCCAGTCATATTGGGTAAAGCCCACTTGTCTTCTACTCAGTAAATTGACTGCAAAGGCTATATCAGGGCGAGTGACATTTTGCAAATAGAGCAAAGACCCAATCACCCTTCTATACTCTACAACAGGAGATTCACCTATGTTACTCAACTGTTGATTTAATGTGACTGTTGTAGGATTCATTGGTACATCTGAGACAGACATATGTTCAGGCAGATATTTTTCCAAAATTTCTCTGATAAATGCCCTTTGATTTATGAAGATCAAAGACCTGTTCCCGGTTTCTGTGAATTTCTAAACCCAAGAACTTGACTGGACTCCCTAAATTCTTCATTTCAAAGGATTCATTTAATTTATCAATGATTTCCAGGGCTTTAGTACTTGATGTTGAAGCCAGGAGGCAATCATCGACATAAACCAATAAAATCATTAATTCATTCTCATATTCCCATTTAAACAGACACTTTTGGTGAGGATAACGAACGAATTGGAGATTTTGAACGACTGAGTTGAGTTTCTTACACCAAAGTTTTGGAGAAACCTTCAAACCGTACAGAGATTTTACAAGCTTACACACATGTGTTCTTTTAAAATCTATAGGAAATTCACTCAACTCAACCACTCCATCAGGCACCTCCATGTATACAGTTTTCTCTAATTCGCCATTTAGAAAGGCTGTCTTGACATCTAATTGGAATAGATGGAGGTCTTTCTTATTAGCAATAGCTAGGACAAGTCTTACATCCACTAGCCTTGCTACTGGAGCAAAAATCTCACTCTCATCATAATCATTCGTATCTGCAAACCCTTTTGCTACAAGCCGACTTTTATACTTGTACGAACCGTCAACTTCATTTTTCCTCTTGTGCACCCACCTGGTCTTTATAACTTTAGTTTTGGGAGGCAACGAGTTTCTCTCCACATATTCCCAAGTACCTTTTTCGTTGAGGGATTCTAACTCATCTCTAATGGCTTGTTCCCAGAACTCTGATTCATCTGAGGTCATCGCTTCATTATATGTATTTGGTTCACTCTCTTGGTCACACCATCTCAATGTTTCTTTGAACGTCTGGCAATTCCTTCACTCGATCTCCATATACTTGAGACTCGATACATCTCACATCTGGCGATCTGACAACTGTTTTTGTAAGTTCATCTAACAACCAAATTTCAGTGTCCCCACAGTGAAGAAAGTAGGCTCTTTTACCGTTAGGAGCGAATTTTATATTTTTAGATTTGTCAACATACATAGCTAAACACCCAAAACGTTTTAAAAATTTCAAACTAGGTGGGGTACCATGTACCTTTTCAAATGGACTTATTAACCCATTGGATTTGTTAGGCATTCTATTATGAATATAGGTCACATGTTCCAGGGCATATCCCCAAAAAGAATGTGGCATTTTTGCAGACAACAAATTAACTCTAATTTTTTTAATTAACTCGAGATTAAATCGTTCTGCACACCCATTTAGTTGTGGTGTGTTTGGTGGCGATGTACCTAACAAGTTGGACATTATGTTTAGACAATAACCGTTTCATCTCTACTGTTTTATATTCTAATCCCCCATCAGTTCGGATTAATAAAACATTAGGCTCCTTTTTAGTTATACGCGTTATTTCATCTAAACATTTACTGAAGGCCAGATGAACCTGTCTTTTGTTTGAAATCTGATAAGCAAAAGAGTACCTTGAGTAGTCACATATAAATGTCAGGATGTATTTAGCACCAATGCGAAAGCTTGCAGGACTAATAGGACCCATAAGATCTGAATGTAACACCACAAATGGTACATCTGTCCTAACTCTGGTTTGAGTGTGAGATTTCTTTACCACATTAGCCTCTGCACACTCTTCACAATCCATAATTTCGTTTCCAATTTTTACACCTTTCATTTCAGGAATGAATTTACTGGCTACCTCTAGATATGATTTAGAGGCATGATTCAATCTCAAATGCCATAATGCGGCTTTGTTATCTCGCAGGCTTGGTGTAAAATTAGAGGAGATTGCACTATTGTCAAATTCTCTTAGTGCATCAATCGCTTGATCTGATTCCTCTAAAATTCCATTCACTGAAACATTCTCTCGGCTTTCTGTTGGCTCACACTCCATTACTGAACTTGAGGTAGAATTTAAACTGTTACTCCCTCCCACTTCTTTATCCCCAGAGTTTGAGTCTACAGTACCGGCATAACTTTTAAACCTTTTATTAGCTGGCTCGGGTATCTCAGTGGGGAAATCATCTAACTCAAAGTCAACCCACCATAGATTGTTCCTGAAATGGCCCTGTTTCACTACTTTGCCAGTTTGGGAGTCAATGAAATCAAACCCATCTTTCTTAAGTAAGACGTGCATACCTTTTTCTGTGACACGTCTTACACTAAACAAATTGGCACTTAACCCGGGCGAGTACAGAACATTACGCAACACTGCTGATGATGAATTAGTTTTTAACCTTATGTTCCCTTTCTGACTTACCACTAAGTCTGCACCTTCATCATCATTAGCGCACTTAAACGTTCTAGGGTTTTGCAAGTTGGTTACATCAACTAGATATTCAAGTCTATTTGCTAAATGTTCTGTAGCTCCGGAATCAATTATTGCAGAATAATATTTAGGTCGAATACCTTCTCGTGTGACGAGAGCTGTTGAGGTCTTATCCAGGAGGAGCCTGGCAATATCTGGATAATCCTGTTCTCTTTTTCCAATTGTCACCCATACCTCCCCCTCATCAGGACCGTTTCGAGCTCCACAGATGGCAAACAGGGCGTCAGATTCACTTGACAGGCGACTCTCAATTAACTTGGCATGGCCTCTTGTCATTTTCAATATTTGTGGTCTCTCAGCTACCTTCTCAGCATTTCGCTTTGCCTCCGAGTGGGCAACTCTCATTTCAACTGCCTTTTTCTTCCCTTCTAACTTAGCTGACCTGGGTTTGGGACAGGTTGCCACAATGTGGCCAAAACCATCACAATTATAGCAGCGCTGATTTTTTTTAAAGCATTGCTTCTCTAAATGACCAGTCTTTTTACAGAAGTTACAGCGTTTTCTTGATTTTGTGATTTTGCTTGTACCTGCATCCCTCTCCCTTGCCGGCTGATTGTTAGAGGAAGAGCTTGCGGCTTGTTGATGGCGAGCATCCAATCTATTCTGTGCCGGAGTATAGGAAGTTCTCCGACTAGATGACCCACTAACAGTCCTGCCTCTAGAGGATGGCCTTGTAAATAAAGCGCTTTGTCTTCCTCCAACAGAGACAGAATTGAGTTGCTCATAACCAACTTCATCATCCATCAGCATGTCTTGAAGTTGATAGAGTGTAAGAGCAACTGCATTTGTACTTGTGGTCATCTTTATTCGATCCCAGGTAGGCGTATCACGAATTGCAACCAGAAAGGTGGATTTTATGTACTCATCAGAGAGCATGTCTGGATTGCAATTCCGGATATCCGAAACCGTGTCCCGGAATCGTGACACAAATTCATAAGCCTTTTCGGCTTTGGGATCAAAATAGATCGAATTTAGCTTCTCCACCAGTGTGGTTATATGTTGTAGGGTAGTTGGCTCCCTAAGCTTTGCCAACTTGCTCATTATTTCTCTTGGGGTGTTCAAGTCCTTCACTAGGTTCTCATAGTACTCATCTAGGCTGGACTCTATGAAGTACTTGACCTTTTTCTCAACCAGTTCTGCTTCTTCAGAAGTGAAACAGTCTGGTCGTGGGATGCTTGAAACGAGGACAAATGAGCATTCTTCCTGATCAACAGACCTCTCCAGACTTCTCCTCCACGGCTTGAATGGAGTGTCCAAGCTTAGCTTGGTGTCTAGAGTCCTAAACTTTAGGTGATTTTCCTCGAGTTGAACGCTATCTGTCTCACATATTCGTCTGAGAGCAATCTTTCAGAATTAAACTTTGAACGAAGTGTGCCTGCTGGTTCATTTCTGGTCTCAGTTGACCTACGCTCGAGGAAGGTTCTCAAATCAACCGTTTCATTTGTGTCCATTGCAGTATCAGAGGTAGAGGGACCCTCTCCTGAACGTTCGGCCATACTGCCACGGTTCAGTAAGAGACTGACTTGTGCTATAATTTTAGCTGAGAGAGATTCCTCCATCTCGTCCACCATCCTATGGAGCTCTTTCACCACATCCTGTGTCAATTAGCTAAAATAAACACAAATTCATTAACTTGCTATAAGCATTCCAAAATTCAATAGTCTACCTCCAGTTCTATTATAGTTTTATTTATAGCTGTACGCATTCCAAAAATTAACAACCAATTAGCTCCAGTTCGATATACCAACAAGGAGCTACTCTTCCTCCCCTCATTTTTGGAAAAGGAGGCGTTCCAACCAATTTTGGCAGAGGGACAAAAACGACCTGAGAGCCGGTAGACTGTCCTGTGACACTCCTACTCAAATATTCTTCCACGCCACCATCCCATCAACATAGCCATACAGCATTTTCCGACTTTTTACTCAATGTACGTTCAAAACTAACGATTACCTAACAGTGTAACAATGCGTTGTTCGACTTAGAAACCTCTCATCCGGCATGCGCATTGAGGCAATCTGTACAACCCCCTCATTGTCAACGGTAGCTTGTGCTTCACAATTATTTGACAAAAATAACCCAAACTCTAGAGGAGTCCCACTCTTTGGTCTCCACCTACAATTTGCACAATTTTGTTTAAATTTGATTTAATTTTAGAATTCTAACATTTCAGAATTCAAATCCCAAGAAAACAAACCCAGAAATATTCAAAAATCCAAACATTTCAAGCATTTCAGAATTCAAATTTCAAGAAAACAAATTAAAATATTTTCAATTAGTATTGGTTAGTGTTATACATATAATATCATGAAAAGAAGACCGAAAGGGTAAATAAACTAATCGTGTGGATCAATATTTTTCATTGCACTGTAGTGGTCATTCAAAGCCCAAATCACACCCTATGCACATAAACTACATGCCGTGTTTAGGCTTATTGACTGTCAGCGAGCTCCGCCGATCTCCAGCTCATTGAGGCCGGAGGTACAACGTATATGAACTCGGACAGGCGTCCGCTTCCACACCAATCAAGTTTATCTACCAGGTCATACACCCGTTGTGAGGCAAGTGACAATGAGGTACCACAAAGTGGTGAAAAACCCTGCATGCCCCGGCGGTTTTTCAGTGGAGATGGCTCGGATCAATTATCAATTGTTGATATTTTGATACAAGTACCCTCTGTATCGATCGCGTTCAACTTTGCGAACAACATGAAAACATTATTAAGTATACCAACTGAAACGATATTTGCAGATAAGGCACTCCTACAATGGGCATCCCAGGTTTCAATGCATCGTTTCAACTATGTACATAGATTTTAAATTTCGATCGACGGGGGCGCATACCCCCTCTTGGAGTATGTCGCATCTCCTGGGGCACGTACTGTTTGGGGCTAAACAGTAACGGGCCAGTCCATTCCGACAGTGTACATACTATCACCACATTTTCGTTCCATAAACGTACAAACCAATGAATTAGGGTCTTTTCACAACCGCGCCGTATAATTGGGAGCCTTGGCTCCACTACACAGCCCAGTTGAGTCAACCACAAACCAATAACTATGTACTCAGTAACATACAAAAAAAAAACAACAACACAGGAGTTGTCCAATGCGAAATACTTCGCTATCATATCGCGAAATATCCGATTGGATGACGCCAAACCATAAACCTAACCCTACCTAGGTGAGCTCAAAAATATTTTGTAGCCTGCCAAATAGAACAATCAGACAATGGATTCATCCGCTCGATCATGCAATCACAACTAGTACATAGTTATTTTACGTTCCTTGAAGTCCCACCGAAGCAATCTAAAGGTTGTACTAACACCCAATAAAAATTATCATACATCAATAGGTTACAACGCCTCAATCAATATGATCGCCTTGCAAAGCGGCGCCGTGAAGGTTGATCACTGATTTTGATTAAGACCTTCTGTCACTAGGCTTACCTATATTATTCCATACTGATTATTGAATCACTTACACTGTTAATTTTCCAAGGAGTTGAGTAGTCTTTTATATTAGAAATACGCACTGAATTACTGGCTGGGAAATTCCAAATAAAAGAAAACTGTATCAGAACTTTAAGAACTCTTGTAATGGCGGAGGAAAAAGTAACAAAAGCAATCTCGTAGAGCCAAGCATTGGAGAAAATAGTTCACACGCGACGAATAGGCTGCAGCACCTCCTGAGGAGATGAGTCTTTAGCTCCGGTAGCGACTCAAGTGGCGTATGTGGCAGAACTCTTGTTGGCGGTTAATTTCAAATAGGGCAATGGAGGTCGTTAAGGTTCCATTTCTCCAGCACTTATTTTGTGAAATAAATTCAGAAGATTATTTTTATTAATAATTTTGTTTGTATATATATAAGATGAAATTCAGTAAAAACTATATAAATTGCTAAGCAACGATATTTTCTCCTATTTGTTAACACAAATACCTTGGTTTGGGAATTTTGGAGGAGTAGTACTGATGGAAGGGGGGCGCCAAGATGCCTCGATACTCACAAGCGGGGCGCGACCCAAAACAATTTGAAAACCACTGTTCTAAGGGGATGAGAGTCCTCTGCTTTGCTCGATTTTGGTTTATTATTTTCAATAATGAACCATTGGAATCGAGCATGAAAAAAAAAAATTCTTACCCCCCCCAAAATTTGATGGTTTACGTTTCAAGGTATGTAGAATCCAAAACTGCAATAAAAATATTTCTGTCTATCCGCCGTACGCCGTAAGGGACACTTTTCTTAGTTACCATGAAAAAAAAAAATTGATGAAATTTGGGTTATAGGTTCCGTTCGGGGTCTAGTTGGTCCTCGAAGCTCGACGTTACTGCCAGTTATGTCTAAGGGGTTCAAAATAGGGGTTGAAATTTTCAGAACGCCGTACCTCCAAAACTTCCGATGGAAGGGTATGGTTTTTTTACGTTATTAAATTTGTCTTGAGCTAAACAATTTTTTGAGACCACCCGGAGCATTGTACGTCCAGCCGTTCGTGAGCACCAAAAAGCTTCGTCAACAAGATCGTGAATCAAACGGTATAAATCCGGCCAGATATCATCACTAGGGAGCACCTGATTATAATCAAGGATGGCTGTATGAAGTCGAGTTGGTTATTCTGCGATATTATTTCATTTGATAAGTGATAGACTATTGGATTTTGTTGGTAGGTACTTGTGAAACTTGAACAAACTTTGAAGTATTATTGGTGGGTAAATTATTACACAATGGCAAATTATTACACACCGGCAAATTATTACACAACGGTGAATTATTACACAACAGTAAATTATTACAGAACGGTATATTATTAAAAACGGTAAATTATTACACAACGGCTCATCTACCCAGAAGGGGCTGGATTTTGTTGATAGGTACTTTTGCAACTTGAACAACTGTTGAAGTATTATTGATGGGTAAATTATTAAACAATGGCAAATTATTACACAACGGCTCATCTACCCAGAAGGGGCTGGATTTTGTTGATAGGTACTTTTGCAACTTGAACAACCGTTGAAGTATTATTGATGGGTAAATTATTACACAGTGACAAATTATTACACAACGGCAAATTATTACGCAACGGTAAATTATTACACAACGGTAAAATATTACGCCACGGTAAATTATTAAACAACGGTAAATTATTACACAACGGCTCATCTACCAAGAAGGGGCTGGATTTTGTTGATAGGTACTTTTGCAACTTGAATAACCGTTGAGGTATTATTGATGGGCAAACTATTACACAACGGTTCATTATTCTATCTCCGTAGAAGGGGAACCTATACAGGTAAATTATTACACAACGGTTTAGGTAGGTACCTAGTAACGAGTACGGGGTTAGGTACAATCCTACGGAGAGTCCGCGATCTAAATAATATGTGTAGAATATTACATATTATATTATATAGACGGATTATCTATACAGAGAGCTGTGATCTGTAACAGAAGGGTATTCTGTACAAAATAATAAACCGTTGTGCAGGGAATTGCAGCGTTTTTTTAAAAGGAGCGTACCCTATTTGTTTTTTAGGGGCCAAAATAGCTATTTCGATTATTACGCATGAAAGAAACAATAAATGAACAGCCAGCATTTCTGTAGGTATATCCAATAGAATAATAAACCCATGTGACAAGGACTGTGCAGCGTTTTTTTTTTTTTCTGCATTGCCATTGTCTCTTAATTCCAAGCAGGGTTGAGGAAACGAGTAAAACATGACGGATGGGTCCTACCCAGGCCGACCGACTCTGTCATCACTCCCACAGTCCCCAAAACAACAATGCGGCATATTTTGGCCTAAGAATATTATTATATTGGTTTATTATTTTCAATAATGAACCATTGGAATCGAGCATGAAAAAAAAAAAAAAATCTGACCCCCCCCCCCCCCCATTCAAAATTTGATGGTTTACGTTTCAAGGTATGTAGAATCAAAATGCAATGAAAATATTTCAGTCTGTCCGCCGTACGCCGTTTGGAATATTGAAACGTACCCACGTTTCACAAAACACAAAAAATGATCAAAACCTGCAGCATAAAAACGGAAATAACAGAAGGAGTATGTGAGGCTTTTCATATATTATGTTTACTTGTTGACAAGCTGTTAACCATCCCCTTTGATAACTAAAACGTCGCGTATGAGTAGAGGTTTTTCGGCTTTGAATTGGTCTATTTTTTGGTTTATTATTTTCAATAATGAACCTTTGGAATCGAGCATGAAAAAAATGAACCCACCCTCAAAATTTGTTGGTTTACGTTTCAAGGTACCTACGTAGAATCCGAAAATCGAATAAAAACATTTCTGTCCGTCCGCCTTTTGCGCACTTTTCTTAGTTACCATGAACCAAAATTAATGAAATTCTGGTTATAGGTCCCGTTTGGGGTCTAGTTGGTCCACGAATCTCGGCGTTACTGTCAGACATCTCTCTGAAAAATAGGGGTTGAAATTTTCAGAACGCCGTAGCTCGAAAACTTTCAATAGCAGGGTATGGTTTTTTTTACGTTTTTAAATTGATCTTGAACTAATGAATTTTTGAGACCACCCGGAGCATTGTACGACCAGCCGTTTTGCACCGAAAAGCTACGTCAACATGATTGTGTATGAAACGGTACCTATGAATCTGGCCCAGATATCATTGTTAGGATCACCTGATTATAATCGCGGATGGCTGTATGAAGTCGAGAGTTGGTTGTTTTGTGATATTATTTCATTTGAAAAATGACGGATCTTTTGGATTTTGGTGGAAGGTACTTTTCCAACTTGAACAAACTTTGAAGTACCTATTACTGGGTAAATTATTACTCAACGGTTTATTATACTATCTACGGGAAGGGGCATCTATACAGGACACATGGTTTATTATTTACCCTATGCTTCATGAATAACTACTACAAATAATTAATCATTGAATCCCGCGCATTTGTATTAAACTTCAATTCCCGGCCCGGGAATTAAGTGTCTGGTGAATGCCCGACCTATTACCGCCGTGTCGGAGTCAAATTGTGATCCTTTGGCATTGACTCCAGCTATGTTCCTGCAGGACAATCATGTCACTGAAATGGGGGATTGTGATGCCATAGGTCAGCAGAGTTTGGAACGACGATATCAGTAGGTATCGCCAATCATTGAGACAGCAAATTCGAGCCAGGTTCCGATCTGAATATCTTGCCGGCCCGGCTCCAGTACTCCATTTAGAGCTTACCACCTGGGGTCAGCTCGAGGGTATTGACCACAGAAAGCAATGATCTTACAGAACGGGCATCTATACAGGTATATAATAAACCATTGTGTAATAATTCGTAGTGTTTTTTTTAATTATCAAAACAAGTGGAAATGAACGTAGCGGTATAAAATTAAATTTTTATATTGCAATATCTGAACAATGCAATCTCAGACACCGACAGACTGTTTGGAAAACGGTTTTGCAAAGTTTCATGGAAACCCAGTATCTTGGTTGGAGTCTTTAGTTCGAGATTAACTTAAAAACGTAAAAAAACCATAGGTACCTTCTTTTGAAAGTTTTCGAGGTACGGCGTTCGGGAAATGTCAGCTCCTATTTTTCACCCCTTAGAGAAGATGACTGACAGTAACGCCGAGCTTCGCGGACCAACTAGACCCCAAATGGGACCTACCTACAAGCCAAATTTCATTAATTTTGGTTCATGGTAACTAAGGAAAGTGCGATGTACTGCGGACGGACAGACATTTTTTCATCCCATTTTCGGATTGTACGTATCTTGAAACGGAAACCATTACATTTTGAGGGGTGGGTAAATTTTTTTTGTCATTCCTGATTCTAAAGGTACATGATTGAAAATAAACAAAAAAGTTATGGCCCTGTTGCGCTGAAGGTGCGACGCGATTTTCAATTTCGTTTGTGCGCAAAACTGAAGACTAGCAACAAACACGCTAGTCTTGATACTTAGAAGACCAGGAACCCGAGAAGAGCTGAAATTCGACGGGTATGAATAGGGTTAGTGCGAGGTATGAATAGGGGGGGGGGGGGGGTATGAATAGGGGGGTGTTGTGCGAGTGCATTATCCTGGTTCATAAAATTCTGTCTGTATCCTGTTTTCTCCAAGTAGTAAAATAGGTAGGTATATTCTTAAGTTTATAAAAATCGATCGAGCTATTTGCTATAAATTATTACTGTGTCCATTTGACACAGTAATAATTTATAATTTTGTCAAGCATATTTTTTTATAACAACAGTTTCTGAGTTTCAAAGACTCTCAAAAACGTCTCTTTCGTGAACGTCATCAATGATTTGATTTCGGTAATATTTCTAGGAGTCCTTATGCAGGTATATGGAATATACTAATATTAGTGGAACGATCTGTGAACTAAAGGTACGTAGGTACCTACTGTAGAATCGCGAATACAGGTAGTTTACGAGTCGCAAAATATGTATGTACCTCAGTAGGTATACCTACATCTTCTTTATGGTTTAATTTATTTACTTCGCTTTCATATCAACTAGGTAACACGTTTAGTTTTCGAAAGGCGGTTTTGATAATAATATTGGAAAAAAAGAAGAAAGAACAATTAAAGGCGGCGGAACGCTACCAGTACAAAAGAGGAACACATTCCTTTGGTTGTAAACTTTAATTTTTATATTTCCTTCTATTCTACTATTCAGTGTTGGTCTTAAAATTTGCTATGATGAAAGGCTAGACAAAAAGTGGGAGGTCGGATGAACCTGTCACCTGTCAGCAATAGTGCGTAGAGGTACCACTGGGAAGGACACCAATTCAATCTACGTGTGGCAATAGTAATTTAATAATAATTATTTTTATTATACTTAATTTTAGATGTTCATTTATAGTTCCAAAAATATTAAATTGCTTCGAAATTACTTGGTTCAACATGAAAGCATGTTGCTGTAAGTTTAGTTACTCACAGCAACATGAAAAGGGGGTTTAATTACTCAAAGAAACTGTTATTTACTAGTAAACCCAATGTGGTACCTACCTATCACTATTATGTAATAGGTTGTTTCAATGTTTTGACTCTGTCCACATTTTATCATATTTATTGAACAGTAGTTGTTAAGGTAGAGTTTAACTGAATTTGGCTACCTTTATAATTATGATATTATTATAAGAGGGGTTCTTACTACTTTCTGTCAATTTCTAGGGAAGTACGTCATGAATACAGTAATACTGCAAATTTCATCCTTGGTCGTGGTATTCTTGGGACAGGTATGCTAATTTTGATGATACTGTTTTAGCGTATATTCATGTCACCATTTTCTTAGATCATTGAAATCCTGATAAATAACATTGCATACCTACTACATCATTGTCCATCATTATAAAATGTAAAGGTAGTAGGTACGTACTTAATGTGCCATTATATTGTGGGGTTGTTGGCTACTCCAACCCCACATGTGGTTTCGCCAGCAACCTAATGGTGGAGAAGAATCTTGTTGATGAGTTTTTCGAGTAGTTTTCTAAAAAAAAGAAAGTGAATAGGTACACCGTTTGTAGTGAATGTAAATTTGATGCACATCCACTACGAGCGGCGTCGAGGGGGGATGTGCCCGGCTCTGGTTAAGGGCGGACCTCCACCATGCCCGAGATCTTTTACGTAAGGATAGAGATTAGGTGAGGAGAGAGAGAGATAAGTCAGCGACTTCAGGAGAGCGTAGAATGACTAGAAAGGCGAAGGAGGCGAGTATTTATAGGCCTGGAAGCTGTCTCCCTCCATCCTCTAGCTAGTAGAGGATGGTGGGGACCCAGGTTGTGCTTCGGCTCTCCTGCGTCTTCCGTCCCCACTTCTGCAAGTTTATTTGGCGAGAACTTAAGTTTACAAGTGTAGAGGTTGTGGTTCTGGGAGGATACCACGACACAGGTCCCCTCAGTTAGAGCAAATAAACAGGCTGAGGGCATGGATATAGTTGGTAGGGTAGTTGTTAATCGGCGTTGAAGCGGGGTGGAGACGGCGGTGGAGAGGGCGGTGGAGAGCCTTGTAACAGGGAAGAGACAGGGCGGAATTCAGGGTGGAAAGAAGGGTACCCGAAACCCGTCCTGTCTGCTTCCCCGTCATGAAGGCGGGCGTCCGGTAGTGGCGGCGTGTCTGGGTGGCGAAAATGATGATTGCCACGGTGAGGCATGGAGGGGCGGGAGGCTGTGTGGAATGATGAACACAAGCAGCATCCCGCCGCCTCGAGGCACCGCCGTGATGGCGCGGGGCGGGGCAGGAGATCCGGGCCGCCGGGTCGGGCCGATTTCTCCGTCGCTCGTGTCGTCCGGGCCGAGTTGCGATCCAGGCGGTGTCTATGGGGGATATCCCCGGCAGTGGAACAGTGGTGGCGGAGGGAGGAGGTGGGGTGTGTTGCGGCGTCGGAGGCGGTGGCGGGGGTCGGCTGTTCGCCGGTGGCATCGGTGGTGGTGGTTGGTGCCGGGTGGGCGCCGGTGGCATCGGTGGAGGTGGTGGGGGCATGAGGGGGTCGACAGGGATATATGGTTCTTGTACCCCGGTGGCTTTGGCGATGTAATAATCGCGGATGATAGCCCACCGGGGTACTTTCCACTGCCGAGGCTGGGGAGGTGACCCGGTGATCCTCGGAGGAGGAAAAAATAGAAGCGGTGATGGGGGCCCGGGCGAGCGACAGAGCGGCGAGAAGGGAGCCGGCACCCAGACGTCGCGTAGAATGGCGGCGACGTCCGGATCTGGAGACTGCGATCGAGGAGACATGTGCGACGTGCGATGTTGCATGTTGGGGAGTTATAGGGAGACTGACTTTTTGCTTATTTTCAGGAAGAACGGGAGCTGGTTTAGAGCGGGCTAACGAGACGGTGTGGGGTTTCCAATCAATAAGCAGGGTGACGGTGCTATTTGTGGAGCGGATGACTTGAAAGGGCCCGGCGTAGAGTGGTTGGAAAGTTTTGTGAATGCCGGGCTCTTTCAGGTACATGTGGGTCGAGGAATAAAACCACTTGGGGTACATGGTATCATTGATGGGGATTAGCTGGTGAAGGGGTTCCCTGCTAATTGACGGGTCTTGCGGAAGAAAAATGTCGGAGGGTAGGAGGAGGGGGTCATTGAAGGCCCGTCGGGCCGGGCTTGAACTGTCGGAAGGTCGGGTGGACGTCCGGAGGCTGAGGAGGACATACGGGAGCGTTTTGGTCCATGAGGCGGAGGCTGAGGAGGTGGCGATGGCTTGTTTGAGGACCAGGTGCCACCGCTCTACTTTTCCATTTGATTTTGGGTTGTAGGGGGTTGTGTGAATTTTGGTGATGCCGAGGGAACGGAGGAGGTCTGAAAAGTGGGCGGATTTAAACTGCCTCCCTTGATCGACCGTGAGTGTCCGCGGACATCCATAGCGGGCGATCCAATTGTTGAGGAAAGCCGGCGTCCGCGGAGATATGGGTGAGCGGTATACACTCGACCCAATTTGTCGCACGGTCGATCATTGTGAGGCAGTATTTTTTTTCTTTGGAGGGGGTGGAGGGGGCCGGTTATGTCAATATGGATGTGTTCCCATGGCAGGGCGTCTTCGATGTGCTGGAGGGGGGACATGGGGGTGGGCCGAGACCTTGTGTTGCTGGCGCCTCTGGCACCCAAGAACCAAATTTCGAATATCGGTATTCATATGGGGCCAGAAGTACCTAGTTTTGAGGAGTTCTCGGCTCGCCCGGATGCCGGGGTGGTGGAGGGCGTGGTAGTGTTGGAACAACTGCCGTTGGAGGTCCGGTGGGACGTAAGGGCGCGGGGTGTTGGCCGTTACGTCACACTAGAGGTCGTGGGGCGGCAGGTGTTCCAATTTGGAGGCTGTGATGAGGTTGGAGAGGGCGGGGTCGGAATCCAGCTTTTGGTGAGATTTGATGACTTGGGGTGATGGGAACGGAAGCAGTTCTGACACCGGCGCGGGAGTTGGGTGAGAAAGGGTGTCCGCCACGCAATTGTCCGCCCCCGGCGTGTATCGGTGGTAAATTGTCCGATAAATTCTAGTTGCCGGAGGCGGCGGGGCGAGGCGGTTTTCCGGTTTTGAAGGAGGGCGTGCGTAAGGGGCTTATGGCCTGTAATGACAGAGAACTGCCGGCCCTCCATGAAGTCTCGAAAATGTTTAATGGCTTCGTGGATGGCGAGGAGCTCTCTGTCAAACGTGGAGTAGTTACGTTGAGTGGGAGTGAGAGTGCGTGAGAAGAAGCCGAGGGGTTGGGGGGTGGTGCTGGTGTGCTGGTGTAGAACTGCTCCGATTGCCCAGTCGGAGGTGTCGGTGGTGATGGAGAGGGGGGCATGGGGGTCGGGGTGGAAAAGTAGAGCGGCAGAAGCGAGGTCGTCCTTGCAGACGGTGGCGAGTTGGGGGGTCCATTGCATTAGGCGGTTATCGTGCTTCTTGGCTGGTTGAGGTATAGCGTCGATCAGGGTTGCTGGTGCTGTGCAGTGTGCTTGATGTGGCGTCGGTAGAAATTTAACGTCGGTTACTTTGCGTGGTTGGGGAAAATCGTGGAGGGTCTGGACCTTGTCCGGAAGGGGTGTTATGCCGGAGGCGGAGTCCAAGTGGCCTAGGCAACGAACTGTTGGTTGTGCGATTACGCTTTTTTCCTTGTTGATGACCAGCCCCTCAGCGAAAAGATGTCTAAAATTTTGGTGAGGAGAGCGTAATGCTCATCGAGGGTGCGGGAGGTGACCAGAACGTCATCGAGGAAGCAAAAAACAAATGGGAAGCCTCGTAATATTTGGTCCATGTAGTGCTGCCAGGTTTGGGCAGCGTTACGGAGGCCAAAACCCATTTTAAGATATTCGAACAGGCCGAAGGGGGTGATGATGGCGGTTTCGGGATATCCGGGGGGTAAATATTGATGTGGTGAAAGGCTCTGGAGATATCGACGGTGGGGAAGATGGTGGCCCCGTGAAGATGTGAGGAAAACTCTCGGAGGTGTGGGACATTGTATAAATCTAGCGTTGTGCGGGAAATTAGGCGGCGGTAGTCTCCACAGGGGCGAATGTCCCCGTTGGGTTTTTGGACGATGTGGAGGGGGGAAGCCCACGGGGAGTTGGAGGGCCGGACGATCTTTTCCGCGATGAGCTTATCAAAGTGTTTTCAGGCCTGTTGGAGTTGGAGGGGGTGTAGAAGGCGAGCCTTTGCGGTGAGGAGGGGGAGGCAGATGTCTCGATGGTGGTGTTGAATAGTTGAGAGGTGCGCCGAGGGCCGTGGCTGGGGGGTGTAGTTGTGGAGTAAGGCAGTGAAGCGATTGGCGGGCTGCACTGTGTTAATAAACCCTGGGGGGGTTTATTGGTGGAGTGGTCGAGCAGGCGCGCATGCTTGACGTCCACCTGGAGGCCGAAATATGGAGAGGAAATCAGCCCCCAGGATGGGTTTCTCCACGTCTGCCACGGTAAAGATCCACTCATATGCCAGCCCATTCAGGGACAGTGGAGTGGTAAGCCCCGCAGGAAAGGATGGTGGTACCGTTGGCGGCGTAGGGAATTTGACGGTTGCAGCGCGCCTGCCGATGGAGGATAGAGTTGGGGAAAATGGAGAGGGCTGCTCCGGTGTCGACGAGGAAGGGGATATTTGACTTCCTGCACCGCACGAAGAGGCGATGGTGGGAGGGGGCAGAGTGGGGGAGGACGGCGTCCGTTGGAGCTGCAGGCGCTGGCGGTCGGCGGGCCGCGGAGGCATACATCGGAGGGCGTTGCTGAGAGGCAGGTGTGGTGGGGGTTGCGTCTCTGGAGAAGGAGAGCTGTTTCCGTGGTGGAGGAGTGGTTGAGCGGGTGACGTCTGCGTAGGAGCGGCAGCGTTGTGTTGTGGATGGGGGGTCGCCGGCGAGGGGGTTGTGGGAAGCCGAGGCGGATGCTATGATGGCCGGGGGTGGTGGGGTGGGGTCCCCCCTGTGGGTGCGAGGAGAGGAGCCCGCCAGAGTTACCGGCGGGTGTAGGCGTTTTCCGGTGTTTTTTGGAAAGCACAGGGGGGTTGGCAATTGCGAGCCTTATCCCCGATGTTGACGTGGTAGAAGCATCGGTGGGGGGGATCCGCCGGGAGGTATTTCCTCTTGGTGGAACGGGGTGTTTGGCGAGACGCGATTGTGCGCGTCCGCGTTCCGGAGGGGAGTTCTGGCGACGGTCGGAGGAGGGAGGTCTCCGGCGGTCAGAGGAGGGTGGTCGCTGTCGGTCTGAAGAGGGGGGGCGCTGTTGGTCGGGTGTGGTGGGGCGGGGTGTACGGATCTCGCCGACGAATGCGGTTGCGGCAACGTCGTGCATGGTGTCCGCCAGGCGCAGGAGGGCGTCGTCGGGAGAGTTGAGATGGCTCGCCACAGCAATCTGGATGGAGGGGGGGAAGCGCACGAAGCCAGAACGTGCGGGTGATGTCGGCCGTCATCACATCTTGGAGTTGATGACGTAGGCGGCAGAAGAGGTGGGACGGTTTCATGTCCCCGAGGTGGTGGGGCTATGACAGTGCTGCGATCCATGCGATTTTGGACGGTTGGTAGAGGGAGATGAGGTGGTTGCGGAAGTCGTCGTAGGCCGTGGCGGCGTCGGGTGAGATATCCGAAGTTTGTAGTAGGATATCGTATGGGAGGAGAGAGATGACCCTGGAGTAGCGGGTTTTCTGGCTGCGGATTGCTGCGGTGGAGAAGGCTGCGTCAATTTGAAAGAACCAGAGGGAGGGGTCATGTGAGTAGAAGGGGAGAAGCGTGAGGGGAAGGGACGATGCGGCGGTCATGACGTCCGCGGCGGGTGTTGTCGCAGCAATGACGGTTGCCGAGGTGGAAGGGGGCGACAAAACAGAGGGGGGCGACAAGGCGGGAGGTGACAAGACGGGGGGAGATTCCATGGCGAGAAGGATGCGGGAACATCGGGATCACCCCTGTAGTGAATGTAATTTTGATGCACATCCACTACGAGCGGCGTCCAGGGGCAATGTGCCCGGCTCCAGTTAAGGGCGGACCTCCACCATGCCCGGGTTCTTTTTGGATGGTTTTGCTGGGTTTGGTTGCGGGCGGACCTCCACCATGCCCGAGATCTTTTAGGGTTTGTTGCCTGGTTTGGTTAAGGGCGGACCTCCACCATGCCCAGGATCTATTGGATGTGTTTGCTCGATTTGGTTAAGGGCAGACCTCCACCATGCTAGAGATCTTTTGGGAGAGTTTGCTTGATTTGGTTAAGGGCGAACCTCCACCATGCTCAAGATCTGTTAGGTAAGGAGAGAGGTTAGGTGAGGAGAGAGATTAGGTGTGGAGAGACAGAGATAAGTCAGCGACTTAAGGAGAGCGTAGAAAGGCTGGCAGCGAAGGAGGCAAGTATTCATGGGCCTGGAAGCCGTCTCCCTCCATCCTCTAGCTAGTAGAGGATGGTGGGGACCCAGGTGGTGCTTCGGCTCTCATGCGTCTTCCGTCCCCACTTCTGCGAGAACTCAAGTTTACAATGTGTAAAGGTTGTGGTTCTGGGAGGATACCACGACAACGTTTGTCTCTGTATTTGGCATGTTATTCTATTCTATCTATCCAGGGGTCTATTCATTTGGGGGCCGACATCTGGACTGAACAGAATCGGGGAGGAAGAAGGAGTGTCAGTACTAGACAACCATTTTCACACCACGATGTCGGGTCAACGATGGCCCCTGCAGATGGTCTCGATGCGCTGCCGACCTGCAGCGGATATATTGCTGATTTGCCAGCTGCTTCACCTTCCGCAGGCCCGCAAACGGTCGCGCCAGAGCCACAAGCCTGTAGGTTTTTGTGATGATTTACCCGTTGCTGCAACCTCCCCGTCACTACCTTCGCTGGTGGCACAACATACATTGGCTATTACGGGGGGGGGGGCTAATGATGGCCCAGGTGACCCAACATTTCATTGAGCTCAAAGGGACTGTTGGTAGAATGAACCAGATCCCAGCTCAGATGGTGGCACAGTTGCCATCTCGAATGCCTGCTGGCTCTTAGCCCGAGAATGAAGCCACGCTCACAAGCTTCATTACAGGGGAATACACCAACTCAGGTATCACCCCTGTTGGAGAAAGTTAACACTGTGGAGATCATATTTGGTAACACGCAACTCACCACACAACAGCCTCCAACACGAGTGACAGCTATTACCTTTCAAGCAATCAGTACTAGTCTAGCCCCCACACAGTTTACATCCAATACACCTGGTGCACAAGATGGAGATGGTGATGGTAGTTATTCCAGCATTAAACCAACTACTTACCATTCATCCAGTCAGTACCAGTCCTGACACACCACATTCCACATCCAAACGCCTGGTGCACATGATGGAGATGTTACTTACACCAGCAAGGCACCAGTTACCGATCAACCAATCAGTAGTAGTCTAACCCCCACACAGTTTACATCCATAACACCTGGTGCACAAGATGGAGATGTTACATACACCAGCATGGCACCAGTTACCTTTCAACCAATCAGTACTAGTCTATCCCCCACACAGTTTACATCCAATACACCTGGTGCACAAGATGGAGATGGCGATGGTAGTAATTTTAGCATTAAACCAACTGCCGTTTATCCATTCAGTATCAGTCCTGACACATTACAGTCTACATCCAACACCCCTGGATCTGCAGAAGACGGAGATGATACCATCATTGCACTAGTTACCGCTCAATCAGTCAATACCGGAACTACAGATGGAGGGATCTCGGAAACGGACGACAACATAGTGGCGTACGCTGAATGTCCTAAAGCATTCAGTGGTCTTCTACCACATCTGAACTGCTCCAAGTTCCTAAACTGTGCCGATGGGAGGACAAACCTGATGGACTGTGGCCCAGGAACAAAGTAATGATTTACTTCAATAACTTGTACTGTAGATGGTCTCTCAATGCTGGCAATCCACCAGAAGATATTAGTGATTGACATATTTTTCATGGTTCCAGATTTCATCCTGGGCTTCTTATTTGTGCAAATCCCTATCAAGTCAAGTGTGCATCCATCCCCATCAATGATCATTTGATCACCTTTCAACCAATCAGTACTACTCTTGCGCCTACACAGTCTACTTCCAATACACCTGGTGCACAAGATGGAGATGGTGATGGTAGTTATTCCAGCATTAAACCAACTGCCGTTTATCCATTCAGTATCAGTCCTGACACATTACAGTCTACATCCAACACCCCTGGATCTGCAGAAGACGGAGATGATACCAGCATTGCACTCGTTACCGCTCAATCAGTCAATACCGGAACTACAGATGGAGGGATCTCGGAAACGGATGACAACATAGTCGCGTACGCTGAATGTCCTGAAGCATTCACTGGTCTTCTACCACATCTGAACTGCTCCAAGTTCCTAAACTGTGCCGATGGGAGGACAAACCTGATGGACTGTGGCCCAGGAACAAAGTAATAATTTACTTCAATAACTTGTACTGTAGATGGTCTCTCAATGCTAGGCAATCCACCAGAAGATATTAGTTATTGACATATTTTTCATGGTTCCAGATTTCATCCTGAGCTTCTTAGTTGTGCAAATCCCTATCAAGTCAAGTGTGCATCCATCCCCAGCGATGATGCTTTGATCACTTCAGATATGTGGAGAATGAGTAACGTTAATTTTTCTTAATATCTTTCAGCGAATTTTCAAAGAAGGTAGACTGTTTTTGTTCTTCCCGTGGTCTTTGCACGTTCAACTGTGTGACTGATACGCCAAGATGATACGGGAAGATGGACCAATGAGCTTCAAGCATTCTCCACACGTATACGCGTAGTTCTTCCCGTGCACGCGAAGAAGTAGCTTTTCCCGTGTACGGGAAGAACTACACGTTACGGGAAAAGAATGCTTCAAGCTCATTGGTCCGTCTTCCCGTATCAGCGTTTCCACGGTTGAACGTGTAAAGATGATGAGAAGTACAAAAACTGTCTTATGAATGTATTGCAATGGGTCCAAAATTTTCAGAACATGAATTTTTGAAATTTTTTTTATTCGCAGATGTTTCATAGCATCCTGAATTCATCACTAGATTTTAACACACATGTATATAAATATGTAGAACTTAGGTGAAAGAATGACCGATCTAGTCGTTTTTTGTTTCGAATGTTTATTCCACGACGTTTCGGTCCTGGAACAGGGCCCTACTCATGTGGACCGCCTACACAAGAAAAACTTTGACGTTAGATATTAATACGAAACACTGTAACTATCTAAAATTTAGATAATGATAAAAGATAACGCACATTAGGGTTTTGTTGTAGAATGTTCACAGATTGCAATAACAATAACAATACAACATGGTGGTGGTGGTGGTGGTTCTCAGCTTAGTTGTCCTCCTTTGTTTGTCGGACGTAGGAGTTCAGTTTTCTTTATGTTGATCAGTTGTCTTATATTTCCATTCCGTTGTCTATTACTAATGGGTTGATGTCCCAAAGGAAAGAAATATCGTGTAGGCGATGCTTCAGGTGGGACTGGATCGGATGGCGATGTTGTGTCGTAGCAGGAAGGCTTGGTGCAGTTGTTCAGGAGATGATCCATATCTGCAGCTTCATCGTGGTAGAGCAGTAGGGGGAGTTTTTTTTCCTCATGAGGAACTTGAAGAATGTGGTGTTGCCATGGCCCAATAGGATGCGGTTGATGTTAGAAAATGTTGGGTCAAATGTACCTGTGTACCATGGTACATCGTGGGGTATTCGATTATGGCTCTTGTCCACTGTCCTTTGTTCGTTTTCATGTTGTCAATCTCGGTTCTCCAAGTGGATTCTCTCACAGATTTGAGGAAAATCATGTGATCGCTGAGTGGGATATTGTTGTGGAGCCCAACAGATCACACACAACATCGCCGCTCTTCGAGCAGTAGTCAGCTATCATGTTTGATGTTATGTGCACGTGACTAGGGATCCACTGGAATGCTACTGATGCGGCAGAATTGATAATGGTGATTTGCCTGGTGATTTGCTGGAATATAAAAGGTGGTTGATCGCCAGCGTCTCAGGTACTGGGGTCTCAGGTATCTGAGCCGGATAAACTTAGAGTGTTCGTTAGAGGTGAATCGGAAGCTGCATGTTGGAGAGTTCTTGTTAAATCCTATTCCAGAGAGGGCTTTATGATGCTGACAGTAGAAAGCTGCAGCAGTGTTGCTTTTTGCAAGCTTCGATCCATTGTTAAGATTATTGTGTTGAGTCGAGTAATTGTTGTGAATATATTCTACAGCAAGGGACTTGCATTCTAATTCACTTAGGTATATTGCATTTTTTCTCAATGGTGGGTAAGGTGGCTTCCCAATGCCAGTAACTAACGCGTATTTTACTTATTTGTATTTTGGTATAAAATAAGATGTACCCTCACTTTAAGCCGGAACGCAATGGGCTTTTATTCACATGAAATTTTTGTAACCAAGGTTAATTCATCTGGGGAAAATAAAATAAAGAAATTAACGAAATATAAACTGTTGTAGTTGCCAAAATTGGTGGCAAAAGGCCGCCACAGTGGGAATAATATATATGGGTTGGTGGTGAGAGCATGGTGTAATTGTAGTATTTCGCTGTTCTCTGCTTCCATGTATAGATGTACATCTCCGGTCTGTAGTTTGTGAACAACATTCGCTATCACAATCCTATATTTATTTATTCCGGGGAATGGAGTGTTTTTGGATGTGGGACGTCACATGTCACTGCACCATTATAAATGGAGGGACTGTTCATCAGCAGTCTAGAGAGGGTTCGTGAGGTCTCAACTTCAACTCGAATTTCATATAGATGGTATACTGGTGAGGTGATGGTATGGGAGTTGTTCTTACAGACGACAGCGCAGATACCTACTATACCTGTCTGAGAGCCTGATTTTGCAGAACTTGACGTTTTTTTCTGTTTTGGGTTGCTAACATCTATAAAAACTAATACAAATGACACCATTTTTCTATCCAGTGCCATTATCGAGATGGAAAATGGATTAAGTAGCATATTAGACAGTACATGGACGAGCAGTCGTCTCACCCACTCGGAATTAGATGGTTCAGTCTATCCTGGGGGTGCATGATGGGAAAGGCAGTTGTAGCACCCCTTCCACAAGAGTGCGCTGACGATCGTGGCGGCGGGAAGGTGCTGAGAGACCATTATGCTTTTTGCACCTGTGCTGCTAGGTGCACAGGGTCTGCCTAATTTGTCATACATTCCATACTATCATGGATACTATATTATACATGATCATGTGAGCTCCTTGAGGGTAGAACGGGATAGGTGCTAACTTTCATGGTGCATACTTCTACGCCACTACGACTACACCACCCATTGGCCGCCACTGTTATTGTACTTATCAGATTTTACTAACTTATTTGCTTTCAGAGAATCAGAACTGAATATTCTTGGCGAGAGAAATGATGTACCCCAATAAGTAGATGTCACTCTGGAATACCTTTTGATAAATCTGGACTTCCTTCACCATTATGTTGGAGTTTATCGCATAGAATTCAGTACCTATACTTCCAATGAAGCATCAACACAACACAACAAATCATGAACCTGCGTAATATCCCAATCCTGGATCAACCAACATGAAACCCTATCTTGGCTCATTCCGGACTTGACAGAGTTCACATTTGATTCTGGAAACTATGCATTAGTCTTTCAGGGGTTTGTGATATAAATACAGCATTGATTGTTTACTATAAATCTTGAACCCTATTGAAAATTCTTCTTTAGAATTTCAGTTTCCCCCCTGCAGTTGATGAAGGGTTTTTGGTTCGAACTTCTACCCATACGAACACCTGATGATCCCAAAATTCCTTTTAAAAACATGCAAAGCTACACCATGGCCCTGGAGTTATAAGGCTGGGACACACAGCGCAGAAAATACGTGGTGCAGATAGTATTAGTCCTAAAGGCATTGGTCCAAAATTCCTTTAAAAAACATGCAAAGCTACACCATGTCCCTGGAGTTATAAGGCTGGGACACAAGGCGTAGAAAATACGCGGTGCAGGTAGTATTAGTCCTAAAGGCATTGGTAGAGAGCCCCGTCGCTTCCTTTAGTTGAATTATTCTTGGTAAATGAGATCGTGTAGCAACCCAAAGCCACGCCACGTGTAGCCACGTGTTTAGCTACTCCAAAGTTCCCCCTCTCCACTCCAGAAAGGTAGGGAGGCAGTGTGACAGCTGCCCCTGGAGAGACATTGGTTGGCAATGCTTCCAGGACCGCTCCATCAGCCACTTGTCAAAAAGATCGGGAAAGAGCCCGGATCCATTATAAAATTGAAAGGTATTTCCATATATGTACCCTCACACTCCTTCCCTTAAAAACATTTGAAGTATCAGTATGTGAAGTTAATTGACAAGATGCTGAAAGTAGTGTGGAGTTCTGATTCAGGAACAGTTCATCTGAAAAACTCCGAAGCTGATAGCTTCCATCGTAATGGTACTACTGCTAATTATTTATGGGTGGAGAACTTAGCTCCTACAAGCATTGTACTGGCGTAATTGGAAATAAAGAAACGAAGGATGAAACTAAGGGCAGTGAAGAACGCCTTAAAGAGAGAAGGAATAAAATTGGGTGGCATTGAATGCCAAGCATTGAGCACCTTAATAACAGCACAATGGCTGGAGGAAAATTAAATATATGTATTGTATACATGATAATTGGGCAATACAATATTCATACACAACGGGGTTTATATGAGATTTCCTTCTGGAAATCTCTGGGTAGAAATTCCTTCTAGAAATATTTATAAAATAAGTGGAGGGGTTATGGTGAATTTCAGCACGTACCCAACAAACCACGCTCTGCTACCATGTAATGGATGAGCAGGTATAACTAGCCGCCCATATAGCGTAGTTTCTCCCTTTCTACTCAACAAAGGTAGGGAGGCAGTGTGACAGCTGCCCCTGCAGAGACATTGGTTTGATTGTTACGCAATGCTTCCAGGAGTTGACGATTCGTTTTCGCGAATAGACCACCCCATCAGCCGCGTGTCAAAAAGATAGGGAAAGAGCCTGGATCCAAAATAAAACTGGACGGGATTTCCATATGCCGCCACAAATTAGTAGCTAATCCTTCCATGTCTACCTATTGTTCAGGTAACTAGGTACTACAAAAATGTTTTTCGTGGCAGGGTAATGGACTTAATTAAACATGTAGCATTGGCAGTTACTAGAAACATATTGCTGAATAACTGTACGAAAAATAAATACAATGGAGTGAAGCAAGACCAAACTCGGAAACTAAGAACATGCTAGAAACTACATGACCTAGATAAATAGTTTTGTGTTTGATTCATACCTTCCTATATCATTATTTCACTACTTTGGCTAAACTTACAAATTTGATTATTGAGCCGGCGAACTAGTATTGTCTTACATGTTAGAACTACAAATCGATCGCACTGTGGAAATGTACCTAATGAATCGATGAAGTAAACAAAAAACCAGGCACTTCATTGTAAAATGAATGGAATAGGCTCGAATCTTAGGATTCTCCTTAGGGAGAAAAAAAGTGTTGCGGTAGGGGGTGTCTAGGTTTGTGTTCATGATTTATTGTCAAATGAAATCTGGGGGACACCCCCAGACCTCCGGATTATACCAGTTTAGGTCAAGGATCAAAGTAAGGAAATATGGAACATGTTTTTTGAATAGGTGCATAATAATAGAAGATAAAATCGTTTCTTTCTTTCTAACTTGTGGTGTGCAGTCTGTGCAGAAGATTCTCTTCTTTCGCATGGGCAGAGCTAGAATCTCGCCAGTGGAGGGGGCCTCGTGGCCTTGACCACTCCCGTGGGGGGGTCTTTATGTTTGACAAAATTTTGTGTGGCTATCCTGTGACCAACTCTGCTGTGCTTTCACCATTGATCAGTTCATAGTTCAGTTCCACAGATAGATACAAGCATGGAGGCACAGGTAAGTCGCTTAACAATCCTACTATCGTCTGGTAGTCGGACGTGCAGGACACAACACACACTGTTATGGTGGAAGGAAGAATCCTCTTCCCTCTGAGATGACCGAGGAGAGAGGTGGCGCACTCTTGAAAGGATGGAAAAGGGGGAATCCCACCCTTTTCTGGTGTTTTTCAGTGGGGATGCGAAAAAGGTGAACAGAGTTGGAAAATACGAAAAAGGTTTCTGCTCTCTCTCCTTGGCGGTAGAGTCGATTTGGGGAAGTTTCGTAAAATTCTGCATAAATTCGCTAACCAGTCTGGAATGAATGCAGGGTACAGTGAGGGGAAAGCACCACGTGTGGAAGGAGAGGAGGTGGGTTGGGTGGCATGAGTGGGATAGAGAGAGAACTGCCTGGGCTAGGGCTTTACGGGAGAACGGTTGGGGGTTTACTCCCGTAAAAACATGTTCCATGTTAAAAGGGTCCTGCCCCATCCCAGCCTTATATCTCGAGGGCCACGGCTGCACCCACCCACCTTACAGAGTGCCTGAAATGTTTTTGCCTACTTTTCACCCTGTTTTGTTGTGAACCAGAGTAGCTAATGTAAAATTTCTTGGATCACCATAGTGATTGGTGGATGTTTTGGCAGAGCCCTCTCAAACAGGGGCGTTGCGTCCATAAGGCCACTTGGGCCACTGCCCCTACACCCAGAAACACAAAAAACTCCAAAAAAGAATTCCAACCATTTGTTCAGTTGGCATTCGAATTTCCCTCCGTGTACTGTACCTAGCATTTTTCACAAAGTTCAACAGCGACTCGACAGAGTTCTCTGGCTATGGATATACAACATGTGTTTCCGTCATGTTGGCTGCCTGTAGCTCCAAGGAGCATTTTATCGGAATATAGCTACAGTACTCGATGTCTTGCAATCGAAATCGGAACCTACGCTTCTGAAACTGGAAGGTCCTGGGACCTGGTGTCGCCATGGCAACTGAGAAAAGTGGCTCGTCCGCGCAAGCTCAGTTGAGTAAAAATTTGGTTAGCCACGCCTCTTTTCGGCCCCGCCCCAACGATAGATGCGTGTCCTTCAATCTGTCCTCCCCTAAAAATTGTTATCACCCGCCATTCTATTCCTATGTCGAGTTTTCAATTTTCTACTTACGTTTCGAATTTTGTAGGTACATAATATGTTCCCATTCGAGTTCCCGTGACAGATTTGGGTTTGTGATAATTAAGTGCGTTGTGTCCTGTCTGTGGTCTTGTGGATTGATCGACGTCAGCATACACAGATAACAGGAGCGTAGCGTGCCTCTGGTGACGGGGGTACCGCAATGAATTCCACCCCTCCCCCCCCCCCCCCCCCCTACCAACATTCACACTTCCTCACACACTCTAAAAATGTAAATGTGAAGCAGTTCTTAGCAAGCTGTTTGTCAAAGGAATTTTATATTATTGATTTCCAAATTCATTAGAAATAATTCATAACATTCCCTTGGAAACAAAATAAAAGGTTTTTCGAACTACAGCCTGATAACCATTGGTACCTATTGTATGTTTCAACAGTGAAATGCCGAGTGTACTCACGGTTACGTTCCTTCACAACTCTCTTGAAATCAGGCATCAGATGATGTCGTTCTTTTCGCTAAAACTACGAGAACTAAACGAACGCCGAACCACGGAACAATTAACGCAACAACTATCCATTTTAGGAGGAGACTAGGACACTAGGAAAGATTCGAATTCAAATAACTAAACCTGAAATTAGGAACAATTATTGTGAAAACTACAAGTAATAAAATTATGAGAAAACAGGCCGTCGTAAGAATAGCTTCCAAAAAGCAAAATGGATGACAGTGACACTAGAAGTAGTCAAAGTTTTTTTCTCGAGTTTTTAATTGATAGCTACAATCGATCCATACGTCAGTATCCCTCCTCACCAAGATTGGATACGCTGGATATTTGTGCTAGCCCAACTTACTAACACAGTCTCCTGAAGATGTGTAAGACACTCACTCACACACGCAAACACACTCACACAGACGATGTAGAGACACACACACATCGGATTCTGGGCCTCCGCAGGACTGGTAGCGGTACCCCAGCGACCTTGAGATTTCAAATATTCGAAACCTGCCGAAAACCATATGATTCTAATCGACTAATCGATACTTGGCTGTTTTTCGTCCATGACTGGCAGACATGGAGGTTGGAGGATAGTTCATGGAGGGAGAGTCATGGAGGATGGAGTTATGAGTGGACAATTCAAATTGCTACCTACCTACGGAATGTAATTTTTTTCATTTTTCGAGTAGGGTAGCGCCGGTACCCCCGGTACCCCTGACGCTACGCGCCTGACAGATAAGTACCTAGCTTCTTGTCTGATTCTCCATCCAAGTAGGTACTGGCCGGTGGGGCATTACTTCGTTGTATTTTAGTGTAGTTCGTTGTTTTTAGTTGTTGTTTAGTTTATTTGCTTCTGTATTTTTGTACCACATGAATTCGGTGGCTGACACTTACAGCCGAAATTTTCGACGTTTTCCTACGAGAATAGATAGAGTGATGATTAAAAGTTTAGGAAGAGATAGTAGGCCTTTGCTGAGTATTAGTCAATATGAAGCTATAGAACTTTTAGCTTCTGGTAATCCCGGGCAGGGGCGGCTCGTGGGCTCAGAAACTGGTGGGGCACCAGGGCAATATTTAGGTGCATACCTACCTATTAGGTACTCACTATAGGAACTAAACTCAAACTACCCTTACAGCAAAACTGCTTCATAATTAGTGGTATGCAGCTCTTAGCAAGTCAGGAAACATCATTCTCCAAAGAGTTCTCTTGAGCCATTCAGCTTTATGGTAACAATTGGGATTGAACTTGCGTTCAGCAAACAATCCTTTCCCCTTACTTACTTTCTGTGTAAGAGTTAATGTAGGTAAGTCTCGACCCAATCGTTTTATCTCTAATCTGTCTAGAAACGGGCGATTTAGTCCTGGGGTTAGCAGCAAATAGTCAACTCTATTCATCTTAAAAAAATATCTATGTACCTAAGTCGCCGACTCGCCGGGAGGTTGGTATCTACCTACTAGAACTAGAGTATCAATCTACAAAAAAAAAAACTTATCTGAGCAACTTCAGCGAGGGATCGAGTGCAGCTTCAACACTGCCGGAGCCGCCTGAACTCAGGGAAGAAACGCGAAAACGAAAACCGAAACCACGAACGAAAAACAAAGAAAGGAAATTGAAAGAAAAAATCACGGAAAGCAAAAAGAGACAATTGCGTCGAGTAGGTTAAATTATACGAAGGTTATGAAGATCAGAGATCAACAGCTGGGAAGGAACCAAAAAATCGATTGATTTTGATATTCATTCATTGATTCGATATTTGGGCCACCGCCCGGAACGGCTCCATTTGTGGAGTACTGGTTGCCTTCCCCCACCCCAGGACCCGCCCTATCCCTTCAACATTGAGACTAGGGCACTTTGGGTCTTTCCGATAATCGACTTTTTTAATCGATAAATCGAAACAAAATGCGTTGAGGCCTGATACGACTTTTATCACAGTGTACTGCTATCGAAGTCTGAAGAAATAGCCGCCCGCCCGCAAGAGCTCGGTGGCAGGGATCTTGCGTTTTAAAATAGGTTAAGAGTTTTTTCCATGGAGGAAGTGGGTAGTTGTAGGTAAGATTTTTTTCTCCTTGTTCTATGTTTTTTCTGTTTTCCTTTGCAAATTTTTGGGTGGGGCGAGGGCCAAGGTGGCCTTATGGACGAGCCGCCACTGATCCCGGGTACTGGTCAGAACTACTGTGAACACAGTGCTTACATTCTGACTTGCTAAGAGCTGCGGTTGATTAAAATCCACCCATTTCTCATAAGAAGACTCCACTATTGGAAAACATTTACAGGTATTTTGTAGAAAAAGCTGTTGATTTGTGTTCCGGTTTGGTGGCCCACCATTTTCAGAGCCCGCACCGCTACTACTCTCAAATCTATACAATTTTCGAGTAAGCACTCAATACTTAACTGATTCATCTTATCATTAGCAAACCCCACAGGAAAATGATGCGGGTGGTGGTGGCATTGCGCCCTTCTCGGTCTGTCAGTAGTCAATTCCTTGTAACGGCTGAGCTCGGAATACACCGATTTTAGATATTAGAACGCTCTGGCCCACTAGGACACCCCGGTCCTGGTCATTATCTTCTTGAATTTGACTTATTTCACGATGCACTGACTTGATTTGATGATGGACAAAATTTTGAATGAGAGACGTTATGTTTGTTATGGAATACAATATTATGCATCATCGAGTAAGTCATATTTTAGTAACGACTATTAGTAAATTCCCGTAGTAAAGTCCCGCCTGCCACTAAATCCCACCAACCAAACGGCGACAGATTTTTATTATATTTTTTTAGCAGTTCTGAATACACCAATAATTTTTGGTGCATCGTCGAGTACCTAAGTCATATTTTAGTACCGACTAACAAAAATTTCAAGTCACATCTGCCGCCAAGTTCACTCAACAAAATGGTGTCTATTACGTCCCTAGAATCTGCCAGTACAATTTCAGGCATCATCGTAGGCATGCTTTTACCAACTACCTTAAAATTTAAGTCCTGTTTGCATGTCCCACCAACCAATGGAGGCAGACTTAAATTTTCACTATCTATCATTTACCTACCTAGAATATGTAACTGAAATTTCGTGCATCGTCAGATGAGTCAAATTTTGATGATTTTCTGTACACATCAGATGGCTGTCATGTTAAGTACGTTGGCTGACTTCCCTTTTGATGATTCATCTGACGGATAGATTCGATTTCGATATTCGAAACTTTTCTTAGAGTAGCATGTGACTTTCATACCTAGCTCCCGTACAAGTATTATAAATTACAAGTACTCACGGAGTGCATCGTATTTTCGCACGCAATTTTGAAACTGTACTTGCCCAATAGGCTCCAGTAGGTTCTCGATTTGTAGGTATTGACCACAGAAAACAGTGATCTACGAAGAACGGGCATCAATACAGGGAAATAATAAACCGTTATGTAATCATTTGCAGCATTCTTTTCCGTATCTTTTGAGAACTGAATTAGTGAGGTGCAAAGTTATGTACCTAATTACGGGTGAAACACGATTGCAGTAGGAGTTCAGCAATACCGGTGGGTGGGCTCTGAAAATGGTGGGACACCAAACCAGAACACAAAACCAACAGATTTGTCTACAAAATACACCAAGGCAACATCACCCTTCCCTTTCACTGATTGAATGATATTCAGCAAAGTTTATCTCTTTCAGTCAACACTCTATCGTCGTACATCAACAATTTCTACTGCAAATTACACCGAATCATGTGTTACAAAAATATAGTAAACTAAAATAAAACAAAACAATGACCCTTCAGCCGTTACCTACTTGAATGGAGAAGCTATTGACTAGAAGCTAGGTACTTATCTGTGTGTTATGACGCCGATCAGTCCACAAACAGCACGCAGGACAAAACGCATGTAGGTACCACATATATAAATCTGTCATTGGAACCAGGCCTAACGCAAAACACACCAAACTTGAGGCAAAAAATTAAAATCTGACAATGGACTCAACAGAGAAAGTGACTGTGATTCACGAGACAACATCAAAGGGATCGAATCGATTGTGAAAAGGAACGATTTTGAGGTGGAAATCATATTCTGGGGACGAGGCCCAAACTGGGCGTGGCAAACAACATTTTTACTCGACTCAGCATGTGAGGACAGGCCACTTTTGTTAGTTGCCATGGCGACACTAGGTCCAAGGACCTGCCTGCCTGTTTCAGGAGCCCAGGTTTCGATTTCGATTGCAGGACATCGATTACTGTCGCTTTATTCCCATAACATGCTTGGTCTATGGAGCTAACATGTAGGAACCACCATGGATTCTCTACTAGAATATTGAATAACCATAGCCAGAGAAATCCGGCGAGTCGCTGTTGAACTTTGTGAAAAATGCTAGGCACAGTGTAGGGAGGGAAATTCAAATTCCAGCTGAATAATGGTAGGAGTTTTTTTTTTTACCTCCTTGTGTTTTTGGGTGCCTGGGACCCAACACCCCTGAGTTACGGAACACGATTGCGGAACGCTATCCTCATGCTTATTTATTGTTGTACATAATAAGCACTTGAAGCGGGTTTCTGTTACGTAACAAATGAGGTTTCCTTGTTTCTCCATTGGAAAAACGCGTCAGCTACTATATTTATAGTCAGCTCCACTCTCCCTGGCTGACAGCGTGGAACTATCGAACTACTCCTCAAGATACAGAACTCATTTCTCGCTTTTACTCCACAGCCTACCCCAGTTCCACAATCACGTTGCAGCCAACAGCAGGACCTTATCATCTACTTTCTTTAGAGCTTGTTTCACTCATTCTAAACCACTGAAAGTTGTTGCTTCCGCTCATTCGACACAACGACCATATTTAATGATTACCCCACTTACCTTGAACCCACAAGGGGACGAGGCAATGAGTAGCCAAGTAAGAGTGAAATGATCAGATCGAATTCAGATCCTCTCGTTGGAGGACAGCTGATCTCATCCGCGATGCTGGCAGGGCAGTCGGACGAAAAGCCCCAGCCTGAAATGGCTGTTTACTTTACTTTACTATTTACCATGAGGAAATGAACGCCCAACTGTCATCGCAGTCGAAAGACAATGAGAATTTTCATAAAACTCCACGAGGAGAGAAATGAAAACATGTCAAAACACAATTTCGAGTGCAGATGACGGGATCAGAGAGGGAACGAGCGATCAAGGGGCTCTCAAACAGATCTCAGAGGGTGTCACTGAAACAGCACAATGTGGCACCGCTGAAAGAATGATTTTTAACAGCTCATTTCTTCAGTTTTGTCCACCGAAATTCACGATTTGGAACACTGTGCGCCAGAATTAACACAGCCCACCGCAAGACATTTCCTGAAGTACCGTCACAACATTCGGAACCACCTGGCCATAGAAAACAGCGATCTACGCAGAAAGGGGATCTATAAAGGTAAACTATAAACAGTTGTGTGATAATTTGCGGCGTTTTTATTTAATTGCTTGTTTCCCCTAATATATTGTATCTCCCTCTATTTCCCACTAATAAGATATTGGGGAGAATTGGGACAGTCAAAATTTATCAAAAGTACTTTGCAGCAGTCCCAATACACGCCTGGGTATAATATAATATATACTACTCGCCGAAACTGGCCACAACGTCCTTAACAATTTTTGATCGGGTTGCGTTCAGCAAACAATCCTTTCCCCTTACTTACTTTCTGTGTAAGAGTTAATGTAGGTAAGTCTCGACCCAATCGTTTTATCTCTAATCTGTCTAGAAACGGGCGATTTAGTCCTGGGGTTAGCAGCAAATAGTCAACTCTATTCATCTTAAAAAAATATCTATGTACCTAAGTCGCCGACTCGCCGGGAGGTTGGTATCTACCTACTAGAACTAGAGTATCAATCTACAAAAAAAAAACTTATCTGAGCAACTTCAGCGAGGGATCGAGTGCAGCTTCAACACTGCCGGAGCCGCCTGAACTCAGGGAAGAAACGCGAAAACGAAAACCGAAACCACGAACGAAAAACAAAGAAAGGAAATTGAAAGAAAAAATCACGGAAAGCAAAAAGAGACAATTGCGTCGAGTAGGTTAAATTATACGAAGGTTATGAAGATCAGAGATCAACAGCTGGGAAGGAACCAAAAAATCGATTGATTTTGATATTCATTCATTGATTCGATATTTGGGCCACCGCCCGGAACGGCTCCATTTGTGGAGTACTGGTTGCCTTCCCCCACCCCAGGACCCGCCCTATCCCTTCAACATTGAGACTAGGGCACTTTGGGTCTTTCCGATAATCGACTTTTTTAATCGATAAATCGAAACAAAATGCGTTGAGGCCTGATACGACTTTTATCACAGTGTACTGCTATCGAAGTCTGAAGAAATAGCCGCCCGCCCGCAAGAGCTCGGTGGCAGGGATCTTGCGTTTTAAAATAGGTTAAGAGTTTTTTCCATGGAGGAAGTGGGTAGTTGTAGGTAAGATTTTTTTCTCCTTGTTCTATGTTTTTTCTGTTTTCCTTTGCAAATTTTTGGGTGGGGCGAGGGCCAAGGTGGCCTTATGGACGAGCCGCCACTGATCCCGGGTACTGGTCAGAACTACTGTGAACACAGTGCTTACATTCTGACTTGCTAAGAGCTGCGGTTGATTAAAATCCACCCATTTCTCATAAGAAGACTCCACTATTGGAAAACATTTACAGGTATTTTGTAGAAAAAGCTGTTGATTTGTGTTCCGGTTTGGTGGCCCACCATTTTCAGAGCCCGCACCGCTACTACTCTCAAATCTATACAATTTTCGAGTAAGCACTCAATACTTAACTGATTCATCTTATCATTAGCAAACCCCACAGGAAAATGATGCGGGTGGTGGTGGCATTGCGCCCTTCTCGGTCTGTCAGTAGTCAATTCCTTGTAACGGCTGAGCTCGGAATACACCGATTTTAGATATTAGAACGCTCTGGCCCACTAGGACACCCCGGTCCTGGTCATTATCTTCTTGAATTTGACTTATTTCACGATGCACTGACTTGATTTGATGATGGACAAAATTTTGAATGAGAGACGTTATGTTTGTTATGGAATACAATATTATGCATCATCGAGTAAGTCATATTTTAGTAACGACTATTAGTAAATTCCCGTAGTAAAGTCCCGCCTGCCACTAAATCCCACCAACCAAACGGCGACAGATTTTTATTATATTTTTTTAGCAGTTCTGAATACACCAATAATTTTTGGTGCATCGTCGAGTACCTAAGTCATATTTTAGTACCGACTAACAAAAATTTCAAGTCACATCTGCCGCCAAGTTCACTCAACAAAATGGTGTCTATTACGTCCCTAGAATCTGCCAGTACAATTTCAGGCATCATCGTAGGCATGCTTTTACCAACTACCTTAAAATTTAAGTCCTGTTTGCATGTCCCACCAACCAATGGAGGCAGACTTAAATTTTCACTATCTATCATTTACCTACCTAGAATATGTAACTGAAATTTCGTGCATCGTCAGATGAGTCAAATTTTGATGATTTTCTGTACACATCAGATGGCTGTCATGTTAAGTACGTTGGCTGACTTCCCTTTTGATGATTCATCTGACGGATAGATTCGATTTCGATATTCGAAACTTTTCTTAGAGTAGCATGTGACTTTCATACCTAGCTCCCGTACAAGTATTATAAATTACAAGTACTCACGGAGTGCATCGTATTTTCGCACGCAATTTTGAAACTGTACTTGCCCAATAGGCTCCAGTAGGTTCTCGATTTGTAGGTATTGACCACAGAAAACAGTGATCTACGAAGAACGGGCATCAATACAGGGAAATAATAAACCGTTATGTAATCATTTGCAGCATTCTTTTCCGTATCTTTTGAGAACTGAATTAGTGAGGTGCAAAGTTATGTACCTAATTACGGGTGAAACACGATTGCAGTAGGAGTTCAGCAATACCGGTGGGTGGGCTCTGAAAATGGTGGGACACCAAACCAGAACACAAAACCAACAGATTTGTCTACAAAATACACCAAGGCAACATCACCCTTCCCTTTCACTGATTGAATGATATTCAGCAAAGTTTATCTCTTTCAGTCAACACTCTATCGTCGTACATCGACAATTTCTACTGCAAATTACACCGAATCATGTGTTACAAAAATATAGTAAACTAAAATAAAACAAAACAATGACCCTTCAGCCGTTACCTACTTGAATGGAGAAGCTATTGACTAGAAGCTAGGTACTTATCTGTGTGTTATGACGCCGATCAGTCCACAAACAGCACGCAGGACAAAACGCATGTAGGTACCACATATATAAATCTGTCATTGGAACCAGGCCGAACGCAAAACACACCAAACTTGAGGCAAAAAATTGAAATCTGACAATGGACTCAACAGAGAAAGTGACTGTGATTCACGAGACAACATCAAAGGGATCGAATCGATTGTGAAAAGGAACGATTTTGAGGTGGAAATCATATTCTGGGGACGAGGCCCAAACTGGGCGTGGCAAACAACATTTTTACTCGACTCAGCATGTGAGGACAGGCCACTTTTGTTAGTTGCCATGGCGACACTAGGTCCAAGGACCTGCCTGCCTGTTTCAGGAGCCCAGGTTTCGATTTCGATTGCAGGACATCGATTACTGTCGCTTTATTCCCATAACATGCTTGGTCTATGGAGCTAACATGTAGGAACCACCATGGATTCTCTACTAGAATATTGAATAACCATAGCCAGAGAAATCCGGCGAGTCGCTGTTGAACTTTGTGAAAAATGCTAGGCACAGTGTAGGGAGGGAAATTCAAATTCCAGCTGAATAATGGTAGGAGTTTTTTTTTTACCTCCTTGTGTTTTTGGGTGCCTGGGACCCAACACCCCTGAGTTACGGAACACGATTGCGGAACGCTATCCTCATGCTTATTTATTGTTGTACATAATAAGCACTTGAAGCGGGTTTCTGTTACGTAACAAATGAGGTTTCCTTGTTTCTCCATTGGAAAAACGCGTCAGCTACTATATTTATAGTCAGCTCCACTCTCCCTGGCTGACAGCGTGGAACTATCGAACTACTCCTCAAGATACAGAACTCATTTCTCGCTTTTACTCCACAGCCTACCCCAGTTCCACAATCACGTTGCAGCCAACAGCAGGACCTTATCATCTACTTTCTTTAGAGCTTGTTTCACTCATTCTAAACCACTGAAAGTTGTTGCTTCCGCTCATTCGACACAACGACCATATTTAATGATTACCCCACTTACCTTGAACCCACAAGGGGACGAGGCAATGAGTAGCCAAGTAAGAGTGAAATGATCAGATCGAATTCAGATCCTCTCGTTGGAGGACAGCTGATCTCATCCGCGATGCTGGCAGGGCAGTCGGACGAAAAGCCCCAGCCTGAAATGGCTGTTTACTTTACTTTACTATTTACCATGAGGAAATGAACGCCCAACTGTCATCGCAGTCGAAAGACAATGAGAATTTTCATAAAACTCCACGAGGAGAGAAATGAAAACATGTCAAAACACAATTTCGAGTGCAGATGACGGGATCAGAGAGGGAACGAGCGATCAAGGGGCTCTCAAACAGATCTCAGAGGGTGTCACTGAAACAGCACAATGTGGCACCGCTGAAAGAATGATTTTTAACAGCTCATTTCTTCAGTTTTGTCCACCGAAATTCACGATTTGGAACACTGTGCGCCAGAATTAACACAGCCCACCGCAAGACATTTCCTGAAGTACCGTCACAACATTCGGAACCACCTGGCCATAGAAAACAGCGATCTACGCAGAAAGGGGATCTATAAAGGTAAACTATAAACAGTTGTGTGATAATTTGCGGCGTTTTTATTTAATTGCTTGTTTCCCCTAATATATTGTATCTCCCTCTATTTCCCACTAATAAGATATTGGGGAGAATTGGGACAGTCAAAATTTATCAAAAGTACTTTGCAGCAGTCCCAATACACGCCTGGGTATAATATAATATATACTACTCGCCGAAACTGGCCACAACGTCCTTAACAATTTTTGATCGGGTGATTGGTTGGTGGGAAAGAATCCTCAGAATGCCTGAAGGTTTTTTTAGCATGGAACATGCTTTAGCCTTGGACTAACAACTAGTCAAAAAACGTTACGCGGGATGGGTGACGCGGAAGTGGAACGAAATTTTAACGATGATTTTCACGTACAACCGAGTAGTTGCTAGGGAAATGAAACTTCTTTCATTTTCATCGGACAAAAATCGTTTTCCATTCGTTGGAAAGCTCTTGATTTATCACGAATTTATTTCGTATTTGTTCTTGGTATTTATTTCCTAGTTTCATACTATAACTATATAAATGAATGTTATAAATGGATAGTAAACAATGACGCTTGTTTGGTAGTCACTTGGTAGATACGTAGTGGTGAGTCCGTAGTGGTCATCCGTTCACAAGTTTCTATCTACTCTAAAGTTAACATTTTCAGCAAAATGAATATGTTTCAATCTTTTGTTTGAAAAAACTCGGAACGCGGCTAAAGCATGTTCCATGTTTCTTGAATTTTAGCCGTAGGCTCTAAGCAGTAAGCATCCGGGGGTCCAGGGGGCTTGCCCCCTGGCGAGGCGCGCAGCGCCGAGTTTTAAAAAAAATTCATTTTATAATTTAGCTATTCACTGCCTTCGTAGTAGTTAATTATAATTAACGACTCTTGCTGTTCCCCCACTTAGATCATTCCGAGCCATCCAATTCAAGTACTTCAACGATGTTGTTCACATTTTAATTTCTTATTCATGTAACTCTTTCTCCTTATAGCTAAGTAGAAAGAGTTCGCGGCGACTTGAAAAATTAATAAACAATTAATCAAGATTTTTTTTCTCGGAAGAGCATGAGGTAGGTACCACTCCAAAATTTTCTTCATAATAATTATCTTCATTTCTTTCTATTTATCTGATAAAACCTTCGCATCCATTACCAGTAGCGGTGCGTGGGCTCTGAAAATGGTGGGCCACCAAACCGGAACACAAATTAACAGCTTTTTCTACAAAATACCTGTATGTAAATGTTTTCCAACAGTGGAGTCTTCTTATGAGAAATGGGTGGATTTTAATCAACCGCAGCTCTTAGCAAGTCAGAATGTAAGCACTGTGTTCACAATAGTTCTGACCAGTACCCGGGATTACCAGAAGCTAAAAGATTTATAGCTTCATACTGACTAATACTCAGCAAAGGCCTATCTCTTCCTAAACTTTTAATCATCACTCTATCTATCCTCGTAGGAAAACGTCAAAAATTTGGTACAAGTATGTTATAGCCCCGCCAATATCGATTGTATCGATTATCTCAAATACATCGATCCTTGTGGTATCGATGACGGCTCAATATGGCGTCCCGATGCCTACATCCCGGGTGCCGATATCAACTTTCAAAATGAATACGGGAAGACCATTGTAAGGACACCAAAAAATAAGAGTGACTATAACATACTTGTACCATCTATTCAGAAGTCCCAAACAACCTGCTCATTCACGGGATAGTTTCTGGGATTGTTTATCTTTTTTGAGATGCGAGCGCTAGCGAGCATCCAGATCGCTTGACAATGCGAGCGGCGGAATGGGAACTAAACTTCTTGTACACCCACCGTCTTGTCTGATACACGTCATCGATACCACAAGGATCGATGTATTTGAGATAATCGATACAATCGATATTGGCGGGGCTATAACATACTTGTACCAAAATTTCGACGGTAAGTTAGCCACCGAATTCATGTGGTACAAAAATACAGAAGCAAATAAACTACACAACAACTAAAAACATCGAACTAGACTAATATACAACGAAGTAATGACCCGCCGGCCAGTACCTACTTGGATGGAGAATCAGACTAGAAGCTAGGTACTTATCTGTGTATGTTGACGTCGATCAATCCACAAGACCACAGACAGGACACAACACACTTAATTATCGCAAATCCAAATCTGTCCTGGGAACTCGAATGGGAACATACAAAATCCAATACAAGCAGAAAATTGAAAACTCAGGAACAGAAGACAGAACAGCGAAAGTGATAAGAATTCTTCTTCTTCTTCTCTCTTTCTGGCCCTGAAGGGATCTGTAGTGATAAGAATTTTGAGGGGAGGACAGATAGGACAAAGCATCTCGTATCGAGATAGCAACATGAATTGAAACAATCCAATCGATTGTGAACCGAAACGATTTTTGGATGGAAATGTTGGCCACGGGCCCAAAATGGGCGGGGCTTACCAAATTTTTACTCGACTGAGCTTGCGCGGACGGGCCACTTTTCTCCGTTCCCATGGAAACACCGGGTCCCCGGACCTGCCAGTTTCAGAAGCATAGGTTTCGATTTCGATTGCAAGACATCGATTAGTGTAGCTATATTTCGATAAAATGCTCGAATATCCATAGCCAGAGAACTATGTCTTCTTCTTCTTCCCAGTTACTTGTCTTGGCCGCAGCCATGCCAGACATAGGTTGGGACAGTGAGAGGGAGAACTCTGTCGAGTCGCTGTTGAACTTCGTGAAAAATGCTAGGTACAGTATACGGAGGGAAATTCGAATGCCAGCTGAACAAATGGTTGGCATTTTTTGGAGTTTTTTGTGTTTCTGGATGCCGGGGCAGTGGCCCAAGTGGCCTTATGGACGCAACGCCCCTGTACATTACGCAATAAAACATTGCAGCTCCAAAAGTTGTCTACTTTAATTTTGCATGTAGTGGTTTGTAATTAGGCACTAGTTATTCGCTCACATTCTTTTCACAAGTTACGAGTCGCTTAGTTGCGATTTGTGGAGGTCACTGAAAAGGTGTGATGTACCTATGTCCTCAAAAACTAAGGTGTGAGGTGCGATATGTCCTCAAAAACTAAGGTGTAATGCTTTTTTCAAAATTGTCCTTCGTTTTTCAGTCAACTCATGGGTTACGCAGTAGGTATGTACTCAAAGATCGTTTTATTTCTTGACAAAAGCGTTTAGTAGAACGTTATTTTCATTCCCAGGCTTCACAAACAAACTTGTAATTCTTTTTCTCGTTATGAGATTTTAGATCCATCGTCATTTCGGGGATTTTCACAACCAATGCTTTCCTTCTAAAACCAAAAACTAAACTGAATAGGTATGAACAAAATAAATACATACATAATGTATGTATAATAAAACATGTAGGTGGTTATAACTTGATGTTAACTGGGAATGTCGCTTCCTGGGCTATAATACTTCCTGACCCGTTGGATAGCCATCGTTCAATACGACTCGAAGCAGGACGAAGTGCAAGAAGCTAGGAGCAGGTGCATTTTGCCACCTGATAGCGTCACAAAAGTGCAGGGTCGCCTCATTTCGTGTCTGGGCAAAGGGGGAAGGGCACAAGTAATCCAGGGAAGTCGTTCCAAAAAAGAGTTCGACCTGCCTGAACAAGAAAACTCTTCATGTCAAGAAGTGGGGCAACCGCCAACAAAAGATGACGTGTCATTGGCTCAATTGGACCAGCCTGGTCCATCAAAGATATTAATTTAATGAATAACTTTCCTAGAAATACGTACATATAAGGAAAAATTACGTAATAATAAATATATTTTAACAATTATCTATTTCCATGATAAATGATGCACATTCTGCTCACCTTGCTAATATTTGCTTGCTTACCTCGTTAAATTTGAACAGCTTTATCTGGGGAACGATTAGACCTTCATAGACCAAATTCGTCTAGTTCTGTATTACTGTCGTCTTGATGTCCGGCTTCAGGAGATCCAACTCAGTAGGGACGTCTCTACCCAAAAATAGACGAGCAGGGGTCTCCTCAGTGGTGGAGAACGTCTGTAGGTTAGTAGGAATTCCTGAAGCCGTTCAAATATGGACTGTGATGTATGTTGCATCGCTCAAAGTTTCCGCTTCAAAGTGTCAACATAGCGTTCAACTTGGCCGTTTGACGCTGGATGGAATGGGGCTGATGTTTTGTGTTGTATGCCAAGTTTTCTTGAAAATTCTTGGAACTCGTGGCTGGTGAATGTGGTCCCATTGTCACTTACCATGACTCTTGGTATTCCGTAGCGCGAAAATAATTCTGTTAGGATGCGTATGGTGGGGTTTGTTTTTGTTGAATTGACAATAATGATTTCGGGCCATTTGGAATGCGCGTCGACAACTAAGAAGAACGGTTATCCCAGAAAAGGCCCTGCGAAATCAATATGGACCCGCTCCCATGGGTGGACTGGGTATTCCCAAAAATGTGTTGGCGTTTTGGATGGTTCCTTTTGTGTACGAATACAATCTGGACACGAACGCGCGACGTTTTCCAAGTCTGAGTCAATTTTAGTCCAATAGACATACGATCGAGAATGCCCTTTCATTTTCTGGATTCCAGTATGGCCCCGATGTAATTCGTCTAAGATCCTCTTCCGATATTTGGTTGGTATGTACACTCTTCTGCCCTTCATGATACATCCAGACTGTATTGTATATTGTCCTATCTCTGCATGCTTGTGAGTTGTTCCAAGGCGTATTCGTTCATAAAGTTCGCACATTTCAGGTTCAGTAGCTGTAGCTTTGCTGATGTCTTGCGTAGTCACCGGTATGTGGTAGAACTGACGGAGTTGGAATAGTTCGACTTCATCCATTGTAAAGCGGTCCGTGGACGTGAGTGGAAGACGGGACAGAGCATCTGCATTACCATGGTGGCCCGATTTCCTGTACCGTATGTCGAATGTGAACAACTGTAAAAACAGAGCATAATGCAAGAGACGTGTAGCAGACATGACTGGAAGTTTATGTTTTTCCCCAAATATATGGACTAACGGCTGATGGTCAGTGTACAGAAAAAAGTTTCGGCAGTAGAGGTACTCAATGAAAAAAATTGTGTGCTCCCCACTTTATGGCCAAAGCTTCTTTATCCAGTGCCGAGTAGTTACATTCTGACGAGGTTAGTGTCTGTGAAGCATATTCAATAGGGCGTTCTGTCCCATCTGGCATGGTGTGGGCTAGAACGGCGCCTAGGCCCACTGGTGAGGCATCCACACTAAGAATAAGTGGGTGGTTCATCAGGATCATAGTGTACTAGCACTCTTTCAGATGTATTCTCCTTTTTTATGTTGATAAACGATTTCTCACAAGCGTCAGTCCAAGTAAAATTTACACCTTTCCGAGTAAGTTGATTGAGAGGATTGCTCATTGTAGCTAGATGTGGGAAAAATCGCCCATAAAAAGCTACCATACCCAGGAATGATTTTACGTCTTTAAGAGCCTTGGGAATTGTGTAACTGCTTCAATTTTGGAATTGGTTTTATGTATGCCTGTTGAGTCTATGGTGTAACCATGGTATGTTACAGATGGCTGTAGAACTTTCTGAGGCTTTTTCAAATGCTAGTGCTAACTTGATCGTCTCATCAAAAGGTTTGGGAACTTCACCTTGAAACAACCTATCGAGCAAAGCCCTCGATCGCAAACCACTAACAAATACATCTCGCAATAACTCTTTGAGAACGTCGGCAGAGTACTGACATGGTACAGCCAACAATCGTAATGCAACAGTGTAATCGCTAATTGACTCCCCTTCCCTTTGTTTCCTATTAAGGAAAGCGTGACGACTCGGTATAATCAACAGGGTTGGGCTTAGATGATCCTGAAGAAGTTTGACGAGCTCGGCGTAGGTAAGTTTTAGTTTCAATTTTTACCGGTCTTGCATCTGTAGATAACGATGTACTCGACGAAGTTTGCATTTTTGTTGCTGCATTTGCAACAGAACTTTAAGCATGGTTTCGTTAAGCTTAGTGTTCGTAGATATCACTTCGGCAAGGCTCTTTTCCATGGTTGAGAACATGAGTACCGGTAGGTAGGTACCTACTTACCTTGTGAATCAATTTACCTATAACTGCGCCACTGTACGAGTTGGGGGCGTATATGTAAACTCACACGTCGATTAGATGCAGAATGATATAATTTGAAATAAATAAATAAATGAATGAAATACTTTTGTAATAAATGGAAATAAGGGTTAGTAAATCGTATTTTCGGTGGTCGTAGCAAAAAGTGAAGTGTCCGGCGGAAATCCTCTTCTCCCTGGCTATCTTCTTCTTCTTCTTCTTCTTCTTCTACTTACCCTATTTTTCCTAGCCGGTCCTCTTCGGTTGTGATGGACATAACAGGTAGGTTCATTCAGGGAACAGGTGGAGTATCCATGCATGGGTTACATAACATTTGAGACCATCCAACACACCTCCATCTATCTTCCAGATTTCACCGCTTTATGATGATTTGCAGGGTATTAATTCGTTCCTTCTCACACAGGCTCCATTTGGGCCTGTCCCAAAACTTTGCTGCCCGATTGCAATAAGTACTATATTCTAGGGTGTTATGGGTGAAAAATGGGCGTAAAAGTACGGTATTTGGTGTTTTAGTAACGTGAGCTTGTGATGAATCGTTTTCTATGTTTTTTAGGACAATGCGAAGTCGTTTTTACCAAAGAGTGGAAAATTGAGGCTCTAACAAAGTTTTAGCCTTAAATGTACGTTACATTTTGGTCTACAATCGTCGTCCGTACACAGTTTGGGTCCCTATTTGGGAACATATTCGGGTCCTAGTAGTGCTCCGAAGCTCGACAGACCGATCGGAATACAACCAGGGTTGTTATGTGGTGGGGGGGGGGGGGGGGGGATGGGTGTAAAATAGGAAATTTCGAGGGCTTTTTCAAGGTTTTTGCTGAACATGAGCTTGTGAGGTACAATGGTTTTCCATGTTTTATAAGGCGAGAAGACCGAATAAGAAGTCGATTTTGACCAGAGTGAAGAATTGAGGTTGTAACGAAGGTGTAGCCCCCCAAAATTCATGAATTTTTTATGAATCAAAACGTGGGAAATTGTCTGAAACCATAAATTTGTACAGTAACACTAGTATCAGCTGGTGAGTCAATACAGTTAAATGAACTGTCAATAATCAAAGATAATTTTAAAAAAGAGCTTAAATTCTTGTTTTTGGGGGCCAAAATTGGCGGAAACAATCAAAAATAGCTATTTCAATGATTGCACACGAAAGAAACAATAACTGAACAGCCCGCATTTCTGTAGGTATGACCAATAGAATAATAAACTTTGCAGCGTTTTTCTGTTAGATATTTATTTTTTTTGTTCTGCCGACTTACAGTTTATTGTTTTCAAGGTTTGGAGGTTCTAAGGGGATGAGAGTCCTCTGCTTTGCTCAATTTTTTTCTTTCTGAAGGTTTTTGATCACTCAAATGATTTACGATCCACGGTAAGCCAGTCTCACGCTTCCTGTTGCCATTCGCTCCAACACTTGTACATTGTCCATAATAATATGAGCATCGTGTTCGCACTTCACAAAACAGAGTGATATGAGCGAAATTCGTTCGTTTCCTCCTACGCCGCGGAAATAGGGTAGAGACGTCCCTACTGAGTTGGATCTCCTGAAGCCGGACATATAGACGACAGTAATACAGAACTAGACGAATTTGGTCTATGAAGGTCTAATCGTTCCCCAGATAAAGCTGTTCAAATTTAACGAGGTAAGCAAGCAAATATTAGCAAGGTGAGCAGAATGTGCATCATTTATCATGGAAATAGATAATTGTTAAAATATATTTATGATTACGTAATTTTTCCTTATATGTACGTATTTCTAGGAAAGTTATTCATTAAATTAATATCTTTGATGGACCAGGCTGGTCCAATTGAGCCAATGACACGTCATCTTTTGTTGGCGGTTGCCCCACTTCTTGACATGAAGAGTTTTCTTGTTCAGGCAGGTCGAACTCTTTTTTGGAACGACTTCCCTGGATTACTTGTGCCCTTCCCCCTTTGCCCAGACACGAAATGAGGCGACCCTGCACTTTTGTGACGCTATCAGGTGGCAAAATGCACCTGCTCCTAGCTTCTTGCACTTCGTCCTGCTTCGAGTCGTATTGAACGATGGCTATCCAACGGGTCAGGAAGTATTATAGCCCAGGAAGCGACATTCCCAGTTAACATCAAGCTATAACCACCTACATGTTTTATTATACATACTTTATGTATGTATTTATTTTGTTCATACCTATTCAGTTTAGTTTTTGGTTTTAGAAGGAAAGCATTGGTTGTGAAAATCCCCGAAATGACGATGGATCTAAAATTTCATAACGAGAAAAAGAATTACAAGTTTGTTTGTGAAGCCTGGGAATGAAAATAACGTTTTACTAAACGCTTTTGTCAAGAAATAAAACGATCTTTGAGTACATACCTACTGCGTAATCCATGAGTTGACTGAAAAACGAAGGAAAATTTTGAAAAAAGCATTACACCTTAGTTTTTGAGGACATATCGCACCTCACACCTTAGTTTTTGAGGACATAGGTAGGTACATCACACCTTTTCAGTGACCTCCACAAATCGCAACTAAGCGACTCGTAACTTGTGAAAAGAATGTGAGCGAATAACTAGTGCCTAATTACAAACCACTACATGCAAAATTAAAGTAGACAACTTTTGGAGCTGCAATGTTTTATTGCGTAATGTACAGGGGCGTTGCGTCCATAAGGCCACTTGGGCCACTGCCCCGGCATCCAGAAACACAAAAAACTCCAAAAAATGCCAACCATTTGTTCAGCTGGCATTCGAATTTCCCTCCGTATACTGTACCTAGCATTTTTCACGAAGTTCAACAGCGACTCGACAGAGTTCTCCCTCTCACTGTCCCAACCTATGTCTGGCATGGCTGCGGCCAAGACAAGTAACTGGGAAGAAGAAGAAGACATAGTTCTCTGGCTATGGATATTCGAGCATTTTATCGAAATATAGCTACACTAATCGATGTCCTGCAATCGAAATCGAAACCTATGCTTCTGAAACTGGCAGGTCCGGGGACCCGGTGTTTCCATGGGAACGGAGAAAAGTGGCCCGTCCGCGCAAGCTCAGTCGAGTAAAAATTTGGTAAGCCCCGCCCATTTGGGGCCCGTGGCCAACATTTCCATCCAAAAATCGTTTCGGTTCACAATCGATTGGATTGTTTCAATTCATGTTGCTATCTCGATACGAGATGCTTTGTCGTATCTGTCCTCCCCTCAAAATTCTTATCACTACAGATCCCTTCAGGGATTAACTTAAAAACGTTAAAAATCCATAGGTACCTTCTTTTGAAAGTTTTCGAGGTACGGCGTTCGGGAAATGTCAGCTCCTATTTTTCACCCCTTAGAGATGACTGACATAACGCCGAGCTTCGCGGACCAACTAGACCCCAAACGGGACCTACCTACAAACCAAATTTCATTAATTTTGGTTCATGGTAACTAAGGAATGTGCGATGTACTGCGGATGGACAGACATTTTTTCATCTCATTTTCGGATTCTACGTCCCATTACATTTTGAGGTGTGGGTAAATTTTTTTTTCATTCCCGATTCCAAAGGTACATGATTGAAAATAAACAAAAAAGTTATGGCCCTGTTGCGCTGAAGGTGTGACGTGATTTTCAATTTCGTTTGTGCGCAAAACTGAAGACTAGCAACAAACACGCTAGTCTTGATACTTAGAAGACCAGGAACCCGAGAAGAGCTGAAATTCGACGGGTATGAATAGGGTTAGTGCGAGGTATGAATAGGGGGGTATGAATAGGGGGGTGTTGTGCGAGTGCATTATCCTGGTTCATAAAATTCTGTCTGTATCCTGTTTTCTCCAAGTAGTAAAATAGGTAGGTATATTCTTAAGTTTATAAAAATCGATCGAGCTATTTGCTATAAATTATTACTGTGTCCATTTGACACAGTAATAATTTATAATTTTGTCAAGCATATTTTTTTATAACAACAGTTTCTGAGTTTCAAAGACTCTCAAAAACGTCTCTTTCGTGAACGTCATCAATGATTTGATTTCGGTAATATGTCTAGGAGTCCTTATGCAGGTATATATGGAATATACTAATATTAGTGGAACGATCTGTGAACTAAAGGTACGTAGGTACCTACTGTAGAAACGCGAATAGGTACAGGTAGTTCACGAGTCGCAAAATATGTGTGTACCTCAGTATACCAATTTGATTTCACTTCGGCTTGTTTGATAACTAATATGTCTACATTTGATTTAAAACAGATTTTGTTGCTGACATCAACTAGGTAACACGTTTATTTTTCGAAAGGTGGTTTTGATAATAATATTGGGGGAAAAAAAATTAAAGGCGGCGGTACGCTACCAGTACAAAAGAGGAACACATTCCTTTGGTTGTAAACTTTAATTTTTATATTTCCTTCTATTCTACTATTCAGTGTTGGTCTTAAAATTTGCTATGATGAAAGGCTAGACAAAAAGTGGGAGGTCGGATGAACCTGTCACCTGTCAGCAATAGTGCGTTCATTAGAGGTACCACTGGGAAGGACACCAATTCAATCTACGTGTGGCAATAGTAATTTAATAATAATTATTTTTATTATACTTAATTTTAGATGTTCATTTATAGTTCCAAAAATATTAAATTGCTTCGAAATTACTTGGTTCAACATGAAAGCATGTTGCTGTGAGTTTAGTTACTCACAGCAACATGAAAAGGGGGTTTAATTACTCAAAGAAACTGTTATTTACTAGTAAACCCAATGTGGTACCTATCACTATTATGTAATAGGTTGTTTCAATGTTTTGACTCTGTCCACAGTTTATCATATTTATTGAACATTAGTTGTTAAGGTAGAGTTTAACTGAATTTGGCTACCTTTATAATTATGATATTATTATAAGAGGGGTTCTTACTACTTTCTGTCAATTTCTAGGGAAGTACGTCATGAATACAGTAATACTGCAAATTTCATCCTTGGTCGTGGTATTCTTGGGACAGGTATGCTAATTTTGATGATACTGTTTTAGCGTATATTCATGTCACCATTTTCTTAGATCATTGAAATCCTGATAAATAACATTGCATACCTACTACATCAGTGTCCATCATTATAAAATGTAAAGGTAGTAGGTACGTACTTAATGTGCCATTATATTGTGGGGTTGTTGGCTACTCCAACCCCACATGTGGTTTCGCCAGCAACCTAATGGTGGAGAAGAATCTTGTTGATGAGTTTTTCGAGTAGTTTTCTAAAAAAAAAGAAAGTGAATAGGTTAACCGTTTGTAGTGAATGTAAATTTGACGCACATCCTCTACGAGCGGCGTGGAGGGGGGACCTCCACCATGCCCGGGTTCTTTTTGGATGGTTTTGCTCGGTTTGGTTAAGGGCGGACCTCCACCATGCCCGAGATCTTTTAGGGTTTGTTGCCTGGTTTGGTTAAGGGCGGACCTCCACCATGCCCAGGATCTTTTTGGATGTGTTTGCTCGATTTGGTTAAGGGCGGACCTCCACCATGCTCGAGATCTTTTGGGAGAGTTTGCTTGATTTTGTTAAGGGCGAACCTCCACCATGCTCAAGATCTTTTAGGTAAGGAGAGAGAGAGATAAGTCAGCGACTTAAGGAGAGCGTAGAATGGCTAGAAAGGCGCAGGAGGCGAGTATTTATAAGCCTGGAAGCCGTCTCCCTCCATCCTCTAGCTAGTAGAGGATGGTGGGGACCCAGGTTGTGCTTCGGCTCTCCTGCGTTCCAGGGGTCTATTCATTTGGGGGCCGACATCCGGACTGAACAGAATCGGGGAGGAAGGAGGAGTGTCAGTACTAGACAACCATTTGCACACCACGATGTCAGGTCAACGATGGCCCCTGCAGATGGTCTCGACGCGCTGCTAGCCAGCAGCAGATATATGCTGATTTGCCAGCTGCTTCACCTTCCGCAGGCCCGCAAACGGTCCGACGCGCCAGAGCCACAAGCCTGCAGGTATTTGTGATGATTTGCCCGTTGCTGCAACCTCCCTGGCACGACCTTCGATGGTGGCACAACATACATTGGCAATTACGGGGGGGGGGGGGAGGGGGGAGCTAATGATGGCCCAGGTGACCCAACGTTTCATTGAGCTCAAAGGGACTGTTGGTAGAATGAACCAGATCCCAGCTCAGATGGTGGCACAGTTGCCATCTCGGAAGCCTACTGGCTCTTAGCCCGAGAATGAAGCCTCGCTCACAAGCTTCATTACAGGGGAATAAACCAACTCAGGTATCACCCCTGTTGGAGAAAGTTTACACTGTGGAGATCATATTTGGTAACACGCAACTCACCACACAACAGCCTCCAACACGAGTGAAAGCTATTACCTTTCAAGCAATCAGTACTAGTCTAGCCCCCACACAGTTTACATCCAATACACCTGGTGCACAAGACGGAGATGGTGATGGTAGTTATTCCAGCATTAAACCAACTACTTACCATTCATCCAGTCAGTACCAGTCCTGACACACCACATTCCACATCCAAAACGCCTGGTGCACATGATGGAGATGTTACTTACACCAGCAAGGCACCAGTTACCGATCAACCAATCAGAACTAGTCTAACCCCCACACAGTTTACAACCATAACACCTGGTGCACAAGATGGAGATGTTACATACACCAGCATGGCACCAGTTACCCTTCAACCAATCAGTACAAGTCTAGCCCCCACGCAATCTACATCCAAATCACCTGGTGCACAAGATGGTGATGTTACCTACACCAGCATGGCACCAGTTATCGTTCAACCAATCAGTACTAGTCTAGCCCTCACATACTTTACATCCAATAAGGTAAGCGCACCGGTAGTGGCCAGTGCTTCAGTAGTGGCCACTTCAAGGTTAAGATTTGAAAAATAAGCATTCCAGGTCCCCCAGAGGATTCAAACTCGCAGGAGGTGTAGGTGACGCTATCTTGTGGTGTGCAGTTGAAGAAGGAGTAGGCAGAACATCATGGGAAATCTTCAACAACAAGTTCAATATGGCCGCCAGCATTCCACACGTGGCAGCTCTTGTCTAGTGTGTTTCCGTAAGGAGGTATGTAAACATTATGTTGTATTATGAATAGGAAAATGTTCAAAAATGTTGTTTCGAGTGCTGCATCCATATTATGATAAGTGTAGATCATGTTTATAATGTTTTTATCCGAAATGGCTGCTTTCATGGCTGAGAAACTACCTGGCCACTACCAGAACAAAAAAAGTTGGACTTTTTAGAAGTGGCCACCGGGTGGCCACTACTGAAACTGGAAGGTTTCACATAAATAAGCTCGATTTCATTTTCAATGTGTTGTTACCTCTCTACAGCATAACCTCCCTCGTTTCTGTGGTGATATTATTGTTCGTTCTAGTATTGGCCACCCAATGGCCACTTCTAGACTATGACATGGCCACTACTAACTCACGTGCATATGTTTAAATTAATTAATTTATAAATTGAAATGAGTAGGTTAAAGCCACATTAAATCAAGTGTTTCAAAGAGAAAACCGTTACCTACTTAATTTTTCCTAATAATAACTTCAATTTTCCTTTGTTGAAGGGGGCAAAATGGCTGGAAAGCCCAAGTTTTGGGCTTATGATGCAAAGCAGTTGGAAGATACGTTGGCTGACATCTCAAATGGAATACCAGTGGCTGCAGCTGCAAAGAAGCATGGCGTCCCTCGAACAACAGTCAGAATACGTTGCTACATGTCGCCCGTTTTTTAAGAAAGTGAGGCCAGCCCCAATTAATACTGACGAAAGAAGAAGAAGGAATATTGGTTCACTGGATAGCATCTGCTGCCAAAGCAGGCTTTCCAGTGAATCGCAATGACCTTTTGGACAGCGTACAAAAACTTTTAAGAGAACTCAAGAGAGAAAATGATTCTGAGAATGATCGTCCTGGCCGAACGTGGTTTTCATGTTTCATGAAAAGGAATCAACAAGTCACGTCAGGAATTGCTCAAAATTTGCTCAAAAATTGCTCAAAAATATCCTATAATTACATTGAATGGTGTGCTTTCCTTACCATTTTATTACGAGTCATTTTAAAGTGATTGTGATTGTTCATTTCATACTTACCAAAGTTTAGATATACGAGTTTGTATTTTTATAAGTACGCTCGTTTCCTTTTACTTTCATACTTTCTATTAGCGTACAGAAAAAAAATGGAAATGAAAATTATTCAATATATAAAACTTGTTATTAAAACCTACTTACATACCTTGAAGAAAGATAATTTCATGAACATTTAATGAATTTCATTACTATTAATACAATAGCAATGTAAGTATTATATTGAATCGATTCTATTCTTCAGTTATTTGAATTCAAAGTACTTATGTATTAGGATAGAATGTCAGATGGCCACCACTGACTCGTGCAGCTGGCCACCACTGAAATTTTCGAATATCGAGGTGGCCACTAATGAAACAAAATTGAGGTTTGGGAAAAAATTAATAAAAAATTGAATAAATTGAAATTTTGGGATTTTTAGGTAATGGGTAGATTAAGGAAGAGTTGGGCTATATACTCATTGAGTTTGAAATTAGGTAATTAGCATTGTACACCCACAGTTAAAAAATCCACACTGAAAAATTCTTAACTGTGGCCACTACTGGTGCTCTTACCTTACATCTGGTGCACAAGATGGAGATGGTGATGGTAGTTATTCCAGCATTAAACCAACTACAATTCATCCAGTCAGTACCAGTCCTGACACTCCACAGTTTACATCCAATACACCTGGTGTACAAGATGGAGATTTTAATGACACCAGCATGGCACCAGTTACCTTTAAACCAATCAGTACTATTCTAGCCCCCACACAGTTTACATCAATACACCTGGTGCACATGATGGAGATGGTGATGGTAGTTATTCCAGTATTAAACCAACTACCATTCATCCAGTCAGTACCAGTCCTGGCACACCACAGTCCACATCCAAAACACCTGGTGTAGATGATGGAGATGTTACTCACACCAGCATGGCACCAGTTACTGTTCAACCAATCAGTAGTAGTCTATTGGGGGCTAGACTAGTACTGATGACTGTGTGGGCACACAGTTTACATCCAAAACACCTGGTGCACAACATGAAGATGTTACATACAACAGCATGGCACCAGTTACCCTTCAACCGATCAGTACTAGTCTAGCCCCTACACAGTCTACATCCAAATCACCTGGTGCACAAGATGGTGATGTTACCTACACCAGCATGGCACCAGTTATCGTTCAACCAATCAGTACTAGTCTAGCCCTCACATACTTTACATCCAATACATCTGGTGCACAAGATGGAGATGGTGATGGTAGTTATTCCAGCATTAAACCAACTACCGTTCATCCAGTCAGTACCAGTCCTGACACTCCACAGTTTACATCCAATACACCTGGTGTACAAGATGGAGATTTTAATGACACCAGCATGGCACCAGTTACCTTTCAACCAGTCAGTACTAGTCTAGCCCCTACACAGTCTACTTCCAAATCACCTGGTGCACAAGATGGTGATGTCACCTACACCATCGTGGCACCAGCTACCGTTCATCCAATCAGTACTAGTCTAGCCCTCACATAGTTCACATCCAATACATCTGGTGTGCAAGATGGTGATGTTACCTACACCAGCATGGCACCAGTTACCGTTCAACCAATCAGTACTCGTCTAGCCCCCACACAGTTTACATCCAATACACCTGGTGCACAACATGGAGATGGTGATGGTAGTTATTCCAGCATTAAACCAACTACCGCTGATCCAGTCAGTACCAGTCCTGACACACCTCAGTCTACATCCAAAACACCTGGTGCACAAGATGGAGATGTTACTTACACCAGCATGGCACCAGCTACCTTTCATCCAGTCAGTACCAGTCCTGACACACCACAGTCTACATCCGAAACACCTGGTGCACAAGATGGAGATGTTACTTACACCAGCATGGCACCAGTTACCTTTCAACCAATCAGTACTAGTCTATCCCCCACACAGTTTACATCCAATACACCTGGTGCACAAGATGGAGATGGCGATGGTAGTAATTTTAGCATTAAACCAACTGCCGTTTATCCATTCAGTATCAGTCCTGACACATTACAGTCTACATCCAACACCCCTGGATCTGCAGAAGACGGAGATGATACCATCATTGCACTAGCTACTGCTCAATCAGTCAATACCGGGACTACGGATGGAGGGATCTTGGAAACTGACGACAACATAGTCGCGTACGCTGAATGTCCTAAAGCATTCAGTGGTCTTCTACCACATCTGAACTGTTCCAAGTTTCTAAACTGTGCCCATGGGATGACACACCTGATGGACTGTGGCCCAGGAACAAAGTAATGATTTACTTCAATAACTTGTACTGTAGATGGTCTCTCAATGCTGGCAACCCACCAGAAGATATTAGTGATTGACATATTTTTCATGGTTCCAGATTTCATCCTGAGCTTCTTATTTGTGCACATCCCTATCAAGTCAAGTGTGCATCCATCCCCATCAATGATCCTTTGATCACCGTTCATCCAATCAGTACTAGTCTAACCCCCACACAGTTTAGATCCAATACACCTGGTGCACAAGATGGAGATGGCGATGGTAGTAATTTTAGCATTAAACCAACTGCCGTTTATCCATTCAGTATCAGTCCTGACACATTACAGTCTACATCCAACACCCCTGGATCTGCAGAAGACGGAGATGATACCATCATTGCACTAGTTACCGCTCAATCAGTCAATACCGGGACTACAGATGGAGGGATCTTGGAAACTGACGACAACATAGTCGCGTACGCTGAATGTCCTAAAGCATTCAGTGGTCTTCTACCACATCTGAACTGTTCCAAGTTCCTAAACTGTGCCCATGGGATGACACACCTGATGGACTGTGGCCCAGGAACAAAGTAATGATTTACTTCAATAACTTGTACTGTAGATGGTCTCTCAATGCTGGCAACCCACCAGAAGATATTAGTGATTGACATATTTTTCATGGTTCCAGATTTCATCCTGAGCTTCTTATTTGTGCACATCCCTATCAAGTCAAGTGTGCATCCATCCCCATCAATGATCCTTTGATCACCTTTCAACCAATCAGTACTACTCTAGCCCCTACACAGTCTACTTCCAAATCACCTGGTGCACAAGATGGTGATGTTACCTACACCAGCATGGCACCAGTTACCGTTCATCCAATCAGTACTAGTCTAACCCCCACACAGTTTACATCCAATACACCTGGTGCACAAGATGGTGATGTTACCTACACCAGCATGGCACCAGTTACCGTTCATCCAATCAGTACTAGTCTAACCCCCACACAGTTTACATCCAATACACCTGGTGCACAAGATGGAGATGGCGATGGTAGTAATTTTAGCATTAAACCAACTGCCGTTTATCCATTCAGTATCAGTCCTGACACATTACAGTCTACATCCAACACCCCTGGATCTGCAGAAGACGGAGATGATACCCAGCCGGACTGTGGCCCAGGAACAAAGTAATGATTTACTTCAATAACTCTTACTGTAGATGGTCTCTCAATGCTGGCAATCCACCAGAAGATGATGAGTGATTGACATATTTTTCATGGTTCCAGATTTCATCCTGAGCTTCTTATTTGTGCAAATCCCTATCAAGGAAAGCCTGCATCCATCCCCATCAATGATTTTTCTTAATATCTTCTTTTTAGCGAATTTTCAAAGAAAGTAGACTGTTTCTGTTCTTCCCGTGGTCTTTACACGTTCAACCGTGTGACTGATACGCCTAGATGATGCGGGAAGACGGACCAATGAGCTTCAAGCATTCTCTACACGTATACGCGTAGTTCTTCCCGTGCACGCGAAGAAGTAGCTTTTCCCGTGTAGGGGAAGAACTACACGTTACGGGAAAAGAATGCTTCAAGCTTATTGGTCCGTCTTCCCTTATCAGCGTTTCCACGGTTGAACGTGTAAAGATGATGGGAAGTACAAAAACTGTCTTATGAATGTATTGCAATGGGTCCAAAATTTTCAGAACATGAATTTTTGAAATTTTTTTATTAGCAGATGTTTCATAGCATCCTGAATTCATCACTAGATTTCAACACACATGTATACATGTAGAACTTAGGTGAAAGAATGACTGATCTAGTCGTTTTTTGTTTCGAATGTTTATTCCACGACGTTTCGTATTCTACTCATGTGGACAGCCTACACAAGAAAAACTTTGACGTTAGATATTAATACGAAACACTGTAACTATCTAAAATTTAGATAATGATGAAGGATAACGTACATTAAGGTTTTGTTGTAGAATGTTCACAGATTGCAATAACAATAACAATACAACATGGTGGTGGTGGTGGTTCTCAGCTTAGGACGTAGGAGTTCAGTTTTCTTTATGTTGATCAGTTGTCTTATGTTTCCATTCCGTTGTCTATTACTAATGGGTTGATGATCGTGTAGGCGATGGTTCAGGTGGGACTGGATCGGAGTGGCGGAGTTGCTGTGTCATAGCAGGAAGGCTTGGTGCAGTTGCTCAGATGAGCCATAATATCTGCAGCTTCATCGCAGCTTGATCAATGGTGGGTAAGGTGGCTTCCCAATGCCAGTAACTAACGCGTATTTTACTTATTCGTATTTCGGTATAAAATAAGATGTACTCTCACTTAGGCCGGAACGCAATGGACTTTTATTCACATGATTTCTTGTAACCAAGGTTAATTCATCTGGAGAAAATAAAATAAAGAAATTATTAACGAAATATAAACTGTTGTAGTTGCCAACATTGGTGGCTAAAGGCCGCCACAGGGGGAATATATGGGTTGGTGGTGAGAGCATGGTGTAATTGTAGTATTTCGCTGTTCTCTGCTTCCATGTATAGATGTGCATCTCCGGTCTGTAGTTTGTGAACAACATTCGCTATCACAATCCTATATTTATTTATTCCGGGGAATGGAGTGTTTTTGGATGTGGGACGTCACATATCACTGCACCATTATAAATGGAAGAACTGTTCGTCAGCAGTCTAGAGAGGGCTCGTGAGGTCTCAACTTCAACTCGAATTTCGTATAGATGGTATACTGGTGAGGTGATGGTATGGGAGTTGTTCTTACAGACGACAGCGCAGATACCTACTATACCTGTCTGAGAGCCTGATTTTGCAGAACTTGACGTTTTTTTCTGTTGGTTTATTTTGCAGTGAATAATACACCTATGTATTCGCTCAGCAAAAATTTTTATAACACCCTCTCAAACTTTTGGTTTATTATTCTGTGAATAATACACCTATGTATTCGCTCAGCAAAAAATTTTTATAACACCCCCTCAAAATTTTTTCTTTTCCGTTTCAAGGTGCGTAGATTCCAAAAATGCTATGTCCGTCCGCCGTACGCCGTACGCCGTATCACGTGTACAGGCTTCATTTTCGGTCTAAAAAATTCGTTCTTTCGCACACATGCTCCATTTGGGCCCTAGTTGTGTCCCGAAACTTTTCAGCCCGATCGGAATATACCCAGGGGTGTTATGAGTGAAAATGTGTATAAAAATAGGTACTTTTTGCGTTTAAACAACATGTCAGTAACATGAGCTTTTGAGGTATCTTTTTCCATGTTTTTGAGGACGAGAAGACCGAATATGAAGTCGATTTTGACCAAAGACGCGGAAATTGAGGTTTTACCAAAGGTTCAGCTCCCAAAATTGTTTTTTTATGAGTCAAAAACCTGGAAAACTGTCTGAAATCACCATCAATATGTACAATAACATTGGAAAAAATGTAAACAGGTGAATCAAGACCATTAAATGCCACTACCAATGATCAAAGATGATCATAAAAAAAAAAAGAAGCGTACCTATTCCATGTTTTGGGGGCCAAAATTGGTGAAAATCATGAGAAATAGCTATTTCAATCATTCCACATGAAAGAAACAATACATTTAACAGCCAACAAAAATCTCTAGAACTCCAATAGAATAATAAACCCATGTGACAAGGACTTTGCAGCGTTTTGGTTTATTATTCTGTGAATAATACACCTATGTATTCGCTCAGCAAAAAATTTTTATAACACCCCCTCAAAATTTTTTCTTTTCCGTTTCAAGGTGCGTAGATTCCAAAAATGTAATGTCCGTCCGCCGTCCGCCGTACGCCGTACGCCGTATCACGTGTACAGGCTTCATTTTCGGTCTAAAAAAGTCGTTCTTTCGCACACATGCTCCATTTGGGCCCTAGTTGTGTCCCGAAACTTTTCAGCCCGATCGGAATATACCCAGGGGTGTTATGAGTGAAAATGTGTATAAAAATAGGTACTTTTTGCGTTTTAACAACATGTTAGTAACATGAGCTTTTGAGGTATCTTTTTCCATGTTTTTGAGGACGAGAAGACCGAATATGAAGTCGATTTTCACCAAAGACGCGGAAATTGAGGTTTTACCAAAGGTTCAGCTCCCAAAATTGGTTTTTTATGAGTCAAAAACCTGGAAAACTGTCTGAAATCACCATCAATGTGTACAATAACATTGGAAAAAGTGTAAACAGGTGAATCAAGACCATTAAATGCCACTACCAATGATCAAAGATGATCTTAAAAAAAAGAAGAAAAAAAAGCGTACCTATTTCATGTTTTGGGGGCCAAAATTGGTGGAAATCATCAGAAATAGCTATTTCAATCATTCCACATGAAAGAAACAATACATTTAACAGCCAACAAAAATCTCTAGAACTCCAATAGAATAATAAACCCATGTGACAAGGACTTTGCAGCGTTTTTCTTTCCGTTTCAAGGTGTGTAGATTCCAAAAATGCAATGTCCGTCCGCCGTACGCCGTATCACGTGTACCGTCTTCATTTTCGGTCTAGAAAATTCGTTCTTTCGCACACATGCTCCATTTGGGCCCTAGTTGTCCCGAAACTTTTCAGCCCGATCGGAATATACCCAGGGGTGTTATGTGTGAAAATGTGTGTAAAAATAGGTACTTTTTGCGTTTTAGCAACATGTTGGTAACATGAGCTTTTAAGGTATCGTTTTCCATGTTTTTGGGGACGAGAACACCGAATATGAAGTCGATTCTGACCAAAGACGCGGAAATTCAGGTTTTACCAAAGGTTCAGCTCCCAAAATTGGTTTTTTATGAGTCAAAAACCTGGAAAACTGTCTGAAATCACCATCAATGTGTATAATAACACTAGAAAAACGCTGCAAAGTCCTTGTCACATGGGTTTATTATTCTACTGGACATACCTACAGAAATGCAGGCTGTTCATTTATTGTTGCTTTCATGTAAAATAATTTAAATAGCTATTTCCGGTGGTTTCCACCAATTTTGGCCCCCAAAACTTGAATTCGGTAGGTAGGTACGCTCTTTTTTTTTTCATATTATCTTTGATCATTGGTAGTGCCATTTAATCGTCTTGATCCACGTGTTAACACTTTCCCTAGTGCTATTCTGCAAATTGATGGAGATTTCAGACGATTTGGCAGGTTTTTGTCTCATAAAAAATCAAATTTGGGAGCTGAACATCTGGTACAACCTCAATTTTCCATTCCTTGGTCAAAATGGACTTCATATTCGGTCTTCCCGTCCTCAAAAACATGGAAAAAGATACCTCAAAAGCTCATGTTACTGACATGTTGTTAAAACGCAAAAAGTACCTATTTTTATACACATTTTCACTCATAACACCCCTGGGTATATTCCGATCGGGCTGAAAAGTTTCGGGACACAACTAGGGCCCAAATGGAGCATGTGTGCGAAAGAACGAATTTTTTAGACCGAAAATGAGGCCAGTACACGTGATACGGCGTAGGTACGGCGGGCGGCGGAATCTACGCTCCTTGAATCGGAAAAGAAAAAATTTTGAGGGGGTGTCATCAAAATTTTTTGCTGAGCGAATACATAGGTGTATTAGTCATAGAATAATAAACCAAAATCAATTTTGGGAGCTGAACATTTGGTAGAACTCAATTTTGCACTCTTTGGTCAAAATTGACTTCATATTCGGTCTTCCCGTCCTCAAAAACATGGAAAACGATATCTCAGAAGCTCATGTTACCAACATGTTGCTAAAAAGCATAAAGTACCTATTTTTACACACATTTTCACTCATAACACCCCTGGGTATATTCCGATCGGGATGAAAAGTTTCGGGACACAACTAGGGCCCAAATGTTGCATGTGTGCGAAAGAACGAATTTTTTAGACCGAAAATGAAGCCGGTACACGTGATACGGCGTGCGGCGGGCGGACATTGCATTTTTGGAATCTACGCACCTTGAAACGGAAAAGAAAAAACGCTGCAAAGTCCTTGTCACATGGGTTTATTATTCTATTGGAGTTCTAGAGATTCTTGTTGGCAGTTAAATTTATTGTTTCTTTCATGTGGAATGATTGAATTAGCTATTCCTGATGATTTCCACCAATTTTGGCCCCCAAAACATGAAATAGGTACACTTTTTTTTCCCCCAGATCATCTTTGATCATTGGTAGTGGCATTTAATGGTCTTGATTCACCTGTTTACACTTTTTCCAATGTTATTGTACAAATTGATGGTGATTTCAGACAGTTTTCAAGGTTTTTGACTCATAAAAAACCAATTTTGGGAGCTGAACCTTTGGTAAAACCTCAATTTCCGCGTCTTTGGTCAAAATCGACATCATATTCGGTCTTCTCGTCCCCAAAAACATGGAAAAAGATACCTCAAAAGCTCATTTTACTAACATGTTGCTAAAACGCAAAAAGTACCTATTTTTACACACATTTTCACTCATAACATCCCTGGGTATATTCCGATCGGGCTGAAAAGTTTCGGGACACAACTAGGGCCCAAATGGAGCATGTGTGCGAAAGAACGATTTTTTTAGATCGAAAATGAAGCCTGTACACGTGATACGGCGTACGGCGTACGGCGGACGGACATTGCATTTTTCGAATCTACGCACCTTGAAACGGAAAAGAAAAAATTTTGAGGGGGTGTTATAAAAATTTTTTGCTGAGCGAATACATAGGTGTATTATTCACAGAATAATAAACCAAAACGCTGCAAAGTCCTTGTCACATGGGTTTATTATTCTATTCGACATACCTACAGAAATGTTGGCTGTTTATTTATTGTTTCTTTCATATAAAATAATTGAAATAGCTATTTCTGGTGGTTACCACAAGTTTTGGCCCCCAAAACTTGAATTAGGTACGCTCCTTTTTTTTCACATTATCTTTGATAATTAATAGTACCATTTAATCGTCCTGATCCACGTGTTGACACTTTTTCTAGTGTTATTATACAATTTGATGGTGATTTCAGACGATTTCGCAGGTTTTTGACTCATAAAAAATCAATTTTGGGAGCTGAACATCTGGTACAACCTCAATTTTCCACTCCTTGGTCAAAATCGACTTCATATTCGGTCGTCTCGTCCCCAAAACATGGAAAACGATACCTTAAAAGCTCATTAGCGAATTTTCAAAGAAAATGAAGCTATTGCAATGGCTTCGAAATTTAAATAATATAAATTTTTGGAAATTTTCTTCATAGAAATCCGTTTCAGACCATTCTAAAACGATTCCTGAAATTTAACACTTTTTTATATGTATATATATATATATTTATTTATATATGTGTCACTCCAGACGATAACTCTCGATAGAATTGAGATAAACAGCTCAAATTTGCACAAAAAATCTATCTTGGCAATCGAAAGGCTAAGTTCGAAGATGGGCGAAATTGGCCTACTCTAAGGAGGGTTTTGGCGCATTTAAAGTGCGCAAAAATTACCCAAAAATCCCCAAAATGTTATTTTCCAACAAGTGACCCCTCATTTTAAAGGTTTTTGCACGCTGAACACGATGGTGGAATCGGATTTTAGATATCTTGATCCGTTCTCAAATTAGAGCATTTAAAGTTCGCAAAAATTACCCAAAAATCCCCAAAATGTTATTTTCCAACAAGTGACCCCTCATTTTAAAGGTTTTTGCACGCTGAACACGATGGTGGAATCGGATTTTAGATATCTTGATCCGTTCTCAAATTAGAGCATTTAAAGTGCGCAAAAATTACCCAAAAATCCGCAAAATGTTATTTTCTAACAAGTGACCCCTCATTTTAAAGGTTTTTGCACGCTGAACACGATAGTGAAATCGGATTTTAGATATCTAAATCCGTTCTTAAATTAGAGCATTTAAAGTGCGCAAAAATTACCCAAAACTAGGATAATCTTTAAACTCTTACCCCCACCCCCTTAGAGTGGTCAGATTGAAAAATGTGAGAAGTATTAATTGAAGACGAGAGTTCGAAGCAAAAAAGGGGGAGGCAAACGATTAGTACAACTCCTTGAATTTACCCACAGCGATCAAATAAATAAGCACTTAGTACAATTACGTAATAAACAAACGGTAGAATCAGGATGGACAAAACGTACAAATTAAAATAAATACGAAGAGAATATACATAGAAAACCAAATTTTAGACCGAAGTTTTCCTTTATTCAAAACCATAGCCATTAATTCGAATATTTCTTTGAAAATTCGCTCATTAAGTCATGCTGCATGACTGATTTTTACTATTTTACTAATATGTTACTAAAACACAAAAACGCTGCAAAGTCCTTGTCACATGGGTTTATTATTCTATTGGAGTTCTAGAGATTTTTGTTGGCTGTTTATTTATTGTTTATTTCATGTAAAATAATTGAAATAGCTATTTCTGATGATTTCCACCAATTTTGGCCCCCAAAACATGAAATAGGTACGCTTTTTTTCTTTTTTTTAAAGATCATCTTTGATCATTGGTAGTGGCATTTAATGGTCTTGATTCACCTGTTTACACTTTTTCCAATGTTATTGTACACATTGATGGTGATTTCAGACAGTTTTCCAGGTTTTTGACTCATAAAAAACCAATTTTGGGAGCTGAACCTTTGGTAAAACCTCAATTTCCGCGTCTTTGGTCAAAATCGACTTCATATTCGGTCTTCTCGTCCTCAAAAACATGGAAAAAGATACCTCAAAAGCTCATTTTACTAACATGTTGTTAAAACGCAAAAAGTACCTATTTTTATACACATTTTCACTCATAACACCCCTGGGTATATTCCGATCGGGCTGAAAAGTTTCGGGACACAACTAGGGCCCAAATGGAGCATGTGTGCGAAAGAACGAATTTTTTAGACCGAAAATGAGGCCAGTACACGTGATACGGCGTAGGTACGGCGGGCGGCGGAATCTACGCTCCTTGAATCGGAAAAGAAAAAATTTTGAGGGGGTGTCATCAAAATTTTTTGCTGAGCGAATACATAGGTGTATTAGTCATAGAATAATAAACCAAAATCAATTTTGGGAGCTGAACATTTGGTAGAACTCAATTTTGCACTCTTTGGTCAAAATTGACTTCATATTCGGTCTTCCCGTCCTCAAAAACATGGAAAACGATATCTCAGAAGCTCATGTTACCAACATGTTGCTAAAAAGCATAAAGTACCTATTTTTACACACATTTTCACTCATAACACCCCTGGGTATATTCCGATCGGGATGAAAAGTTTCGGGACACAACTAGGGCCCAAATGGTGCATGTGTGCGAAAGAACGAATTTTTTAGACCGAAAATGAAGCCGGTACACGTGATACGGCGTGCGGCGGGCGGACATTGCATTTTTGGAATCTACGCCCCTTGAAACGGAAAAGAAAAAACGCTGCAAAGTCCTTGTCAAAGGTGTGTAGATTCCAAAAATGCAATGTCCGTCCGCCGTATCACGTGTACCGGATTCAATTTCGGTCTAAAAAAATCGTTCTTTCGCACACATGCTCCATTTGGGCCCTTGTTGTGTCCCGAAACTTTTCAGCCCGATCGGAATATACCCAGGGGTGTTATGAGTGAAAATGTGTGTAAAAATAGGTACTTTTTGCGTGTTTAGTAACATGTTGGTAACATGAGCTTCTGAGATATCGTTTTCCATGTTTTTGGGGACGAGAAAACCGAATATGAAGTCGATTTTGGCCAAAGAGTGGAAAATTGAGTTCTACCAAATGTTCAGCTCCCAAAATTGTTTTTTTATGAGTGAAAAACCTGGGAAATCGTATGAAATCACCATCATTTTGTATAATAACACTGGAAGAAGTGTCAAAACGTGGATCAAAACGATTAAATGGCACTAGCAATGATCAAAGATAGTTATTAGAAGGGGGGGAAAAAAGTACCTAATTTTTGTTTTAGGGGCCAAAATTAACGGAAACCATCAGAAATAGCTATTTCGATTATTACGCATAAAAGAAACAATAAATGAACAGCCAACGTTTCTGTAGGTATGTCCAGTAGAATAATAAACCCATGTGACAAGGACTTTGCAGCGTTTTTATGAGTGAAAAACCTGCGAAATCGTGTGAAATCACCACCAATTTGTAGAATAACATTGGAAAAAGTATCAACAGGTGGATCAAGACGATTAAATGGTACCTACTATCAATGATCAGAGATAATTTATTTAAAAAAAAAAAGCGTACCTACCTATTCGTGTTTTGGGGGCCAAATTGGTGGAAACCACCAGAAATAGCTATTTCAATTATTTTATATGAAAGAAACAATAAATAAACAGCCAACATCTCTGTAGGTATGTCGAATAGAATAATAAACCCATGTGACAAGGACTTTGCAGCGTTTTTGGAATCTACGCACCCTGAAACGGAAAAGAAAAAATTTTGAGGTGTTATAAAAATTTTTTGCTGAGCGAATACATAGGTGTATTATTCACAGAATAATAAACCAAAAGTGTAAACAGGTGAATCAAGACCATTAAATGGCACTACCAATGATCAAAGATGATCTGAAAAAAAAGCGTAGTACCTATTTCATGTTTTGGGGGCCAAAATTGGTGGAAATCATCAGAAATAGCTATTTCAATCATTCCACATGAAAGAAACAATAAATTTAACAGCCAACAAGAATCTCTAGAACTCCAATAGAATAATAAACCCATGTGACAAGGACTTTGCAGCGTTTTTCGGGTTGTACCACCTCCGTAGATGTGAAGGGCATAGGTAGTCGACTTTCGGGAGCAAGACGTGTTTGAACAGCTTTTCAAGGATTTCTGGATGACAGAGCCCCATGACCCTTTTAGCATTTTCATTGCATTAATGTCTAGTATATTTTTCAATAACATATTTGGTATGCATGTCTCCGACCAGCTTATCATCCAATAGAACGCCGAGATATTTATGGTGAGTATATGTTTTGATGACAGACCCATCTAGGAGACTGAAGTCTAGGTCGTTTTGGTTTATTATTTTCAATAATGAACCTTTGGAATTGAGCATGAAAAAAAAAATGTTAACCTCTCCCTCAAAATTTGATGGTTTTTGTTTCAAGGTATGTAGAATCCGAAAAAGCAATAACAAAATTTCTGTCTGTCGGCCGTACTTCGCACTTTCCTTAGTTACCATGAACCAAAATTGATGAAATTTGGTTTGTGGGTCCCATTTGGGGTCCAGTTGGTCCGCGAAGCTCAGTGTTAATGTCTGTCTAAGGGGTGAAAAATAGGGGTTGAAATCTCCAGGACGCCGCTACCTCGAATTTTTTACGTTTTTAGTTCTTGAACTTGGGAGCTTTTTGAGACCGCCCGGAGCACTGTACGTCCAGCCGTTAGTTCACAGTAAGGCCCCGAATTTCTCACCGTCAACAGGAGGGTGAATCAATTGTACACATTCAGCCCAGATATCATTGCTAGTGAGCACCTGATTATAATTACAGATGGCTGTATGAAGTTGAGTTGGTTGTTTTGTGATATTATTCCATTTGAAAAATGATGGCTGTTTTGGATTGTGTTGATAGGTACTTTTGCAACTTGAAGAAAAGTGGAAGTAGGTATTATTGGGGAAATTATTACTAAATGGTAAATTATTACACAACGTTTGTTATACTATCTACAGAGAAGGGGCATCTATACAGGTAAATTATTACACAACGCTTTATTATCTACCTTATGCTTCATGAATAACTACAAATAATATTAATTATTGAATTAAAAGTAAAATATAAAAGTAAAATCATCCGCATATGACACCAAAGAAATTGTAGGATCTTTTGTGACATCATGTAAGTATTTTTTTTTAACGTAGATTGCATAAAAATGGGCTGAGAATACTGCCTTGGTCTAGTCTATGGGATCAGTGAATGGTATTGATGCCATCCGTGTATGTTTTGGCATTGAAAAAGTTGCCAACCCATGCAGCAATATAGGGTGATACTCCAGACTGCATGAGAATACTGAGGAGTTGGGAAATGATTACGTCATATTTATAAGGTACTTACCCTGAATGTCCAGGAAGCAAGACAGAGTTGACTTAATTGTCTCGAGCGTTAAGGACTTTGAGTTGGAGATCTGTAAGGCAGTCAAGCGTTGAGTGTTTTTTTCCGGAAGCCGGGTTGGACAGGTGGCAGCAGCTTCTATGTTTCAGCGAATGTTTCCAGTCTTTTATTGATCATACTGTTCAGGACCTTTACTGGGCATCCCGGACGGGCCCCCAATTGTAAGAAAACACATTCTTTTGATGTAAACTCACAACTCTTAACCATGTGTTAGTGGGGTTAATCCCACACTATTCCCCCTTTCTTCAGAACTGGTCCCCAGTCTTACGTCTGCTCTTGCTAGGCGATTGGCATGTAGTAATCTCGTATTTCTTCCCATTTGTACCTTGTACAACACGTCATTCTTCCTCTCTTTCACTACCCAAGGTCCTGTCCATTGTGGAAGCAGCTTAGTGCTTAGACCTCTCTTCCTCGTTGGAGTGTACACCCATACCCAATCATCTGCCTGTAAGGAGGGTTGTTTGGTTTTTCGGTCGAACATCTCCTTTTGGGCTCTCATTTCCAGTTTTATTTCGTCCCTGGCAAAGTTCCTGATTTGTTTGAGGTAATTTCGCAATTGGATGGCATACGCTGTCGTCGTAGTTGGTTCTTGGGTTGGCTGTCTCCATAACATCTCTGGCAAGCATAAATCTCTTCCAAAAACAAGCTGAGCGGGTGAAAACCCTGTAGTACGATGAGGTGCGGATCTATATGCAAGTAAGAAGAGAGACAGCTTTTCATCCCAATCTGTATGGTGCTTATTCACGAACATTGCCATGTGCTTTGCGAGCGTTCTATTGAGCCTTTCCACCAAACCCCCAGATTGAGGATGCAACGGTGTACTACGAGTGCGGCTACCACCTAGTAATCCGATTACTTCTTTCACCAACTTAGCTTCGAAATGTCGTCCTTGGTCGGTGTGGATTTCGCGTGGGACTCCATATCTGCTGATAACGTGATCCACAAGAGCCTCTGCAACAGTCTGAGCCTCTTGATTCCGAATGGCTACTGCTTCCGGCCACTTCGAGAAGTAGTCCATTACCACCATCACATACCGATTGCCCCGAGAACTTCGAGGAAACGGACCGAGTAAATCGAGCCCCACTCGGTCGAAGGGTGCTCCAACAGCTGCTTGTTGGAGTGGCGCGGGTTTTTGATGGTTGGGGCCTTTGAAATGCCGACAAATCGTGCAGGTCCTACACCAGGCACGTACGTCTGAAGACATACCCAACCAAAAGTAGTTCTGGCGTATCTTTCCCAATGTCTTCCAGTAGCCAAAATGTCCACCCGTTGGATTATCATGACATTGCTTGAGAATGTTCGGAATTTCGGAAGCTGGCACAACCCATTGTAGCCATCGACGTCCTCGTCTACCTTCCCAACGATGAAATAGTTCCCCATCTCCTAAAGGTCCTGAGGTGTTTTTTCCGGAAGCCGGGTTGGACAGGTGGCAGCAGCTTCTATGTTTCAGCGAATGTTTCCAGTCTTTTATTGATCATACTGTTCAGGACCTTTACTGGGCATTGAATGAGAGATACCTAGTGGACGAAGAGCTGAGGGCTGATTCTGGTTGTTGTTGGGTACCTATATATTACCTTGACGTTGTTCCATTACTTGGGCAACATGTTATTTTTGAAGCACACATTGTAAGTTCCAAGGATGGATTTGCTTGTGTGTATGTGGGGGGGGGGGGGGGATGGCGAATCATGGAGTAGTAGCTGATATTTTCTGGTGTGGGGCAAAGTTTCTTGTGTTTTGATAGGGTATCTTTGAGCTCTTCCATTTAAAATGGTGTGGGTGGGACGCGTGCTCCAGGCGGATGTGAGGTAATATTCGTGAAGGCTTAGTGACTCGCTGTAGCACCTCTTTGGAAGCGTCAGGGGAAACCTCGGGATGCACAAAATTGCTGTTGTTAGCATGAGTTCCGTTGAGGCTAGCCAGCAGTGTCCAGGCTGAAAGCTGAATGTTGGGAGAGGTGGTGACAAATAGGCAAAGTTCGTGCCAGCCATTCCTCTTTTCTTGAAGGATGTTTTCCGATTGTTTTAAAACTTCTCTAGTTAAGGTTGCTAGTAGATTTGTCGCCGGTACAATTTAAGAGCAGCTCTTCAAACATTAACAGCATCTCGCAGCAATCATTCTAATATTTATTCGCCTTCGTAAAAGTACATTATGATGGCGTCTTTGGCTGCAACATGTTTGTTGTAAACAAACAGGTGAAATGAAGCTGATAAGGTAAATAATAAGATGGACGGTAATCTGGCATGGATACTGAAAGGATGGAGGTTGGTTGGTTGTTTGTTGGACAGTGAAAAAGTGTGGTGAGTGTTTATGTTGTTTATATCTAGTGGATGTTTTGGAAAAACAAGTTGAGGATTTACTTTTATTGGAGGGGGGGGGGGGGGGGGATGAATGGAGGATTTTGAATTTGTTTATTTTAGGAGTCTGTGTTAGGTTGTTGGTAACCATCTCTTTTATAAAAACTACCACGAATTATATGTTATATTATTATTATGTGTCACTCCAGACTACATCTGTCCTTGGGTACGTGATAAAAATTCCAAATTTCGCCAAAACGTTCGTAATGCCAAACAAAAGGATGAGTTTGAAGATTAGCAATTTTCAAAAATTCTAGGGGGGTTAGATCTGAGGTTTTAAGGGGTCAACAATTGGTAAAAATGGCTAAAATTGATAACAATTGACATTTAAAACTAGGTATTGAAAGTGGCATGGAAGGGCGAGTAAAGACAGGAAAAAACCATAGGGGTCAAATTTGGGTTTTTGGTGGGTCAAAAAGTAGTATTAAGGACTAAAATCAATATTAATTCACGACCACTTCGATGATAAAAATATTTTTCTCAAAAAAGTGGGTCATCTTTGTCTTTTTGGTTTATTATTTTCAATAATGAACCATTGGAATCGAGCATGAAAAAAAAAATTCTTACCCCCCCTCAAAATTTGATGGTTTACGTTTCAAGGTATGTAGAATCCAAAACTGCAATAAAAATATTTCTGTCTGTCCGCCGTACGCCGTACGCCGTACGCCGTACACCGTACGGGCCACTTTTCTTAGTTACCATGAAACAAAATTGATGAAATTCGGGTTATAGGTTCCGTTCGGCGTCTAGTTGGTCCTCAAAGCTCGACGTTACTGTGAGTCATCCCTAAGGGGTTCAAAATAGGGGTTGAAATTTTCAAAACGCCTATACCATTTTTTTACGTAAATATTTTTACGGTTTTAAATAGTTCTTGAACTTGCGAGTTTTTTAAGACCATCCGGAGCGTCGTACGTCCAGCCGTTCGTTCACAGTAAGGCCCCGAAGTTTGCACCGACAGGCATTTTCGACTCCAGTGTGAATGAAATTGTATACAATTCAAACCAAATCTCGTAACCAGAGACGCGCCCACAATAGGAATTTGTGAATACGGCCAATCATTGGTAGGGATCACCTGATTATATTGGCGGAGTATGAAGTCGAGTTGGTTGTTCTGTGATATTATTTCGCTTGAAAAATGATGGCTCTTTTGGAGTTTGTTGGTAGGTAGTGAAACTTGAACAAACGTTGAAGTATTATTGATGGGTAAATTATTACTATGGTAAATCATTACTCAACGGTAAATTATTACACAACGGTTCATTATACCATCTACGTAGAAGGGGCTGGAGTTTTTTGGTAGGTACTTTTGCAACTTTTTTCACTCCTCATCAACAATTTCTTTTCAGAACTTCATTATGTGTGTTTCTTTTTGTTAGGTACTGTTTGTCATCGGCAGAATTATTTTAGCAACATTTAACTCGTGATTTAGGTAGGTACCTAGTAACGAGTACGGGGTTAGGTACTAACCTACGGAGGGTCTGCGATCTACATAATAATATGTATAGAGTAGTACATATCATAATATTATATAGACGGGTTATCTATACATAGAGCTGTGATCTGTAACAGAAGGGTATTCTATACAAAATAATAAACCGTTGTGCAGGGATTTGCAGCGTTTTTGAGGTCAAAATCACGATAAAATTATATAGTTTTATGAAAAGATGGTTTCTAGCTGTATCCTCTTTTTGCACAATAGCACAAATATTTCTTTGAAAATTCACTCATTGGCCGCAACTGTTATTGTACTTGTGATGGATGGAATTTGGCGCACATCCACCACGAGCGGTGTAGAGGGGGGATGTGCCCGGCTCTGGTTAATGGCGGACCTCCACCATGCCCGGGTTCTTTTTGGATGATTTTGCTCGGTTTGGTTGAGGGCGGACCTCCACCATGCCCAGGATCTTTCTGGATGCGTTTGCTCGATTTGGTTAAGGGCGGACCTCCACCATGCCCAGGATCTTTTTGGATGTGTTTGCTCGATTTGGTTAAGGGCGGACCTCCACCATGCCCGAGATCTTTTAGGGCTTATTGCCTGGTTTGGTTAAGGGCGGACCTCCACCATGCCCAGGATCTTTTTGGATATGTTTGCTCGATTTGGTTAAGGGCGGACCTCCACCATGCTCGAGATCTTTTAGGGCTTGTTGCGTGGTTTGGTTAAGGGCGGACCTCCACCATGCCCAGGATCTTTTTGGATATGTTTGCTCGATTTGGTTAAGGGCGGACCTCCACCATGCTCCAGATCTTTTAGGCGAATTTGCTTGATTTGGTTAAGGGCGAACCTCCACCATGCTCAAGATCTTTTAGGTAAGTAGAGAGATTAGGTGAGGAGAGAGAGAGATAAGTCAGCGACTTAAGGAGAGTGTAGAATGGCTAGCAAGGCGAAGGAGGCGAGTATTTATAGGCCTGGAAGCCGTCTCCCTCCATCCTCTAGCTAGTAGATGATGGTGGGGACCCAGGTTGTGCTTCGACTCTCCTGCGTCTTCCGTCCCCACTTCTGCAAGTTTATTTGGCGAGAACTTAAGTTTACAATGTGTATAGGTTGTGGTTCTGGGACGAAGCCACGACAGTACTTATCAGATTTTACTAACTTATTTGCTTTCAGAGAATCAGAACTGAATATTCTTGGCGAGAGAAATGATGTACCCCAATAAGTAGATGTCACTCTGGAATACCTTTTGATGAATCTGGACTTCCTTCACCATTATGTTGGAGTTTATCGCATAGAATTCAGTACCTATACTTCCAATGAAGCATCAACACAACACAACAAATCATGAACCTGAGTAATATCCCAATCCTGGATCAACCAACATGAAACCCTATCTTGGCTCATTCCGGACTTGACAGAGTTCACATTTGATTCTGAGAACTATGCATTAGTCTTTCAGGGGTTTGTGATATAAATACAGCATTGATTGTTTTCTATAAATCTTAACCCCTATTGAAAATTCTTCTTTAGAATTTCAGTTTCTCCCCTGCAGTTGATGAAGGGTTTTTGGTTCGAACTTCTACCCATACGAACACCTGATAATCCCAAAAAAAAATGGAGTGAAGCAAGACCAAACTCGGAAACTAAGAACATGCTAGAAACTACATGACCTAGATAAATAGTTTTGTGTTTGATTCATACCTTCCTATATCATTATTTCACTACTTTGGCTACACTTACAAATTTGATTATTGAGCCGGCGAACTAGTATTGTCTTACATGTTAGAACTACAAATCGATCGCGCCGCGGGAAATGTAGGTACCTAATGAATCGATGAAGTAAACCAAAAACCAGGCACTTCATTGTAAAATGAATGGAATAGGCTCGAATCTTAGGATTCTGCTTAGGGAGAAAAAAAGTGTTGCGGTAGGGGGTGTCTAGGTTTGTGTTCATGATGGTGCATTTATTGTCAAATGAAATCTGGGGGACACCCCCAGACCTCCGGATTATACCAGTTTAGATCAAGGATCAAAGTAAGGAAATATGGAACATGTTTTTTGAATAGGTGCATAATAATAGAAGATAAAATCGTTTCTTTCTTTCTAACTTGTGGTGTGCAGTCTGTGCAGAAGATTCTCTTCTTTCGCATGGGCAGAGCTAGAATCTCGCCAGTGGAGAGGGCCTCGTGGCCTTGACCACTCCCGTGGGGGGGGGGGGGGGTCTTTACGTTTGACAAAATGTTGTGTGGCTATCCTGTGACCAACTCTGCTGTGCTTTCACCATTGATCAGTTCATAGTTCAGTTCCACAGATAGATACAAGCATGGAGGCACAGGTAAGTCGCTTAACAATCCTACTATCATCTGGTAGTAGGACGTGCAGGACACAACACACACTGTTATGGCGGAAGGAAGAATCCTCTTCCCTCTGAGATGACCGAGGAGAGAGGTGGCGCACTCTTGAGAAGGACGGAAAAGGGGGAATCCCATCCTTTTCCGGGGTTTTTCCGTGGGGATGCGAAAAAGGTGAACAGAGTTGGAAAATACGAAAAAGGTGTCTGCTCTCTCTCCTTGGCGGTAGAGTCGATTTGGGGAAGTTTCGTAAAATTCTGCATAAATTCGCCTACTAGGTAGTCTGGAATGAATGCAGGGTACAGTGAGGGGAAAGCACCACGTGTGGTAGGAGAGGAGGTGGGTTGGGTGTCAGGAGTGGGGTAGAGAGAGAACTGCGTGGGCTAGGGGTTTACGGGAGAACGGTTAGGAGTGGAGCCGAGTGCTACACGGACGCGGGCGCTCTCCGGCGCAGCCGGGTTTACCCCCGTAAAAACATGTTACCCTCGTAAAAACATGTTCCATGTTAAAAGGGTCCTGCCCCATCCCAGCCTTATATCTCGAGGGCCACGGCTGCACCCACCCACCTTACAGAGTGCCTGAAATGTTTTTGCCTATTTTTCACCCTGTTTTGTTGTGAACCAAGGTAGCTAATGTAAAATTTCTTGGATCACCATAGTGATTGGTGGATATTTTGGCAGAGCCCTCTCAATACAGGGGCGTTGCGTCCATAAGGCCACTTGGGCCACTGCCCCTGCACCCAGAAACACAAAAAACTCCAAAAAAGAATTCCAACCATTTGTTCAGTTGGCATTCGAATTTCCCTCCGTGTACTGTACCTAGCATTTTTCACAAAGTTCAACAGCGACTCGACAGAGTTCTCTGGCTATGGATATACAATATGTGTTTCCGTCATGTTGGCTCCCTGTAGCTCCAAGGAGCATTTTATCGGAATATAGCTACAGTAATCGATGTCTTGCAATCGAAATCGAAACCTACGCTTCTGAAACTGGCAGGTCCTGGGACCTGGTGTCGCCATGGCAACTGAGAAAAGTGGCCCGTCCGCGCAAGCTCAGTTGAGTAAAAATTTGGTTAGCCACGCCTCTTTTCGGCCCCGCCCCAACATTTCCATCCAAAAATCGTTTGTGTTCACAATTGATTGGATTCTTTCAATTCATCTTGTCATCTCGATACGAGATGCTTGTCCTTCGAACTGTCCTCCCCTAAAAATTGTTATCACCCGCCATTCTATTCCTAAGTCGAGTTTTCAATTTTCTGCTTACGTTTCGAATTTTGTACATAATATGTTCCCATTCGAGTTCCCGTGACAGATTTGGGTTTGTGATAATTAAGTGCGTTGTGTCCTGTCTGTAGTCTTGTGGATTGATCGACGTCAGCATACACAGATAAGTAGGTACCTAGCTTCTAGTCTGATTCTCCATCCAAGTAGGTACTGGCCGGCGGGTCATTACTTCGTTGTATATTAGTCTAGTTCGTTGTTTTTAGTTGTTGTTTAGTTTATTTGCTTCTGTATTTTTGTACCACATGAATTCGGTGGCTAACACTTACAGTAGAAATTTTCGACGTTTTCCTGCGAGGGTCGATAGAGTGATGATTAAAAGTTTAGGAAGAGATAGTAGGCCTTTGCTGAGTATTAGTTAGTATGAAGCCTATAGCCTATAGCCTATGGCTAAAAGTTCTATAAACTTTTAGCTTCTGGTAATCCCGGGTACTGGTCAGAACTATTGTGAACACAGTGCTTACATTCTGACTTGCTAAGAGCTGCGGTTGATTAAAATCCACCCATTTCTCATAAGAAGACTCCACTATTGGAAAACATTTACAGGTATTTTGTAGAAAAAGCTGTTGATTTGTGTTCCGGTTTGGTGGCCCACCATTTTCAGAGCCCACAAACCGCTACTGCTCTCAAATCTATACAATTTTCGAGTAAGCACTTCGAGTAAGCATAGTACTTAACTGATTCATCTTTTCATTAGAAAACCCTACAGGAAAATGATGCGGGTGGTGGTGGCATTGCACCCTTCTCGGTCTGTCTGTAGTCAATTCCTTGTAACGGCTGAGCTCGGAATACACCGATTTTAGATATTAGAACGCTCTGGCCCGCTAGGACACCCCGGTCCTGGTCATTATATCTTGACTTACTTCACGATGCACTGACTTGATTTGATGATGGACAAAATTTTGAATGAGAGACTTTATGTTTGTTATGGAATACAATATGCATCATCGAGTAAGTCATATTTTAGTAACGACTATTAGTAAATTCCCGTAGTAAAGTCCCGTCTGCCACTAAATCCCACCAACCAAACGGCGACAGATTTTTATTATATTTTTTTAGCAGTTCTGAATACACCAATAATTTTTGGTGCATCGTCGAGTACCTAAGTCATATTTTAGTACCGACTAACAAAAATTTCAAGTCACATCTGCCGCCAAGTTCACTCAACAAAATGGTGTCTATTACGTTCCTAGAATCTGCCAGTACAATTTCAGGCATCATCGTAGGCATGCTTTTACCAACTATGTACCTTAAAATTTAAGTCCCGTTTGCATGTCCCACCAACCAATGGAGGCAGACTTATGTTTTCACTATCTATCATTTACCTACCTAGAATATGTAACTGGAATTTCGTGCATCGTCAGATGAGTCAAATTTTGATGATTTTCTGTACACATCAGATGGCTGTCATGTTAAGTAGGTTGGCTGACTTCCCTTTCGATGATTCATCTGACGGATAGATTCGATTTCGATATTCGAAACTTTTCTTCGAGTATGTAGCGTACGACTTTCATACCTAGCTCCCGTACGAGTATTATAAATTACAAGTACTCACGGAATGCATCGCATTTTCGCACGCTATTTTTCACCATTGCTGTCATCAATTTGGTTTATAATTTTCAATAATGATCCTTTGGAATTGAGCATTAAACCAAATTGTTAACCCCCCCAGTTTGATGGTATCCTCTTCTTGAGAAACCATAATTCTCGAATCCAACGCAGATATATGGAACTGTACTTGCCCAATAGGCTCCAGTAGGTTCTCGATTTGTAGGTATTGACCACAGAAAACAGTGATCTACGAAGAACGGGCGTCAATACAAGGAATTAATAAACCGTTATGTAATAATTTTCAGCATTCTTTTCCGTTTCTTATGAGAATTGAATTAGTGAGGTGCAAAGTTATGTAATTACGGGTGAAACACGATTGCAGTAGGAGTTCAGCAGTACCGGTGGGTGGGCTCTGAAAATGGTGGGACACCAAACCAGAACACAAAACCAACAGATTTGTCTACAAAATACACCAAGGCAACATCACCCTTCCCTTTCACTGATTGAATGATATTCAGCAAAGTTTATCTCTTTCGTCGTACATCGACAATTTCTACTGCAAATTAGACACCGAATTCATGTGTTACAAAAATATAGTAAAACTAAAATAAAATAAAACAATGACCCGTCAGCCAGTACCTACTTGAATGGAGAAGCTATTGACTAGAAGCTCAGGGGCGGATCCAGAATTTTTTTCCGGAGGGGGTCACAGGGTAGAACAATATAAAAAATAACAAAATAACCAAACGAACAATACAAACCGAATTTTCAACCTTATGCCTAAACTCGTCCAATTTGTCTACTTACAAAATTAATTGTATTTATTTATAAAATTCATTGTTTATGTAAAAAATATTTTTCAATATCTACTAATCATTTAACTGATAAATGTATTTATTTTCAATTTTCTTCTAAAAAAGTGTCCTAATGTGTTTTCAAACAAATTGGCGCATTTTATGGCAGCGTAGCTAACTTCAGAGTTTGCAAATCAAAACATTGAAACCACAACAATCTATTATTGATCTCAGTGAATTCAGTATCGTTTTTACTGAATTTGTCAGGAAAGAAAACGAGAACGAAACAAAAACAAGATGATAATTAACAAAAATAAGAAGAAATAAACAAGGTGTAATTTTACGGATACACCAAGGTAAATTTATTGACATAATCGTATATAAAGTAACATTGGTAGGACCAAGTGTACGATTATATTCGACTAATTTTGACATTTTTGAACGAATCTTTTTAGATTTTTTATAGTTCTTTTTTGTTTTCAGTTTTTTTAACACTGTCTACCGTTTGTGTAATTAGAAATTACAGTAATTAGTGGCGAGGACATTGGAATTTCAATTTGACGGATGTTTTATGGTAAATATTTACACAGTTGTATACGAAGCAAAATTGAGAAGACCATGTGGCCAAATCAGTTTTTAATTTAAAATTCAAATTGAAATAATGTTTTGTTTATAGAATTTCTCGTAAATATTTATCACTTTTATTTGAGGGGTTCCCCACAAGAACCGAATAAGTCCAAAATTTGCAAACGCCAGAAACAAGCATTTTGTAAAACGCTCTTCTCAGAGGGAAATGCTCCCCGGGCTCCAAAATGTGACTTGTTTTGTTCTTGCTGAAATTTTTTTGAAGTTTAAGTAGCTACCTGCATGAATTTTCCATTGAAGCGTAGCTCTGCCCGGTCGCCCTGAGTTTTTTGTTGACCGTCTCTTTTTTCTCGACCGGTTTCTTCCTTTTCGGCCAACTCACTTCATCACACATTTCGGCGCTTCCGATTCCGAACTTAGGTAGGTATTAATAATCCACCGAACACAAGAAGTCAGATGCACTTCCGAACAACAAGAAGTCAATTGGAACTTATACCAATGTAAACAAATCACAAGTGTTGCTACAAACCAAATACAGAAAAAAATCAGTATTCTATAAAAAGTTTAATCGTAATTATTGTTATATTTTGTTTCCAATGTTTTAAGTTAACAATATGGTAAGTTGAATTTGGTCGTTTGGTTTGTTTCTGGTTTTTTATTTCACAAAAACTGGGTTCGTTTTCGTTTGGTTTTTTTGTTTTCGGGTTTGTGAACAATTCGTTCAGCTCTGCTTTTTGAAATGCAGGTTGATTCTGGGGGGGGGGGTCATGACCCCTGTGACCCCCCCCTTGGATCCGCGCCTGTAGAAGCTAGGTACTTATCTGTGTGTTATGACGCCGATCATTCCACAAACAGCAAACAGGAGAAAACGCATGTAGGTACCACAAATATAAATCTGTCATTGGAACCAGACCGAACGCAAAACACACAAAACTTGAGGCAAAAAACTGAAAACTGACAATGGACTCAACAGAGAAAGCGACTGTGATTCACGAGACAACATCAAAGGGATCGAATCGATTGTGAAAAGGAACGATTTTGAGGTGGAAATCATAATCTGGGGACAGGGCCCAAACTGGGCATGGCAAACAACATTTTTACTCGACTCAGCATGTGAGGACAGGCCACTTTTGTCAGTTGCCATGGCGACACTAGGTCCAAGGACCTGCCTGCCTGTTTCAGGAGCCCAGGTTTCGATTTCGATTGCAGGACATCGATTACTGTCGCTTTATTCCGATAACATGCTTGGTCTATGGAGCTAACATGAAGGAACCACCATGGATTCTCTACTAGAATATTGAATATCCATAGCTGCAAAGTCCTTGTCACATGGGTTTATTATTCTATTGGACATGCCTACAGAAACGTTGGCTGTTTATTTATTGTTTCTTTCATATAAAATAATTTAAATAGCTATTTCTGCTGGTTTCCACCAATTTTGGCCCCCAAAACACGAATTAGGTACGCTCCTTTATTCTTTTTTTCAAATTATCTTTGATCATTGATAGTACCATTTAATCGTCTTGATCCACCTCTTGATACTTTTTCTAGTGTTATTCTACAAATTGATGGTGATTTCAGACGATTTTCCAGGTTTTTGACTTATAAAAAATCAATTTTGGGAGCTGAACATCTGGTACAACCTCAATTTTCCACTCTTTGGTCAAAATCGTCTTCATATTCGGTCTTCTCATCCCCAAAAACATGAAAAACGATACCTCAAAAGCTCATTTAGCGAATTTTCGAAGAAAAGGATGCTATTGTTCTCGGTCCAAAATTTTTAAAACTCGAATTTCCGAAAGATTTTTATACCAAAATCCGTTTCAGACCATCCTGAATTCACTGCCGAAAGACACCAAAAATTATATGTGTATATATATATATATTTATATATATTTATATATATATATATTTATATATATATATTTATATATATATTTATATATATATTTATATATATATTTATATATTTATATATGTATGTGTCATTCCAGACGATAACTCTCGACAGAATTGAGATAAAAAGTTCAAATTTGCACGAAAAATCTGTCTTGGCAATCGACAGGCGAAGTTCGAAGATGGGCAGAATCGGGTCACTCTAAGGGGGAGTTTTGGGGAGTTTTAGGGGGGGAAAATTACCCATAAATTCCCAAAATGAAACAGTCTGACAAGTGACACCTCATTTTAAAGGTTTTTCTACGCTGAACACGATGGTGAAATCAGAATTGCGATATCTCATTCCGTTCTCAAACTGGAGCACTTTGAAGATGAAGGAACGTGGTTATTTCTTGAGATAAAACAGTTTTACATAAAATCAGTTATTTCTTCGAAAATTCGCTCTTATAGCCATGCTGCATGACTGTGGTTTTTTACTAACATGTTGCTAAAACGCAAAAAGTAGGTACCTATTTTTACACACATTTTCACTCATAACACCCCTGGGTATATTCCGATCGGGCTGAAAAGTTTCGGGACACAAATAGGGCCCAAATGGAGCATGTGTGCGAAAGAACGAATTTTTTAGACCAAAAATGAAGCCTGTACACGTGATACGGCGGACGGCGTACGGCGGACGGACATTGCATTTTTTGAATCTACGCACCTTGAAACGGAAAAGAAAAGATTTTGAGGGGGTGTTATAAAAATTTTTTGCTGAGCGAATACATAGGTGTATTATTCACAGAATAATAAACCAAAATGCTAGGCACAGTGTAGGGAGGGAAATTCAAATTCCAGCTGAATAATGGTAGGAGTTTTTTTTTTTACCTCCTTGTGTTTTTGGGTGCCTGGAGTTACACCCCTGAGTTACGGAACACGATTGCGGAACGCTATCCTCATGCTTATTTATTGTTGTACATAATAAGCACTTGAAGCGGGTTTCTGTTACGTAACAAATGAGGTTTCCTTGTTTCTCCATTGGAAAAACGCGTCAGCTACTATATTTATAGTCAGCTCCACTCTCCCTGGCTGACAGCGTGGAACTATCGAACTACTCAAGATACAGAACTCATTTCTCGCTTTTACTCCACAGCCTACCCCAGTTCCACAATCACGTTGCAGCCAACAGCAGGACCTTATCATCTACTTTCTTTAGAGCTTGTTTCACTCATTCTAAACCAATGAAAGTTGTTGCTTCCGCTCATTCGACACAACTGTTATGTATTTTATGTAAATAAATAGAAAGAAAGATGTAAATGAATGTATTTGAAGACGTAAGCGCAACAAAAGTTGATCAAGCTCATAAAAGAATCCCGTTCTTCTTATCTGATACATAGTATCTCGCGGCGCCGCTAGGGCGACAGTAGTAGCGGCCAATTCGAATACAAAATACTTAATAGGTATATCACATTTTTCCCTCCTTGTAAAATTCAGTCTTGAAATTAAATAATAAATTATGTAACTTTCTCCTCTGTGATAACATAAGCGACACTTCCTTAACTGTAAAAAAGTCACTTGTTTTATTACTTTTTTAAAATCTTTTTAGCACTTTTCAATTAAACGCTCTACCACTTTCTTCTGTCTCTGGGACCTACGAAGGGTTTGTTCAAGGGGGCCAATAGCCGTTTCTTCCTGTTTATCCCTGATGACTGGTATACTGCTGCGACGTTGACCCATGCTTGCTCGCCGGGGAGAGGATGGTGGCGGCGGCTGCTGGGTTTGCAGAGACGGTCTTGGTGTTGGTGGGACTAGTCCGACGTTGTCATCTGGGCCTGAAAGTTCAACAGGTGTTACTGCCTCCCTTGGGTGTACTTGACTGTGGGAATCCCGTTGAACATGACTGCTTATGCCCGTTCCTTGGGGATTGATGAGGGTGGTAGCCGGTGATTCGACTGGTTTGCTCCGTTCTAATAGCGCATCACCACAGGGACGGATCTGGTCAGCATGCCTTTTTAGCAGCTGTCTATCAACCTGCACAGTGTAATGCAGATCCCCGTCCTTGCTCAAGACCTTTCCGAAGGCCCACTTTTTACTTGGCGATGAATAAGTGCGTACTGCAACTGTCTGTCCTTCTTGGAAGTGGCGATCTATTGTACTAATTCGCGTCTTTCGTAGGCGCTCTTCGACATCCTTGATCGGATCTGGGCGAAGTATATCAAGCTTGGTCCGGATCTGCCGGTTCAAGAACCTTTTAGCTGGTGACTCTCCGGTCGTGATGTTTGGCGCTCTTCGGTACGAGAATAAAAAGGTATTCAGGCGGTGCTGGAGGCTTCCTGGCAGGTCCTTCATAGATTTCAGGGCCTGTTTCAGAGTGTAAACATAACGTTCTGCTTGGCCATTTGATGCAGGTTTAAAAGGTGCACAGGTGATATGCTTTATGCTGTAGAGTTCAAGGAATTTCTGAAATTCAGTGCTGGTGAATGCACTGCCGTTGTCCGACACTAGCACCCGAGGGAGACCATACCTTGAGAACAGGGACTCCAGGACTGCGGTGGCGGCACTGGTGCTTGTGGAGGATACGATGAAGGCTTCCAGCCACTTTGAATGAGCGTCGACAATTACAAAGAATAAATGTCCCATGTACGCAGCAAAGTCCACGTGAATGCGCTCCCATGCATGTGCTGGATATACCCAGAAGTGGGTAGTTCCCTTCCTTGCTTCCTTTTGGTTTGATGCACAATCAGGACAGTCTCTACAGAGTTCTTCGATGCTCTTGTCCACATTTTTCCAGTACACTGTGGATCTAGCCAGAGCTTTCATCTTTACCACGCCAATATGCCCCACATGTAGCTCGTCAAGCACTCTTCTTTGAAGCACCTTTGGTACACAGATTCTGATCCCAAAGAATATGCATCCACTCTGCAGAGAGTACTCATAACAATTTGCACCTACAGGAATACCTATGCGCAATTTTTGGTACAGTTCCTTTAACTCCTCGTCTTCAACAGTGGCCTTCTGCATTTCTCTGACAGAGATTGGCATTTGACTCATTTGCTCCAAGTTGAAAACGGACATTTCGTCTGCGATAGTAAACAACTCATCTGATGTAATTGGTAACCTGGAAAGCATGTCGGCATTACCATGCTCTTCGGACTTTCTGTAAATAATGTCGAAGTCAAACATTTGAAGAAACAGCGCGTAGTGTAGTAGCCTGTTTATACTGTGGATTGGAAGTTTTTTTTTCTTGTCAAAGATATGTAGCAAAGGTCGATGATCAGTTACCAGACGGAATTTACGACCAAATAGGAAAACATAAAACTTCTCCACGCCCCAACGTATCGCCAGTGCCTCCTTGTCAATTTGTGAATAATTTCTTTCACTTTTTGACAGTGTCCTTGAGGCAAAAGCGATCGGTCTCTCTTCATTGTTGATTATGTGGGATAGGCAAGCACCCAGCCCAACAGCAGATGCGTCTGTGGCCAACACTAATGGAAGCTTGGGGTCGTAGTGTACTAAAACCCTTGGGGAAGAGATTTCAGCCTTGATTTGTGTGAACGCCTCTTCATGTATTTCTCCCCAATTGAATTCAGCGTCATGTCGTGTCAGGGCGTACAGAGGTTCTGCAATCGTGCTTAGATGAGGGCAGAATCGAGCGTAAAACGTCACCAATCCTAAGAAAGACTTGGTGTCTCTGCTGTCCTTAGGTGTAGGGCACTCCTTGATGGCCCTAACTTTATCCTCAGTCTTCTTTATTCCATTCTTGCAAATCGTGTACCCCAGGAATCTGACTTCTTCCTGTAAGAATGAACACTTTTCTTTGTTCAAGTGAATACCATGGTCTTGTAGCACTGCAAATAATTTTTCTAAACGCCCAATATGGTCACCATCATCCTTAGCCGTTACAATTATGTCATCATGTACAACCACTACTCCGGGTAAGTTTTGTACCACACTTTCTATGTAGCGTTGCCAAACTACTGGCGCAGGACTGACCCCATACGGAAGACGATGTACATTGTATAGGCCCTTGTGGGTATTTATAGTCAAGATTTTTGCACTCGGCTCACCAACTGGTAAGTGGAGGAAGGCTGTGGTGACGTCACAAGTCGAGAAGGACTTCCCCCCATTCAGTTTTGCGAAAACCTCTTCATACCCTGGGAAAGGGTGTTGAGGAACCAGGACTTGTGGATTCACCGTTTGGCTGTAGTCGTGGCAGAGCCTTATGTCCCCGTTAGCTTTGGGTACGGGTACCACTGGACTTGCCCATTCGGAAAACGTAGTTTTACTTATAATGCCTGCTTGCTCCAGCCTCTCAAGCTCCTTTTCCACTCGAGGCAGTAATGTAAAGGCTACTGGCCGTACTCGTGGGAAGACCGGCTTGGCTCCCTCCTTCATTTCAATGTTGTACACGTAGTTTTTTACGGGGTTCACATCTTTCCCAAAAACTTTGCTGTGTTTTACTAGCAAATCCTGCAATTGATGATTGTAAGAACTTTTCAGTCTATGTATGGAGTCAGGTAAGATACCAAGCTCCCTAATCCAATCTCACCCCATAATTGAAGAGAGTCGTTCTTTCACAACGTAAAGTTTGAGTGGTTTCTGGGTATCTCGGTATGCTACAATGACTGAGGCGACTCCCACTGGCTGAATGATATCATGGATGTAGGTCTTGAACCGAGTGTTTGTAGGTAACAATTCACCGGTACCTCGACTGGGCAAGGTATTGAATACCTCTTCATTTACAATTGTGGCAGCAGATCCAGTATCCAGTTCTATGGACAGCTTTTGTCCATTTACTTGTAGAGAAACCATGATCGGTGGTTGGCCCCTGTGGCGCTCTAGAGTAGATTGGTAACGGTTCATCATCAGATTCGCATTCACTGTCCGACAGAAATTCTTTGACCGACTTCTGCTTCTTTAGAAAACAAACCTCCTCTACATGGTTGTCCTTTTTACAAAAGGTGCATGAGAGATTTTTTTCTATGCACTGACTGGCAAAATGCCCATATTTGGCGCACCTCAGACATTGGAGTTTATTCTTATAACAGCTACCTGATTTTTTCTTATTATATTTATTGCTGAGCTGAGGCCTCCGGTTTTCACGTTTGCCCGCCGCCTGCTGAGGACTTATTTTATTCACAAAAGGCGCCTCAGTGTTCAAAATTTCACTTGTACCCATCTCAGCTCGTTCCATAGCTTGGGCTATTTGCAATGTGTCTGTCAAAGCTATATTGTCTTTTTCTAATAGCTTATCTAATACACTTTTAGATCGTAAGCCGCTAACAAAAACGTCCCGCAGCATAGTATTAAGCATTGTAGAGGGGTACTGACAGGGCCCAGCTAGTCTGCGTAATTCTGCCATGTATACAAGCAGCGACTCACCTTCATTTTGCTTCCTATTCAAAAAAACATATCTGGATGGAATGATGAGTGGTGGGGGTTGCAGATGATCTTCTAGGACCTTGCACAATTCAGAAAAGGTTTTAGAGGTGTATTCATCTGGGTAGAGTAGATTTTTTAGGAGTGTGAACAGCTTGGCCCCGATCGATGACACAAAACAAGGTACTTTCTTCTCCTCGGGAATGCTTTGCAGTTCGAAATATGCCTTCATTCGTTGAACGTAAGTTTTAAAATCCTCGACTGACTCATCGTGTTTGTCAAACGAAACTCCCGAAACGCCTACCTTTCCACTGGAGTTCCCAGCCGTGATCCTACCGATCGTTTCCTGCTGTACCTTAACGACTCCCACCAGTTCTTTGAACATATCTTTCAACTCTTGTATTGAATGTCCATCGCCCTCCTTTTCCTCGGTTCTCTTCGATCCTGCCGCCGTTGCCATCACAGCTTATCGGAATGTACCTAGACCTAGACAATCGCAATAACTCAAGTGGGAACAACCCGATTCACGTCACTTTCCTATTATCACACACAATTAATTGCTCAAGCGTAGCGTCGATTTACCAACCGACTGCGTCAATGTTATGTATTTTATGTAAATAAATAGAAAGAAAGATGTAAATGAATGTATTTGAAGACGTAAGCGCAACAAAAGTTGATCAAGCTCATAAAAGAATCCCGTTCTTCTTATCTGATACATAGTATCTCGCGGCGCCGCTAGGGCGACAGTAGTAGCGGCCAATTCGAATACAAAATAATAGGTATATCACAACAACGACCATATTTAATGATTACCCCACTTACCTTGAACCCACAAGGGGACGAGGCAATGAGTAGCCAAGTAAGAGGGAAATGATCAGATTGAATTCAGATCCTCTCGTTGGAGGACAGCTGATCTCATCCGCGATGCTGGCAGGGCAGTCGGACGAAAAGCCCCAGCCTGAAATGGCTGTTTACTTTACTTTACTATTTACCAGGAGCGTAGCGTGCCTCTGGTGACGGGGGTACCGCAATAAATTCCACCCCCCCCCCCCCCAACATTCACACTTCCTCACACACTCTAAAAATGTAAATGTGAAGCAGTTCTTAGCAAGCTGTTTGTCAAAGGAATTTTATGATATTATTGATCTTCCAAATTCATTAGAAATAATTCATAACATTCCCTTGCAAACAAAATAAAAGGTTTTTCGAACTACAGCCTGATAACCATTGGTACCTATTGTATGTTTCAACAGTGAAATGCCGAGTGTACTCACGGTTACGTTCCTTCACAACTCTCTTGAAATCATGCATCAGATGATGTCGTTCTTTTCGCTAAAACTACGAGAACTAAACGAACGCCGAACCACGGAACAATTAACGCAACAACTATCCATTTTAGGAGGAGACTAGGACACTAGGAAAGATTCGAATTCAAACAACTAAACCTGAAATTAGGAACAATTATTGTGAAAACTACAAGTAATAAAATTATGAGAAAACAGGCCGTCGTAAGAATAGCTTCCGAAAAGCAAAATGGATGACAGTGACAAGTTGTCAAAGTTTTTTTCTCGAGTTTTTAATTGATAGCTACAATCGATCCATACGCCAGTATCCCTCGTCACCAAGAATTGGATACGCTGGATATTTGCGCTAGCCCAACTTACTAACACAGTCTCCTGAAGATGTGTAAGACACTCACTCACACACGCAAACACACTCACACAGACGATGTAGAGACACACACACATCGGATTCTGGGCCTCCGCAGGACTGGTAGCGGTACCCCAGCGACCTTGAGATTTCAAATATTCGAAACCTGCCGAAAACCATATGATTCTAATCGACTAATCGATACTTGGCTGTTTTTCGTCCATGACTGGCAGACATGGAGGTTGGAGGATGGTTCATGGAGGGAGAGTCATGGAGGATGGAGTTATGAGTGGACAATTCAAATTGCTACCTACCTACGGAATGTAATTTTTTTCATTTTTCGAGTAGGGTAGCGCCGGTACCCCTGACGCTACGCGCCTGCTATTTACCATGAGGAAATGAACGCCCAACTGTCATTGCAGTCGAAAGACAATGAGAATTTTCATAAACTCCACGAAGAGAGAAATGAAAACATGTCAAAACACAATTTCGAGTGCAGATGACGGGATCAGAGAGGGAACGAGCGATCAAGGGGCTCTCAAACAGATCTCAGAGGGTGTCACTGAAACAGGACAATGTGGCACCGCTGAAAGAATGATTTTTAACAGCTCATTTCTTCAGTTTTGTCCACCGAAATTCACGATTTGGAACACTGTGCGCCAGAATTAACACAGACCACCGCAAGACATTTCCTGAAGTACCGTCACAACATTCGGAACCACCTGGCCATAGAAAACAGCGATCTACGCATAAAGGGGATCTATAAAGGTAAACTATAAACAGTTGTGTGATAATTTGCAGCGTTTTTATTTACTTGCTAATATATTGTATCTCCCTCTATTTCCCACTAATAAGATATTGGGGAGAATTGGGACAGTCAAAATTTATCAAAAGTACTTTGCAGCAGTCCCAATACACGCCTGGGTATCCCTACTATATTATAAAAACGGATCTCTGTCTGTCTGTGTGTGTGTGATTCTATGCACGGCCAAACGGCTCGACGGATATCGACCAAATTTGGCACGAATACCCAGTAGGCTCCCAAGTTGTGCAACGTCGCATTTTTAATTCCCTGACCATAGCGGAACTATGGTCGACCATGGTCAACTTCGTTATTTGATCGGTAACCCCTATTTTTTATCGCCTATTCGTAATCTACGTGAAATTCTATGTACGATCGACCCTTCGGACTACCCCCGCGGTCGACCATAGCGCATCCATGGGCCCCTCCATGGTCGAATCCCGAATTGCTTTTCACGGCCGAACGGCTCGACGGATATCGACCAAATTTGGCACGAATATCCGGTAGCCTCCCAAGTTGAACGTAGGCGCATTTTTGATTCCCTGACCATAGCGGAACTATGGTCGACCATGGTCAACTCCTGAATGGCTTGACGGATATCGACCAAATTTGGCACGAATATCCAGTAGGCTCCCAAGTTGTGCAACGTCGCATTTTTAATTCCCTGACCATAGCGGAACTATGGTCGACCATGGTCAACTCCTGAATGGCTTGACGGATATCGACCAAATTTGGCACGAATATCCAGTAGGCTCCCAAGTTGTGCAACGTCGCATTTTTAATTCCCTGACCATAGCGGAACTATGGTCGACCATGGTCAACTCCGTAATGGCTTGACGGATATCGACCAAATTTGGCACGAATATCCAGTACGCTCCCAAGTTGTGCAACGTCGCATTTTTAATTACCTGACCATAGCGGAACTATGGTCGACCATGGTCAACTCCTGAATGGCTTGACGGATATCGACCAAATTTGGCATGAATATCCAGTAGGCTCCCAAGTTGTGCAACGTCGCATTTTTAATTCCCTGACCATAGCGGAACTATGGTCGACCATGGTCAACTCCTGAATGGCTTGACGGATATCGACCAAATTTGGCATGAATATCCAGTAGGCTCCCAAGTTGTGCAACGTCGCATTTTTAATTCCCTGACCATAGCGGAACTATGGTCGACCATGGTCAACTTCGTTAATTGAAATGGTAACCCTTATTTTTTATCGCGTATTCGAAATCTACGTGAACTTCTATCTACGATCGACCCTTCGGACTACCCCCGCGGTCGACCTTAGCGCATCCATGGGCCCCTCCATGGTCGAATCCCGAATTGCTCAACGGATATCGACCAAATTTGGCAGCAATATCCGGTAGCCTCCCAAGTTGAACGTAGGCGCATTTTTAATTCCCTGACCATAGCGGAAATATGGTCGACCATGGTCAACTCCTGAATGGCTTGACGGATTTTGATAAAATTGGGCACAAATACCCGGTAGGGTATGGGATTTTTCCGTCGTTTGTTGGTTCCACGATACTGCGTACAGCGAATCTCGGATAGCGAGCGAAGCGAGCGGTCAGGCTAGTAATATAATATATACTACTCGCCGAAACTGGCCGCAACGTCCTTAACAATTTTTGATCGGGTGATTGGTTGGTGGGAAAGAATCCTCAGAATGCCTGAAGGTTTTTTATTTTATTTTTTTAATTCATTTTATAATTTAGCTATTCACTGCCTTCGTAGTAGTTAATTATAATTAACGACTCTTGCTGTTCCCCCACTTAGATCATTCCGAGCCATACAATTCAAGTACTTCAACGATGTTGTTCACATTTTAATTTCTTATTCATGTAACTCTTTCTCCTTATACCTAGCTAAGTAATAGTCGCGGCGACTTGAAAAATTAATAAACAATTAATCAAGATTTTTTTTCTCGGAAGAGCATGAGGTAGGTACCACTCCAAAATTTTCTTCATAATAATTATCTTCATTTCTTTCTATTTATCTGATAAAACCTTCGCATCCATTACACAATAAAACATTGCAACTCCAAAAGTTGTCTACTTTAATTATGCATGTAGTGGTTTGTAATTAGTCACTAGTTGTTATTCGCTCACATTCTTTTCACAAGTTACGAGTCGCTTATTTGCGATTTGAGGAGGTCACTGAAAAGGTGTGAGGTGAGATACGTCCTCAAAAACTAAGGTGTGAGGCGCGATATATGTCCTCAAAAACTAAGGTGTAATGCGTTAAGTTAAAGTTAAAGTTTAAGTTTATGTAAACGACGTTCCGTCGTTTTTCAGTCAACTCATGGATTACGCAGTAGGTATGTACTCAAAGATCGTTTTATTTCTTGACAAAAGCGTTTAGTAGAACGTTATTTTCATTCCCAGGCTTCACAAACAAACTTGTAATTCTTCTTCTCGTAATGAAATTTTAGATCCATCGTCATTTCGGGGATTCTCACAATCAATGCTTTCCTTCTAAAACCAAAAACTAAACTGAATAGGTATGAACAAAATAAATCCATACATAAAGTATGTATAATAAAACATGTAGGTGCTTCTGGGAATGTTGACGCTTCCTGGGCTATGATACTTCCTGGCCCGTTGGCTCGAATCAGGGCGAAGTGCAAGAAGCTAGGAGCAGGTGCATTTTGCCACCTGATAGCGTCACAAAAGTGCAGGGTCGCCTCATTTCGTGTCTGTGCAAAGGGGGAAGGGCACAAGTAATCCAGGGAAGTCGTTCCAAAAAAGAGTTCGACCTGCCTGAACAAGAAAACTCTTCATGTCAAGAAGTGGGGCAACCGCCAACAAAAGATGACGTGTGTCATTGGCTCAATTGGACCAGCCTGGTCCATCAAAGATATTTAAAGAATACCTTTCCTCACAATACTATACGTACATATAAGGAGCAATTACGTAATAATAAATATATTTTAACAATTATCTATTTCCATGATAAATAGTGCACATTCTGCTCACCTTGCTAATATTTGCTTGCTTACCTCGTTAAATTTGAACAGCTGTATCTGGGGAACGATTAGACCTTCATAGACCAAATTCGTCTCGTTTTGTTGCAAATTTATTCTACATTAACAAATTACAAGTGACTTTCGCTGTCAAATGGGTGCTTGGGGGTCGCAATTGACCAAAACTGGAAGTGCAAAACCTCCCTTTTTCGAAGCAAAAGTTTAAACATGTGCGTAAGGTGGGGCGAATCGGGTCAGTGGGGTGAATAGGGTCAATTTTCGGGGAAATTACAAAAATCGAAAAATATCGGCAACGGACAAAGATATCGAGATGATCCAAACGGCATTCGATTCCTTAGGTATCGATGCGTCAATTTATCGATTAGCTAACGATCTACTGTCCGCCATGGGTGCTACCCGGCTATGAAAATGGCGATGCCTAAATCAGCTGTTTTACAATAGCCCACAAACTTTGTTCACCCCGCCAACTGTGTGAAGGTTGGCAGCCTATCCTTGTGATAACACAACCCTGAACTTGTTCAGATAATTCCCTCCGAATTTGACAGCAGTGGCATTAACCTTTCGATTTCTTTTGATTTTTTTTCGCCGGGAGGCAGTTTTGGGGCAAAAGTGGGACGAATCGGGTCAGCAACTTTTTGTTTGTCTGAGGAGTGATGGTGCGTGACTATAAACCAACAAAGCTTCAACGAGGACACTACCACTTCATGGTTGATGCCACTCATTTGGAGTGATTTGGAGCTTCCCAATAGTCTCAATCAAGTTTTAACTTGATTCTTCATTGTGATTTTTAATTGATTCAATCATTCTTGATTCTTCATTGTGATTTTTAATTGATTCAATCATTCTTGATTCTTCATTGTGATTTTTTTAAACTTGATTCTTCATTGTGATTTTTAATTATAGTGCCTTCAGTCAGTTAATTTTATGAGTCAGTTTTTTTCTAATTCTTCTAGTTCCTTCCAATTTTCGAGCTTAGACATTCCTCGATTGTGATAATTTATTTGGTTTAGAATAATGTTCAGTCATGGTTAATGTTTACCTACTCAATATATCAGTCATTTCACGTGATAAATAGCATTTAAACACTGAATAAATACTGAATAAATATTTATTCCAGTTTTTATAAATAAACAAGTTATTGAGAAATTCGCTTTTTTGTTGTACAGCCCGAAAAAATTGTGAAAAAAAATACTGGTGGTTTTGGAAAACTTTTTTTTTTAAGATTCGTGACCCATTTGGTCCACGCTAGTGTTGAATAGGAGATATTCAATTTTTTGCTTGAAAAACCTATGGGTGACCCTATTCACCTCACCAGGTGGACCAATCGGGTCAGGGCCCTTTTTGAACCATAGCACTTTCCCTGTGATAGTATTACATTATTTGACCGTGATAATGAAAACTAGAAGCAGGGAACTGTGTATTGCCGTTGGAATCAAATCTCTATCTCAAACAGGGAAAAAACTACAAACGTTGAAAGTTGAAAAGTGACCCTATTCGCCCCACAAGTCTAGGTCTACAGGTCTACAAAGACCAAATTAGTTTAATTTGTTTGCAAATTCAGTCAACTTTAAAAATGAACAAAGTAACGTTTGCCGTAACATTTCTATTGAAAGTTTTCGAGCTACGGCGTTCTGAAAATGTCAACCCCTATTTTTCACCTCTTAGAAATGGTTGACAGTAACGCCTAGCTTCGAGAGACCCCAAACGGGACCCACAAAGCAAATTTAATTAATTTTGGTTCATGGTAACTAAGAAAAGTGCGGAGTACGGCGGGCGGACAGAGATTTTTGGTTTATTATTTTCAAACGCTGCAAATTATTACATAACAGTTTATTGTTTACCTGTATAGATTCTTCTTTTGCGTAGATCATGTTGACGAAGCTTTTCGGTGCAAATGAACGGCTGGTCGTAAACTGCTCCGGTGGTCTCAAAGGTCAATTTAAAAACGTAGGTACCTACCTACTCGTTTATTGAACGTTTTCGAGCTACGACGTTCTGAATATTTCGACCCCTATTTTTCACCCCTTAGGGATGACTGACAGTAACGCCGAGCATCGCTGACCAACTAGACCCCAAACGGGACCAAAAAACCAAATTCAATTAATTTTGGTTCATGGTAACTAAGGGAAGTGCGGCGTACGGCGGACGGACAGAATTTGTTAAATTCCATTTTCGGATTCTACGTACCTTGAACCGGAGACCATCAAATTTTGTTGGTGGGGGGGGGGGGGGGTTATAACATTGTTTTTTCATGGTCGATTCCAAAGGTTGATATTGAAAATGATAAACCGAAACTCATCTCTGTAATCCGTACGATGTTATGTTACCAATACATCAATGATACCCACATAAATTCCAACCATCAATAACTAAATTACCTTATAACCGTACAATAATAGCTGTTTTTTTAAATCATTACAAAAATATATTTTCTATATTCATACCTATCACTGATGTTTTTACTACATCACTTGCATTGCAACACTGGAGTTACTGAGGTCTGTGAATTAGTTTCCCAGGGTTCCGCTGTTTGCGGAATTGGAAGTAAGTTAGTCACAAATATTTCTTCATCTTTAATTTAATTAATACTGGATTAAGTATTTTTCAATGTTTTCAAACATGAATAAATGATGTTATCATCTAAAAAAAAAAAAAAAAAATACTGGATGAACCAGAGGAGCATAAAATGTTTAGACCGGACTGTATGGCTTGGTGGAGAAAAGTCATAACCTTCCTAAGGGTTTACCGCATGGTTTTTAATTTCACTTTCAGTTGCAAGACGGCATGGAACAAAAGAGTTTCTTTCTGTATGTAATAAAGAAAGTACGCTGCACTTTCTTTAGTTACCACCCCAAAATTAATAAAATTTGGTTTGTGAATCCCATTTGGAGTCTAGCTGGTCCACGGAGCTCGGCGTCAGTCATTATTTGGGCTGAAATCTTCGAAACGCTGTAGCTCGTCAACTTTCGAAACAAGAATTGTTTTTAAAGCCGTTTTTAAATTTATTAAACTTCAGGCATTTTCTAGACCACCTGGAATATTGTACGGCCATACTTTCGTTCGCAGTATCCACGCCGGATATTATTGCTAGGAAACAGATGATTATAAGCAGGCAAATTATTATAAGTATTTTTTAAATTATTATTATTAGTTATTATTATTACATTATCGAATTATTCGGCTCTGGTGGCATTTTTGTCGTGTCTGTGTGTGTATGTACATGTGGGTGTACGTGCGTTGGTAGGTAGTTACCCACCGCAAAAAACCACCCCCACTGATACAGGGTCTTATGCTAAAAGGAATTATGTGGTCTCCGCAGAAGGGATATATGTACAAGAAAATAATAAGTCGTTGTACAGTAATTTGCAGGGTTTTTTAACATGGCGCATTGAGCTAGTTGGAATATCGTAGGTACCTCAAGTGCTATAATTTTTCACGGTATTTATTTTTATCAAAACCTGTTTAGACTCGTGTTGATACCCCTTCTTAATGGTATATCTGTGAACAGCGCGAAAACATCAATAAAATACTAATGCCGCACTGTATACATTTCATATTGTTAGGACGGTCTGGTACTGCTAAATGCTGGCCGGAATTTAGCCACCGACGAAATTCTCGTTGAGCTGCTACCACTGATTTCCATATATTATCGTTATACATAAACGTGAGTTGGCCAATCACCAACGGCTCTGTCCATCTGAAATAACAAACCATCAGGAACGCACCACTCATCCACTCATTTATTAGCGTTCATTGTTATACGAATAACATTTTTCTGCTTACCACATCATCCAACTTGCGACAGACGTCATCAAGATCAACTTCACCCTCAGGACACTCTTAATCACCTTAACGATTATCAATACTGCTGTCATATTTTTTATGTCGATGGCGTTTATGGTGGCGCTGCTTAGCCTCAACAACAACCGATACGAGTAGGAAGGGCAACAGCACCAAGACGCCCTTCATGTTGAGTTGCTACCCGAGAATAAATTATGCACGACTAACTGAATCACGCATCCGATGCATAGATTTTTATTAGTGGAAGGCAAATTTACCCATTTTGTGCCTATTTGAAATTCCAGCCATGCAGCAAACGTTAGAAATAACGTACACATTTACCTTTTCCACGATTTTGTCGAATGATGTAAACACAAACACTTCTATTATTCGATTCTGTTGTTCGCTTCTGTTCGAATCACTATTGTTGACGTGGTACTCTATTACTGGTACAAACACACATGTACCTAATAGTTAATAATAACATAGTTAACATTTTTAACTATACCTACCTATAAATCCTATACGTGGTACAATCGTAGTTATATTCAAATCGACCTCTAAAGCGACCATGAACAATGTTTACATGACAGAATGAGTAGTCCCCCCCCCCCCCCTCCACCAAACAATCTCCTGTAAATTGGCCCCCAGGACTTCTCCGGTGTTGATTTTTCGTACACCCATGCTAGAGGGGCCCATGAGAACGTGTACCTAACTTCAACCCTCTGCACCATCAGGTGCCGGAGTTATGTTTCAAAATCGGAATTATTTTCGAATCCTAGTTTTAGCGAATTTTCGAAGAAAAGGAAGCTATTGTTCTCGGTCCAAAATTTTTAAAACTCGAATTTCCGAAAGATTTTTATACCAAAATCCGTTTCAGACCATCCTGAATTCACTACCGAAAGACACCAAAAATTATATGTATATATATATATATATATATATATTTATATATTTATATATGTATGTGTCATTCCAGACGATAACTCTCGAAAGAATTGAGATAAAAAGTTCAAATTTGCACGAAAAATCTGTCTTGGCAATCGACAGGCTAAGTTCGTAGATGGGCAGAATCGGGTCACTCTAAGGGGGAGTTTTAGGGGGGAAAAATTGCCCAAAAATTCCCAAAATGAAACAGTCTGACAAGTGACACCTCATTTTAAAGGTTTTTGTACACTGAACACGATGGTGAAATCAGAATTGCGATATCTCATTCCGTTCTCAAACTGGAGCACTTTGAAGATGAAGGAACGTGGTTATTTCTTGAGATAAAACAGTTTTACATAAAATCAGTTATTTCTTCGAAAATTCGCTCTTATAGCCATGCTGCATGACTGTGGTTTTTTTTTCTACTTCGTTCTTCTTGTTGCACTTCTTTGACAGGAATCCTCACAGGCATAACGGATCGAGCTGAAATTTTGCACACACATTCGTTATGCTCCAGGGAAGTCCCCCCCCCCCCCCATTGTACACCATTTGTGTGGCGGGGGGGGGGGGGGGGGTTCAGTTTCTAGGATCAGATTGTTAGAGAGGGTTTTAAGAGCTGAAATTTGGTGCACTTGTTCCTCCCCCATCACCAAGGCAAAAAGCCCCCGCCGAACAGCGTTGAAAGAAATTTCACGTTATGGGGGAGGGGGTGGGATGAACAGGTTTCTACACACATATCCAACAAAGCTGGAAGGAAAAGGTTTCTATAATATGCACATCCAGGAACGAGGTGCGAAGCACCGAGCTTGCTATTTTGCCGACAAAATGGATATGAATCGTTTGTGCGGCGGAGGTTTTTTTTTACAACAGGTAGGTAGGTACGTACCTAAACATTTTCTCAGTAGGTACCTACTTACTCAGTACCTTCTTAATACCTATTCAGTGCTACCAGCCTAATTAGTACAGGCATCATAATAAACTCATTCTGGATATCCTACATTTTACTCATCAGTATACTAAGAGGAGTAAATTGTACTATTTATCTGTATATCCAGCATAGCCTCAAATGAAAAATTCATATACAATATATGACCATTAATTATAGTCCTCAGAAAGACTATAGTGGAAATCTATTCCTATTCCTAGAAGAAAAAATAATGATTAAAAATAATTATTTAAGAATAGAAATATAGTTACCAAAAATTGCTGAAAATGGGAGGAAGGGGGGGGGGGGGGGAATAAACAAAAGGCACTTCCTTAGAGCACAAAAAAAAATGTGTGTGCTAAATTTCAGCTCGATCCGTTATGTCTGTGAGGCTATAGGCTCTTCAAAGAACAACGACAAGAAGAATTAGAAAAATGTGTGAAAATAGTGATTTTCAAACTTCCATAACACTGGCACTTGATCGTCCCGAGGGCTGAAATTTGGTACACGTCCTCCGGAGCCATTCGAGCATGGGTGTACGAAAACTGGACACCGGGGACCCCCAGGGGGCCTAGTTGTGGGGGAGGGGGAGGTAAAAATCCCTCCTTGTGGTGTAAAATGTGTCTCGGTCTATGGGTCTATGGGGTCTTGTAGGTGCCTTTGAATCGATAACCAAATAACCGATACATTGCCGGTTAGTTGGCGTTCGCATAACTAGCTTACCTAGCTCATACAAAAACCTATTAAACGACTATACCGGCTGATTTTTTTCGGGAATTGGGTTTATTCAGACGCCATTAGGTCAACCAAGATACAATTTCGCACAATTTTTTCATCAAAATCGACCAAAAATAAGGCCCTCCGGGTAAAAAAGAGGGTCAGAATAATTGTTCACGACCCTCCCCCTCCCACCAAAGAAGTATTGTCGCTTGGGAGGTATTTTCGTTCAACTGAGCGTCGAACTTGTTTAGAAACCCCCAAAACAAACAGCAATGATTCAACAATGGTAGGTAGGTTGGTAATCCAAAAAATCTTGACAACTAAAAGAAATTTGTTTTTGGCAAATTGGGATTTTGGTTTAGTAATTCGATAAAAATTTGACTGCACCAGATACACAGAGAGACAAACACAAGTTACGATATATGATATGAGACAATATATTGATATGGTATATTGAGTGATATGATATATTGAGACAATATATTGATATGATAATTGAGTGATATGATATATTGAGACAATATATTGATATGATATGTTGAGTGATATGATATTATATTGGGACAATATATTGATATGAGACAATATTTATATTGATATGATATAATATGAGACAATAGATTGATATGATATAATTGATATGATATATTGATATGATGATATGATATATTGATATGATATATTGATATGAGACTATATATTGATACGAGACAATATATTGATATGATAGATATTGATATGAGACAATATATTGATAGTTACGATATATTGATATGAGACAAACACAAGTTACGATATATTGATGTGACCACAAGTTACGACATAGGTAATGGATATTGACTTCCTACTAATGTCCTGAATACTTTTGAAATCTATCAGATCACTTCATATTAGCGGCCCGTTTTCAATATTTCAAAATTGGAAAGAGCCCCCGAACATTTCTCCCTTTTTTATGCGAGTTACGAGGTAAAAAATTACGAAGTTGGAAATTCTTCAAAAAGTTGAAAGACCGTGGGAAAAAGGTCGTCAGAATGGGGGGAGAAAAGCTAACCAAATAACCGATACATTGCCGGTTAGTTGGCGTTCGCATAACTAGCTTACCTAGCTCATACAAAAACCTATTAAGCGACTATACCAGCTGATTTTTTTCGGGAATTGGGTTTATTCAGACGTCATTAGCTCAACCAAGATACAATTTGGCACAATTTTTTCAACAGAGTCGACCAAAAATAGGGCCCTCCGGGTAAAAAAGAGGCTCAGAATAATATTGTTCACGACCCTCCCCATCCCACCAAAGAAGTATTGTCGCTTGGAATTATTGTTGCTTCGTTCAACTGAGCGTCGAACTTGTTTAGAAACCCCCAAAACAGACAGCAATGATTCAACAATGGTAGGTAGGTAGGTAGGTAATCCAAAAAATCTTGACAACTAAAAAACATTTGTTTTTGGCAAATGGGATTTTGATTTAGTAATTCGATAAAAATTTGACTGCATCAGATACACAGAGAGACAAACACAAGTTACGATATATTGATATGAGACAATATATTGATATGATACAATATATTGATATGATATATTGAGATGATAATATAATATATATGATATATTGATATGATATATTGATATGATATATGATATATTGATATGATATATGATATATTGATATGATATATGATATATTGATATGATATATGATATATTGATATGATATATGATATATTGATATGATATATGATATATTGATATGATATATGATATATTGATATGATATATGATATATTGATATGATATATGATATATTGATATGATATATGATATATTGATATGATATATGATATATTGATATGATATATGATATATTGATATGATATATGATATATTGATATGATATATGATATATTGATATGATATATGATATATTGATATGATATATGATATATTGATATGATATATGATATATTGATATGATATATTGATATGAGACAATATATTGATACGAGACAATATATTGATATGATAGATATTGATATGAGACAATATAATATTGATAGTTACGATATATTGATATGAGACAAACACAAGTTACGATATATTGATGTGACCACAAGTTACGACATAGGTAATGGATATTGACTTCCTACTAATGTCCTGAATACTTTTGAAATCTATCAGATCACTTCATATTAGCAGCCCGTTTTCTTATTTCAAAATTGGAAAGAGCCCCCCGAACATTTCTCCCTTTTTTATGCGAGTTACGAGGTAAAAAATTACGAAGTTGGAAACTCTTCAAAAAGTTGAAAGACCGTGGGAAAAAGGTCGTCAGAATGGGGGGGGGGGAGAAAAGCTAAGGTTATTATTAATAATTTTTGCTATTTGGTCGGGCCTGAACGAGGGGTGTGGGGAGGTCGAGGGCGAGATGGGCCTCGCATTGATTTTCTTGAGCCTTGCGCGTAGACTCTGGAAGCGACGGTGCTGCACTCTTCCCACATACCTGTGACACCCCGGCACACTCCGCTCCCCTTTGTCCACCACCGCATCTACACTCTGTGACCAGCTAGTCGTTCTCTCAACTCTCATCGGAGTGGTCCTGCCATTCCTGTCTCTTCAGACCCAAAAACAAATAGAAATTAAAAAAAAAACGTCCAATTTTTGAGGGCGTTCGTCAGAAGTTAAATCGTTTTGAGAGAAACCGCGGCGTGTTCAAATTTCCGAGCCGGATAAGCGTTTTTTGTCGAGTCGATCCATTCCAGATGAGGGTCGTTTGGATTACGGTGTTCGCATTGCTGGCCCTGGCAGCGGTGGACGCCAAGAGGAAAAGGAAGTTCGAAGGGGATTTTGAGTTCGCCGAAGAGGTGAGTACATTCTTCAGGGTCCGCTGCATGTCTGATAACAACTCATTCACCGTCATTCACAACACCCATGTCGAGATCACAAGCCAAAACACAGAAGTTTGTACAATCAAATGTCAAGAACTGCCCTTCAAAAATCACATATGAAAATCCTCACAACATTCTGCGTTATTGCTTTGTGTATTGTAACAACAGCCTTACACCGGTTGTATCATTGTTGTATACAGTCATGTAGAGAACACGAACTCGGCAGCTAAAACTCTGCAAATATTGATGAGCCTATTCCCATTCACCACTCCTGCAGTCATCTTAGTTTACAATAAACTGACAGTAACAAAACACTCAAGATCCTCTTAAAATGTCTTGAAATAAAAATACTAAAATTGGGGCCACTACAAAGATTTAAGACGTTCCGTGACGTACCAAAAGAAGTTGATTCATTTGGTTGTGTCTGAGCACAATCTTTTCAATACTATAGTGAAATGGTTTTGTAGTAGGTACATAATATTTTAAATCTTAATCCAAAAAGTGAATTGAAGCGATTTTTGTCTAGTTGTACCGTGCGGATTAGTGGTAAAGCTGATCGAATTTCGCCGACTCGTGTCTTAAACCGACAAGTCCCTTCGTTTCTCCTAAGAAATACTCCAAACGTAAGGTGATAACTACACAGGTATCTACTTATTGGCACTAGACGCACGTTGAGCATCATCTGACTAGATTTCTTACGTATGTCTGATGTCCGTTAGACGGAGCCTTCATCTGACAGTTCGATTATCACTAATTACAGTGGAATGTTTTTGTACTGATAGCCCACGGCGCATGCGCCTCCTGCCGCCTCCCAATATTTTCCTTGAAGGGTTGGCCGGGCGGTTCGCTTGTTGGGGTTTCCTCGATTTCCTTATACAAGATAATTGTACCGGACACCCTGAGAGAACCTACTATTCGTATATATATTTATATACCTACCTATCCCGAACTAGATCACTCGCGAAGAAATCGTGGAAACCCATTTCAAAGAAAAACGGAGTTATTGAAAAAACGCTGCAAAGTCCTTGTCACATGGGTTTATTATTCTATTGGAGTTCTAGAGATTCTTGTTGGCTGTTAAATTTATTGTTTCTTTCATGTGGAATGATTGAAATAGCTATTTATGATGATTTCCACCAATTTTGGCCCCCAAAACATGAAATAGGTACGCTTTTTTTTCCAGACCATCTTTGATCATTGGTAGTGCCATTTAATGGTCTTGATTCACATGTTTACACATTTTCTAATGTTATTATACACATTGATGGTGATTTCAGACAGTTTTCCAGGTTTTTGACTCATAAAAAAACCATTTTGGGAGCTGAACCTTTGGTAAAACCTCAATTTCCGCGTCTTTGGTCAAAATCGACTTCATATTCGGTCTTCTCGTCCCCAAAAACATGGAAAAGGATACCTCAAAACCTCATGTTACCAACATGTTGCTAAAACGCAAAAAGTACCTATTTTTATACACATTTTCACTCATAACTCCCCTGGATATATTCCGATCGGGCTGAAAAGTTTCGGGACACAACTAGGGCCCAAATGGAGCATGTGTGCGAAAGAACGACTTTTTTAGACCGAAAATGAAGCCTGTACACGTGATACGGCGGACGGCGGACGGCGTACGGCGGACGGCGTACGGCGGACGGCGTACGGCGGACGGACATTGCATTTTTGGAATCTACGTACCTTGAAACGGAAAAGAACAAATTTTGAGGGGGTGTTATAAAAATTTTTTGCTGAGCGATTACATAGGTGTATTATTCACAGAATAATAAACCAAAAAATAGTCTATTTCCACTAATACACGAAAAAACGCAAAAACACAAAATAACTTGTGTGTTACTGACGATGGTTTGATCACCGAAACCGGTATAACAGTGTTTTTTGCGTTTTTTCGTGTATTAGTGGAAATAGACTATTTTTTCAATAACTCCGTTTTCCTACCTATCACATTACCTGTGCGCATTATTGTTATGCTTACCACCGTATATGTCATGTTATTTCAGGTTTGTCTCTTCAATGATATCTATCTCTATTATTGAAATAGTAGAGTTAGAGTGTCAGTTTAAACGTATCAATTAGTGTCAATTTAAACATACTATATTAATATCAATTATACTAAAAAATTGTATACTAAATCAAATATTAGTATCAATTTAAACGTACCTAAATTTACTTAATGCCATTATGGTGTGCTCGTAATTAATGGAGGGGCGCTCTTTCCTCGGTATTTTCTGCTTGATGTATGAGGATTTTAACACAAGTTATGTCATCATCAAATCGTTATCAAGTTATCTCGTCATCGATTCGTTCATGGATATTGACTATAATCCAACCGGTCTACTTATAAATATGAAGTTCTACAGTTCCATTTGCCAAAAATTACCGATGCCAATTTTTTAATATTTCTGTCCATTTTATTTCATTATTTTCAGTAATGAATCTTGGGAAACGAGCATGAAAAAATAAAAAAATCCCCCTCACTATGATGTCAACGTAATGGGATTTAAAAAGAATTCAGTCCATACGCCGTACCTTGTTTTGGTTTATTATTCTGTGAATAATACACCTATGTATTCGCTCAGCAAAAAATTTTTATAGCACCCCCTCAAAATTTTTACTTTCCCGTTTCAAGGTGCGTAGATTCCAAAAATGCAATGTCCGTCCGCCGTATCACGTGTACCGGCCTCATTTTCGGTCTAAAAAATTCGTTCTTTCGCACACATGCACCATTTGGGCCCTAGTTGTGTCCCGAAACTTTTCAGCCCGATCGGAATATACCCAGGGGTGTGATGAATGAAAATGTGTATAAAAATAGGTACTTTTTGTGTTTTAGTAACATGTTAGTAGCATGAGCTTTTGAGGTATGGTATTCCATGTTTTTGGGACGAGAAGACCGAATATGAAGTCGATTTTGACCAAAGAGTGGAAAATCGAGGTTCTACCAAATGTTCAGCTCCCAAAATTGACTTTTTATTAGTCAAAAACCTGGAAAATAGTCTGAAATCACCATACATTTGTGAAATAACACTAGAAAAAGTGCATCAAGACAATTAAATGGCACTACCAATGATCAAAGATAATTTGGAAAAAAAGGAGCCTACCTAATTCGTGTTTTTGGGGCCAATTGGTATAAACCATCATAAATAGCTATTTCAACTATTTTACAATAAAGAAACAATAAATGAACAGCCAAAATAATAGTAGGTGTGTCATATAGAATAATAAACCCATGTGACCAGGACTTTGCAGCGTTTCGTGTTTTAGTAACATGTTAGTAAAATGAGCTTTTGTGGTATCGTTTTCCATGTTTTTGGGGACAAGAAGACCGAATATGAAGTCGATTTTGACCAAGGAGTGGAAAATTGAGGTTGTACCAGATGTTCAGCTCCCAAAATTGCTTCTTTATGAGCCAATAACCTGCGAAATTGTCTGAAATCACCATCAATTTGTAGAATAATACTAGGAAAAGTGTCAAAACGTGGATCTAGACAATTAAATGGCACTACCAATGATCAAAGAAGATTTGAAAAAAAAGGAGCGTACCTAATTCAAGTTTTTGGGGCCAAAACTGGTGGAAACCATCAGAAATAGCTATTTCAATTATTTTACATGAAAGCAACAATAAATGAGCAGCCAGCATTTCTGTAGGTATGTCCAGTAGAATAATAAACCCATGTGACGAGGACTATGCAGCGTTTTTTCTTAGTTACCATGAATCAAATTAATGAAATTTGGTTATAGGTCCCATTTGGGCTTTAGCTGGCCCGCTCGGGTTGGATGGCGCCGCTTGATAAGCTCGGCGTTACTGTCACTCTTCTCTAAAGGATGGAAAATAGTATAGCATCCTTGTCTCGTGCTCAGTTTTCGGTCAGTAGGTACTTGTTTTGTTGGAATGGGTTACTGGGTAGGTTTCTGTAGTATGAACACCTTGTGCTCTGCAAAAAATACTCCTTCATCTGGTCGTTCTGTTTAGATTTTGTTGTTCAGTTCAACTGGTTTCCTGAATTGAACAGAATTTTTCAAAGATTTATTTTTTGACAGCAGTTCATCGTAACGAATTAATACATTGGTTTCAGGGTTGGGGAAAGAGGAAACCCCAAAACGCCCTTGGACTGATTAGGTACTTTTTGTTTCTGAAGTACTATCTCTCTTTCAGGCTCTGTTTGTGCCCTTCCTTCTGCTTCACGAAATTTGATTAAAACAGGCTCCACATTTCCTCAACCCTGAAATCAGCCTCATGACAAAACCTCACACAGATGTTGTATAGGTAACAATTTATCGTAAACAATTATGGTACCTACGTAACTAATATATACTTGCTCCACCGCGCATGTGGTAGTAGCAAATCCTTATTCTTAGATTTCACGATTTTGACGTAGTTACATTGAAACCTTACGTCATCGATATCTTGAATGAAGCTCACTCATGAGGAGGGTTTTGCAGTCCAAGGACAACATGCCCCACATACCGATTAGGTGTCTTCCAGTTCAACGGAGGAAATGGGGGCAGACATTGATCACTGACTTCTGTTGCCATTTAAATCCCACCGCTCTACGCTTTATTTGAATAAACTTTTCCTACAGTGAAAACTACTCCAACTCTTAACCGTTTCTGAATTGCGTGACGCGCGCACGTTGGTGATATTTTCCGCACACCTGATCGTAACATGTATATGAATTCCATAAGAATCCTTAAGGGAGAGTAAGAGGTGTGAATGTTGTTCATAAAACTGTTTATTGAGCGATGAAAAGGCTCTTTTGTTTAGCGATGTTTTGTCTGCTGTCTCCTAACCATCTTCAGAATAGAACAGCACTCCTGCAATCAGAACAGGGAAGCCCCCATTTGAGGTAATGGTGGAATCTAACTAATATAATAATCGGATAATGTAATTAATAGGAAACTCGTTTGACTTAGCGCATTTACCTTTGAAGAGTGTTGCAGCAGTGTGACGCTGGCGGGACCAGAAGTTCAAAGAATACACGAGAAAACAATTTAGAAATCATCAACAGGGCAACAAATTACACGAAACCGCGATGAGTGCATACCGCACTCTAGGCACAGTGGAACCTCAGACTTCCAAATGGTTCCCAGATAAGGAAACCGAAAAACAAATTTCCCCAGTCCATAATTATATTGGGAAAGTACTAAAACCTATTATAATTATATTGGGAAAGTACCTCGGTCTATTATACTATCGTCAAAATAACACCACCTCAAAAATTTTTGAAAATGGGGTTTTTACGTATCCCCCCCTTAATTTTGACATGCTCTTTTCATTGGTGAAGTCATAAATTGAAAATTCAAATTGGAAAACGTCGACATTTCCAACCGAAAATGGAAAGTTGTGGTGTTAAAAGGAAAAACTGAACTCCAGAGCAGAAAACCATAAAAACCTAACTAAAACGCCTCATAAGCAGAATCGATTAGAAATATCGATTATTTTGGCTATAATTTGGTATTGATATAATCACTAAAACATCGATTTATTGTGGTGTGGCGAAATTTTGTTTTTACGCCGAACTGGAGAGAATTTAGGATGAAAGTAACTGAACAAAACATTGAAGTGCTCTCATGAAAAATTTGATTTTCAAGAGGTAGTGTAAGTTGGTAGACTGGATCACTGGCTCTAACTGATCTTTGACCTGGAGGGTCTGTTCCATTACCAGCCACCCAACTTGAAGAGCTGTGTTGAGCGTCAGGGCCTTGATAATTTCCACCTTCAAGCAAGCATCGATGTACTTGGGGTACTGAATAGGGCGGTGCTTGACGCTGGCACGAATTCCTAAAGATATTCCGGAACTTCTTAAAATTTGTATTAGCAATAGTCCAGTTTGATGATAAACAAACCCACGACAATGATGGGCAACGACAAGGGCTTCCAACGGGTTGTCCCCGCATCTGGCCGCCATATTAGGATAGAATAGAATATTTTTATTCAAAATATTTACATGTACAAGAGTAGGTAAAATACAACGTAGGGAAAGTAGTGTCTCCACGTTTCTGTCATAATATGCTGCTCGACATTAGGCTTTGCCCGCGTCGTCGAGCTTCGAGCCGCTAAATTCCTTCTAGTTCTCCTGGTATAATGATTATTCCTACGTTATACAATATAACTTATGAACTAGCACGTTTTCTTAATACAATATACGCTATTTATCAAGTTATACTGTCCAATTCCTTTTTGCACTACCCACGACAAATCTCAAGTTTTATATTGTGTTCTCAAGTAGTTATCAGGTGATTTCATGTTTCAATTTAGATTTCTATGGCTTATATACAGAATGTACGTTGGGCTATGTGTCGTAAGAACCACTTGAGGCCTCGGGGGACAGTGTTTCCATATATCACAAAACGAGTTTGGTAGTGCGGTATTCTTCTGCTGCAAGCTGGATTCACATGGAGATGTAATTCCGGACGGCAATCCGGTACGGCAACGCGTTCGCCATAATTTTTGCCGCAGAGGCGTTCACATGGCAGCAGAATAATAACCGACCGGCAAAATCAGCCAGGAATGTCGAATTCCAATATGGGTGAACAACCAAACAGTAGAGGTGTGCACAGTAACCTTTGCGTAGATATGGCAACGGATCCGACAGCGGAAAATATCTGGAGATTTTGATATAGTATTCATGACATTGCGTTGCAATAATCCATTTTGCGTTGGCCAGTAGCATTGCAGAACGACTTGCCGTACCGGATTGCCGTCCGGAATTGCATCTCCATGTGAACCTAGCTTTATCGTGTGTGTGGGTGTTCATGATAAAAGAGGAGCAAAACCTTCACATAGCTGACGAATACTGAAATCCTTGCAATAAGGTGCAATTAATTGATGAACTTATCCAACCATCTCCGTAGTAATTATAATTGACGTGAAAGCTACACACCGTATTATGTTGTGTTGACCGCTGTCGTTCTTTGCTTTTCAAATCAACGGTTTATTTCAGTGTATTATATTTGGCAGTGTCTTACAGTGTTTTTACCAAAAACTATCCAGCCGTAAGACTCTCGAAGTTGCACAAACTATATTTTTAGCGTTCTGAAGCTTGTTCGGGTGGGATTCTCTGGGCCTTAAAATACCTTTTTGAGAACCAACGTTCATATCGTGACGCCAGGAGTTTCGCAACCAATAATCTTCGTTGAACAGGCAACAGGCGCCGTCCCGAGAATAAAATATTAGAAGAAAAGAAAGCCTGTCGGCCACACGGGTAAATATAGACAGCTGAAACGCCGATGTCGTCGAGTCAAGAATGGATATTCAATAAAATGCTGCAATCCACATTTTTCTAGAACGCTGGGTTGACATTTTCCAGTCTTGTCTTTTGGGTAAAATACTGAGGAGTAAGCCACCTTTCATTGCATTCGCGCTTGTAAATGAATACTGTTCTGTAGACAAGGCCTCATAATTCAGAAATGAATGAATGCGACCATTAGAAATAATTTTAGGCACAAAGGTGCTATCATTCCGTCTTTTGATGTCATTAAACCATTTCATTATGTAAAACGGCCGCCAGTGGCTCATAGCTTATTTTCCTCGTCATCAGGGTTGCCAAACGAATTTTTTTCCCCGAAGTATTGTTCCTCATTTCCCATCCCCGTTTTTGTCTTGACTGCGACTGATGTGTAGACTTCGAAGATCTGCAAGCCTATGGGCAGATGGAAGTTGGCAGGTACCTGCCATACGATGATTTTCTCGAAATTTAAAAACCAAGTTATACACTTTAACTTGCTTCCTTGGGTCTTTCATTGTTCAAGAGATAGATGCCTACTACACCAACTTGTATTATAATTATGTGATATCCTTTATGGAAGGTGTAGGAATTCAGAATTGCCACTGCAGAATGGTGCTCCAAAACAGATTTGAATAGAAACAGATAATTTTATTGCAGACTCTTGGAACTCATTGCATGCAATAAATTGCTAAATTTGTTTACAAACGAAAAGTTGCTAGACTCGAAACAAATCCAAATGGTTCACTGTAAGTAGTTGTAGTCATAAAGTTGTTTCTCGGGAAGGCATATGGGCTGGGGGCGAAGTTGTCCAGTGTTAGTTTTTGGTTTAGTATTTTCAGTATTGAACCTTTAAAGTCGAGCAGTAAAAAAAATTTTAATTTTTTAAGAATCCCCCCCCCCCCCCCCCAACATTAAAATTTTATGGTTTCCGTTTCAAGGTATGTGGAGTCCGAAAATCGAATAGAAAAATTTCTGTCCGTACACCGTACTTAGTTTTTTCCTTAGTACTATGAATCAATATTAATGAAATTTGGTTTGTAGGTCCCATTTGGGGTCTAGCTGGTCCGCGAAGCTCGACGATACTGTCAATCGTCTGAGGAATGAAAAATAGGGGTTGCCTCGTTGAATTTCCCCAATGTCGTAGCTTGAAAACTTGCAATTGACGGGTATGAAGGTTCATTATTTTCAATAATGAACCTTCGGAATCGAGCATGGAAAAAAAATTCTAACCCCCCCCCCCCCCTCTAAATTTGATGGTTTATGTTTCAAGGTATGTAGAATCCGAAAATGCAATAAAAAAATTTTGTCTGTCTGCCGTACGCCGAACTGACCTCTTTTCTTAGTTACCATGAATAAAAATTGATGAAATTCCGGCTCGGCGTTACTGTCAGTCATCTCTAAGGGGTTAAAAATAGGGGTTGAAGTATTCAGAACGCCGTAGCTCGAAAACTTTCGATAGAAGGGTATGGTTTAAAAAAATGTTATTAACATTTTCTTGAGCTAAACAATTTTTTGAGACCAACCGGAGCATTGTACGACCAGCCGTTCGTGTGCACCAAAAAGCTTCGTCAACACGTTCGTGAATCAAACGGTATAAATCCGGCCCGGATATCATCACTAAGGAGCACCTGATTATATAATCAAGGATGGCTGTATGAAGTCGAGTTGGTTGTTCTGCGATATCATTTCATTTGATAAGTGATGGACTATTGGATTTTGTTGGTAGGTACTTCTGAAACTTGAACAAACGTTGAAGTATTATTGATGGGTAAATTATTGCACAATGGTAAATTGTTACACAACGGCAAATTATTGCACAACGGTAAATTATTACACAACGGTAAATTATCACTCAACGCTTCATCTACAAAGAAGGGGCTGGATTTTGTTGATCGGTACTTTTGCAATTTGAACAACCGTTGAAGTATTATTGATGGGCAAGTTATTACACAACGGTTCATTATACTTGACCACGAGGGTAGGTATTGACCACAGAAAACAGTGATCTACGCAGAAGGGGCATCTATTTCACTCCATATCTACAATTTTCCTTCAGAACTTCATTATTTGCGTTTCTTTTTGCCATCAGTTACTGTTTGTCATCGACAGAATTATTTTAGCAACATTTAACTCGTGATTTAGGTAGGTACCTAGTAACGAGTACGGGGTTAGGTACTAACCTACGGAGGGTCCGCGATCTACATAATACGAGTATGTATAGAATAGTACATATTATATTATATAGACGGGTTATCTATACAGAGAGCTGTGATTTGTAACAGTAGGGTATTCTGGTCAAAATAATAAACCGTTGAGCAGGGATTTGCAGCGTTTTTTTTTAACGTTTTTAAATTGATCTCAAACTTGAGGAATTTTTTGAGACCACCCGGACGTCCAGCCGGTCGTTTGCACCGAAAAGCTTCGTCAACATGATCGTGAATGAATGGGTATACATCCATCCCAGATATCATTGCTAGAGAGCACCCGATAATAATCACGGATGGCTGAAATCGGGTTGGTTGTTCCCGTGATATTATTTGATTTCAATAATGATGGTTATTTTAAATTTTGTTAATAGGTATTTTAAGTTGAACAAACGTTATAGGTAGTGTACTCTTCATGAGTAACAAAAAATAATGTTAATGATAGAATTCTTGAATAGAATCCACCTCATATTTATGAAACTGCAATTCCACGGCCGACTGCAGTACTCGATTTAGGGCTTCCCTGGGGGGAGCTCGAGGGTAGGTATTGTCCACAGACAACAGTGATCAGCGCAGAAGGGGCATCTATAAAGGTAAATAAGAAACCGTTGCGTAATAATTTTTTTAAGTTCGTAACAATAAACTACGTAATAAACCTGATATGAAGATTCGAGGTTCCTTCTCCTTCAATATGTGGGCACTGTGCTCATATTTATGTACATATACCTATCTAATAATTATTATAGGGACACCATAACCGGTAGAAGATACTCGTATCTTACGTAGAAGGTAACTGTTTTCTACCCGGTATTGGGAAATCAAAATGGCATTGTGATCATTCATAACACGAGTATTTACATATCTATTCAAATTACCTGTACCTCTCTGTAAGGGACCTTGAATGTGTACCATTCTATTGGATTTTCGAGGAGACCGCTCCCTGCGTTCTTGGATATTCAGTTGGTATATTCAGTGCTGGTTTCTAAGTCCGTACCCCTTGTTCAAAAATCCAAACATCCGAGAGAACTTTCCTTGTCCATTTTTCCAGATAGTTCAAGTAGGTATCCCCACCCGTCTCTCTTGAAAAAACAGTTTTCAAAGAATCGATACCTGGAGGTGCTCTTCTGCAGTGTAAACAGTTCTGAGAACGAAGCTACTGTTTTCAATCCCATTTCCAGAAATGTTAGCCACGTGCAAAATAAGAAGAAGGTGTTGGGTTGATCTAAACTAGTTAGGCTAGGTTCACACATTGCGTGTTGCGGTGCGTATTGCTGCGCTGCGCTATTTCAACGCAGTGCAACCCCCCCGTTCATACACATGCGTACTGGGGCGACGTACTGCGTCTGCAAAAAACTTTTTTCGGGAAAACTCAATCTTCCACCTCCAAAAATATTGCCAAATACCAATATAGACCCTCAGCCTTTTGTCATGGTTGGTGACGAAGCTTTCAGGCTTCATAGAAACCTTCTCACCCCCTATCCAATTTTAATTTTACATTACAATTTTAATTTAATTTAAATATACTGCAAATATAATATTATTCTAAGGTAGCTGAACCTATCTATGTTGAACAAATAAATTCATTTGGGTACTTACATTGATGGTTTCTTGCTGCAGAATCCATTTATTTATTTATTTATTTCACGGGCGAGCCCAATTACATAATAACATTCAAGAGGAGTGAAAAATTAAATAATACAATAAAGAACTTAAAAATCTGCCCAATTCTCTGTGAACTCATCTCCTATTTCCAACCAGCACTTGTCCTTCTCCGATTTATCCTTGTATGCTTCACTGCTCTTGTCCCAAAGGGGTGGTTTTCCCCTCACCAACGTTATTAGTTTGTCTGTGTCCATTTTTGGGAGTTACCGACAAGAAAATCAAACAAAATCCTCCACGCACTGGCCAACGCAACGCAACTGTGGGAACTTTCCTACCTGCTCCTTCGTTCTATCCCCACCCTTTCACCTACAGGCGTTGGAAACACGTGCGTGGCCTACGCAGCCCAACTGCGTTGGAAAACCCCAACGCGCGTTGAAATAGCGCAGCGTCCATTGTATAAACACCTCCATTTGATTTTATACATCTATCGGTTACATGCGTATACGCTTGCGTATACGCAGCGCACTAATACGCTATGTGTGAACCTAGCCTTAGTACTGTAGAAGTACTACTAAAGTACTAACTAATAAAGTATACTACTACTTAAGTACTAACTAACAAAAGAGTAACTACTAAAAATGGGGCCTTAACCTTCTATTTATATCCCCCCCCCCCACCATACACGTGTCCCTCTAAAGTCGAGTCCTCACCGGGCAAGCATCCACGAACAACTGTTCGCGAGCATTCGCCAATGCTCGCCCTTCCGCCGACACTAGACGAACATTCTTGTCTTATGGAAGGGCAATGAAATATAGAGGAATCTATATCAGGATGTGAGGCTTGACATCATGCTGGTGACTATTCAACTGCTGAGTATGTTCGATCTGCCGTGTTTTCTTCGAAGATAATTGTTCACTGTTGTGTCACTGGAATCGGCAACATTAAACAAGTAGCTACCGACGTTCACTGTACCTACCAATGTAGTACACGTGCAACGTTTAAATTCGCGGAATACTCCATTCCTGCCCTTCCTGAGCAGAAATGACTGACTGACGTTCGTGACGGCTCTCAGTTTCGTCCACACCGGGCGAGCGCGAATGACGAGCACCCTTTGATGTACCGACTCCCAGGGGGAACACTCCCCCATGCTCGCCAATCGTCGTCGGCTCGCATTCGCGGGTGCTCGGCTCGTCGATGCTCGCTCCGTGTGGACGCGGCTCAAGCCAAGCCCGGTTTTTTCTAGCTTTCTCATCTCGCCATTGGATTTTGTTGTTTTCTTCATTATTCTCCGAATAATGCTCACCTATATTTTCGGTCCAGAAAAACAAATTTTCTCGACCCCAAAGGGTCCTTTTTACTATCAAGCTAGGCAAATTCGAAATCCGCAACTTCCGTCGGCAACAGTTAATAAAATATTTGGAAACAGTCGGAAAAAATATGAAATTTTGCACAGAGGCTCCATTTGACCTCACTACCCCTTATCTTGTTCTGATTCCCAAACCAGGGTTACTTTTGGATGAAAAATGAATGCAAAATGAGGTTTTTGGGAACTTATTTGTGTGGGTTATTGTTTTCGTTGTCCTTCTTACTTTGGATTCCAAATCAATTGAAAGAAAGCCTTGCAAGATTGCAAAATCAGCTAATAAGTTGAATAATGTTGGAGGTGAGGTGAACGAAATCATACAAACAATATGAGCAGTACTTATTTGGCATTGTTTTACTGTGACTGGTGCCTACTTCTCATCAAATAAAGGGCAAAATCTTGATAATCCAACATTTTGTGTAAATTCTATGCCAGCTCGTGCATTCCACCATTGTATAAAATAAAAGCATCTTTTACCTATTTTCCCCCCTAGAGATGGCTGACAGTAACGCCGAGCTTCGCGGACCAAATAGACCCCAAATGGGATCCACAAACCAAATTTCTTTAATTTTCGTTAATGGTAGGTAACAAACTTGAAAAAAAAACGGCGGACGGCGTACTTGTTAGACCACTAGTGGCTAATTTTAGGTTTTACGACATGAAATTTGAAGGCTGACGCCTGTATACCCCAATTCATTGGAAAAACGCTGCAAAGTCCTTGTCACATGGGTTTATTATTCTATTGGACATACGTACAGAAATGTTGGCTGTTCATTTATTGTTTCTTTCATGTGAAATAATTGAAATAGCTATTTCTGATGGTTTCCACCAATTTTGGCCCCCAAAACACGAATTAGGTAGGCTCCTTTTCTTTTTGTTTCTTTTTTTTTTCAAATAATCTTTTTGATTATTGGTAGTGCCATTTAATCGTCTTGATCCACGTGTTGACACTTTTTCTAGTGTTATTATGCAAATTGATGGTGATTTCAGACGATTTTCCAGATTTTTGCCTCATAAAAAATCAATTTTGGCAGCTGAATCTTTGTTAGAACCTCAATTTTCCACTCTTTGGTAAAAATCGACTTCATATTCGGTCTTCTCGTCCCCAAAAACATGGAAAAAGATACCTCAAAAGCTCATGTTGCTAACATGTTACTAAAACACAAAAAGTACCTATTTTTAACCACATTTTCACTCATAACATCCCTGGGTATATTGCGATCGGGCTGAAAAGTTTCGGGACACAACTAGGGCCCAAATGGAGCATGTGTGCGAAAGAACGACTTTTTTAGACCGAAAATGAAGCCGGTACACGTGATACGGCGGACGGACATTGAATTTTTTGAATCTAGGCACCTTAAAACGGAAAAGAAAAAATTTTGAGGGTGTGTTATAAAAATTTTTTGCTGACCGAATACATAGGTGTATTTTTCACAGAATAATAAACCAAAATTGTGGCTCACAGGGGTTGCTGGATTTTGCTGTATTCAGGATTGGTTTCCTAGTACGTACTTCCATACTCTTTCGGATTTCGGGTGGGTTCGTTACATAATTATCATGGTGTCTAGAAGTCCTACCTAACTGAACAACTTCTCTCTAGGCTCCTTAATAAAAGACGTAAAAACTACCGGCCGACGAAGGAACTCAATAGAAACTGCTCTTTCCTATCTGTAGGTACCAACTTGTTCCGGTTAGTTCTCTCTGAGGGGCTGGCTACTAATTAATGGCCTAAATCCGATTACGTTAAGAACAACGGAGAATTAGGACCAACAAACAACAAATAACGGGAGCCGGCTCGTTGCGAGATACGAATGACTTTGGTGTTCTAGATGTATGTGATCCTCCTAGGTTTCTCCTCTATTATAACAATGATAGTCTTTTAGCGAATTTTCGAAGATAATAATTGCTAACTTTTTTTGGAATGCTTGGAAGACCGTTTCAGATCGCCCAAACTTTGGTTTTAAAGTTGTGTACGAAAGTTCTTCTCATACGTTGTTCCTGCATGTGAACTGTGTTGTGATGATTTGGAACAGCAGACTTGGAACCACGTGACTCCGGGTTTACGACACCGCGGTTTGTTTACGTGTTGGTTTGTGGGATCCAGTCGATGTATACAGAGGGAAGTTGTTTGTTTGTGTGAGATGGTCGGCGTGGAAGGGGGACGGTGGCGTCGTGCGAGCTGGTGAGCTCGTACAGGCGCCAGGGGATCGTACAACACAGAAGACCGGAGGGCCTCAGCCAGTGGATGCTCCCCCACCATCACTTCTACCTATCTCGTCCTCTGCATCCCGATCTGACGGTGCGGCGGGGGAATGTTTTGATGGGATTAGGGAAAAGAAAGGGTTTCAGTGGAGGGGAGTTTACCATAACCACTTTTACTTTCAAGATCACCCATCGTCCCACGTCCTCCCTACTCCCTCGCTGCGGCGTCTCCCGGGGCCCATTTATTACCTTCTACCGTGAGGCCGGTGGTTGACCAGGTGGTGCGACGTGACGTCATCTCCTTGATGCAAGGCGACCGATAAAGCCAAGTCGGTACGAGGAGCCCGATGGGGAGGCCTTAGCATGTCAGGCGAGGTCAGCACACCTGAATCACGTCACCTCCTCTTAAACAGGTCATTCTACATATATTAGCAATTAAACGGGTCATTATACAATTATATTAGCAATTAAACAACTCATTCTAAAAGTATTAGCAATTAAACAGATCATTCTACAAACATTAACAATTAAACGGGTCATTATACAATTATATTAGCAATTAAACAACTCATTCTAAAAGTATTAGCAATTAAACAGATAACTTTACAAATATTAGCAATTAAACAGATCACTTTACAAATATTAGCAATCAAACAGATCATTCTACAAATATTAGCAATCAAACAGATCATACTACAAATATTAGCAATTAAACAATCACTTTACAAATACTAGCAATCAAACAGATCATTCTACAAATATTAGCAATCAAACAGATCATTCTACAAATATTAGCAATTAAACATATCACTTTACAAATATTAGCAATCAAACATCATTCTACAAATATTAGCAATCAAACAGATCATTCTACAAATATTAGCAATTAACCTTCATCCGCTCGCGTGGGCGGCAGATTGGCCGCCTTTTCGAATTTTCCCGTGTATGCTCGCTCAAAGTATCGTGATAGCCCCAAGAGCGCCATGTATTCTCTAGTTAATATCTTTCCTGCTAGACTACGTTGACTTCCGATCGTGGTGGACACGTCAGCCCAGTCAGTACTGCTCCAAAGTTGGGGACATCAGGTTCGAGCCAATTTGCCGCCTACGCGAGCGGTAACGTGGCAGTTTTCGCATCGCACGATTTTGAAAATGTAAGTAAATATTAATTTTCCTTTCGCATGTATTTTCAACTGTACTAGTTTCACAGTATTCTAGAATATGTGTAGGGCTTCTCATCGATATTTCTTGTCGTACTCTGCTGTATTTTGAACTGAAACATGAATGTTTTGCATCTCGATTTGGAAAGTTCTAATGTTTTGAACTATGGACATTCTAGTTTTGATCTAGCCAGCTTTCCAATGTGATTCAAGTATTTTGAGTTTTAACTCATCTTCCTGAGTATAATTTTTGTATTTTTGTAAAGTTTTTTTTTTTTTTTACTAAAGTTCTAATGTTTTGAACTATGGATATTCTAGTTTTGTTCTAGCCAGCTTTCGTTTTATTTTATTGTCACGTTAGTTATTTGTCGAAATAAAGTACGTATTATTATGATTATATTCAAACTTTTGTTACCTCCTTTCAATAGAAAAAGTTGCGAACTGCAGAATATTATTTTAGTGCAGAAAACCTTCAAAGATTGAAAATGTGATTTTGATATATATCAACGTTCTTATTGTGATTGCCATTATCTGAATAAAGAATTTATGATAAAAATGTGCTTGTAATGTTGTGCTGGAGTTCCCTGGTCAAAACTAATTTGGAACAAACGAAGAAAAGTAGTGAAAATTATGAAAAATCAAGGGCGGCCAATTTGCCGCCCACGCGATCGGAAGTGTGACTTCAGGAGAGGCGAGCGGGTGAAGGTTAAACAGATCATTCTAGAAACATTAGCAATTAAACAGAACGTTCTACAAATATTAGCAATTAAACAGCTCATTCTACAAATGTTAGCAATCAAACAGATCATTCTACAAATATTAGCCATTAAACCGATCATTCTACAAATGTTAAACAGACCATTCTACAAATATTAGCAATTAAACAGATCATTATTCAAATATCAGCAATTAAACAGATCATTCTACAAATATTAACAGTTGAACAGATCATTCTACAGATATTAGCACTTGAACAGATCATTCTGCAAATATTAGCAATTAAATAGATCATTCTGCAAATATTAGCTATTAAACAGCTCATTCGACAAATGTTGGCAATTAAACAGATTAGTCTATAAATATCAGCAATCTTAAACAGATCATTCTACAAATATTAGCAATTAAACAGATCATTATACAAATATTAGCAGTTAAACAGATCATTCTGCAAATATTAGCAATCAAACAGATCGTTCTACAAATATTAGCAATTAAACAGATCATTCTGCAAATATTAGCAATTAAACAGCTCATTCAACAAATATTGGCAATTAAACAGATCGATCAGTCTACAAATATCAGCAATTAAAAAGACCATTCTACAAATCTTACCAATCAAACAGATCCTTCTACAAATATCAGCAATCTTAAACACATCATTCTACAAATATTCGCAACTAAACATAGGGACGTTCGATACTTACTGATATGAGTACGGTATCGATAATTTTCTTTCAATAATTTAGGTATCGATACTTTCCTTTCAATAACCTTGGTATCGATACTTCTTCTGATACCAGTACCTACCGGTATCGGAAAAAATCCAGTACTCAAAAATACTCAAATGAAAATTATTTTCGTCAGGTTTTAGCGTAAAAGGAATGATAGGAGGAAGTCAAAATGGAACATGCAAAATAAGTCTTAATTTTTTCCACGTTGTTACCCACTCCAGGTGGGTAACAACGAGCTTTCTCGCCTTCCTATGCCAGGTTGGAAGTTCCGCAAATCACAACCGCCATGATAGTGGTAAGATATAAGAATTTCAGAGGGTAGTGTAGGTACCTATAATTTTCAGAAACTTCATAGAATCCTTACGTAGGAATGTGGAATTTTATTTTTTTTAAAGCGGGTTTTTAAGTGTTGAAGTTTTGATTCAGTACTATTAGCAACTATAGTATTAGTTGTTAATCAAATATTTAATTTTATAATTTTGTAAATTATAAATATTTATAATTAGTAATCAAAAGTATCGGTGAAAAAGTCAGAAGATCAGTTTACTATAGTTACTAACATTATTAGTAACTACAGTAAACTGATTTTCTGACTTTTCCACCGATACTTCTGATTCGATAGCAGTACAGTATCGATACAACTTCTGTACCTATGAGTATGGTATCGATACTGCGATTCAAGTAATGTATTGATTACTGTTATCGATACTTGACTGGTATCAAACATCCCTAATTAAACCGATCATTCATCAAATATATTAGCAATAGTAGCGCTGCGGCGGGGAGAGATAATAATATTATGTAATTAATATAATGCAACAGTTTGTATGAAAAGTGCTAAATCAAAATCGTTGGACTTGGGCCCCTGAAAATTGGACCAGCCTAAGACTGTGATGACTAATGAGGGTTCGTTAAAGAAACGTGTGCGATCCTAATTTGGCGCAAACACTTGTCTCGCTCAAAACGTGATGTATGTTGTAATTTCTTACAGGTGATTCTGCCATACAGTAAACGACCACATTCTTCTACAAGTTGTTGTTTCAAATGATTTGTTCGATATTCACAGAACAGCAGGTAGTTAAATGTTCATCGCTTCGGCCTGCAGTTGGAGGTAGTGCCTGAACTCATGGACCATTTAAATGGTCCTCCGAAGGCGCCTCAACCGAAAAAAGAAATCACGAGTTGTTTAATGTCTCGGCCTTCTAACTACCTATCGTTTAGTGCACTGGTTCCCAAACCAATTTGGGTTGCACCCCCCCCCCCCCTACCAAGCAAGAAGTTAACACACCACTTTTGTAGCTACAGTGATCAATCATGTAGGTAGTACATGTTGTGGTTATAAGTGTTGTGTAGTGTGTGGGTACACCTGAATTGTGTTTGTCTTCTCCTTGCGTCAGAGTACAGGAAAGGGCAGTTAGTTTTACGAGTAACTAAAATGAGAAACAAATGCATTTTTCCGTTGGAACATTGTTAAATACGTGTTGTGAACGTTTTGCTCCGTCGGCGATCAAAATTTGATTAAATCAGGCACCAGCGCATTTTCCAATATCAATTTGACCATTCTGGATTCGGTGTTTTTTCAAGTTTTCCGTAACAGTGACAAAATGGAGTATTAATCATGGGTTTGTAAATACATGAACAACTTCTATGCATGTTTCTGTCTGTATATTGATGTTGAAGGGATATTTAGATGTTTGTTTCTGACTCATTAAGAGTACCTACCCACTGTCGTGTCAACGTTACCACTCGACGTTTTTTCATGTATGCTTGTTTTACGGTATCGAGAAAACCTCGATATCTCCCAAAAACAGCTTTAATTGAACTGATTCGATGCAGAGACACGTCAAAACATTACAACGCCCGGAAAATAAATTCTGACCAAATTAATCGTCTCCGAAACAACAAAGATATAGGAATTCATATCTCTCGATTCTGAAGCACGGTCTGAGGACATTGCAGGTTTTCTTATCCATGATGGTGGGGCACTACAATTCACAATTGAACCGTATAGAGACATTGATGAAGAGAATCATAAGAGATGGCCATGTTTTGAAATGATATCGTTTTTGAGCGCAACTTTCCAGTTTGGATTTTTTTGTCCTTTTTTCGGCACCTGCCTCCATTTTGGTTTATTATTCTGTGAATAATACACCTATGTATTCGCTCAGCAAAAAATTTTTATAACACCCCCTCAAACTTTTTTCTTTTACGTTTCAAGGTGCATAGATTCCAAAAATGCAATGTCCGTCCGCCGTACGCCGTCCGCCGTATCACATGTACAGGCTTCATTTTCGGTCTAAAAAAAATCGTTCTTTCGCACACATGCTCCATTTGGGCCCTAGTTGTGTCCCGAAACTTTTCAGCCCGATCGGAATATACCCAGGGGTGTTATGAGTGAAAATGTGTGTAAAAATAGGTACTTTTTACGTTTTAGCAACATATTGGTAACATGAGCTTCTGAGATATCGTTTTCTATGTTTTTGGGGACGAGAAGACCGAATATGAAGTCGATTTTGACCAAAGAGTGGAAAATTGAGTTCTACCAAATGTTCAGCTCCCAGAATTGATTTTTTATGAGTGAAAAACCTGGGAAATCGTCTGAAATCACCATCAGTTTGTATAATAACACTGGAAAAAGTGTCAAGACGTGGTTCAGGACGATTAAATGGCACTACCAATGATCAAAGATAGTTTGAAAAAAAAAGAAAAAAACGCTGCAAATCCCTGCACGACGGTTTATTATTTTGTATAGCCCTCCTGTTACAGATCATAGCTCTATGTATAGATAACCCTTCTATATAATATGATATGTAGGTACTATTCTATTATATACATATTATGTAGATCGCAGACCCTCCGTAGGTTAGTACCTAACCCCGTACTCGTTACTAGGTACCTACCTAAATCACGAGTTAAATGTTGCTAAAATAATTCTGCCGATGACAAACAGTACCTAACAAAAAGAAACACACATAATGAAGTTCTGAAAAGAAATTGTTGATGAGGAGTGAAAAAAGTTGCAAAAGTACCTACCAACAAACTCCAGCCCCTTCTACGTAGATGGTATAATGAACCGTTGTGTAATAATTTACCGTTGAGTAATGATTTACCGTAGTAATAATTTACCCATCAATAATACTTCAACGTTTGTTCAAGTTTCACTACCTACCAACAAACTCCAAAAGAGCCATCATTTTTCAAGCGAAATAATATCACAGAACAACCAACTCGACTTCATACTCCGCCAATATAATCAGGTGATCCCTACCAATGATTGGCCGTATTCACAAATTCCTATTGTGGGCGCGTCTCTGGTTACGAGATTTGGTTTGAATTGTATACAATTTCATTCACACTGGAGTCGAAAATGCCTGTCGGTGCAAACTTCGGGGCCTTACTGTGAACGAACGGCTGGACGTACGATGCTCCGGATGGTCTTAAAAAACTCGCAAGTTCAAGAACTATTTAAAACCGTAAAAACATTCACGTAAAAAAATGGTATAGGCGTTTTGAAAATGTCAACCCCGTATTTTGAACCCCTTAGAGATGACTGACAGTAACGTCGAGCTTCGAGGACCAACACTTGACCCCGAACGGAACCTATAACCCGAATTTCATCAATTTTTTTTCATGGTAACTAAGAAAAGTGGCCCGTACGGCGTACGGCGTACGGCGGACAGACAGAAATATTTTTATTGCAGTTTTGGATTCTACATACCTTGAAACGTAAACCATCAAATTTTGAGGGGGGTAAGAATTTTTTTTTTCATGCTCGATTCCAATGGTTCATTATTGAAAATAATAAACCAAAAAAAAGAGCGTACCTAATTTGTGTTTTGGGGGCCAACATTAATGGAAACCATCAGAAGTAGCTATTTCGATTATTACGCATGAAAGAAACAATTAATGAACAGCCAACCTTTCTGTAGGTATGTCCAATAGAATAATAAACCCATGTGACAAGGACTTTGCAGCGTTTTTTTTAAAATTGATGATGAGGAAAATTGAATGAATTCGTAGAAATAGCCGTAGAAATAGCCGTAGAAATAAATCTGTCAACAAATCAAGATATTTTCCCCTATTCAGCTCTACTTTTATCTCTCGCTCTAGACTGTTTTGTGACGACAAATAAAATCTCTCTCTACATTTATATTTATATACGTGTAACCCTCCAGTCAAAGACCTTTCAAGTAAACTTGTTTGTGTTACAAGTCACACGTATGAGTTTGAAACTGAGCTGGATTTGAGCCGAGATTTGAAGAACAATGTTCAGCTGTCATTATCATTCAGATTGTTACAAGGCAATCTTATGCCCTTGTGCACGAAGAAATTTACGAACCAACATCTCGTTTCTATGTTGGAGAGCGAACCGACTGCTTACCTTTATGTATCCTCGCTGTACAAGTAACCTGTTTCGAAAGCGCCCGCTGGTTCACACCTGGTATTCAAAAGGGCCTTTTGTGCTCCACTTCCATTTGTGCTGTTGTGAATGAGATGCGTTTTGGGCCGCCCTTTATTCCGTATTCCCTTTCAGGTGGAATTTGCTCTAATTGGCCCACATTCTCTTTACCCTCGTCCCACTATTTCCAGGCGTAACGATCGCCGCCCGCACCTTTTTTATTATTCATAGCCTTGATTTTTATTGCATCGATTTCCCCCCTTTCCTTCCAGTCAAATCGATATTCGTTCGACCTTTTCGGTCCCTTTGCACCTTCTTCTGCTTAGACGATTCTTGAAAATTTGCCCTACTAGGTACAGAAAACTTGAAACTAACAACTTGTTAAAGAGAAAACTTAAAATCTATCTAAATATTTTTATAGCGATCTTGCACCTCGTTCAGAGTAATCTGGAATTACTTTTATTAAATCTAAAGGGTTATTTCGGCTAGTGTAAGCAGTAATATTACCATACCTTCCGGAGGAATCCTTATTCTCACCTTTGCTTCCTTTGTTCCCCTAACGCCAAAACACCTTTCACTTCCTTTGTTCCCCTAGATACCTCTCACTTCCCCCTTCACATAGATAAGGACCAATTTATTGGTGAACTGACTCTAGTATTCTCGCGACGGACTGATAATACGCCTTCAGTACTCAACCAGCTAATGACGACGGATTCCTAAGGAAGGTGTGGTAATCTGGAATTACTTGGGTCGATGTAAAACTCGGCAACCAATAATATAAGACCATTGATATACAGGGTGTCCCATCTAAACGGGCCCATCGGGAAATTACAGCCTTACGGTGCGAGCTATCGAAAAATTGAACTGGACCTTGTTTATAGTATTTTAACTCAGCTTCACGATGCGGAAGTCCGATTTCCATTTTTCCATGTTTTAGGGTCTCAAATCATTGATTGAAACTTACGGTTTCCTCTTGACCCCCCTTTTTTATTGCTTTTTTCGATTCTAGGTTGAATTTGGAACAGAAAATGCCTCCTTGAAATTTTTTTTTTGGGGGCTTCGTTTCTGAGTTATTCCACTTTTTGCGAAATACAGAAAATCGCCGATTCCTTTTAGACATTACCAACACTTTCTTACAATTTTTATCTTCAATTTTTGAGATGTTCACCACACTTTTGAAATCAGCATTAAACCATCTCTCATCAGACCCCAGCGTCCATAATCAACAATCACCATCAGGGGGATGACATTACAGTTCTCGCATCAAGTGGAGGGTAGGCCCCACCCCACCCCCCACCGCTACCCCACACCCGTCACTGGGGGGGGTGGGGTGGGGCCTACCCTCCACTTGATGCGAGAACTGTAATGTCATCCCCCTGATGGTGATTGTTGATTATGGACGCTGGGGTCTGATGAGAGATGGTTTAATGCTGATTTCAAAAGTGTGGTGAACATCTCAAAAATTGAAGATAAAAATTGTAAGAAAGTGTTGGTAATGTCTAAAAGGAATCGGCGATTTTCTGTATTTCGCAAAAAGTGGAATAACTCAGAAACGAAGCCCCCAAAAAAAAATTTCAAGGAGGCATTTTCTGTTCCAAATTCAACCTAGAATCGAAAAAAGCAATAAAAAAGGGGGGTCAAGAGGAAACCGTAAGTTTCAATCAATGATTTGAGACCCTAAAACATGGAAAAATGGAAATCGGACTTCCGCATCGTGAAGCTGAGTTAAAATACTATAAACAAGGTCCAGTTCAATTTTTCGATAGCTCGCACCGTAAGGCTGTAATTTCCCGATGGGCCCGTTTAGATGGGACACCCTGTATATTTTCAATTATATATCATTGGGAAAATATATTTTTCAATTATTCTAAATATAAAACACGGCGTTCGCTCTTATACAGAGAAAAGTTAATTTTTTATACAACCTGCACATACTCTCTACATTTCAGCTATTTACGACCATTCCTTAGTGTAGTTATGGGAGTTTTAAGAAAAAGCGTTTGCGCATTTGTAGAAATTTACATCCAAAAGTTACTGTCGGGTGCAGTTGACTTCACGAGACCATTTTGACCAAAAAGTTCAGCCAAAATTCAGCTCATTTCAACTGAAAGAATTTTGTCATTTTGACTTACGATGTGAAATAATGAAGGTACACTTAGACGTTCACATACATATCCAACGGGTATGCAGGGTTAGAATTTTCGACTTTTATCGTGTTTGGTAAAATAACAACGCCTGGTGAAAATCGAAAGACCTATACATATGTAGGTAGCCTAAGCCTATGGGATTTTCGTTATTCTTGATTAAACTTGATAGGTACTTTGATGTCTGTATTAACCACAGCTGGACACAATTCACATTTCAATGTCTTCATTATTTTAAAATGTTGGTTACAAATATGTGATGAACAGTTTGTATTAACTTTTCGTTGCTTGTTTACAGGTAAGGGCACTTGTGGCGAATGAGACAATACAGGAATGAGTGAGGAATATTCAATCTTGATTTTTAATGTTATGGATACATTGTAGACATTTATTCCCAATCATCCTATGACTAGCGGGTTGACTACTAAGCAGATTTTCACTACAATTTGCTCGGGAAATTTTAGCTTATAATATGCTTATGTTAATCCAAAACTTGCCTGAGTTAAATATAAAGTTTATACCCTTGGAAAACAACTTTGAAGTGAGAAATCCTAATGAGCTAACTCGAAAATTGGTAACTACACAACACCGCGTGTTGGAACAAATCTGTACGAACATCTTTTCTCTAGAATCTCATTTTGTAATTTTTCTTCACTTTGAACACTTTTTTTTCCATTCACCCGTTCGAATAGCATGGATTATAAAACATGTTAAACTAGCAGATAATCAGCTCATATTATGTGCCAGCATCCACGCGAATATCTTCGCTCAAATAAAACATTCATCATTCTAACCAGATTTAAAGTTAGAAGCAGGGGTTGACAGCAAGAGTAGTTGAAAACAAGCGTTAACTGATTAACCTGAGTTGAGATTCGATGGAGTGCAACTTTAAAATGGAGTGCCAGTTCAGCTGTAATCGTTATTATACTCATTTCCTTCATTCTGATAGAGGAAATCGAATTCAGGAGGTCAGAACAGGAATTCGGCTGGAAAAATGTCCTCCGTCGTATCGGTAGCGAATCTTTGTATAATCATAATGCGAGATAGTTGTTTAATAGTCGAACATCGTTAGGCAGTTATATATTCCAATTGCCACAGCTACATAGTACCTCATCTAATGCAAAGAATGGTCAACCTGGTTATTAATAATCTAAAAAGTAATTTTGTGAGTGCGCCAACGAACGAGAGAGTGAATGGGGCATGATTTACCTCTCACTTGGATTAGGTATCAAATCTGGCCTGAAATATAGATGTTTTTAATCAGCAACGTTAATATTGCACCGTATGTGAAGCGTAAGGATGAGCCAATCACCCTAAAAGCTCTTCCAGCTTCTTTTTTGAAACAGCCCTCCTTTCTTGACCATTCTTTCTTGTGCACTTTTAATATTCTACTCAAAACTGTACACTTTTGTACCTCTTTCATACGAGGTAAATAAGGGAAAGGCCGAGGTAATCCGCAAAAATTCTAAACCCCGCAGCGAGGGAGAATGATTAGAAAGGTTATATGTAAAAGCCATCGCCATTAGGGCAAATGGCGGGCGATTCACTGGAAGCTATCAAGCTCTTCCGAGCGGAGTCAAAAATGGAAATTAGGCCGTGAGTTGGGGAAGGTGCGATGGGAAGCAACTTAAATCTCAAAATCCCAGAGCCTTCTTTCCGAAACCCCATGCTCAGGAACACAAAAGAGCTTTGTTTAATGCTGCGCCCATAAATATTAATGCGGAGTCAGACGGTAGAAAGATTTTAAGGTAGTGGAAACACCATCCGAGCGCGGAAATATATTTTTATCCGTGCAGTTTTAAATTGTTCAAATGCCACGAGGAAAATGTCCTTCAGTTCTCCCGGCATCGGGGATGTAATGGTGAGTTAGGGGCAAAACGAGAAGGTGTGAGTATCCTGACTGATACGTTGATATCAAGTTGGTTTGACAATTATGTGGTGGGTCAAACATGTAAGTAGGAGAGCGTTATCAGCAATAAATTACATGATTATGTTACTATTTTTTATTCCAGTCATGTTGTAGTCAACATGGTTGTAAACATAATCGTAATCACTAGTAATGGTAGTGGTAATAGTATGTCCTGGAACATCCTGTTTGAACATGCTGGACCAGTTTAGTTTACATCTGGGTGACTCTGACTCACTACCTGGGCTTCCATTCAACATCCCTTAACCCTCCTCCCCTCTTCGTCGTCGCAATTTGTTGGGGATTTAATTATTTATTCCCTCCCCCACCACTCTACCAACCCTGGGCTGGTTCCCAACTAACCCCCTCTTCACCCATAGTACTACCACACCTGAGATGGTCGCTCAACGATGGGCCCTCAGCGACCTATCTAATACTGGCTAGCCTCAAATTTCCCATAATATCCCCCCCCCCCTCCCCTGTAACTCTAATAACTATTAGAATAATAATTCGTATAGGCAGTAGGTATTTAACCAATTTTCGAAACTGGTATCAAGTGTACTTACTGAATTCAGGGCAGCATGTAGAAGCCGTTCTTGAACTAGTTTTTTAAAACTCTTGGGTAGGTACGGATTTCAAAAAATTTTTTACAACACGAAAAGTGTGGTTACTTTTTGGGTTCAGGGTTTCCAGTAGGAGTCACTTTTTATATATTATTTTGGTAAACTTAAATTTCCGATAGGTACCTAGGTACATACCTAGGTATTCACCTATCATTTTTTTCGATTTGCAACTAATTTGTAACACAAAATGTCTGAAGAGCAACCAAAGCTGGTGAGTAGGCAATGCTAACAGAAGCATGTATCGACATCATCTATCATAACAACAATGACATAGGTAAGATATTTTATTCTATAAGAAAATGTCAAATTGTTGGGAAAAAGAACGTACCTATTTTAGCGCTATAATGTGGATTTTTCCAAAATCGGAGAGAGGTAGGTCCTTCCCCTACACAAGTACATCTTCAAACACGCATTGAAAATACAAATTTCAATGAATTTACTGAATGGTAGGTACTTTCCACGATTTTCAACCAAAAAAATTCAAATTTGATCACGTCTTTGATAAAACGTTGTGATCCAAATAGTGGTTTATCGTACTGAATTATCTATTAGCTAGTAACCGTCTGGCTATGAAAACCCCGAAGAGAGATCCCTAATAACAAGTCACACTAATCACAGGAGTCGATTTACAAAAGTGTGTAAGTCGGCCAGAGTCACAGTGCATGCATGTACCTCTGGCTTGACGTCATTGTACCTTTGGCCTCCCTCAACTTTCAACAAGAAAAATGGAAAACACGGCATATCCATGCAACCTCACAGAACTTAGTGCTTCTAGTACTTACTACTTAATAGTACCTACTTTATTAGGCTTATGAAAACTCAAGAACCATCGGTCTTTTGCTTAAGAAAACTAGTGTTAAAGAATAAGATGTTGCAAAACAAAATCACTTGATGGTAATATCACACTATCTGGCAAATTGGGATGCGCCCTACGCCTGAAACATACATCTGAAATTTAAGTTATAGTGTGTGCCCAAGTTTTCCTATCCGAAATCAACTAGTAAGAATCGTGTCTGACAAACTTGCGCATAGACTCAAACCAGGAGGCTCATTGACGGTCGTTAGGTAATAATAAGTTGATTTAATCTAAATCTACTTCTTAGTAGATGAAACAAAACTAAAATAACCCTTGGAACTGGAGGAAATGACTTCTCGTCCTCACGGTTGGAACTGATTGAGTAGCCAAAGGTACAATGCAAAAACGCTGCAGTCACATGGGTTTATTATTCTCGAATGAATACGGCACGATTGGGACCTCAGTAAAGAGACCCACAAAGATATATTTGACGGTTTTAAACTCGAATATTATGCTATTTCTTACAAATTATGTACAATCAGTGAAATTTTCATTGAATTGTCTTCATTCACCTGTTAATACTACCTCCGATGTTATTATACAGATTTCTGGCGATTGCAGCCATTTCACAGATTTTTGGTCCATAAATTTTGGCAGTATCGATTTTGACAGTTAAAACTTCGTTAGAATCAATCCTTTACTCAGTGGTCAAAACATCTTCATGGTTGGTCTCCTCACTCTAAAAAACGTGAAAAACGATACCTCACTCGCCCAAGGTCATGAAAACCTCAAAAATACCTAATTTAGCACCAATTTTTCACCCATAACACCCCTGGGTGTTTTCCGTTCGGGCTGCCGAGACAGGGGATACAACTAGTGCCCAACTAGAGCCTGGTGCAAAGAATGATTTTTTTTTTAGATTGAAAATTAAGGTAGATATCGATGATAGGGCGGAAGGCTGACGGAAATAGCATTTTTGGAATCTACACTCATTGAAACGTAGAAAAAAAATTTTGAGGGGGAGTTCCAAAAAAAACTTTCTGAACCGGATACATAGATGTATTATTCACAGAATAGTAAACCATAAATTGCCAGAGGTACATCACATAGGTTGACTAAAAATTATAATAAATACCTAATTTAACTGTCGGAAAATTGCCAAAATTCCTTTTCGGGATTTTAATCAAGTGCCTTACCAATAAATAGTGACAAAAAGAAAAAACTTAACACTCACTTTGTTCTGAATTGAGCCCTTTTTGCGGAGGAATTTTCAAAAACATCCTGAAAACAGCACAACAAAAATTCGAATTATCAGATGGTGATGGTTGTATAATCCCAGCTACTGAACAAATCGACTACGTACCTTACCGTGGTGGAACCGATTTTATTTTGACACTCCATGGTTCGTAATCACGATCAGCCATAGGTACAAGAGGCAAGATACCGTCGAAAATTCGCTCGTAGAACTCATACTACGCAGCTTCCTCTAATATTTTCCTCCTTTGACATGCTTAAACCTACTTTCGTTAATACCATTAAAAGCACGCGCTTTATTAGCTTAATTAAAACGAGTGGAACGTAAAAGTTAATTAGTGAATTTAATGTGCATTACTTACCATGTACCTAATTAAAATGAATTTGTTCAAATATTCATCTTTCGTACTCCCATTCATTAGGCCTTTTGAGTTACTGACACGATCCTTTGAGAAAAGCTGACGGACGTTAGTTTTTTCCACGCTGGCTTCCAATCCCAACGCCACGCAAATACAGTGTCAGACTTGCTATCTACAACGTCATTTTATCTCGGGGAACCACGCTCCATTCACCCCACAGAGTCAGTTAACCAACCCAAACAGATTTTACATCGCCTGCTTCCATTCTATCTACCCCTCAACATTTAAAATAGCAATCACGCCACACTTCATGCGAAAACCATGTCACGAAATTTAAAATGTTTCTTTTGTTGTTGTTGTTGTTGATTATTTTGAATAGTGAACCTTTAGAATCAGTCACGAAAAAAATGAACCCCCCCCCTGAAATTTTATGGTTTCCTTTTCAAGGTACGTAGAATCCGAAGATGCGTAAAAAACGCTGCAATTACACAGCTGTTTATTATTTACCGGCCTTTCTGCGTAGATTACTGTTTTCTGTGATCAATACCTACCCTCGTGCTCCCCCCAGGAAAGCCCTAAATCGAGTACAGGAGCCGGCCGGGAATTACAGTTTCATAAACATGTGCAGGATCCAAAAATTCAATCATTAATTATTTGTTGTTATTCATGAATTGTTGTTATTCATGTTCATCATTAATTATTTGTTGTTATTGAACGTTTGTTCAAGTTAAAAAATTACCGATCAACAAAATCGAAGAGCCATTGTTCTTCAAATGAAGTATCGCAGAACAGCCAACTCGACTTAATACAGCCATCCGTGATTATAATCATGTGTTCCCTAGCGGTGATATCTGGGCCGGATTTATATCGTTTCATTCACGATCATGTTGATGAAGCTTCTCGGTGCGAACGAACGGCTGGTCGTACAGTGCTCTAGGTGGTCTCAAAAAATTCTTAAACTTGAGATCAATTTAAAAATATACTCTTCTGTTGTAAGTTTTCGAGCTGCGGCGTTCTGAAAATGTGGACCCCTGTTTTTCACCCATGGCTGACAGTAACGCCGAGCTTCGCGGACCAACTAGACCCCAAGTGAGAGCCACAAACCAAATTTCATTAACCTTCGTTCACGTTAACTAAGAAAAAAACGAAGTGCGGCGGACGGAAAGACATTTTTTTATTCATTTTCGAATTCTAGTACCCTGAAACGGAGGAAACCATCAAATGGTGGTTGTTGGGGGGGGGGGGGGGGGTTAATAATTTTTCATGCTCGATTCCAAAGGTTCATTATGGAAAATAAACCAGTAATCAGTAGAAAAAGATTTTTGCGGGGGAAAAAAACGAGCAGTGTGAGCACCGGTGTTCAATGTTAATTTGTTAGTTATTGTGCAAGAATTGGAGAAAACGTTTTTGTACACTTTACCAGTGTGAGGCCCCTTTATTAATATAGGTAAGTACATTGTACCTATGTCACATGAAAATAGCTGAATTCCAGGGTTGGAAAACAATGCTCTAAAACAGAAAAGAAGAATAAAATCTTAGCATTTCAACAGTGCTTGAAAATAAAATCCGAAGTTGCATAAAATCCAACATCCTGTAAAATAAACTGTAATGCTGTATAAAATAAAAAATAAAAGTAAAAGTAATAAAATCGTAAAGCTATAGAAGTTATAGAATTTACATCGAATATAATAGAAATATCAACTTATATTTGTATAGGTATTGTCACATTATTTTATTGTCCTTTGAAATGAATCATTTTTTGTTTTTTGAGTTTCAGTCTCACTCACTCTCTGCTCCTCACTGTTTTGAGTTTGGTCAGGGTTGTTTTTCTTAATCCTAATACCGAAACAAATTTTTTCATTGCTTTCAATCAGCCAATATTTGTGATTTTCTTCTACACCAATAAAGAAGTGGGTTGATTCTGTGATGACACACATTCCCATTTTGGCACATAGGCACCTTATATTCACATACCTTTTATAGTCATAATTATTCATTCATTATAATAAACGGAAACGAAAATAATATACGTAAATAGACAGGTAACCATTCACGACAAATGTGGTAGGTACACAGTGGAAACTTCTACACAAAAAAACTTAATTTCCCTGAAACCGCTGTCAGTTTGGCGACCCTTCAAATTTTTGAAGAGTTTTCAAAAAAATCTCCATTCAAATGAAAAAGTTGATGATTTTCTTTTAATGCAAAAATGTTGGCAGTGTGAGGGGACGTCTTAGCCAATTTTCAAAGAAAATGAAGCTAAATTGCAATGTGTCCAACAATTTTAAAACCTGAATCTTTGAAATTTTTTTTAGCCAAATTCGTTTCTGAGCACCCTGAATTCATCCCGATTTTGACAAAAATTTATATACGTACATATTGTTTATATATTCATTTATGTGTCACTCCAGGTGAAATCTGATATTGGATACATGATAACAAATTCAAAATTTTGTCAAAATGTTCGTATTGCCAAACAGAAGGACGAGTTCGAAGATGAGCCATTCTCTAAAATTACAAGGGGGTCAAGTGGTAATAGGTAGGTATGTAGTGTAAAATCGGTAAAAACAGGCTAAAATCGCGAACAATTTATATGACATCACTGAAAGTGATACGGAAGGTCGAGTAAAACCAGGAAAAGTCCATTTCGGTTGTTTTTCTTACATAATTATAATAGGGGTCAAATGTTGATTTGGGGGGGGGGGGGGGGGGGCAGAATTTTCTAAAATCACTTAAAATCAGTATTAATTCACCTGACGTTGTGTGGGATGGTGATTCACGAGGAGGAGGGACTATTTCGATGATACAAATAATGGGTCAAATTTGCCTTTGTAAGGGTCAAAAATCAGTAAAAATTATATAATTTTGCGAAAAGTGGTAGTTAATGGTGATTTGATATTGAAAGCTAGGGAGTAATCCTACCTCCGTTGTTCGTTTCAAGCGAACTTTTCGTCACTTTTCTCCCGTTTATATTCCGTTACCTCTGTGAGTAAGGTAAGTCACCACGCGACCTCTAAATAAGAAAGATACGATGAAATTTGCACAAAAAGCTTGGCAATGAGCGTGAACAGTTTGATACCCATTGAAGTCAATTCACGTTTCAAGGTTCGTAGAATCCAAAAATGCAGTAGAAAATTTCTATCCGTTCAAGGTTTAAGAAAAACCTGAACGGAAGAATTTTTTGTAACTTTGCTCTTCAACTTCTTTTGTAACCAAGTTTGTATAAGAAAGAGAAACCACGTTTGAAAACTAATATAACGCTACGAAAATTATTGCCTATAGAAGAAAAATCTCATTGTAAAGATTGGGTATAGAACAGTGACTTGGTGAGAGTTTGCGTTTTTACGTAGATGACTGTACATGTAAGCGTGTTTTACTATGTATATTAATGTTGAAGTTGTGTTGGTACGTGCACATCTCATGCATACTGGGACGGCTTGATAGTATAACCTAGTTTCTATGAATAAATAACAAGTGAGAAAGAGCGAAACGGGACGTCACGGCGAGAGGGGTGTAATCTAATTCCAACGCTATACGTAGTGAGGAACAAAAATAAGAAGATACGCGTATTAAAGCTACAGTTGAGATATTGAAGGCGATACTGGAAGCAGGGCCATGAAATGGAGGAACGTGGAAGTTCCAATCCAATTTACCTGAGCGTTGCTCATTTTTGCAACATTTTGTGCTATGAAAATGCCTGCGAGGTCTGGCTCAAAGCTTCCTCGTAATCACAGTACCTAACAAACTGCATAGCTTTGGAATATTCAGATGGATTCGTAAAATAAAAGTTGTCTAGAAGGGATAAGGTTTTTACGGCGGCGCGTGTGTAGAAGAAAATTATAGCCCCATTTTGTTTATAAAATGCGTACCTAAAAAGATACCTTGGCCAATACCCACTTTGAATTTCATCACCACCACATTATGTTGATTAGGACGCAGAACACACCTAAGAATTTGGTCATTCCTGAGAAATTGGTAACCCTGATGGTAAACAATACACAGAATCAGTGGCGTAGCCAGGATTGTTGAATGGGGGGGGTTTATCGGACATAGAAAAAATTCCTGTCATGTAGCATGGCTATAAGAGCAAATTTTCAAAGAAATATTACTGGTATTGTGTAAAAAGATGATATAGCGAGAAATCGTACCACTTTTGTTTAAATTATATAATTTTTCGTGATTTTAGCCATTTGTACCGATGTTTGACCCTAATAAAGTCAAATTTCACCCACTTGATTTTGATAAAAATAGTTTTATCATCGAGGTAGTCCCGCCGTCATGATTAGTCATCCCACACAACGTCAGGTGAATTAATATTGATTTTACCATTTTACCACAAAAGTCAACCTACTCTGTGTGAAAAACAACTGAAATGGTATTTTGCTGTCTTTACTCAACCTTCCATACCACTTCCAGTGATTTTATAGCAATTGTTTGCAATTTTAGCCGTTTTTACCGACTTTTGACCCCTAAAAACTCCAATTTGAAAATTGCTCATCTTCGAACTCATCCTTTCGTTTGGCAATACAAACAGACTCATCCGGACGTAATTACAGGTTGCGATTTTCCCTAATATTTTGAGTGAAACACCCCATTTTACGGCGCTCCAATCTGGTGAAACACCAAGTAACCGTGCACTGTCCGGGCTGTCGTTCTTTTTGGTTGTCTGTATAATTTATTGGCCTATTCTCTCGAGCTGTTAGGTCGTTTTCCGCGTCGTTTAAGTACTGACCTGTAAAATACTTGCTGTGCAATAAC